>OZ007594.1:171547930-172215430 GCA_963931845.1 Maratus michaelseni | reverse complement strand
TAATTATAATGTTTGGAATCACTTGCGCTCAAATCGGAAAGATAGTTGCTGAGATATGGTAACGGTGCATAGTTGGGTAAAAAACCTTGAAGGAGGGGTTGGGGGGGGAAGGGATGTTCAAGTGCCGTTCAGCAAATGACTAATTAGGACAACCACTATGCATCTTTAAAAATTCGCTCGTTTGGTTAAGTTAGGAACTTAATTAGAAATTTGGCTTAAACTATTATTCAGAAATAGTGGTAACCGCTACTCATAAATTTACTTTAATGTTATAGAAGGTTACTATTGAGTTAATTATAATGTTTGGAATCAGTTGCGTAGAAATCGGAAATATAGTTGCGGAGATACGGAAACAGTGCATAGTGAGAGGAAAAACTTTGAAGGAGGGACAGGGGGAGGGGGGAGGGGGGAGGGGGGAGGGTATGTTCAAGTTCCCTTCAGCAAATGACTAATTAGGAGTATCACTATGTATCTTTAAAAATTCGTTCGTTTGGTTAAGCTAGAAACTTAATTACAAATTTGGCTTAAACTATTATTCGGAAATAGTGGTAGCCTCTACTCATAAATTAAGTTTAATGTTATAAAGGGTGTCTATTAAGTTAATTATAATGTTTGGAATCACTTGCGCTCAAATCGGAAAGATAGTTGCTGAGATATGGTAGCGGTGCATAGTTGGGTAAAAAACCTTGAAGAAGGGGTTGGGGGGGGAGGGGATGTTCAAGTGCCGTTCAGCAAATGACTAATTAGGACAACCACTATGCATCTTTAAAAATTCGTTCGTTTGGTTAAGTTAGGAACTTAATTAGAAATTTGGCTTAAACTATTATTCAGAAATAGTGGTAACCGCTACTCATAAATTTACTTTAATGTTATAGAAGGTTACTATTGAGTTAATTATAATGTTTGGAATCAGTTGCGTAGAAATCGGAAATATAGTTGCGGAGATACGGAAACAGGGCATAGTTAGAGGAAAAACTTTGAAGGAGGGACAGGGGGAGGGGGGAGGGGGGAGGGGAGAGGGTATGTTCAAGTGCCCTTCAGCAAATGACTAATTAGGAGTATCACTATGTATCTTTAAAAATTCGTTCGTTTGGTTAAGCTAGAAACTTAATTACAAATTTGGCTTAAACTATTATTCGGAAATAGTGGTAGCCTCTACTCATAAATTAAGTTTAATGTTATAAAGGGTGTCTATTACGTTAATTATAATGTTTGGAATCACTTGCGCTCAAATCGAAAAGATAGTTGCTGAGATATGGTAACGGTGCATAGTTGGGTAAAAAACCTTGAAGGAGGGGTTGGGGGGGGAAGGGATGTTCAAGTGCCGTTCAGCAAATGACTAATTAGGACAACCACTATGCATCTTTAAAAATTCGTTCGTTTGGTTAAGTTAGGAACTTAATTAGAAATTTGGCTTAAACTATTATTCAGAAATAGTGGTAACCGCTACTCATAAATTTACTTTAATGTTATAGAAGGTTACTATTGAGTTAATTATAATGTTTGGAATCAGTTGCGTAGAAATCGGAAATATAGTTGCGGAGATAAGGAAACAGGGCATAGTTAGAGGAAAAACTTTGAAGGAGGGACAGGGGGGAGGGGGGAGGGGGGGAGGGTATGTTCAAGTTCCCTTCAGCAAATGACTAATTAGGAGTATCACTATGTATCTTTAAAAATTCGTTCGTTTGGTTAAGCTAGAAACTTAATTACAAATTTGGCTTAAACTATTATTTGGAAACAGTGGTAGCCTCTACTCATTAATTAAGTTTAATGTTATAAAGGGTGTCTATTAAGTTAATTATAATGTTTGGAATCACTTGCATTCAAATCGGAAAGATAGTTTCTGAGATATGGAAACGGGGCAAAGTTGGATAAAAAACCTTGAAGGAGGGGTCGGGGGGTTGGAGAGGATGTTCAAGTGCCGTTCAGCAAATGACTAATTAGGACAACCACTAAGCATCTTTAAAAATTCGTTCGTTTGGTTAAGCTAGGAACTTAATTAGAAATTTGGCTTAAACTATTATTCAGAAATAGTGGTAACCGCTACTCATAAATTTACTTTAATGTTATAGAAGGTTGTATTGAGTTAATTATAATGTTTGGAATCAGTTGCGTAGAAATCGGAAATATAGTTGCGGAGATACGGAAACAGGGCATAGTTAGAGGAAAAACTTTGAAGGAGGGACCGGGGAGGAGGGGGGAGGAGGGGAGGGGATGTTCAAGTTCCCTTCAGCAAATGACTAGTTAGGAGGATCACTATGTATCTTTAAAAATTCGTTCGTTTTGGTTAAGCTAGAAACTTAATTACAAATTTGGCTTAAACTATTATTCGGAAATAGTGGTAGCCTCTACTCATAAATTAAGTTTAATGTTATAAAGGGTGTCTATTAAGTTAATTATAATGTTTGGAATCACTTGCATTCAAATCGGAAAGACAGTTTCTGAGATATGGAAACGGGGCAAAGTTGGATAAAAAAAACTTGAAGGAGGGGTCGGGGGGTTGGAGGGGATGTTCAAGTGCCGTTCAGCAAATGACTAATTAGGACAACCACTAAGCATCTTTAAAAATTCGTTCGTTTGGTTAAGCTAGGAACTTAATTAGAAATTTGGCTTAAACTATTATTCAGAAATAGTGGTAACCGCTACTCATAAATTTACTTTAATGTTATAGAAGGTGACTATTGAGTTAATTATGTTTGGAATCAGTTGCGTTGAAATCGGAAAGTAGTTGCGGAGATACGAAAACGGGGCATAGTTAGAGAAAAAACTTTGACGGAGGGGCCAGGGAGAGGGTGGGAGAGGGTGTTCAAGTTCCCTTCAGCAAATGACTAATTAGGAGGACCACTATGCATCTTTAAAAATTCGTTCGTGTGGTTAAGCTAGAAACTTAATTACAAATTTGGCTTAAACTATTATTCGGAAATAGTGGTAGCCTCTACTCATAAATTAAGTTTAATGTTATAAAGGGTGTCTATTAAGTTAATTATAATGTTTGGAATCACTTGCGCTCAAATCGGAAAGATAGTTGCTGAGATATGGTAACGGTGCATAGTTGGGTAAAAAACCTTGAAGGAGGGGTTGGGGGGGGGAAGGGATGTTCAAGTGCCGTTCAGCAAATGACTAATTAGGACAACCACTATGCATCTTTAAAAATTCGCTCGTTTGGTTAAGTTAGGAACTTAATTAGAAATTTGGCTTAAACTATTATTCAGAAATAGTGGTAACCGCTACTCATAAATTTACTTTAATGTTATAGAAGGTTACTATTGAGTTAATTATAATGTTTGGAATCAGTTGCGTAGAAATCGGAAATATAGTTGCGGAGATACGGAAACAGTGCATAGTGAGAGGAAAAACTTTGAAGGAGGGACAGGGGGAGGGGGGAGGGGGGAGGGGGGAGGGTATGTTCAAGTTCCCTTCAGCAAATGACTAATTAGGAGTATCACTATGTATCTTTAAAAATTCGTTCGTTTGGTTAAGCTAGAAACTTAATTACAAATTTGGCTTAAACTATTATTCGGAAATAGTGGTAGCCTCTACTCATAAATTAAGTTTAATGTTATAAAGGGTGTCTATTAAGTTAATTATAATGTTTGGAATCACTTGCGCTCAAATCGGAAAGATAGTTGCTGAGATATGGTAACGGTGCATAGTTGGGTAAAAAACCTTGAAGAAGGGGTTGGGGGGGGGGAGGGGATGTTCAAGTGCCGTTCAGCAAATGACTAATTAGGACAACCACTATGCATCTTTAAAAATTCGTTCGTTTGGTTAAGTTAGGAACTTAATTAGAAATTTGGCTTAAACTATTATTCAGAAATAGTGGTAACCGCTACTCATAAATTTACTTTAATGTTATAGAAGGTTACTATTGAGTTAATTATAATGTTTGGAATCAGTTGCGTAGAAATCGGAAATATAGTTGCGGAGATACGGAAACAGGGCATAGTCAGAGGAAAAACTTTGAAGGAGGGACAGGGGGAGGGGGGAGGGGGGAGGGGAGAGGGTATGTTCAAGTGCCCTTCAGCAAATGACTAATTAGGAGTATCACTATGTATCTTTAAAAATTCGTTCGTTTGGTTAAGCTAGAAACTTAATTACAAATTTGGCTTAAACTATTATTCGGAAATAGTGGTAGCCTCTACTCATAAATTAAGTTTAATGTTATAAAGGGTGTCTATTACGTTAATTATAATGTTTGGAATCACTTGCGCTCAAATCGAAAAGATAGTTGCTGAGATATGGTAACGGTGCATAGTTGGGTAAAAAACCTTGAAGGAGGGGTTGGGGGGGGAAGGGATGTTCAAGTGCCGTTCAGCAAATGACTAATTAGGACAACCACTATGCATCTTTAAAAATTCGTTCGTTTGGTTAAGTTAGGAACTTAATTAGAAATTTGGCTTAAACTATTATTCAGAAATAGTGGTAACCGCTACTCATAAATTTACTTTAATGTTATAGAAGGTTACTATTGAGTTAATTATAATGTTTGGAATCAGTTGCGTAGAAATCGGAAATATAGTTGCGGAGATAAGGAAACAGGGCATAGTTAGAGGAAAAACTTTGAAGGAGGGACAGGGGGGAGGGGGGAGGGGGGGAGGGTATGTTCAAGTTCCCTTCAGCAAATGACTAATTAGGAGTATCACTATGTATCTTTAAAAATTCGTTCGTTTGGTTAAGCTAGAAACTTAATTACAAATTTGGCTTAAACTATTATTCGGAAACAGTGGTAGCCTCTACTCATTAATTAAGTTTAATGTTATAAAGGGTGTCTATTAAGTTAATTATAATGTTTGGAATCACTTGCATTCAAATCGGAAAGATAGTTTCTGAGATATGGAAACGGGGCAAAGTTGGATAAAAAACCTTGAAGGAGGGGTCGGGGGGTTGGAGAGGATGTTCAAGTGCCGTTCAGCAAATGACTAATTAGGACAACCACTAAGCATCTTTAAAAATTCGTTCGTTTGGTTAAGCTAGGAACTTAATTAGAAATTTGGCTTAAACTATTATTCAGAAATAGTGGTAACCGCTACTCATAAATTTACTTTAATGTTATAGAAGGTTGTATTGAGTTAATTATAATGTTTGGAATCAGTTGCGTAGAAATCGGAAATATAGTTGCGGAGATACGGAAACAGGGCATAGTTAGAGGAAAAACTTTGTAGGAGGGACCGGGGAGGAGGGGGGAGGAGGGGAGGGGATGTTCAAGTTCCCTTCAGCAAATGACTAGTTAGGAGGATCACTATGTATCTTTAAAAATTCGTTCGTTTTGGTTAAGCTAGAAACTTAATTACAAATTTGGCTTAAACTATTATTCGGAAATAGTGGTAGCCTCTACTCATAAATTAAGTTTAATGTTATAAAGGGTGTCTATTAAGTTAATTATAATGTTTGGAATCACTTGCATTCAAATCGGAAAGACAGTTTCTGAGATATGGAAACGGGGCAAAGTTGGATAAAAAAAACTTGAAGGAGGGGTCGGGGAGTTGGAGGGGATGTTCAAGTGCCGTTCAGCAAATGACTAATTAGGACAACCACTAAGCATCTTTAAAAATTCGTTCGTTTGGTTAAGCTAGGAACTTAATTAGAAATTTGGCTTAAACTATTATTCAGAAATAGTGGTAACCGCTACTCATAAATTTACTTTAATGTTATAGAAGGTGACTATTGAGTTAATTATGTTTGGAATCAGTTGCGTTGAAATCGGAAAGTAGTTGCGGAGATACGAAAACGGGGCATAGTTAGAGAAAAAACTTTGACGGAGGGGCCAGGGAGAGGGTGGGAGAGGGTGTTCAAGTTCCCTTCAGCAAATGACTAATTAGGAGGACCACTATGCATCTTTAAAAATTCGTTCGTGTGGTTAAGCTAGAAACTTAATTACAAATTTGGCTTAAACTATTATTCGGAAATAGTGGTAGCCTCTACTCATAAATTAAGTTTAATGTTATAAAGGGTGTCTATTAAGTTAATTATAATGTTTGGAATCACTTGCGCTCAAATCGGAAAGATAGTTGCTGAGATATGGTAACGGTGCATAGTTGGGTAAAAAACCTTGAAGGAGGGGTTGGGGGGGGGAAGGGATGTTCAAGTGCCGTTCAGCAAATGACTAATTAGGACAACCACTATGCATCTTTAAAAATTCGCTCGTTTGGTTAAGTTAGGAACTTAATTAGAAATTTGGCTTAAACTATTATTCAGAAATAGTGGTAACCGCTACTCATAAATTTACTTTAATGTTATAGAAGGTTACTATTGAGTTAATTATAATGTTTGGAATCAGTTGCGTAGAAATCGGAAATATAGTTGCGGAGATACGGAAACAGTGCATAGTGAGAGGAAAAACTTTGAAGGAGGGACAGGGGGAGGGGGGAGGGGGGAGGGGGGAGGGTATGTTCAAGTTCCCTTCAGCAAATGACTAATTAGGAGTATCACTATGTATCTTTAAAAATTCGTTCGTTTGGTTAAGCTAGAAACTTAATTACAAATTTGGCTTAAACTATTATTCGGAAATAGTGGTAGCCTCTACTCATAAATTAAGTTTAATGTTATAAAGGGTGTCTATTAAGTTAATTATAATGTTTGGAATCACTTGCATTCAAATCGGAAAGATAGTTTCTGAGATATGGAAACGGGGCAAAGTTGGATAAAAAACCTTGAAGGAGGGGTCGGGGGGTTGGAAGGGATGTTCAAGTGCCGTTCAGCAAATGACTAATTAGGACAACCACTAAGCTTTTTTAAAAATTCGTTCGTTTGGTTAAGCTAGGAACTTAATTAGAAATTTGGCTTAAACTATTATTCAGAAATAGTGGTAACCGCTACTCATAAATTTACTTTAATGTTATAGGAGGTTACTATTGAGGTAATTATAATGTTTGGAATCAGTTGCGTAGAAATCGGAAATATAGTTGCAGAGATACGGAAACAGGGCATAGTTAGAGGAAAAACTTTGAAGGAGAGGAGGTGGGGGGGATGTTCAAGTTCCCTTCAGCAAATGACTAATTAGGAGGATCACTATGCATCTTTAAAAATTCCTTCGTTTGGTTAAGCTAGAAACTTAATTACAAATTTGGCTTAAACTATTATTCAGAAATAGTGGTAACCGCTACTCATAAATTTAGTTTAATGTTATAAAGGGTAACTATTGAGTTAATTATCATGTTTGGAATCACTTGCGTTGAAATCGGAAAGATAGTTGCTGAGATATGGAAACGGGAAATAGTTAGAGAAAATTTTGAAGGAGGGCCCGGAGGGGGGGGGGGGGGATGTTCAAGTAACCTTCAGCAAATAACTAATTAGGAGGGTCACTATACATCTTTAAAGATTGATTCATTTGGTTAAGCTAGGAACTTAATTTGAAATTTGGATTAGGCTATTATTCCGAAATACTGGTAATTGCTTTTTAGAAATACACCTTGAAGCAATGAATGCTGATTTTTACGATAATTATTAAAAATGGAACTAAATGGAGAATTTCGGAACATTATTACTGAGGTATTACTGAGAAACTGATATTTAAAATAGCGGTATTCTGTATGTAAAACAACAATTAAACTCTAAGGGTTAAAATTGTTAAATGTAATTAGACACCTACCCCTCGCCATTCCCGCAAATATATAACAAATAATTTGTTAAATAAAATTTTCTGTAATAATTTTCTGTAGTCTCTATCATAATAATATATGTCGTGTTTTAAAAAAACCTTAAACCCAGATAATTATAATGAAGAAAAACGTGCCTGTAAATGTCTTAAACAGGTGGCGTTTATGTAATTTGCCGTGAGTAGATGGCGCTGCATTAGCTTGGCTATATGCAGGTAACTGCAATCAATGTTGGTACTATTTCGTTTTAAGTCCTTATCTATGCAACGTTACTCTGATTTATTTAACGTGTTCTGAGAAGATATTCTACACTATCAACCAACCGATGAAAAAAGGCGTATTTTTAATGTTAGTTCTTTGTGCATTTAATTAATTTTTCAGAAAGTAATTAAAATATTAAAATTCTGATGTAATGTTGCACCAGGAGAGGGTTTGGACTACCTAAATCTAAATTTGCTTCCTTCTAGGTGGGCTAGATTTTCCTAGCCATCGCCAACAGACACACACACAGAGCGAAACTTTCTTTTATTAGTATAGATTACCTTAAAAGTTATCGCAGACGATTTTTTTTTAAGATTATTTTTTATATGTATTGTAATTAACAAACGATTTTTCTTTTCTATATGGATTTTTCTGTATGGCATCGACTTGTTAGAATGAAAAAAAAATACTGTAATATATTATTTTTTATTTGTGCAAATCAAAAATGATGTTCAGTTTGAACTTTCAGTTGAATGTATTTTAATAACATAAAAAAACACACACACATATATATATATATATATATATATATATAACTGGCTAAAACTTGGATATAAGCGTTATTGCTTTAAAATTTTATTACTCCTTTCAAGATATGTTGTTGGAATTACCTAATCATACATACTTTTAAAAGATTTTAAATTTAAAATATTTTGTATAAATTATAAAAAATATATATATAAATTTTCTTTTAAAATTTCATAAAGTTAAAATAGGTATTATTTTATAACGGTTATTAAAATATAAAGGGTAAATAATAATAATAATAATGATAAAATAAACAAAATCTAGACATAAATTAGTTTGGAATTTCGTCAATAGAAATATTAATTTCAAAACTGCACACAAAAATAAATAAATAAATAAATAAATAATGTAAATTTTCACGAAAAATTCGAAAATGTAATTGCAATTTATCAGGAAAATATAAAAATTTCAAAGAAGCAAAATTCATAATTCTGCATAAAACTTACAACGCGACAAATATATAAAATTTATTTTAAAAAAGATAAAAGTCACAGGCGAGGACAGAACCCTCATCGCCGGCTCTCAAATCGCGAGCACTAGCTGTGCACCACGGAGACCTTGTTCAAAGACGCGAACTAGTGGCTATTTGAAACGCATACTGAACTTTAACCCAAAATTTCTCGAAAACTAAAGCCCATTTGAAGGAAACCTTTGACCTGATTAGTTTCTGTCCCCTTGTTAGTATGAAGAATTCGTTTATTCTCTTGTTTTAAATATCCTGACATATTGTAATTGTAATACAGCTATTGCAGTTTAAAAAGTATATGTTCCGCATTATTTTTATGATGAAATAACAGTCTTTCTAAGACCTAAATTTTACTTAAATTATATCGAGTTATACATTTAACTATGCATTCAAAATTTTATACATAAAAATATTATATATTTATATTTCATACATTTAACAATCGATAAAACAAATTTTGTCTTGAACATTCCCACTGGAAGTTCCATCTACACTTTTCATAAAATATTACTCTGTTTCATTTTAAGCGGAAAAGAAATCTTGAGTTGTGCGATATTGAAACATTTTGTCTATAATAAATGATGAAAGAGATACTTTTTTTTTCGTATAAAAATGGTAAAGTAACTTACTATGAAGAATTTCTTTGTTCTTTCGTTTTAAATATCCGGAGATATTGAAATTTCAATACAGCTATTGCAAGTCGAAAAAGTCTGTGTTCTTTATTCTTAAAAAAGTTTTAATAACGAAGATTACTATCATGCGTATAGCATGTAAAATCGTCTATGCTTGATAGTAGTAATATTTTAAATTTACATTAGAAAAGCTAATATATAATAAATAATACTCAAAGGTATATTTATTATTTAATGACGAAATGTTAACTATCTTTAAAAAAATCTGAATTTTTCACAAAAAATTGCCATGTTTCATTTTAAGGGGTAAAACAAAAATTGAGTTGGGTGATATTTCGACATTTTGTCTGTAATAAATGTTGAAAGAGTTAATGTCAATTCGGATAAAAATGGTAAAGTGATATAGTGTGAATAATTCCTTTGTTATTTTGTTTTAAATATTCGAATCTTTTAGAATTGCAATAAGAGCTATTGCAAATTGAAAAATACTGGGATTTTTGCTTATTTTTTAAACATTTAATAGTGAAGATTATTTTCATGCCTAACGATAATAATGGGAACATGACATGATGAGAAATCGTCTATACTGAAATTAGTATTCTTTTGAATTTTAACTAGCACAGTTAATATGTAAACAATATTTCTTAAGGGTGTATTTATTATTTTTTGATAAAATTAACCAAGTTTTAAAAACTTGAAATTTTCAAAGAAATTTCTGGGTTTCATTTTATGCTGTAAAGAATATTTGAGCTGAGCGAAATTAAACCCCTTTTTCTATAATAAATGATGAAAGAGATAAATGTCTTAACGGGATAAAAATGGTAAAGTAACATAGTATGAAGAATTAAAACAATTATAGTAACATAGTAACCTAAGTTATAAAGTAAGAATTAAATAAACAATTAAAGTAACATACTATTAAGAATTCGTTTGTTTATTTTGATTAAAATATCCAAACATATTGAAATTGTAATCGATCAAAGTCTAGGTTCTTCCTTATTCTTATAAGTTTTAATAATAAAGATTATTACAAAGCACAAGATTATTATCATGTGCAATCGTCTTTCCCTGATTTATATATATATATATATATATATATATATATATATATATATATATATATATATATATATATTAATTTTAACTAGAACAGCTAATATACAAGCATATTTCTCAAAGGTATACATATTATTTATAATAAAATTAATCGCGTTTTAAAAACCTGATTTTTTTTAAACAAAAAATACTGTTTTTCATTTTAATCGCTACAGAAAAAAGGAGTTGGGAGATTCTGTTACATTTTGTCTATGATATATGATGAATGAGACAAATATTTTTTTTCGGATGAAATTGGCAAAGTAACATACTATGAAGAATTCATTTGTTCTTTGGTTTTAAATATACGAACATAATAAAATTGTAAAACAATTACAGAAAGTTGAAAAAGTCTGGGTTCTTTCTTATTCTAATCAAGTGTAATAATGAAGATTATTATCACGTGTATGGCATGTGCAATGGTCTTTCCTGGTAAGTATGGTTAGTATGTTTAGTATTTTAATGGTTAGTATTTTAAATTTTAACTAGAATAGCGAAATTGCAAGTAATACTTAAAAAAGGTATATTTCGTATTTCATCATAAAATTAACCACGTTTGAAAAATCCAAATGTTACTAAAACTGTACAAAGATACAAATTTATATATTTCTCTTGAACTTCTTGGATTAGATATGCAAATAAAAAGAAAATTTTGCGACATTTAGATATACATAATGCATATATATTTTTTATGTGTGTTGTTAAGTGTTATATAACATGAAATATAATATTGTAAAAACATACT
Organism: Maratus michaelseni; assembly: GCA_963931845.1. Lineage (NCBI taxonomy): Eukaryota > Metazoa > Arthropoda > Arachnida > Araneae > Salticidae > Maratus > Maratus michaelseni. The sequence continues at coordinate 172,204,108 of OZ007594.1, read as the reverse complement.
TATCTTTTTTTTTACTTTAATCATTCTCTATTAATAGTTAGTTCATATTTCTATAAATATTCAGCGCAAATAACTTTTAAAAATGCATTTATTTTAAATACTGAAAAAAGGTCTATTATAAGTCTACAAATCTTTCCCTTGAATAAGAATTTTAGATTTATTTGTTGCAAGCTTGCTTTTTCACTAAATTATGCAAAATCAATTACATTATATGACGTCTCCCATGTGTGACAACACAAAAAAAAAAATTGCAAACGTATATAGATTTAAAAAAAATGATAATATAAATGAACTTGAGATAAATAAGTCAATTACATGTCTTCATCTATTATTTAAATGCAACACTACGCAAAATGTATGGATACTTAAGTGAGATGAACAAACATATAGTAAAGAGAGAAATTAAAAATAATTCAATGAAGCACATTATAGTGCATGGTTAATAGCAAGCTTCGAACCTGCGAAATAAATTGTCTACTGTGACTTGCAAAAATTGCCTTTTTTAAATATTTACAACATAATTTAAAAGAGTTTATGAATTCGGTTTGTCTGTCTGTCTGTCCGCAATCTAACTCTTGTAAATTTACTGCGATTTCTTCGTATTAGTAGGTTATTGAGATTTACCATGGCATGTACTCAATTGAAAACAAAGTATGTAGCATTTATAGTTTGTTTATAGGGACACTCAATTGAATTCCGTTAAAATATATTCCATGGAGAAAATACATTGCTGTGTATTTTAATGATGTTACACTATTTTAAAATATAATAAAAGTGATATAAATTTATGAGGTGCAGTAAAACATGCAAAAAATTTTCATTCATTTACAGGGTCGCAAAAAATAATACAATTACACACTGGTTTGCGGAGAAATATCGCTTGCAGTTTATTTTAATGAACATGTACTATTCCAAACATAATGAATTTACACACTTACAGGAGTGTATTACAAGATGCTTACTGTTGAATACAGAGTATGTGACATTTATCGATCAATTACAGGGTTCCACAAGATAACTCGTTTACAGTAGTTTTTGTGAAAACAAATTACCGGAAGTTTGCGTTTTTAAGTAAAACTAATTTTTTTGCAGACTAAGTGATGCGTATGAAATTCACAAATCATATGGAGGACTGCACAAAAAATTTCGAAAACATTAGACGTATATGGGCATGACTTGCTTAAATGTTGTTTTTAAGTGAGTAATGCACATTCCAGTTGAATTATATTTAGTAAGCTAACATTTGTTTGCAGATACATTCCTATTCTGGGCTACCAAATATCTGCATACATTGCTGTCTATGAATGGTAATTGGTGGAATTTATTTTGTGAACCGCGGTTTTAGTAGTGTTATTCGTTTTTCTCCCGAATTCAATTTTAGCTAAATAGGTTACATGTGTAAAAATCCGTAGATAACATACAGGGTTGTACAAAAAATAAATAAATAGCAATTCCATCTATTGGAGGAATTGATGCAGTGAGTTTTCAGCAATGTGACGCATTTTCTAACGGAGATAAATGTTACTATGTTGTTTAATATATAAATAAGTTTATGTACATTATCTAGCTCTGTACAAATCACTTCGAGTATCTTTCGGACTATGGACGCTAATTTTTGAAATTGGGTTTTTAAATGTATTATGAATTTTCTAAATTGTTTATTTACGATATCTTCTTCCCCTTATTAAACGGTGAAGTTTCGTTACAGTATTGTAGAAATGTTGAAAAGTTATTTCATAATCTAAGCTGGAGACACAAATTTTCTTTCTTGTTTATACATTCATTTGTTATGATATGAATAAAATTTGGCTTAAATTAAGTTAATTTTCATATAAATCTAATCTGGAGACATAATTGTTCTTTCTAGTTAATATACTCATTTGTTGTGATATGAACAAAATTTGGCTGAAATTCAGTTAATTTTCATATAAATCTAATCTGGAGACATAATTGTTCTTTCTAGTTTATATATTCATTTGTTGTGATATGAACAAAATTTGGCTGAAATTCAGTTAATTTTCATATCAATCAGAACTTGTGACATAATTGTTCTTTCTTGTTTATACAATCATTTGTTATGATATGAATATAATTTGGCTTAAATTAAGTTAATTTTCATATAAATCTAATCGGGAGACATATTTTTTCTTTCTTGTTTATAAATTAATGTGTTATGATATGTATAAAATTTGGCTTAATCGAAATCAATTTTCATATTATAATTAAAAATATATTCCATATATATTATAAATTATATATATTATAATTTTATTATAATTTAACATATTTCAATATTAAATTAAGAAATTTTTATCGAGTCTCAATTTTCATGCAGTACCTACAGAGAACAACTTCAATTATTTATACTATTATTTTTATTAAATATTTTATAACTTATGAAAATTAATTTAAGATAATTTTCATGTTTTGTTTTCTGTCACTCAAAATTCTCAAAAAAAAATTGGTTTCTTAAATAATAATGAAGGAAAGAAAGACAGAAATTATCTCAGATAAAATGTAAATTTTGAAAATATTTCTTGGAATATGAATAATTTATTATTATTTAATATATTGTCATTAACACTTAAATGTATAGCCTATATGTGAGAGAAAATATTTATAATTAAGTAATATTAAATATAACTAAAATGTATATTATTGATTCTCAATTTTCATGCTGTACCTACAGAGAAGAGCTTCAAACTTTTGCGTGTGAATTAATGCTTTATTTGAAATATTTCCTCATTATTTTAACGACTATCATTAACATTTCTTTCTTTAACTTTATATTACGAAACTGGATACCGAATAAGCAGGCCCGAGGCGCTAATACTACATTTTATTAATAAATTTGATAACAGAAATTTTATTCGATAATACCTTATCTTTAGGCATTATTTTACAAATGACATGCGAAATACAATTATTTTAATAAAACTATTTTGTTGATTTCAATATTCAATTCATTGATTTTTGTGAAAATGTGCCTCAAATTGTAATTTAACCATTAAATATATGAGTTATTTCTGTTACAACAAATAAACAAGCACATTATACATGGTCATCGAAAAATAATGCCGAGATTTTCCCACCTTATAAAAAATTAATTCTTAAACGTACGGAAGTAATGATTGTGTTGAAATGTTGTGAAAGAATGTAAGTTATGAAAAATGAGATAAGAATGAAAAATATGAGTCTCGGTTGCATCATGACCTGCCTTGGACTATCCTCATCTAGATATTAAGAAGTGCGGTAGATTTCGGTAGCCATGGCCTACAGACTGACACGCACACACATACACAGAATGAGACTTTATTTTATTTATATAGATTGTTATATGTCTGGGCTTCCCAATCTTATTTCTTTCACGTACCCCTAGATTAGGCTTTTTTTTATTTCGAAGTACCCCGTTTTCTCATAAACACACTCACCTCAACCCTCGTAAAGAAAATGCGCTGTTTTTTTTATATTAATAACCTTTTTAGCATAGCTAAATAGTAAATCCATGCAAATTACATTGACGTTTCTTATATTTTCTTTTTTGTACTGCATTTATAATTAATCTACTTTTTCTAATATTAATAAGATATCAAAAGTAATCAATATAGAATTAGAAGAATTTTCAACTAACTTAAAATGAAAGTTTATAACAATTAGGAAGCATTATATACACGTAATTCAAACATGGCTTTTAATACTCTTAATGGGATCGCGGAGCTTGTTTCACAAGGCTTAGTTTCTATATAATCAGTTTCAAACAAAGACAGATATAACAACAAGTCAGGAGCAGCATCAAACTTAATTCGATATTTGTTCTTAATATACAGTTTTCACGGAGATGGGGAAAAATATATATGTATCCATTCAATATTATTAGCAGTGGACGTAGCTAGTGACATTATCAATGAAGTCGGCCTTATCCCTCATTTTGACTGTAACCTATTGACTGTAACCACATGAGAACAACAAACTTCGTTTATTTGTTTTCAGTTAAATAATTTTTGTGATTTCCGCCATTACCGATATTATTTTCAAGTACCCTCAACAGGCCCATGTTGGGAACCGCTGTTCTATGTTAAAACATGTATTTCAGACTTGCAAAAAACACCTGTAAAGTTATTAATTATGAATAAAGAACTTGGATAATTCTACAGCATTTAGAGTGTAAAAAGTAAACAAAAAAACAAATATGAACGATAGTCCAGTAGAAATAGCTCAAAAAAGTGTCTTGCCTTGCAAAAATTCGGGTAACTCTGATTTTTGGATATGTTGCATAGGGTGACCATCTAATAAAAAAACCAAGTTTTCAACCTTCTGGACCTTGTGCGTTTTTCACAATATCGAAAAAACCGATATTTTTCGGCACTTTTTTCGATTTTTCTTAAATTCCTCAATTTCAGTGCATGTTACATACATCATTTTGTAGAGGATAAAATTCTCTACAACATGCACTATTCATGTTTGTAAATTGTCCAAATAGGGGGTGAGATACGGAACCGGGAAAATAGGGTAAAATTTACAAAAAAATACAAAAATCCACAAATGACGTTAGTTTTTGCTTAATAACTCATTTTTATTGCGTTTTAGAGACAAAGGTGTCAAAATAAAGTTGGTAAAGCATGAAGTAGTCCATAAGTTTCATTTATTAGATCATTAAATATCAATAATAGACCCTAAAAATCGGAACAACACGATTTATGGTTAAAACAGGAAAATACCGCCTGACAAGTCACTAATTTAAAAACGAGCTTTTATTTTTTATATTAATTAAACGATGCAATTAATCAATTATAGTATGTACAATGAAAGGTATTTGTTGAATAGTTGAGGGGGGGGGGAGCGAAGTTAACCAAAAAACCTAGTCGGTAGATATAGACGCGGCAAAGAGGTTTGGCCAAGAATTCAAAGTCGAAAGTAAAATTAATAGCTGGGAATAATGTAAAAAAATGCGTGAAAGATAAATAAGTTATAATTTAGGAATTTTAAAAGGGAAAAGAAGTTTCTAAGGCCGAAACTAAGGGAGGTGGGAGCAAAAGGAGCATGTGGCCCGGGAGCTAGAATGGAACAAGAAGAGGGCACACAATGAAGATTTGGTTTGTCGTGTTTGTGTTAATTTGTTCCACATATTTTTATTAGTTAGTTAAAATTTACATTGATGGTAAATGTATCTCACGTTGCGAATGTTATTCCCAACAGAAAGAATGCCAACAATTATACCTCATAAGACGGAAACCTGTATAAAGGGGAATTGTTTTCCAGGGTTTTGAATTCAGTTTTAAATTTTAAAATAAAGAAACTATTAGAAACTTATCCTGAACATAATAAAAAATAATTATAAAAAGTGCAGAAAGAGCTTGTCGCTTGAAGATTCATATTTCTGCTCAGGTTAAGTTCAATGAGACCATGTTTCCACACATGCCATGAGAAATTTTTGTGGAATGAAAAAAACAAAGAACTTGAATTTGAAAAAGCACAAATGATCACTAAGCAGACCACTGAAGATGCAGATATGCTAATAGTGAACCCAGCTATATCCTTAGTCAGTGATTGCGATGCTGGCTGTGTCAATGCCCGCATAGCATGCATGGTCACAGTGACGTCATCGTGACGTCACAGTGAGTCACGTACGTCACGTCACATCTGTGACCAAAATACAACCACTCAGTGACGTCACATTGTGACTAAAATGTGAATTATTTGGAAACCTTAAAAAATTTGCAAGAACACTACAAAATATGTTATTCAATGTAAAAGAATATGTTTCTGACAATTTTTTTAATTGTTGTGACGTCACTGTGACGTTACTGCAAATCACAAACACTACGTCACCTGTGTTATCAAAATACCCCCATGTTGTGAAGTCACAGTTTGACCAAAATGTGAATTTTTAATATATTTTAAAATGATGAGAAATATATATTATTCAGGAATGCTTTAATGCACTTAAAGGGTCTGATTCTGACTGATTTTTATGATCCCTGGAAAATTAACCTACATTGATTAATTTATTTACTGACCTACAAGAAAATGCTTTATAAATAGGTAAATTTCAATCAATATGCAATTATAAATTATAATACAAACATAATGCGGCATGTACTCCATGAACAATTTTTTTTTTTTAATTAAGGCAGTTTCCCATTTGCTTTTCATATTAATTAACAACTTTTGTAAAACTGAGAGCAACAATCTATATTATAGAGCGCAAGCTATCCAAGAGTAACAATGACGTCATGTTGACAGCGGCAACAACTGAACAGTAAATTTCGCTTTTACAGTGATTTTTTTAACTTCTAAATATTGCACAATTTCAATTTTTAACCGTCGAATAGGAAAAAAAATGCTCTTTCAAATGCAATATGTTTCAAAACTGTACCTCAATTTACTGTTATTTGTGGTTTTAAAAATAATTTTAAATCTTTTTTTTTTTAAATCTTTCTATTGCGTGCATTCCGATTAAAACATATTAAAACCCTTCCATTTCAATAACAATTGTTACAATAATAATTTCCCAAATTTCAGCGTTTGTTTCCGACTAATATTCAACATCAAAATTAAAAATTTCATTTAAAAAAACATAAATTCATATTTTTTAAAACACAAATTTAATAGACATGAAATCATGTTACTTCTGCTGAAACTATTAGAATAATAGTAATAATAATAATAATAAGTGTATTGGGCGATATCTTCGACTATTAATTCCTGACATGCGACTAATACGAAAGTATCGGTAATGAATTTATTAGAATTTTCAATTAATATTTACACACACACACACACACACACACACACACATATATATATATGTCTGCTATATTCTATAAACAGAATAACCCAGGTTTTTTCCCCTAGTTTTATCAATTGTAAATTACACTTAGTACCGGAAACGGCTGAAAATAATATACAGATGGGGTAATTAAAGATTTGTTTGTGTGAGGGGAGGTGGGTTGTGAAAAACAGATGCTTTATTATAATAAAATCACTGGTATACTTCCGATAATAATTGTTTTTTCTTTAGTGTTTAAGTAGATTGAGTACCTCTTCCAATATATATTTTGCTGTTTGTTTCATACTTTGTAAATAAATTTAACATTTTCCAAATATAAAATGAAATTAAAAAAAAATATGCAAAATGTATGATTTAAATAATTATTCACGTCTTCGTTTTTCATTTACCACAAATTTCTTTTAAAAAATATTGTTATTTTGCAAGCTGTTTCTTCTACAGGACATTAATAAAGAAAAAGGGAAAATGCCCCCCCCCCTCCCCAACCTTTTACTTTTTTAGGATCACATTTTGCAATTATTACGCTCTATGCAAATTTTACCTTTTTTATGATTTTGCATTCTTGTCCATTAAAATATTTTTTATGTACTTAAAAAATTTAAACAATGTTTTATTTGATACGCCATGAATATTGATATTTTTTTACAACTTACAAAAAAAATCTATACAAGTATTATTATTGTGAAACTAATCGTAAAAAAAAAAAAAACGTAAAATGCTTATAAAAAATAAATCTTCAAATAAGAAATTTTAATTGGAGAGACTATAAAAAAAAACATTCTGCCTTTTTAACCTTCTACTCTAACATCAACTATATAAGAAGAAAAAAAAAAAGAAAAAAGATCATCTGCCCTGCTATTAAATGCGCGCAGATGTTTTAAACGTTTTTCAAAAATATCGTCTGCTTTTTTAACCTCAGAATAAGAGACGCACAACAGTGTATTTACAGTCTTTGGATGTCGTTTCGTTGGACAATACGCGTGTTATGAGCGTGTATAATTTCTACGTATTTAAAATTAAAAACCTGCACAGGATTCCGCAAATACAATTTTTATACGAATTTTCTTTCCATGAAAAGTACAATTCCTTTGCGTGGTTAAATTTGCTTTCCGCCAATGTTATTGTACTTCATTTGGAGGAATTTTGCCTTCTCAAGAAATTTTCGCTATTTTTACGTCAAAATAGAATATTGAAGATCACAAAGGAAAAGAGGTATGGAAAAATATTATTTTCCCTGTTAGCTTTGCATTAAGTTATATCGTTTTCAGTTACTTTCATGTAGTATTTTACAAAAGTTAAATACTTCGTTTAACATTTATCAGTTTAATAATGTTTATTAAATTTAATGTTTATTTTGTTAAAATAAGTAACAATATGTCAACAATTTTAATCAGTTAATTACTTTCACTAAATTCATTTCCTGAGTCATTTTATAGTTATAAATTTCAAAACATCTGTACACTATTATAGCAGAATTATTATTAAAGGGAAATGTTCTTTATAATTATCACCTAATCCTGTAAAAATAATAATAATAATAATAATAAACCAATGTGTGGTTCCATTTTATGTTGTTATCTGAATTTATATATTTTTTCACATTAAAAACTGGTTAAATATTTGAAACTATGTTTGTAATTTATTATTTTATTAGGTTATGTAACTATGATTATCTACATTTCAAATGGACTTTCTAACATCAGAGTAAATATTTTTCAAACCGATGTTGTTGAGTCACAAAGGGTTAGAATATAGTTATAAAATAAAGATTCCATGTATGATAACGTATTTTGATCTATAAGTTAAATTTTTGGTTTTCTCTTTCAAAAATAGCAACTTTTATGAAATATTTTTCAAAAATCTTTCTTAATAAATTGAAACATACAGTTATTTTTCTTTTCAATTTGATTTAAAACAGCCATACTCAACCTGCGGCCCGCGGGCCGTATGTGTCCCGGAGACCTTTTATGTGCGGCCCGAGATATATAATCAATAACCTCTATTTATACGTTAATTGAGATGTGTATAAAAATTTTTAAGACCTTCGCTGCTCTTTTATATATTTTCATGGGAAGACAAAAACTGTCCTGTTATTTAAAATTATCTTAAATACCGTTTTCGTAGTCAAAAGTTTTTTTTACATGTAGTTGTGCTATAGTGGTGTATAAATTTCTTAATCTTCAACACTAAACCAATATTATTCCAAATTTATTACATTTGCACTATACATTTCTACACTTTAAAAAAAGTTTATGTTTTGAGAAAACGATTAATTTATTAAACCAAATCACCTTATTTTTTTCTTTAGAACTTTGAAATGCTACATTGTTATATTATTACGTTTAACTAATAATGCTTATTTGGGGTGAATATTTTCCTGTAAAAGAATTGGCAGCAAAAAGGTTTTATACCACTATTTGCACATCATTTGCAATTGAAATCTACCACAAAGTTTATTGTTTTAGAAATAGTGGTGTTAAAAGTTTTGGTAATATTTCTTTTTCGACAAACGTTCAATCGTACTGATTATATTAACTTTATTATATAGGTTTATTATGTACTACTTTTTTTTAATCTTCCTATTTAAATTACCCCTTTTTTTACATTATAATATAATTGTGTTGCGGCCCGACGAACGTTCCAAACATATGTTTGCGGCCCGCGAGAAAAAAAGGTTGAGTAGGGCTGATTTAAAACCTGGACCCCGATGTGAATATTATGGGAGAATACATTGTCCGAACATTTTCACTAGTTAAATATATAAGATACTGTTTAAAAACTATTGAAATAGTTAATAAAAAATACCCTTTAAAATTTCAAGGCTTAAAAACCTTATCACAGTCAAAATATCGATTATTTTATTATTATCTCAAATTAACGATCTAAACTTTTTATACACGTGGTTTAAAATGTCAAAACTGTATTTTTAATACATACACGATTGCCATTCAAGGGTTTTTCACTCATGAAAACTATATAAATGACTTTTTCTCAATATTGATTTTTTGTTCATTCTTATATTTTTTAAGTTCTTTACTTCCTTTAGTATTTCAGTTTATTATTTTTTATACATATTCTTTATTATGTATGTAATAAAACCTTGCATGGAATTAGTATTACAGATTTTTTTGTTTTCTATATATGAAATCACATGAAGAAGAGTTAAATTCCATAGTTCCTCACAATATACAATAATAATAAATTTATATAAAATCTAATATTAATTGAAATAAAAATCCATGCACAGTGTTCTATAACATATTGTAGTAATTGTAAAAAAAATATAATAATAATAATAATAAGTAAAATAAATAAATTAAAAAAAGTCAATACTTGTAAAAATAGCAGGTATTTAAAGCATTAATTTATTTTAATTTTGTTAAACATTTTAAATAAATGTATAGTTTTTTTTTCAAAATGTGCTTTTAACTGACTATTAAAATATACTGCAATAACAATTTTTATCAAAATTCTTAAATTTAAAAATAATATTGAAAAGTAACGTTTCCCATTTATAGCAAAATCACATAGTACTTATTTGCTTTATTTAAAAACATTTCTCTAAAATTATTAAATACCAAGCTGAAAAGGCAAAAAATGTTGTATTTATATTATAGAACAACAGAATTTTAATACATTTCACCACTTTTATATAATAAATTTGAAAATCTGCAAATCCACCTTTTTTTACTTAATGTGTAACCAATAGTAATGATTTGGGTTCGTTTGAAATCGGGTTGCCTCACTCGATTGCAGGATTTTAATAAAATCGTCTCAAAATCGCGTTACCCGACCTGATAGGGTATTCATATAAGAATCGGAACCCAAGCAAAACTTTAACTAAATAGACAGAATAAAATAAAATAAATAATTTAAAACCCGACTTAAGTCCTGCATCGGGTTGGTTATTCCGATTTTACCCGCACCCGACATGGCGTTCAGCTTGAGCCGAGTAAGAATAGCGATAATTGTGGTTGTTGTTGTTGTTGTTATTCTGTTTGGGTTAAATTGATTGTAATTTTTTTTCGGCTTCGGGTTGATTTCGGGTTGAGATTTTATTATTGCAGCTCGGGTTTGGATTAATCTGAAAAACTAGAATAAAATAATAACTTGATCTAAAGAAAAAATAGAATATTCTTTCAAACCTGTAGAAAAAAAAGAAAAGAAAAGAAAGAGAATAAAAAAAATAATAATAAACGATCCGTAATTTTCCTCATCGAATATGGGTAAAATATGGTCACTCGACCCGATGAAGAATCGTCACAATTGTCACAAACCTGCAGCCAAAAAAAATATATATATATATCTGAACTTTACGAGTCGGATTCGGGTAAAATCTGGTCACCCAATCCGATGCAGAATCGTCACAAATATCACAAACGTCTAGCAAAAAAAATGTCGATCCGAACAATCCGGATCGGATTCGGGGAAAATTTGGTCACCCTATCCGATGCAGATTCGTCACACTTGTCACACTGAAGTCGCAGGGTGACTTCACAAAGTAGTCACATTGTGAGGTCACAGAAAGCCTTGAAAACGGCCATAACGACTTCACATTTAGGTCACAGTGACTTCACATCGACGTCACGTGACGTCACGACGACGGTCACAAAGTAACAGTGTGACTTCACATTGACGTCGCCGTGACGTCACCATGCCTTACGGGTGGTGGCCTTCTTGTTCTTGTGGCTTCTTTAACTACAGACAATGTTTATTTCCGAAGGGCCGGTAGAGGGAAACTGCCTGATGCTCTCTACTCCAACATGTGTTTTAATTTTAAGGAGAGTTGCACAAAATATTCATTTTCTTCATGCAGTAAGTAGTTGCGACACCACTTCTGCGCTCTACAGCCATGCGAAAATGAAATATTGCAGAATTCTTCAGAACCCATCCCTGAACCAAAAAGTTCAAATCTTTAAAGACTCAAATGCAGAGAGGCACAAACTTTTTGAAGCCACAGAAGCTGTACTTCTTGCCCTGTAATGATGTGATACCAGCCAAAACTTGAATGTATTGCGGTATGTCAACTTCGCTAGAGCAGCTAACAATATTAAATTTAATTTAGCGAGACTACTACCTGCTCGCGATGCTACTGAATAGCATGCGTTCTGAACATACCTACAAGCTCAGATATGGCTGGGATACGAGAAGGATCCTCTCGAATGGATCTGGAAGTAGGGTGGTCATGGGCTAATTCCAGTCAACATGATGAACGAACCAGCCTCTCAAACTCTACTCGATTTCATATCTTGCCAATGTAAAAAAGGTTGCAGTACGAAGTGCAGTTGTAGAAAAGCAGGCTTGAAGTGCTCAGTTATATGTGTGAAGTGACACAACCAACTATGTGGCAACGCTCCTGATATTATACTGGACTTTAAGGACTTTGATGACCTAGAACAACCAATCGAGTCAAGTACAGAGACGGACGATGAAGTATCTGAGACGATAGTGTCATTACCAGGGCCAATCAGCAGAGAAAGAAAACATATGTGACAAAGTGTCTATACTTACTATATATTTGTTGATTAATTTCTTGTACATTCTATAATTAATTAACCACATCGTATTTTCAATATAAAAAATAAAAACTAGTTTTTTAAATTAATAACTTGTCACGCGGTATTTTCCTGTTTTCATCCAAAATCTTTTTGCGGTGATTTTTGGGGTCTATTATAGATATTTAATGATCTAATAAATGAAACTTAATGCTTTACAAACTTTATTATGACACTTTTGTTTCTAAAATGCACTAAAAATGGCTTATTAAGCAAAAACTAACGTCATTTGTGGATTTTTGCATTTTTTGCAAATTTTACCCTATTTTCCCGGCTTCGTATCTCACCCCCTATTTGGACAATTTACAAAGATGAATAATCCATGTTATAGAGAATTTTATCTTCGGAACTGATGCTTTACACTCACGCTGAAATGTAAACAAAAGATTGGCGACTGTTTGGTTGGCGCGATTTCCAAGACTGCGCCAAGCTACTATTTTCCGTTGCCATTTTGGAAACATAAAAAACAGTACATTTATAAATAACGTATTCGAAAACACAGAAAATCGTATTTCTACACAACAATTAAAATAAACCAAAAATACATTTTTTTACAACATAAATTTAATGGAAAATGTTAATTACGCCATTTCAATTTTTTAAAGTGCACTACTATATTACAGTAATCCTTCGCTGATGCTAATTTTAATTTCACACAAACTTTTAGTTAAAATCATTACGTCATTTCAATCTTTTGAAGAGCCCTACTATATCAGTGTAAACATTCGATTATTTAGTTTCTAATTTCATGACGAACACAACATTTATAAATAATGACGTATTAGTAAAACCAGAAAGTAAATATCAAAATAAACGAAAAATATTTTTTTAACATAAATTTAATAGAAAATACATTACCTACGTCATTCTTCTAAAGTGGACTGCTACAATCAGAATAATCATTCGATAGCTGATTTTGTAATTTCGCACAAACCTTTAGATAAAATTACGTCATTTCAATCTTTTAAAGAGCACTACTATATCAGGGTAACCATTCGGTAATTCAAATTCTAATTTAACACAAACTATTAGATAAAATCACCGCGTTATTTCAGTTTTGAAGTGCTGAACTTGCCTTTCTGCTTCCTCATAAAAACTTACCTGGTACTCTCGAAAAATTGTATCCATATCCATGGACATTTTCCAACTTCTACCAACAACTACAAACGTCAAAACAATTTCGATAAACAAAATAGAATGATAAATTCAATTCTACCGCTGTAACTGCTATTGTAATAACCACCACTGTAACCGCAAATACGTAATAATTCACATGACAATTAAAAACCAATCATTAACTCAACAGTTATGCAAATTTATTTCCCTTCCATATATGGTTCTATAATACGCGATTCTGCAACCAATAACGTGCAATAGAACGTTCTTCTACAACCAATCACGTTTTCTCTACTTTTCATCATCAATGACGTAATACAGACAAGCGCAAACATTTCCCTTAACATCCACGTAAATACAGATTACAATAACAAATTTCAACACCAGTAACTAAATACAAGCTTAATAGCCGGGTTTCCATAAAAGAAAAAACAGTCCCCAAAGTTTAGCGACTTTTTTCTTTTTTTAACCGATTAATTTTTTTTTTAGCGTGAGTGTAAAGCATCTAAGCCCTATCTTCTACAAAATGGTGCACGTGCTTTTTCTGTTGATTGAAATTGAGGTATTTAAGAAAAATCGAAAAAAGGGCCGAAAAATATTGGTTTTTTCGATATTGTGAAAAACGCGCAAGGTCTAGAAGGTCGAAAATTTGTTTTTTTTTTTTTTTTTTAATTAGAGGGTCAACATTTACAACATACCCAAAAATAAGAGTTACCCAAATTTTTGCAAAGTAAAATGCTATTTCTACTGGACTACGAATATAGTTCCTATTGTGGCTTTAATTTTGTGAGTTCATATTTGGATAATAGCAAGGAGATATCTATATTAGCTATATAGATTTATTATACATATTTACAATTGCGGTAAAGACAACTGCTGCTTAGAACATCCAGGCTTACACTACGTAAGTACATCTCGTATCAATCACACTTGCAAGAGATAATCAAATGCTGGACTTGTAGCGCCCTCTCTGATTACAGATTAATACTAATCTCATCAAAAAGTCACCTGTAAAAAATGCAGCCAAGTCTCGTAACTCATTTACCGTAAAAAGTACTGAGATCGTATAAAGCCAAGTTTTACTATCTTATTAACTCTGAAATTTTCATTCACAAATCACTCCTAGTCTCTACATCTTTAGTTAATTATTATTTTGTGACTTGGCAATTACGTAGCACGAGAATGTGATGTATATAGTTAGTCTTAATAAAATAATACTATAACATATTAAGTTTGTAATAACTTCGCTGTGCGTATATAATTTGCCTTAATTAAATTATCCCATCCCATCCCATAACATCGTAAGGTGCAATAATTTCCCTGTGCTGCGTAATTGCCAAGTCACAAAATAATAATTAACTAAAGATGTAGAGACTAGGAGTGATTTGTGAATGAAAATTTCAGAGTTAATAAGATAGTTAAACTTGGCTTTATACGATCTCAGTACTTTTTACGGTAAATGAGTTACGAGACTTGGCTGCATTTTTTACAGGTGACTTTTTGATGAGATCTCACATCTTTTTGTAAATAATCCTCCTTTTCTTGATTTTGGGTTCTTTTTGGAGATCATCCTCTGATTTTCGCTAAGCCCACACACACTCTGTCCCTATTATTTACAGGTATAAAAAATTTGAAGCTTTAGTTTCGTTTGCAAAGTACTGTAGATAAAAAGAGTTTTCAGGTTCCTAGGCAAGCACTAAGTTATGGGAAGGGGAGTGTTAAAAGTATTTTCAATTGCTTCCAGGATAGGTGCTATCCATCTGAGATATTACTCGCAGCCCTAGATACTTGATATTTAACATAAAAGAACTTTTCAGTATAAAAAGAAAGCCAAAATTAAAATTTCCGGAAATTTCCAATAAATCAAACTATATTCCTTTTTTCGATGTTTTTTTTTTCGTTTTTTTTAGTCTTTTTTTTTATTATTTACGGATTTTTTAATTTTTCCTTACTTTGTGTACTAAACCCTGCCTTTCTGCTAAATGTCAAGCTTCTAGGACTACTAAATCGAATTATTTTCAAATTTTCGACTTTTTATAAATTTATTGATTTTTCGATTTTAATTCTAAGTTACCTGATTGTCATGCCAATATAGTAGTTATTTGATCCGTCTTCTTAGGATCATTTAGGTTCAATTTAGATATAAATCAACTGAATCTTAGAGTCACCATGATTTTATTTAGAAAGGACTATCAAGCCATAAGCAGCCAGTAATGTCGGGAGGGTAGGGGGAGCTGTGAAAATTTTTGTGGGGCTAACATCATTTAACAATCCATATTTCATATGTGAAGTAAATAGAGTACAACCTGTGAAAGAAAACAAATCTGTCTATAAAGAAATCGCATATATATGAACCAGTCTATAGCGGAACTTTTCTATAACGAAATTCGTATACGAAAGAAAAGCAAACCATAATCCGGGGGAAATAACATAAAACAATTAGGGGCGTTGTACTAGCTAATAGGACAATTATCTTAAAACTAATGTTTCTAGCAGTACAAAATCAAATTGTTTTCGAATTTTCGATTTCTTAAAGATATTTCGATTTTTCGATTTTATTTTCGAATTTAACGAATATTTTGATTGTCCCTTTTATTGAATAGTAAATACTACCTTTACACCAAGTTTTAAGTTTCTAAGACTACAGGATAAAATTATTTTCAATTTTTGATTTTTTCGAATTTTTTTTTATAATTTTCTGGATTTTTTAATTTTTTCTTATTTTGTATCCTTTATTACAAATTTCAAGTTTCTAGCGCTACAAAATCGAATTATTTTGAAATTTCCTATCTTTTTCGAGTTTTTTTTCTATTTTCGAATTTATTGTGTTTTAATTTTTCCTTTTTCTGTATCCTAAACAATAAGTTTTCTTCGAATTTTAAGTTCTAAAGCTACAAAATCGAATTTTTTTTCAATTTTTCGAATTTTCGAATTTTACAGATTTTTTATTTATTTCTTTTTTTGTATCCTAAATACTACCTTTATTCCAAATTTTAAGTTTCTAGCTTTACAAAATCGAATTATTTTCAAATTTTCGTTTTTTTTTTTTCGATTTTTCGATTTTATTTTCAATTTTTGTTGTGTTTTTAATTTTTTTTCTTTTTCTGAATCCTAAACACTACCTTTACACGAAATTTTCAGTTTCTAAGACTACGAGATCATATTATTTTCAATTTCTCTCTTTTTCTTTCTTTCTTTCTAGTTTTTTTTTAAATAATTATTTTTTTTTGAAGTATCCGTATTTTTTAATGTTTCCTTATTTAGTATCTTAAATATTACCTTTATTCCAAATTTCAAGTTTCTAGTGCTATGAAATCGAATTATTTTCAAAATTTCCTTATTTTTCGATTTCTTTCGGTTTTTTTTATTTTATTTTCGAATTTTATTGCGTTTTTATTTTAACTTATTCTGAATCCTAAACACTATCTTTACCGCGAATTTTAAGTTTCTAAGGCCAAAAGATCAAATTATTTTTTTTTCTATTTTTTTCGAATTTTTCGAATTTTTAATCTTTTTTCGAATTTTCTGGTTTTCTTAATTGTTCCTTATTTTGCATCCTAAATACTACCTTTATTCCGAATTCCAAGTTTCAAGTGCAACAAAATTAGATTTTTTGAAATTTTCGATTTTTTTTCGATTTTATTTTCAATTTTTTTTGTGTTTTTGATGTTTTCTTTTTCTGAATTCTAAACACTACCTTCACACCACATTTTAAATTTTTAATACTACAAGATCGTGTTATTTTCAATTTTCAATTTTGTTCGATTTTTTTTTAATTTTCCAATGTTTTTTTTTTTTTTTTTTTTTTTTTTTTTTTTTTAATTTTCCGGATTTTATCATTTTTCCTTTTTTTGTTTCCGAAACACTAGCTTTATTCCACATTTTAAGTTTCTTTGACTGCGGGATCTACCCAATCTTTTTGATGACGCGAGAGTGAGTGAGTGTGTGAGTGACAAAAAATCGAAACTTTGAGTGGATATATCGTCTGCACTAATTTATGGGTATTTTTTGCATTATCCATATTTATTAATTTTTCCTTATTTAGTATCTTAAATATTACCTTTATTCTAAATTTCAAGTTTCTAGCGCTATAAATCGAATTATTTTCAAATTTTCCTTATTTTGCGATTTTTCCGATTTTTTTATTCTATTTTCGAATTTTATTGCGTTTTTTATTTTAACTTATTTTGAATGCTAAACGCTATCTTTACTGAGAATTTTAAGTTTCTAAGGCTAAAAAAAAAAAAAAAAAAAAAAAAAAAAAAAATTTAAATTTTTTCAATTTTTTTCGAATTTTTCAAATTTTTAAATTTTTTTTCGAATTTTCCGGAATTTTTAATTTTTCCTTATTTTGCATCCTAAATACTACCTTTATTCCGAATTCCAAGTTTCTAGCGCAACAAAATCGGATTATTTGAAAATTTTCGATTTTTCGATTTTTTCAATTTTGCTTTCGATTTTTTTGGTGTTTTTGATGTTTTCTTTTTCTGGATACTAAACACTACCTTCACACCGAATCTTAAGTTTCTAAGACTACAAGATCGTATTATTTTCAATTTTCAATTTTGATGGAATTTGTTGAATTTTGAATGTTTTTTTTTTCGAATTTTCCGGATTTTATAATTTTTTCTTTCTTTGTATCCTAAACACTACCTTTTTCCCAAATGTCAAGTTTCTAGGGCTACGGGATCTACCTGATCTTTTTGATGACGCGTGAACGAGTGAGTGAGGAGTGACAAAAAATCGAATGTTTGAGTTCATATATCGTCTGAACTAGAAAAGACAGAAAGTTGTAATTTTAAATTTTGGTTCTGTGTGCCAAATACTCTAGAAAAACGAAGTTTCAAATTTTTGGGATACTCCAGCGCGGAGATATGGGGGGGGGGGGTCAAAAGTGCCCTGAGTTGCTTCCAGAAAAGTATGCTTACGGCTGTCCTCTCTCGACTTGGCGAAGGAACTGCCGTGCCTCCAGATCATTGAGATATGACAGTTCCTTTGACCCTCCGCCTACCAGACGGGTGCGATGGACCCGACAGGTACATTTAAAATGATTATTCAAACCAGAATTTGTTTCATAAAATAAATTAAATATAAACCACAGACAAATAAAGTAAATAAATGAGTTAAATAGTTTTAAATAAAAATTCTGTTGTGGTAGTTCTAGGGTTAAAAGATATAAGAACTCAGTTTTATATCGCATTTACAAACAACAACATGATAAGCAATAAGAACACTACAAATCTAATCTATTTTTTCAAAACGAGTGGATTTACATTTTCGACAAAAGCATTGCGAATATAATAGAAAAAAATGACATTTCTTTTTTTTAGTTGTTATAATTTGCAAAGTTGTGGTAAAATTTAATACGCTTAGAACTTTAATTTTTGTTAGTTTTACCTTTTTTTCTAACAAACATTTGACCGATAATATTTCCGCATTGAACGCATTGTTTTATATATAGGAGAACATTCTCTCATACCATGACGATTAATATCTATGCACGTATAAAAATGTTTGCATGTTTTATCTAAACATGTTTAAAATCTACTTGTAATAAAATCTTTGCAATTCTTTTTTGTCGTTGTATGTATTTGTTTCGTAAAGCAGTATTTAAATAATACATCATTATTGAATAAGATTAAATAGTACATTTGAAAATGGCTCGTAAGTATTTTGTAAATTATATGGAATTTATTATTATGTATTGTATACCTATTGTTCTTATACTTTCTATAATCTTATTGCAGTATATCTGAAATCAAGCAATAAAACACATGTACTCAAAAACAAAATACACAAACACACACACACATATATATATATATGTGTGTGTGTGTGTGTGTGTACATTATAAAATTATATTGCATGACTTCATTCATGTTCCTTCCCATTAAAACATTATTTTTTATTCTAAACAAGAATTATATTAATTGTTATTAAAAGATGTCAAGCAGGTCGCTAAAGAAAATATTATGAAGATAGTCGAGTCACTGTACCATAGGAATTAACATAATAAAGTTACAAATTAACATTTTACCCATATGCGTTACTACGTCGACATTTTCAATAACCTGAAAACGACCTAAAATGGAAAATAGTAAAACTGAAAGCCACAACGTGATAACTCTTAATATCACATGTCTCTAAATGACCTATAATGCATGTACGCAGATTTGCAGCTGGCGGATGCAAACTTTCAACACGAGTGCACTGTAAGTAAACTCTTAAATTTTAGAAAAAGAACAATCATAATTAAAATCTGTGTCACAAAAAAGTACGAGGTTGGAAAATTACAGTAAATAGTTTAATAACATAGACATAAGCATAAGGCTGGGTGAACTCAAAAGAAATAAAAGTATACCGAATAGCCAGAATCGCAGACGTCCAAGCGTTGAAAAACCAGATTTTTGCGCACCATATAATACAGTATTAAATAAAGAATGTTCTAGAACTTACTTTTTAGAACTGAAACCCTATCACCTGAAACCTTCACACGTAACGCTAAAGACGCTACCAATGACCTTTGTAAAAACATGATTCTAATACTAATAATATTCGAGTAACATTAAATAAAATGGACCTTCGGTCTAAAACAAAAAAACAAAAAATCTTACATTACGTTATTACACTGAGCAATTGACAGCAATAAAACAGCAATAAAACAGCAATAAAACACATATACACGGTGTTTTTTTTTAATTGACGCTATTCAGAGCCGCCGGTAGCTCGTTCTAATAACCGGATTGACACAAAATTTTATAAATGGACTAAGTAAACCATGGAAAAAAAAAATCCAAAAAATAATTCCAATCACCGCCTATAGGGGGAAATTTGGCGCTGTACATTGAAGGAAAACATCAGAAACAGACAAATTTAATAATTTGGATAAAATGCCATATTTTATTCATTATATACACTTTCCCGACGAGGAATTCGACCACATTCAATGTGCACCACAGCTTCCATTCTTTGTACAACATTTTCGACGGCCGAGCGTAGCATGTCACAAGAAATAGCCCTTACTGCATGTATTATGTTGTTTTTTAAGATACTCATATTCGTTACTCCCCTAAGATAGACTTTTGATTGCAAATAACCCCAGAGCCAAAAATCGCATGGAGTTAAATTCGGAGATCGGGGAAACAACGACTGATTGAAAAACAACGACATTGAAAACAACGACTGATAACTATTTGGTCAGTGAAGGGATGGCGCAACAGCTGCTGTACTTTTAGACCAATCTGTGGTGGTGCACCATCCTGCATAAAATTATCTGATCCAGACACTGTCTCTCTTGAAGTTGTGAAACGACAAAACTAGTCAGCATATTATGATATCTTTCTGCGTTAACGGTACACTTCACTGGTCCTGTCGCAGTAATGTTCTCAAAAAAGAATGGTCCAAGGATGAATTCTGCTGTAAATTCACACCAAATAGTGAGCTTTGGTGAATGTAACGGAGTTTCTAGAACTGTATGAGGTTGTTCAGTAGCCCAAATTCTACAGTTATGATTACTAACAGACCCATTCAGATGAAAATGGGCTTATCTTCCCATAAAATTCTCCACGGGAAAGCATCATCGACTTTCATTCTTGCAAGAAATGTCAGAGCAAATGTCAGTCGTTTATCGTAATCATTGGGTTGAAACAGCTGATCTTGTATGGATAGTAGTGGAGAATTCGCCGCAAAACTTTCCATGCTGTCGAAACATTTAAATCCAGTTCTTGCGCAAAACCCCGTGCACTGCTACTACAAACAGGAGAGGTACTCTGTGACCTATAGTTAATCCCAGTTGCAACATCCATTATCACTTTTTCTGACACCGGTTTACGTTCTCTGCCTGGCCGAACTGCTAGCGGCCTGTTTCTTCGAATTTCAGAATTATTTCTTTCAATGTATTAACGGATAAAGGTCCTTTGCGCAGTTTATGGTGTGTTCTAAATAAACAAAGAGTGGCTGGTACATTGCACTGGTTACAATAATAGAACTTCACAAGTAACGCGCGCTGCGGTAACGTGAGATTCATTTTCAACCTGAGCTGAAATTGTTTCTCAGAGTTTTTCGCATGCATTTATAGCTTAAAATTTTGGCACTACTGTCGCTTGTGTAAGAAAAAATATGCATTTCCATTTATTGCCCGTATTTTATACTAATTCGCAGTAGCATAAATTACCACAGCGCCACATTTCCCCCTATCGGCAGTGATTGGAACTATTTTTCTTTGTTGGAATCTTTTTTCTCATGGTTTTCATAGTTCATTTATAAAATTTTGTGTCAATCCAGTTATTCGAACGAGCTACCGGCGGCTCTGAATAGCGTCAGTTAAAAAAAAAACACCCTGTACATTAACGTATATTTTCTTTTGAAATTTAATATTCAAATAACGTAACCGGAAAAAAGAATGAAAAATTGTTAAATGAAAATTATGACAAAATGTAAAAATTATTTCATTATTAATGGTCTTCAATCAAGTTACCTACTTATGCCCCTGATGCCGGTAGAGTTGCTAAAAAATAAAGCAGATGCGCAGTTTATAACAGTAAGCTAGTTCGAGGATTTAATTAACGCACAGCAACTGATTGAGTTTTGATAATAGTAGAATGTTCTGAGATTTTGAGACATTGGTATGGGATATAACATACAAAGAGACAAGAGTTTGCCTAGTTTTTTACATTATCATACAAGGTTCATATTAGATAATTTTTACATATTTTTTTAATTGGGTCTAATCATCATTTTCGTTTTATCTGATACACGCTTGGCAGGAAATATGTAACATAATATCAAATGTAAAGCTGTATACAATTTTACGCATGTTCTTTATCACAAGTAACTAGCTGTCACACTTGGTGTTGCCCGTGATAATTACTTTAAATACATCTAAAATCAGTGTTGAATGATTTTATAATTTATAAAAAAAAATTTCCAAACGAACCTAATATTGGGGGACCCACTGACTTCAACTCATATCGAAGGAGGTGTTCGAATTGACGACCCTCGCATGTGATGCAGGGTTCACATATTCGCTACATGGAAAGTGGAACATGATTAAACCTTCGAGCAGCGTCTTGGATTACCCCGGTACTTGCAACCCTACCCATATTATCCGCTGTGGCATAACTCTCGTAATTTCGGTGAGAAGTAGTGATGGGCCGATTCGTGGTCTTTTTAAAATCGATACCTTAGTTTTCAAAAACTTTTCAGAACCGAAATCAGAATCGATTCTTTGTATTCAAATGTTGTAGCACTAAAAACTAACTACTCCAGACTTCATTCAAACTAAATGAAGGGGCGACATTTCGTCTGTTCCACTCTTCGAATGTTTATTCTACGTCAAATCGTTTGCTTTTTTTTTAATGATCACGTGTCAGATTTACATCAGTCTATTAGAAAAGTGTGTATAGCGCCTCTTTCAGCCAATCAAATGTTTATTTTTCGTATAAAGGCTTCTCTTTTGTTTATGATAACGTTCTATAATTTATAGCTCTGGGAACAATTTCTTTTCTTTTCAATGTTTTTCAGTTTTGACATAAATATTACGATTGTCATAATGCTTTGTTTTTCGCAAATTGTTTGAATGCTGAAAATTTCTTTAGAAATTTAAATGGTATATTTTAGCATATTTTAAGTTACGTTTAATTCAAAATTTTATTTATTCCATTCAAGTTATTATATTATGTAAAAAAATGAAACCAGGTAGCAAAAGATCAGAAGTTTGGAATTACTTCAAAAAATGTGAGAGATGTAACTTTGTTACTTGCCAAGTATGTAAAAAAGATTTGAAATTCTTTGGAAACACTACTAATCTTAATTTACATTTAAGAAGACTGCATCCAACTACTATTAATTATTTTCAGCAAGAAAATAGTTCTTCCCACTTCAGTACCACTATTTCCGAATAATAATATTTTCCTAATTGAATGACAAAAATTCTGCGATTAAATTAGACGTTACTATTCAGAAATAGTAACACTCAAATTCAAGTACACGTAAGAACCCTGTGATCATGTATATTGTTGTTTAATACACTTGATATCCTATTTACTTTATAACCTTAAGGTTCATATTTTAGAAAAGTGTGGACATTTCTAAGGGGGAAGGGGGTTATAATTAGTTGATATATTCTCTTATCATAAGCGCTGATAAGTGGACAGAGGAGGGCCATTTCTTATCCCTGGACTTTGAAATTTAATTAAATATATTTTATTTATCTGATTAATTAAAAAATGATCAAATTAATTCTTCTAAGTGACATTAGAATAAATTAACATAAAAAACAATAATATTTCGTGAGGATGACTCTATCTCATTGAAACCTGCACCACATTCCTCCCACGGTAAGATATTTTTTTTTAATTTTTTTTTTCCTGTTAAGTCCATGTGTTTCAAACTTATCTTAAAATAAGGATTCCTGGTGGCAAAGCCCTTTGTCGGAAAAAAAGAACTGCTTCAATTTTCCGTTTAAAAAACATGTTGGTAAAAAAAGTTATTTATATTTAATATTTCTTAATTGATAAATTCTTGTATTGCTTTCTATATTGATATGTTTAAAAATTGTCTTGCATGAGAACTCTGACAAAGAAGCATTAGTTTAGATTATTTCCTGTTTATATTCTCTAATTTTAAAAGCCGACTAGACTGATGGCCATTGCCACACGTGTTCCAAAATCTTGCCCCTCCCAAGATATAATTCTGCCGACGTCCATGTATCTTAGTATTGCAAGTTATGTCTTATTATTTTTCAAGATTTAGAAGGCGAAGAACCGGCCCTCCCCTGCATACGCCCGTAAAAGTAATCAATATGTCTTTAATTAGCAAAATCCAGATTTTTTTTTTTTTTTTTTTTTTTTTTTTTTTTTTTTTTTACGAACGTACAATTTTATTTTCCACTATGAGTAATTATTTTAACAGTAGAATGTTTAAAAATTTAATAAAAAAAATTGTATTTATGATTCTTAAATACAAATTCACAGAATGTTATTCATTATAGTCGTTTTTTAAATTTAAATTTATATGATCGATTTAACTAGAAATATATATGTATATTAGTTAAATTGATGTGCTTGAAAAAATAAAACAAAATTTCAAAACTAAAATAGCGCTGATCATCTTGCTAACCGCAAAATTCTGGGGAAAAATCTCAAACAGCGCCGAGTAGTCTAGTAATATTTGAATACTAGCATTCGCTGGCGCATCTTATGAAACCATAGAAAACTCTATCTATGAGAACGGAATACTGAATACAGTCGAAAACCGCAGTTTTCGTCGCCGACACAGATGCCAGGTGACTTGTCCTGTCTGAAATCGAGATCACTTGAGAACTTGGCGGAATCGAGAACACAGATATTTTGTATTCGAATACTCCCATCACTAGTGCGAAGTATCAGCTCTGTGTGATCCAGCCTTTTCAATGGCCTTACTGTGTCAGGAAAGCATTTCCACCCGGCATTCCTATGTCATTCTGAGTCGTCTAGGTGTACCCTACATACCCTCGAAGTTTGTAACATCTTAGCTGGGACACCCTGTATATATATATATATATATACATATATATGTTATATAAAAAATTATTTCCTTCGCAACTCCTTCACATTTATTTCGCATTAGTCCTTTAAATTAATTTAACTTCTGATATAGTCAGTATTTCCTCAATTCTTAATAATATTTATTCCTATTTAATGTCCTTTTAAAAGTAAATACCCGTATATTAATAATTATCTTATTCCAAATCTTAATCTAAAATTTTAACTTCATTCGTAGCTTTTATCAGCTCCCCAATCTATAAATTTCCGAGACGCTTTCTCATTTCGAATGTTTTTTAAAAAGCCATTTTCTTTTTATTATTATTATTCCATGCTCTGGTTTTCGCGCGCTGGGTAATTTTTACTTCAAAATTGTTACGCGGCCAGCGAAGGAACTCTTTCCTGTTTTAGCTTCTCACTCTCGCCTCATTCGCTGGTCTGGAGGTCGCCTCTCACTCATTGGTTTGTGCGCACGTGACGTCGTTTTTCTGTATGTCTACGCTGAGTGAACAAAACTCGCGGGCATCCTTCGGAGCAGAGGATTTTTGACGTGTTTGGAAGTATAAACAAATATGTATCTGGTGTTGTAGACTCGTAGAATTTTCATATCAGCTATTTTACATCTATTACACCATGTAGTGAGCCATAGTGAAGCCTGAGGGCAATAAGTTTATACCCGTGGGAATTGTTACGGCATCGTTCTAATTCTAAATAAAAGATTTGTCTGGAAATTAGCTGGTTTTTATGGAAGAAACTCTTGTGGACTCTTTTCATTGCCTCACCTCTTCGCCGTGATTGTTGATGTCGACTGCAACTTTGTATATCTTTAACCAACTACCATTTTCTCGTGGAGTATTGCATCTCGTGGTGTCTCATCTTAGTCAAAACGCCACAAAATGCCGGCATTATGCTATGAACTTACGCCAAGCCATGCCAGTATTCTGATAAACAGAGGAGCTGCGAATGTGTTGCTGAATGCTACATTTTCATTGCGGTGTGTGCGTCTGATTCTCACGGAATGTGTATCGATTATTTATTCTTCTGATCTTCTTCTTCTGATAAACAGAGGAGCTGTGAATATGTTGCTGAATGCTGCTATACATCTTCATTGCGATGTGTGCGTCTGATTCTCACGAAATATGCATCGAATTTTTTCAAAAAGTGTTGGAATCTTTTATACCTGGACAACACCGGATACAGGCTGTGTGAATTTTCTACAATGCATCATCTCGAATATGACTACGGAATAATTTAATAAAATATTTTGTTTTACAGAAAACAAATGATGAAAAATTATCATAGAATAAAATAATAAATAAAATGATCGGTCTTCTTAAAAATTCAAAAAGTAAACAGGCAGACAACTTGTGAACGGAGTTACGTAAGTTTCAAAAGATTTATTATTGTGTGTATTATTTTTTATTTTATTTATTTTTATGTTACTTAAGTTTCGCTCAGATTTTCTTATTTGTTGTATTATTATTATCATTATTTATTAGAGATGGAGGTATTTACATTTGTTATTTAATTTAAATTTTATTTTACATCTGTTGTGTTAATTCTCTTTAATTTTTATATTAATGTTATTGCGATCTGGATTTGTAAAAGTCCTTGGTGATCACAAAATGAGTGAAAACGAAATAAACATCATTCCTTTTTATTTCGAATCTGGAATGAACATACAGTCTTGGTTAAACCATTTTGACAAAACATGCCTTTCTGATAAGAAAGATGAAAATTGGAAGATTAAAAATATTTCCAAATATTTGAAAGGAGAGGCTCTAAAAGTATTTATTAATGATTGTTTAGAATGTAATGCTTTTGATAAGATAACTGATATTCTTACTGAAAAATTTATAACTGTTCATGTTCCTCGATTTTTAGAATTTGCTTCTATGAAATTAAATGATCTCAATGATTTGGATAAGTACTTTCGAAAAAGGGTTGAAATAGGTAGAAAACTTTGTTTATGTGAAACTATAATAGTACAGGGATTAACAGACAGTCTCAAACCCGACTACCAGAATTATATGATTAGTAATCCTCCAAAAAATACAATAGACTGTTACCTAATGTCTAAACAGCTAGTAGTGATTCCTACTTCTCATGTCAACAATAGTAATTCTAGGAGTAATTTTCAGAATTATAGATCATTGCCACAATATGATCAGGTACCTAGACATTGGGTTGGCCAAGTCGAAATTTTCATGTGCCAAATTCCAATTTTCATTCACAGAGCAATTTTAATGTTCCAAATTCCAGATCTATCAATCCTAGGTTGCCTACTACCCATTTTCAGAGAAAATACCCAAGTATACCATGTCGAATGTGTTTAAATAGAGGTATCCAAAATGCTTACCACTGGGAGAGGAATTGTGTATTCAATGTTAGCCCTCTGCAATCTTATGCACTCCCACTTAGTCAACCACAACCATCTGGTGATAATATATGACAATTGATTGTATCTGGATATGTAAATAACAGGGAATTACCTTGTGTGATTGACTCTGGCTCAACCATAACTATTTTACGTTTTAAATTTGTTAAATTGTTAAATGCTAAAGTTATCAATATTCCACCTGTTATTATTGGCCAAGCCAAAGGAACTGTTGTAATAGATAAAGCTTGTAAGTTATTGTTTAAATTAGGTAATGTGCAACACAATATTAGATTTTTGATATGTGATACCAATTTAGATTATGCTATATTAGGTTTACAAGAACGTTGTAAGTTTAATTTAATTATTGATTGTGCTAAATGTAGAGTATTACAATGAGATCTTGTTTTAAATCAGTTTAAGAGCATGTCCAGTGATAATTTAAGATTACTTCATTTTAATGTGAACTATTATTATCAGAGAGTGCAACCCGATTATGGAAAGATCATACCTCCTCAATCCTTTGTTCCATCTAATGTTGGTAATTCTAAATTAATTGGGGAAATAAATTCTATAGAAAATGAAACTTTAAGGGAAAGTATAAGGGATTATTTAGACATTTTTTCTAAAAATAAATATGATGTCTGGAAAATTAATGTTCAACCGCAACGTATTTTCCTTAAATCTGACCTACCAATATCTCTGAGGCCGTACAGAACTTCCCCTCTAGAAGAAAAAGAGATTTCGAATCAAATTGAATCATTATTAGATGCTGGTTTAATTAAAGAGAGCAATAGTCCCTATTTTGCCCCTATTACATTAGCAATGAAAAGAGAAGAAGGTAAAAAAACTAGATTATGTGCTGACTATAGAAAACTAAATGCGATAATGAAAAATAACGCAGAACCCCTACCTCGTATCGATGGAATTTTAGATAAACTGAGTAGTGCGCGGTATTTTTCAACTTTAGATTTAGCCTGTGGCTACTGGCACATACCCATACATCCATCCGATACTGAAAAATTGGCTTTTGCTACCAACTTTGGGCTCTTTGAATGGTTAGTTCTGCCCTTCGGGATTAAATTAGCCCCCCCCCCCAATATTTAATAGAACCCTTACAAGAATACTTACTAAATACAAAATAGACTTTGCTTGCCATTATTTTGATGATATCATTCTTTTTTCTTCCTCATTAGAAGAACACATGCAACATTTAAACAAAATATTTGAATTATGTAGACTTGAAAACATTAAACTTAAACTATCTAAATGCAATTTTGTTCAAAATAAAATTAACTTCTTAGGATATATCATCCAGAATGGCACATTAACTCCTGCTAACGCTAATATTGAAGTAATAAAAAAATTTAAAACCCCTTTCAAATGTAAAGGAACTTCATAGATTCTTAGGATCTATCCGAAATTCGAGGCCCTCTTAATAGATTACTCAGGAAAAATACATCATGGGAATGGAATACAGATTGTCTAGATTATTTTCAAAAATTAAAAGATGCCTTAATAGCCAAACCTATCTTAAAAATTTATGACCCTAAGTTACCCCTCCATATGTTTGTTGATGCCTCACAGGTGGCAGTAGGTGCAGTCTTAAAACAACCAGATATTAATAATTCTTTACATCCAATTGCTTATTACTCTAGAGGATTGAGAAGTTATGAGAAGAATGATTTTATTACCTAGTTAGAGTGTCTTGCCATCATTGACACCTTAGACAAATTCTATCATTATTTTCATGGTGTAAATTTTATCATTCATACTGAACATGCATCTCTTGTATGGTTAAAAAATACTAAACATCTGAGAGGCAGGTTATTTAGATGGTCTTTGAAGTTGAGCACGTTTGAATATAATATAGTTTACGAAAAGGACTCCACAAATGTCGAAGCCGACATGTTGTCGAGAAACCCAGTTTCACATTTTATTCAACCACTTACTTCTGGACGTTAAAGAAATTATAGAGAGACAGGAAAAACATAATGTGTGTGGTAAAAATTATCTAAATGAAAATGGACTTATGATAATTAAAAAGAAAGGATATCGAAAAATTGTAGTCCCCATGTCTTTAAGGAGAAAAATACTTAATGTTGCTCATGAGAAATTTGGTCATCCTGGTATCCAAAAAATGTTAAATTTAATCTCCCCTAATTATTATTGGCCTGACATGACTCGAGATACAGCCAATTTTGTAAAACATTGTGATATTCGTCAAAAGAATAAAATACCCAGACAGAAAAAATTTGGCTTATTACAAGCTATGCCCACCACAGATCAACCTTTTGAATGTCTTTCTATTGATACTGTGGGAGGATTCAATTATTATAACTCCACCAAAAACTATCTACACATCATCCTCGACCATGCAACCAGATATGTTTGGGCATTTCCCTCAAAAGGTGTTACCACAGAAACATGCAAAAAATGCTTAAAACAAGTCTTCAATATTCAATTCCTTCAACAATTATTCTGTTTCAACAAAATATTCGATATACAGGGTCTTCAAAAGGTATTAAGTGGTAGGAATGCAGCCTTTACTTCACCTAGATTAAAAATTTTTTTGCGGAATCACAATATTAAGCAACGTTTAACCACATCACATCATCCCCAAACGATTGGCAAATGTGAGAGCGTGAATCAATCAATAGTTACAAGATTAAAAAGTAAAGTTAATTCTACTACCTCCAAAATTCCTTGGACGAAACTTCTGACTGAAGTAGTTAATGAATACAATAATACACCCCATTCCATAACAAAATTACCTCCTGCTTATTTACTTTTTATCAAATTACCCTATGATTCTCCTCTTAAGCAAAATTATTACCCTCCTGTCCAGGTAGCCCTCAACATTGCTAAAAAACGCACTGATGAATTTTACTGGAAAAGTAAAACATATTATGATAGAAAATTTGTGAAGCCAAAATTTGAGATAAGAGATCTTGTTATCTATGAAGAATTCCATTATCCCAATACCAGAAAGCCCTCACAAGTTGTTAGTGGTCCCTATCAAATCCTTAAAAAATTATCTGATGTAAATGTTGAAATTAATAGACAGACTCAAAATAAATTTACTGAAATAGTCCATGTATCAAAATTACGTCCTTATTACCCTCCTGACAAACTAAAGTTATCACATGAGCAGCAACAAACTAATGTTAAATCAATAGCTTAATATTAAACTTAGTAAGTCAAAAATTAACTAAGTTTAATGAAATCAAATTATAATTGACTAATCAATTCTCTTCTGTATAACAGTATGTTCTTGAATATAGAAATTCCCACGAATATTACTGCAGATATTTTTGCTTGAGTTAACTTTTTATGCAGGCATAAATTAGTTGATTTGAGTTAAGAATTTTTTATATTGTATTCAATTGAATTAGAACAGTAAAGTAAATTAGAATAGCAAATTAGATTAGAATAATTTATTATATTAAAATAAATTGAATAAAAATTCACTGGATTAAATTAAATTATAATAATAGAATAAAATTCTCTACTAATACTAATAGTTAAACTTATTATCCACCATTCACTTCAAGGTCTTATTTTCATTGAACAGTTTATGTTTCTCTTGTTTGACTAAAAACAGAATGAGCACATTATCATACTGAATTGTTGATAATTTTCCGCAGACCTTTCTTATTTTACTATTTATTTATTTTGTTTCCTTTTATTAAGTATATTTTCATTCCTCACTGATATTGAAAAAGAATGAGGAATTAAATTATATACAGATGATTTAATGATTTAATATTATTTAGAAGTTGTTTGTTATTGTTGATATTATTATGTTATTATAATTGTTGTTGTTATTTATTATGTGATACAAGATTATAAAAGAGAATATTCTTGAGAATTGTGATAAAAGAGAATCATTGATAGTAAAGTTGTTGATGATAAAAAATCACATCTTGCTAGCAAAACATCTAATACTCATATCTAATTGATTGAACGTTATTAACTGACTGGACTTTACTTGATAAGTGCACTTTAATTGTTTTTTTGAACTTAGTAATGATGAAACTTTCTTAAGTATTTGAACTTTATGATTAACTGGAATTATCCTACTACAGAATCAATACACTGTATTGCCGTAAACTGTATTACTGGCTAATACTTGACATATCCGTGCCTTCATATCCATACCAAGAAACTTTTATTGGAACTGAGAGGTCTATGACTCAGACTTTAACTGATTAAGAGGACTATTAAAGAAAGAGTTTTTGTTTACTTTATATTTATACTTTTCACTGCTTAGGCATAAATGCTTTTTTTACTTTATATTCATCCTTTTCACTATTTATGTTTGGAGAGGTAAAAAATATTATTTGTAACTAAAAATATTTATATTGTAATTGTATTTAAACAATTCCCACAGGTTCGCGTTTACAAAAATAACTATTGAATAACCTTTAATAAAATCAGAGAATTTTCGACATTAACTAGAATACCAGATAACTATATTGTAATCCAAACTTTTGCTTGCCTTAATGAACTTGTAGATCATCGGATCTACCAGTCATTCGGATTTTTAGGGGGAGGGGGATAATGTTATATAAAAAATTATTTCCTTCGCAAATCCTTCACATTTATTTCCCGTTAGTTCTTTAAATTAATCTAACTTCTGGCATAGTCAGTATTTCCCTAATTCATAATAATATTTATTCCTATTTAATGTCCTTTTAAAAGTAAATACCCGCATATTAATAATTATCTTATTCCAAATCTTAATCTAAAATTTTAAGTTCATCCGTAGCTTTTATCAGCTCCCCAATCTATAAAATTCCGAGACGCTTTCTCATTTCGAATGTTTTTTAAAAAGCCATTTTCTTTTTATTATTATTATTCCATGCTCTGATTTTCGCGCGCTGGGTAATTTTCACTTCAAAATTGATACGCGGCCAGGGAAGGAACTATTTCCTGTTTTAGCTTCTCGCTCTCGCCTCATTCGCTGGTCTGGAGGTCGCCTCTCACTCATTGGTTTGTGCGCACGTGACGTCGTTTTTCTGTATGTCTACGCAGAGTGAACAAAACTCGCGGGCATCCTTCGGAGAAGAGGATTTTTGACGTGTTTGGAAGTATAAACAAATATTTATCTGGTGTTGTAGACTCGTAGAATTTTCATATCAGCTATTTAACATCTATTACACCATGTAGTGAGCCATAGTGAAGCCTGAAGGCGATAAGTTTATACCCGTGGGAATTGCTACGGCATCGCTCTTATTCTAAATAAAAGATTTGTCTGGAAATTGGCTGTTTTTTATGGAAGAAACTCTTGTGGACTCTTTTCATTGCCTCACCTCTTCGCCGTGATTGTTGATGTCGACTGCAACTTTGTATATCTTTAACCAACTAACATTTTCTCGTGGAGTATTGCATCTCGTGGTGTCTCATCTTAGTCAAAACGCCATATATATATATATATATATATATATATATATATATATATATATATATATATATATATATATTAGAATACATTATCAGAAAGGAAAGGGTATCATGCCGAATATGTGAAAGTTTCTTTCCTCCTGGAAGCGCATACGATAGTTTAAAAAAAAAAAAAAAAAAAAAAAAAAAAACCTGAAAACTGACGCGAATCGAAGTGCAATAAAAATATTTTGAAACATTAAATAATAACATATTTTTTAACAATTGATACCGTTGGAACCAGGAATGTCAGGAAAGTAATTTTGTGTGTTTCTTTTTATGTATCTCCACCGGAGGACACGACGATCACGATTTCAAAATGGAAAAAAAAAACCGAACGTGTCGCTTTCGTCTGCCTGAATAACCGCGGAAGCCTGCACACGCAGAATCCTCTTGAAGAACAGAAGCTCGCCATTTTGCGATGTTCATTATGTCTTTTTTATTAACATCTCGATAAAAAAAAATTGCCTCAGAAGCTTTCAAACTTGTCTTATTTTTATCATAATTTCTAGACCTCTACGTGCGTAAATTTCCCTAGGCATCGTGGACACACATACGGACAGACAAACACCTTTATTTTATTAATATAGATGTACAAGAACCATAAATTAAATAAAAATCTTACTCGTATTTAAAATTACTCTAAATTGTTCTATTATTGTCATCTTTTTTCTCCTTTAAATATTAATTAGTTGTATCGCAACGTAGTATTTTATCCAAATAAAATTGTAAGTACATGCAATTTTGTTTTCTTTATTTTACTGTTACCATAAAAAAGATAAGATATTTTAATTTAATAAAATAAGTAGACAAATCGTAATTTAATACAATATTTTGTCATATAACATAGTACAATCATAACATCGTACATTAATTCCCAAAAATCTTCAAATAATAATTCCATCAAATAATAAATGCAAGGGAAAAAACGGTCAAATGATTTGTAAAACGGCTTGATTTATTTTATTTATAGCGCAATACAAATCTAAACGTCAGCCATTAAATTGTTACAACTATGAATCATTAAATCTATACTGACAATCAATCATTCAAATAAAGATGGAATAATTGGATCCATATAAGTATTTGAGAGCACTGTTGCTTGTATATCCAGTTATATATGAACGGAAAAGTTTGTTGAAAACTTGATTCTATTTCTTTACACGCATGATAAAGTTTCTCATAATATATCAAGAAACATATTTTTAAGAAGAAATAAATAAGCATTAATTATTATAAAAATTAAATACGTTAAATAACAAAATCTAATACAAACATTTTTTTTCCTTGAATAAAATATTTCAGGAGAATATGTTTAATAATTTAAGGGTTTCCTATTCTACTAATGAAAAAATATGCAAGTAATATTTTCTTGTCGCACATAAATAACAATATGTTTTTAACAATTAGTTGAATATACATTAAAAAACATTTTTTTTCCAAAACTTATATAGTATAATAATATTATAATGAGGAAAACACTAACAGATAAAACGATGTAGTTTTGGAAAGATATGCAGCACAATTTTTATGCAAGACGAGGCACCATCTCATATCTGTACTTTTGTGAATGGTTACTTACAAGGAAGATCTCCTTAAAGCACATACTTAGAATATTTTTGAATAAATGCTAATGAAACAACTCATCTGCGTAATAAAGAATCAGTCAAATTTAGCTGTGAAATGCCAGTAGACAATTTGTAAAAAAAAAAAAAAAAAAAAAAAATACTTTAGAGCAGCAAAAGACGCGATTTGGCGAGCAACACTTTTTCCTCGCCAAATACAAGCGATTTTAATGGATTTGAAAATTCCTGCCTAAATGATTGTTTAAATGTGCAGTACTTTCTGAATTTAAATTTCAAAGATTAAATAGTTTATTATTTTTTCTATAAGCTTATATAATATATATTCAAGTTGCGTGTTGATGAAGTTATTTAATTTTATGCTGTTTCACCAGCTGGATAAGTTATAAGTGTATTTTAACAGTAACTGCCCTAATGAGACTGCTCTCATTATACATTTCGATATTGAATAAGTCGTTGTTTCCATATCAACAATACTTCTCTCTGCGATACTAACAATATCGAAGTCAAATTTTCAGTGATTCGAATGGGACGTTAATTTATAGTTTGAAGCATTTTTAATCGATTTAAATTTTGTTCTAAACTGAAATAATACGATCATTAAGTTTCTTTATATACACAAATATATGTATCTGGCAAAACCACAGTTATAAATGTGTATTTATTTAGGTGTCGCGTCAATTCGTCGCGCACAATTCGTCGCCGAACAATTCATCGCCGCACAATTCATCGCAGCGTCAATTCGTCGTGGTGTCAATTCGTCGCGACGTCAATTCGTCACAACGAATATGTTTTTGAATGCTATGATGATAAAATAAAGACAATTTAGTAAAATTATTTAACGATAATTTTTTTAGATATAGAAAATTATAACTAACAATATATAGTCGAACTAATTATCATTAAATAATTTTACTGAATTATCTTTATTTTATCATCATAGCTTTCAAAAACATTTTCGTTGCGACGAATTGACGTTGCGACGAATTGACGCTGCGATGAATTGACGCTGCGATGAATTGTGCGCGATGAACTGTTCCGCGATGAATAGTGCGCGACGAACTGACCCAGAATCATTTATTTATGTTAAAGTTACTTAAATTAGTTCAGTATGAAGTGTAGAAAAAGTTTTTCCCTAAAGACTATTTATCATAAATTGTTTTTTTTTCTTTTTTGTTCTTTTACTTTTTTTTTTATTTTATTATGTCACCAATCAGTGATAAATCGCCAAAAACACTAACCTTTCATAATTTTTTACGGACGTTATATCGAGGTAAAACAGCATTTTTTTTCGTAAACATAAGTATACCCATCAGAAGAACATTCTTTATTTTCTTCAAAATTTTTTGAGTTTACGTTTACGAAGACATTTCTGGTTAGATTAAGTTTTTAGAGACGGCAGGTTTAATGATCGATATTTTTCAGTTTCATTATTATCTCTTTCAACAGGCCCATTTAAATAAAAGCTACGGAATGATCTTAATTAACATTGATTATTGCGTAAGTATGTAAAGATTGTTTTCAATATGTGATTGAATTGAAATTCACTGAAATTCATTTTATAATTATTCCTTTCAATTTAAAAATAATCAAATGGATTGTTCAGTTTGTAAAAATTAATTCTTACCGGAAAATTGTATCATTTAATTATTAAACGTTAATTCCGTTAGCTAACGTCTAATAATTAACAGGCAGAATTTTCTGGTACAAATTAATTTTTCCAAACAAAAAGAACTTTCCGAACAACCCAATAATAAAACGATGATGATAAGTGTCCATATATTAATTTGCTTTTGTTATCATTTATTTTCTGTTATTTCTTTGAATGGACGCTCGTGGTTATTATAGCGAAGTATTTTAAATGACGATTACAAAGGAATCTTAAAGTAAAATTAATATTGGATAAGGCAGTCAATTTAGAAAATGTTAAATCTGCGTCATATTTTTAAAGAGAAATGTGTGTCTGACTTTAATAACATACACATGCGTAACATATAAGTATGCAAATTTTAAGGCTCGTAAATATCCGCCTTTTGAATATTAGTATTATCTAGGAAAAGTTTTCGTGGTAGTTTACGGCACCATTTGTAATATTAATAAGCTTTATGGTAAACGTCTATAAACTGTAAAAGAAAACTCTATAAAGATTTCTTTTTCAAAAAATGCTGGTAATTCGGAAATCGAACCATTTGTGCCCTGATATTACATATCTTGCAAATTTTAGTCGTATAAAATATTTGTTTAATAATTATTTGGAAAATGTATGTTAAATTGAATATTTAAACCTACAGGTCTGTAACGCTTTTAATATCTTTAGGGGATTTTTGTTTTTAATTTCGTGTCATAGACCTAAATAAAGCAAATCCTCTGTGAGAATTGCCTAACCCTTATTTATATAACTTCAATTTTCTCTAAATGTTTTATACGTTAAATAATTGTTTTGAATATAATGGAAATCTTAAAGGTCATTCTGCTTTTACGTGCTGCCCATACTTTCCATTTTAAGCACTTCTGCTTTATTGTTTCTCTCCAATTAAATTCCGAAGTATATCCATGATTCATATATCTTCGAGGTTTTTGCATAAAATAAACATGCAACATTTGTTTTGCAAATTCTATTTCAAATGCTAACATGTTTCGTATACAGGCGGATCCGGAACTACTGTACAAAACTATAAAAGGCGATAAAGCACGTCTAGACAAGCTCAAAATATCATACATTGCATGATCGTAACTCAGGCA
Organism: Maratus michaelseni; assembly: GCA_963931845.1. Taxonomy (NCBI): domain Eukaryota; kingdom Metazoa; phylum Arthropoda; class Arachnida; order Araneae; family Salticidae; genus Maratus; species Maratus michaelseni. The sequence goes on along the minus strand of OZ007594.1, from coordinate 172,166,978 downwards.
GTTAAGCGCTATAGGGCACTTTCTGATTGTAGAGAGAACCCTGTTTACTACAAAATTAGGACTTCCAGATCACTTGAAATCACAGTACTATGCATAAAACTTACGTCCACTTTTTTCTGATTAGTAAAAATAGTCTTTTTTCTCAATCAACGGGAGAAATGACGATTTGTTTGAAAAACTAGTATTTTGTGTGTTAGAAGAACGCCATCTAGCTATTTGCCACTATCGATACACCCATGCATTGTATGGCAAAAATAGCTTGTTTAGATGTGTTCTATATCAAAGTTTTGTCCGCGAGTTCTAATTCACCCTCAACGTCTCTGAAAAAAATTTGTCCAATTTATGATGCAGTTCCCCCTCCCCTACTCTCTTTAGCTGTTATTTTGCAGCTTGTTTTTATAACATCTTCGAATTTTCATCCACATTTGGATCCTAGTTAGTAACATTAATCGCATAAATAAAATTAATAATCATTTGTTAGATATTGTATAGAAAACATGGTTATCACCAATATCAGAGCAATATAAGCGCCCTGTAGAGCTTGAGTTACGACCATGCATTGTTTGGTGTTTTGAGCTTGACGAGGCGCGTTCTATTACCGCTTAAAGTTTTGAGCTGTAGTTCCGAATCATTCTGTATAATAATAAGAAAAACTATTTTTTTAAATATAAGAAAACAAAGATAAAACCCTCAAACAAAGGAATGGGCAACCATGGGACGCTTCTTACCCCTATTTCTGAATAGTAACAATCCCTTTATGCAACCGAAGAAATAGATGAGTCACTTGCTACCAGTATTTGCGAATAGTAATCTTCTATTAATTTAACCCTCATTAAAATAAGTTGGAACCAATGTCTTTGAAGAAATTTGGAAGTACGCTATAATTCATGGTAGACTGTTTTAATAAAATAACGACAAATGTTCTCCCGAACATAGAGAATAATTAAACGGTAGCACCACTTTTTTAACACTTTCCAACACATTTCAAAAATGTTTATTATTTTGGTTTGCCTGTCTGCCGCTTCACTAACTCTCGTACATATACTCGAATTTCCATGTAATTAATATATTATATGTTTGACTTTTACAATTGCATGTTTCCTATTGGAAATGGACTGTGTAGCATTTGTAGATCGTTTACAGTGACTTCCAAAAGATTTCCGTCGTATTATGCTCAGTGGGGAAAAACATTTGTGGTGTGTTATAATTATGTTACACTTTTCAAGCATAATCAAATTGATAGTCAGTTATGAAGTGCACTAAAACATGCTTTCGGTAGTATATGGTATGCTAATTATTTTCCGTTTATTAACAGGCTCACTCAAAAGATTTAGGTTACATAATGGTCTGTGGGGAAAATTGTTTGAAGCGTATTTTAATAATTTTGCGCTATTTCAAAGATAATGAAATTTATATACATTACTGTGGTGCATTACAAGATACGTACTGTACAATATGACGTGCATGACAGATATAGTTCCTTTATAGGGAAACACAAAATATTTCTGTTTCAGTGTTGTGATTTATATAGATAATTGCTGGAAGTGCGTTTTCAAATATGGTATGTGTATTTATGTTTAAGTAATTGCATACTACGTGGTGTGTAACCGTTTTACCAGCCATTTTTCTACCATCTGAGAATAGAAATAATTCTAATAAAACTAAATGAAATCAAGCAGATTTTAGGAACAAAATACTTATTACCGTAGACGATTTATAATTTGATGGAGTATAGGTAAATTTTACTATTAAAGTTTATTAAAATACTGAAGAAAATATTATAAATTTTATTGAAATTTTTATAATAAAGTAAAAATTATTTTTACATTCTAGATTAAAGGAAAATTGCAAAATTTACATTTGAAATGCAATTATAGAGAAAGGGCAATGTTTTGCTCGGTGAAAAGGCGCTATTTTAAAGACGTCTATATTTCAGAAGTTAAGCTATTTGACAAATGGATTTTGTCCATAGATGATTTGTGGCATTCTCACAACACTAGAATTACCACAATATAATACCAGTTGACATCATTACAGGAATTGCACTAAAATAAAACGAAGAAAGACACATCATGCGTCAAGCATAGATTATAAACATTTTCCAAAACTTCCAGAATACTATAACGAAACCTTGCCATTTAATAAGGTGAGAGAAGATATTTAAGTGAATAATTTTGTAAAATGCATTTCTAAAATCAATTATTGTCTAGCAATTTCCGTCCTAAGCCATAAAAGTACTCGCAATATTTTATGAAGCTCTGCAAATTATCTATAGATTTGAATATATTCTAGATATCCAAAAATCTAGTTATTTACTTAGCCTTATATACTATGAAATTATTTATATTCTACAAAAATCTCTTAGTGTACAAATTTTAATTTAGACCGAAATTGCACAGCTCAATTAAAAAACCCCTCTAAGCAATTCATGCCTGTAGAGAGTAATGCTTACAAATTATTTTATGTAGCTATGTATGTGATCTATAGAATTTGTACACACCACGCAGTATGCAAATAGTTAAACATAAAAACTCACACCATATTTGAAAACGTACTTCCAGCAATTATCGCTAATAGACAGCACTGAAACCGAAATATATCGCTGTAAATGAATGATCACTGTTATATTCTACAGTAAACAGCTTGAACTGCGCTTTTATAATGCATATAAAATTCATTACGTTTCAAATAGTGGAACATTATAAAAATACGCTTTAAATAAATTTTCACTGTAGACCATTATGTAATATAATACTCTTGAGTGATCCTGTAAATAAATCAAAAATAAATTGCACGCTATATTACTATGTACTGTACTATATACTACAGAAAACAAATTTTATTATTTTTTATAAGTTCATATCAATTTCATTATGTTTGAAATTGTGTGACATCATTAAAATACACTGCAAACGTTTTCGCCATTGAGCGTAGTGTAACGGGTTTTTCTTATTGTCCCTGTAAATGAAATATAAATGCTACACTCTATATCAATAAAAACATTCCATAATAAACGTTAAAAACATACATCAATTAAATGACAATCTGAGTATATTTAGTATGAAAGTTAGAGCTCGGTAAAACGGTAGACAGACAATGCGAAGTTATAAACCCTTTTTAACTACAGTGCGTGTTAAAACATTAGAGACAGCAAAAATGTTTCATTTTTTTGATAAATTTCATATCAGATATAAAAACGTTTACTGTAATGCGTATTATAAATTTGAAAAGCTAATAAAAAAGTCAACAAAATTTATCTGTAAGTATTTTGTTATGAAAACTAAATATTTTCACAAAAAAACATTTTTGCCTGTGTAAAAAGTTTAAGGACATCAAAATAAAAACGATACTTTAATGAAGAAACAAATACTTATAATAATGTGCACCACCATTGCTTTTAACGACTTAATCTTTCATGGACATTATTAATTTTTGGCACAGTTCGGGAGTTGTATTGTACCATTCATCTTAATCATAGTTCTATGATTAAGATGAATGGTACAATATTCTGCAGCTGAGGAATTCTGTAGCTGAGGAAAAAAAGCCTTCCATTTTTGTAAACTCGTCTTTCTAAATCTCCACACAAGTTCTTGATAGGCTTTAGATCAAGACTTCTGCGTAGCCATTGGAAAACACCAATATTTTTCTTCTGGAACGAGAGTTTTTTCCCATGGTTTGTGTGGGTAGGGGCATTAGCTTGCTATTAAATCCGTTTTCTCGCTGCCGAAAGTGTTGCAACAGGTGAAAGATGACCAGAAAGAGATTTTAGATAAGCCTAGAATTAACATTTCTTGAAAGAAATGAAGGTGACCCCACACCTTTGAACGAAAAGCCGCCGCATGTCACAATAGATCCACCACCTAATTGAAGTTTTAAGAAATTTTCTGTTTCTTTTCTAAAACCATGCCAATAACACTTCCAGTCATCAAGGCAATTTAAGTTTCATTTTGTTTTACCGGAGAACATAATCTGCAGCCATTCGTCGTCCCAAGTCATCATTTGTCTTGAAAACTGTAAACACTGGATTTTGTCCCTAGTTATTAAAGAATGTTTACACAATTTTGTTGTGCATTGGAAATTTCCAGTTCGAGTAATTGCATTGCATATTGTTTCCTTGCAAACACTGAACCCAGTCGTTCGTGAAATTTATTCACTTAAGTTTTTACCAGTTGATGCTAACTTTAAAACTCTTCTTCCATCTCTAGGTGGCAAGGCTTTTAGTCTGCCTCCAGCCAATTTTGTTTTTTTTCCATACCCTTCTTTTAATATTACATAATTATTGATGACGGTTTTAGATATTCTTATCTGTTTTTAAAAATATTGTTGATATTCATTCAGTTTACTTGCATGGAGCATCATTATAAAATTAACAAAACTTTTAATAGAAAAGTCACAAAAATCACTACACACAAGCGTTTTTAACATGCAAAACAATAATAGTTATACGTAAAATTTGCTATAAAAATTAGTCGTGTCCTTAAAATTTTTGCGCAAGCAAAAATGGCGTTTGTTTACGTAATTATTATTTTTTTGCAATAATACAATATGTAAGGTTGCAGCATCATTCCATTTACTAACTTTTTTGCCCGAGGTACTCCATGGTTGCAAATATCGAAATAAACATCCAAGTAAAAAACACAATAGACTAACATAGTGACTCATCCACAATTGCCTACAATGAGTATCACGTGTAATGCGTATGATATATCTAGCTCATTCCTAACACCATCTATAAGACTTTTGTTTCGAACATTATCCCTTGGATCACTCTGTATATGGGAATATTTGAAATGACTTTTTTACTAACATTATCTCTGCTCACATCAGTGCAATTTTTATATATTTACGTGATCAATGTAATACTGAAACTGAAATCTAAATTACATTAATGCATAACATTTTCCTTTTGGGATACATAACGTTAGTACACAAAGAATACATAGATATAAAATGTGCATTTTCTTTACTTTAAATACATGGTTGAAGATGTTTCATTTTATAAATTCTTTTTAAACTTACAGAATGTTTTTCCATTTACTAGCAAACATGTACTATTTGAAAATATAAAACATCAGTAGTTTTCTTCAAATAAGTCTGCATTGTTAAACTAAACTGTATTTTTCCTTTTCTTTACAAAAATGCAATTTTAAATTTTTTATTTGCATGATGAAAAGATATTGGCATTATGTGTATATAATAAAATATGTCCGTTCTGTTCTGCTTTTGTACTTAATTTTTTCTCAAAAATGTTCCTCGAATTTTCTTTGAAATGAAATTTGTATGAAAGCTGCTGAGGTCCCAAGCTCTCAGTAATCTTCCGTAATGTGTAGATTAATTTAACTCAGTTTAATAGCGTTTCGAACCAGAAAAAAATATTTGATGATTTTTTATTTAGTTAATTTCAGATTTCTGCATAGAATACTTTAAATTTCATTTCTTAAAAACTTTTCTGGTGCGAAACGTATTAAACCTGTGTTAAATTAACCCACACATTACAGAAGATTAGTGAGAGCTTGGCACCTCTGAAGCTGTATCTCAATTTACCTATTGTCTATGGTTTGGAATAATTTCAAGCAATATAATTTAAAAATCTATATCTATATTCAAAGCAATATAAATACAGGGTTGTTATAATTAAAGTTCGCTTATTCAGAACGCTCTAGAGCCGGTTGTATGGCTCCAAACGAAACAAAAATTAGTACGTAGTTGAAGTACGTTCTGCGAAAATCGAAAAAAAAAAATTTGTTAAATTTTTCGTCAGTAGGTGGCGCTGCGCCAATATTTAACGTGATGTTTGCAGATTCATTACATCAATTTCAGTCAATCCAGATGAAGCACACAAATTTAAAAGTTTTAACAAACTTCGACGAACTGATAATTGTTGTAATTAAAATTTACCTAATCAGACAGCTCTAGACCCTGACCTATGACTCGAAACAATATAGAAAAATGAATATAATTTCATGTGATGTAATCTGCATCAACAAAAATAAAACATGTCGCTCGGCAGCGAGGAAATAACGAAGAATAACATTACGCATGCTCAATGAATCCTCCACCATTTTCAATCTGTCTTTAGATACAGAATCTTTCAAAAATCCTCACAACCAAAAATCGCATGGTGTTAGATCAGGCGATCGTGGTGGCCAGACTGTTTGAAAATAACGACTTATGATGCGGTCTTCTGTAAAATGGCTTGTTAAGAAAGTCTGAACTGCTCTAGTAAAGTGCGGTGGTGCACCGTCTTGCATAAACACGATATTTTGAAGGCAGCCTCGCTGTTGCAGCTCGGGAATCAGAAAATTTGACAACATATTGAGATACCTTCTCCCATTTACGGAACATGTAATGGGTCCTGTGGATGTTAGTTCCTCAAAAAAAATATGGCCCTATCATAAACGTACCTGTGAAACCGCACCACACCGTCACTTTAGCTGCATGCAATGGAATTTCTTGGACAACATTAGGATTCTCTTTCGTCCAAATTCGGCAGTTGTGTGTGTTCACTTGTCCGTTTAAATAAAAATGCGCTTCATCACTCTATAGAATATTCCAGGGCCAAGAATTGTCCACACTGATTCGTGCAAGAAACTGTAGTGAAAATGATAGCCGACTTTCGGTATCACCCTGTATTAGTTGTTGCACCCTCTGAATCTTGTATGGATAGTAGCGCAAAATTTGACTCATCACTTTTCTTACAGTGGAAATCGGCATATCGACTTCATTCGCAATAGTTCTATATATATAGTGTTATATTCATTCGCACACTTGCATTACCAAATGATGACTGGCTTGCTAAATCCACGGCAGCAGTAGCAATATCTTCAATGCTAGAAATGTCTACCTTTTTTCGTCCTCTGCCAGGAAGAAAGTCAAGTTTTCCTGTTTCCTCGAAATTTTTAATCATTTTGTGAACTCCACGATCCGACATTGGTCCACGTCTAACATATTTTAGTTTCCGGAATTCTCGAAGAGCTGCAGCTGCGTTGCTGTTATTTTGATAAAATAACTTTACAAGAAGTGCCTTTTCTTTCAAAGTTACCATTCTCCACAAAGCGTATATTCAAATGCTTTTCAGAAACAATCAACTGTTCCAGTGGCAAAGAAATCACAGACACACTTTATCAGTAAGTTTTAAATCATCAGGTAGTTAGAAGGGTATTTCAAGTTTTCGAAATTGCGACGTCACTTTGACGTCGTTCGTCGAAAATTTGAATAAAATGCGATCTTTCTCAAGCGTTGGGTGAAATTTTGTGATTTTGTGTGTTTCATCTGGATTGACCGAAATTGATATAACGAATCTGAAAAAAGTTTACTTTTACCAACTGTGAAATAAAATGTCCTGTATTTTGTTTTTTACAAAATAAAGGAATCTGCAAATATCAGCATAAATATTGGCGCAGCGCCACCTATTGACAAAAATTTAACTTTTTTTTTCGATTTTCGTAGAGCGCATCTCTTCAACTATGTACTAGTGAAATTTTGTTTCGTTTGGAGCCATAGAACCGGCTCTAGAGCCTTCTGAATAGACGAACTTTAATTATAACAACCCTATACTCCAGTATCTGTTTCCGGCTAATATTCCATAACAAAATTAAAACTTCATTAAAAAATAAATAAAAATATAATATGAGTAAAACAGGTAAAATTTAACAGGTGTCTAAATGAACTACGAGCTTAAATCACTGAAAATTATTAGAATTATTAAGGATTGCTATAAATAGCTATATATTTAGTGATTGTATCGGCGATTAATTCCTGGCATGTTGCTAATACGAAATTATAGCTTTTAAGAAATTTCAAAACTTTATTTGAATACATTATTGATATTTTTTATATAACAATGCTTTTTGGTTGTTAGTCCGCAATCTAAAATAACACAGTAATTATAAAAATAATCGGTTAAAATTGCAATTAAAAAATGGTTTTCAGCCATGTTCTATAACCCGAGAAGGCTGAGTTATATCGCCTAGTTAACTATAACTGTATATTATATGAATGCGTGGGATTTTGGTTATTGCCTTCTTTTTAAATTATGCAAATTTAAAAACAAAACTAATACTTTTATTTTAAGGGGGCAACAGTAACTGTAAAATCATATGTAAAACAGTTGAGATTGATGTAACTTTTGCTCAGCAGCTGCTCAAATGATTTTTAGTACATTTGTTTAATAGTTCTGTCAGTACAATAAATTATTAATTTGGAAAAAAACTGAAAAAAAAAACTATAGTTTCGCAATTCTAAAAACAAAACAAACCACGCGTAAAATAGACAATACTGATGCAAGATGAGCAACGTTTTACCACCATTTTAGTAGTATAGAATTTTAGGCCTCATTTAGTTTCAGAAAAAGTTTGTAAATTCTGTGATTAATCGCCGAAAGCTTTTTCATATAAACAAAAAATGTGAGACAAAGATTTAGTATTAAGATTAAATAGTGGCGCCATAGACCCTGAAACCTGAAAGAAGTCTACTCACATTGCTTATGTATCTTTTAAGTCCAAAACTACTAAATTGATTTCAGCACCTTTTTTTATAGTCTCGCAGTAGCTAAACTGTAAATTGACTGTTCGGTAACAAACAAAAAAAAAAAACTAGATACATTTTGTTTGCAAAATTAATATATTATTATTCCGTTTTAATATTATGTTTTACCGAAAGATCAATTTATTGTTTTGCTACCACCAAAACTACTAAATAAAATTATTGAAATTAATCGCTGGTATAGATAAATTTACCAGAAAAAGATATATAACCGTCATCTTTTTTATATGTGACTTTTGTTGTGAAATCGTATTTTTGTATTTTTATTTCTTGTCGAGCGATCAATTTTAGTTTTTCAAATAACAAAACTATTGAAAAATGAAATGATTAGTACTTCTCGTAGTAAAATTAGTACTTTTCGAGAAAATCGTACATCAATGTTAGCTGTTTACATATTTGCAACTATTGTAACCCCCTTAAATTTTTCAATATATATTTAAATCCAAATTTCAAAACTGCTCTCTAACTATTTATTTATGTACATTTATGTTTAAAAACGTCTTATCACAAAATATATATTAAACAATTAAACATAAACCTGTTTTTAACTCATCACCTGATAAAAATGGTTAGAATAGATATATTTGATGTAACAAAATATCATCTACCTGTTTACCATGTTGTAATGATTAAAATAAAATATATTTCTAAATTTAAAATTGAATGCTTTTCTAATGAGATAAAGCATTTAATAATCAATTTATTCAAATTTTCTAAATCTGAAAACCGTTGTTTTGTTGTTTTCAATAGTTTTCGCAACGTATTCAGTGTATTAGTACAAAAATTTCCGAAACAAATATATGTTGCATTTTTTCGATAACATTCGGTGAATATATTATGTAAAACAGCACAACACTAATGTGTTTTTAATGAATGTAGTTAGACTAGTCAGTAAATAATTATAGTATATTTAATAAATACACACCAGAAAAACTTTATTGAATTTCATGCAATCCAATTTATCATCCATTTATAGATCAAAAGTCATTCAAAAAGTAAAATAAAATAAAACGAAAACGAAAGCTCCATACTGTTTTATCAGTAAAATGAGAATTATATATTTTTTAAACTTTTGTCTTTTGTAACGCTAAGAATGGAGGAGAGGGGAGCTTCTCCACATTAAAATCATAACAATCTTTGAAATTTGGTATACGAACAGCTTATTTTGACAAAATATCTTTATTTTTAAGAAAGTTTTACTTTAGGTTGCTAAAAAATAATTCTGTGAAGAAGGTAAGTATTTACGTAAAGTTTTGAAATCCTAATGTTAATTTATATTTGATTAGTTGCAAAACAAACTGCAATAAAGGATTTTTTTTTTACTATAACTCATAAACTACTCGACGATATGAGCTGAAATTTAGTATTCCCATATATATAAGTTTTGGAAATTGATATTTGTTAAAAAAATTATAAGTTAAAATACCTATTATTTTCGAATATTAATTTCATTTTATATAAATTATTAATATTATGTATGGGGAATATGTGGGATATTACAATATCGGAATAATACGGGGGTTCCCTTTTTCTTGTTAACCGACTGTACTTAAATTTATTATTATTTCTGTAGGTGTCAAATGCTACATTCTATAATTTTGATTTATGTTTGCTTCACAAATAATTTTTAAAACTAATAATCATAAAAAGGGCTTCAGTGGCTTAAAATCGTTTGTGGTTGTTTTAATCTAAAAATTAAAAATTAAATAACTTTTAAACAAAATCTTTTAAAAGGTCTCATTTGACGCAGGTAGAAATCAGATTAATTGAGTAAATCACTACAAATACTGTTGCAATTGATCCATATACTTGGATGAAAATATTTGCGGACCTCCTTCATAGTCCAAAAAGTATAATAATTCGTTATATAAACATATGTATTAAAGGAAACATTAGTACAGTTCGATTGTAATTTTTAAAGAAGTATATTTTTGTAATATATATATTTAAAATACATAAACTATGTTTGATATTTACAACAATGGGGATTTTTTACATTCAAAAAACTAAAAAAAAAAAAATCTTTTCATACAGAACTAGAATTTTATGTTTTATATAACGTTGATCAAATAATAGCAGATATAATTTGAAAAGAGTTGAAAAACTTTCTGGAGCCTCTGGCAATGTACAAAACGTTAATTTTTTATATGGAATTTCAAAATCGTGTAAAGTATTTTTCTTTCAATCAAAGGTATTTATGGCCATATATTTTATTTTTCCTTTCATTTTGCTTTGAGCTATTGATAGTAAAAATATTATTAAAAAAAAGTTTAGCTTTTTAAAATATTTATTCATTTATTATATTTAATGAGAAAAATATTTTTTTTAAAAGAAATACTTTGAAATTATTCTTTAATAAATATTTTAGAACAAAAAACACATTTCAAAGAATATTTTTATTTACAAATATGTAAGAAATTTATTCTGATACGCTTTCAATATTCTAAGTTTTTTTGTGATTATTATGCAATAAATATTTTTTTCGTAGTATATTAAAATTAAAAAAAAAATTATTAATCATAATGGTTTTCTAATTTTTTAAATAGCATTTCATAAAATGTTTTTTTTTTGTCTTTAATACTGGATAAAAATAAAACTTCAAAGTAAACAACATCTGTTTTGTAAATTATGGTTTTCAAAGAATGCGACATATTTTAAACTAGTTAAATAAAACTCTATTAAAATTAAACTAGTGACTGTTTCGAAACAATTCTTGTAATGTTCCATATACACTGTTAAAAGTTTGGTTCAATATTTCATCAAAATGTTCTACAATTGAATCATAAACATATTTAGATGGTAACATGATATGGTAAAACGTTGGAAGATACCCTGGTAAAATATGTTGAGTAAGAAACTAGTAAATATTCAACCATAGAAATAATTCACATTTTCAACCAAGTTCTAAATAGAACAGGCCCTTGTTAATATTCGAATCCGAAATACTAAAGTCATCAAAGACTGACTACGTGTCAACCGGACACTTCATGACTTACAGCTAGTGTTCTAATCATAAGATCAGCAGATGGATGTCATCGTGCTTTATAGTAGAATATTAAAAGTGAAGAGAACTCTTTCTTACAATTGGCTGTTACATATTACAATAGTTAAAAGTTTGATTATTGTTAAATTTTCTTGAAAATCAGCAATTAAAAAAAAAATACCCATTTTTTCATGACTTTAATTTTGCACCATGTTGTGAAAAAATCACAACATTCATTTTACTTATTTTAATTCGAATAATGCACATTAATTAAACTATTTATTAAATATTATTTAGAATTTACTATATTTTAATAAAGAATTAATTATATGCATTTAGGTATCTTTAGGTTCCATTTACTATTATTGTAACAATTTTGAAAAATCAATTTATTTTAAAGTGTATATATTCCATAAAATGTAAGATTTAAAAAAATATATATTTAAGAACTCATAGCCATTAGAATATTATAGGCTCTCATCAACATAATAAATTATCTCCGTAGATAAAAGTTGGCGCCAACTCAGACAGTTAGCTTAATAGACGATTATTACAGCTCAACCAAATTTATGAGGCTCTCAAGAAAATTTACGAGTCCTGACATGATGCTATAATCATTCTCTGAGAACTATAAGGATCTCGAAGCCGCCGGATTCGTCCGACATAAATGAATCGTCCTGCCCGTAATTGGTAGTCGATGTCTTGAACTTATTAAATTTAGCTTTTAAATTTTTTCGGTGACATCTTCCGTGATCGAGTCTGCTGTCGTTCGGATATGTAACTAAAGTAAAGGGATTTCCAATACCGACGCGTTCCACCTTTTCCGCGATGTAGCAACGTTTACATGTTAAATTGCTCTATGTCTAACTCTTCAAACCTGCATTGGCTTAGAGATCTGCCAATGAGGGGACGAGGAGGAGTAAAAGCAAAGAAACAGATTTTACCCCATTGAAAGAGCTAATAGGAAAGAGAGTGTATTTTGCTCTTCCAAGGGTATCTGAAACGGGCAGTTTTAAAGAGAAAAAAAAGAAAAGAAGATAGGTCTTCTGAGTTAGACACACTTATACACCTCGACTTCGAAGGCTCCTTAGCTATTCTCTTCCCTGTTACACTATGGTAAAGTCAAATGCATCAATGCTCCCGAGGTCATATGCTCACCACTTGAACAGCTATTCTTGCCTGTATGGGTACAGGAATTTCATATTCCGCGATGTAGCGGTGTTTGCATGTTACATTGCCCCAAGTGTAACTCCCCAAACCTGCATGGCTCAGAGATCTTCCAATGAGAGGACGGGAGGAGTAAAAGCAAATAAATAGATTTTACCCCATAGAAATAGGTAATAGGACAGAGAATCTCTTTTTCTCTTCCAAGGGTATGTGATACGGGCAGTTTCAAAGTAAGCAAAAAAAAAACGTACTATTGTTGGGCCTTTAGTGACAACCTACATTCCGAAGCACTTGCAAATCTCAAGCTGTTGGATCAAAGCTCATTAATCTATTTTCAGTTCTCTATGACTATTTCTCGTTAAACAAAATTAGTTTGGTATTTTGATAAAAAATAAAAATGTATGTCTGTAAAGTGATTGACATATGTATTTCTATTTCTGTAGACATATTTGTCCCTAGTTTCATTATCTGCTGTGATGTCATGTTGGATAAACCGTAATATCAAATAATTATGTTTTTGATAAAATGAATGAAATAAAAATATATCCTGGTGTGTATTAGTTAGGGATAATTGCTACAAAAAGGATTTTTGGAATTAAACTTTTAAAGTGTCTTTTTTCTACATTTTCTCTTTTCTTTGTATTTGATTTTATATGTTTTACAGTTGCGCGATTTTTCAGGTGCGCAATTTTGTATTTTTATTTTATATTTTTATTTAAAAATCTAACTCTTCTCCTTTTGTTTTTAAAATTATTTTATTTTATAAAATACCAGTTATTTCATCTTAAATTTTATGGTATGCAACAAGAGCATTCGACATCGATAAAAACGGTTACATCAAAACAATCGGGATCTTGTCTATTTGCTTCACGTTTTGTCACTCTGAAAGTAGACAAATTTCTGGTCCTTATGTACTGACCACGCCTCCAACTTATTGACACTGTGTGCAGATTTCTGTACAACACACTATAAAACGATTCAAATTTGAACGGAATTTCTTTACAGTGTAACGCAATATTGTTGCACTCTAAAAGCGACATTTTCAAAACTGAGCAAAAAGTGCTCAACTCTATGTATGTGGAATCTATGTGTGTCCGAATCACAATTACTCAAGTTTGAAACATGTATATAGTAGTCATTTTTGAAAACATACACATACTCAACAGTAAAACATCGTGTGCTCATTTCTGAGTGTTTCCATGTTTCAGAAATGAGTTTGAAGTGATTCTAATCATTTTTGAGTATGTCCATTGTTTAAAAATGAGTATGAACTGACCTCTATGTGCTAAGTTTTGAGTAGTTCTATGTTTTAATATTATGAGTAATTCTGGCATTTCAAAATTTAAAGCATTGGGTCTTTATATTTGAAACAAAAAGTTTCATAACAAAATGAAAACATAGATTTATTCAGATTTGAATGTGATATTTTTCACAGTGTAGTTGGTCAAATAAGCGTAAAACCAATTTTTAAATACACTTTAGCGAATTTGCTTGCATGCCGTGATTTGAAACTTTGTAAATATTTTAGAACTACCTTAATCGTTATTCTATATCTGCCTAGCAGTTAACAACAGTCAGAATAAACGATACCTGATACACTTCCTCCAATAATATACTACAGAGCATGCCATTTAAACAGAAGATCATCAAGGAACACTGTTAAGCATTTGTAGCAAACTGTCCAGTCATTCGACAATTTTTATAGAAAACGGATATAAGACCATCATTTAATTCTATTCTGACCATAATATGGACCATATATGGTCAGAATAGAGTTCAAGTACGGCTACGTAACCATTTTCTATAAAAACGGTCGAATGACTGAGCAGTTGCTGCAAATTTTTAACACTGTACTTACATACATGATATATTTATATGAACAGTCTCTGTTTTCTGCACAGTCAGACTAATATAGTTATGATCATTCATTTAACATTATAATTTAAAGATATTGTTTCGAAATATTTAGAAGTGTTCTTTCGGATTCCTAGTATATGTCTCTTATCATGTATCCGTTTCCTATATTTATTATGTTATTTAATTTAACAGAGAAAATAAAATATTATCAAACTGCGGTTATATAATAGCGCATCTGAACAACAAAAACATGGCTGTACGCTTTATGCAAAAGTTATAAAGTAGACGTTGCTAACGTAATTAGTACGTAGTATGAATTGAAAAAAAAAAAAAAAATTATGGATTGCAGAAAATAATTTGATTTTTCTCATCGACGGAAACTAGTATTTCCAGATTATTTTTTGTTTGAGAATGCACGATTATTCATATGTAGTACACATACCCAAGTAGAAATAGCAAATAGCAGGGGTGCAAAAATCTAGGCGCCAATGGGCTGATTCCCACCACTAAATTTTTAGTATTTTTCACCTAATAAGAATACTGATAAAATTTAGCCGAAGTATACTAATAAAATTTGACGAAGAATACTGATAAAATTTAGTAGTGGGAATCAGCCCATTGGCGCCTAGTATTTTGCACCCCTGGCAAAGAGCATGGTATATTATTATCTTATTACTGATATATTTATAAATATGTACGTTTCTTCTTTATTATTTTTCTTTCAATATCTTTGTTTCTAACAATTTAAAATATCGCACTCTTAGAAATTCGTAAAACGTTTATGCGTTATTATACAAGAATACATATCAGCAAAAACAAGTCCATTCCTTCTAAACAAAACAAGCAACAGAATGGGAGTGTGAATGAACATATGATTAATGTGGAATGCGAATGCTAAATATTTGAAAAATTCCATTTTTTTTAATGTATATTAAAGGGAAAGATATAAATAGTTTTTTGAGTATTTCGAAACAAACTGCACACAATATTTTCGTATTTGCGCTAGTTTTGACTAACCATGAGTCAAACACATTCGAAGTAGACAATTATTAAAAGTGTACTTTAATGGGATTTATTTCAAAATATTAGAAAAGGTTTTCTTGATTTACTTAATTTTTCTACCGGCAATCATTCTGAGAATTTACAGATTATGTTTATATCTTAAAACGGAACCTCAGATTGTTTATTGTTCTAGTCACAGAAAAAAATATATATGCCTAAACATACTCCCAAAAGATATGCAATACATTCTAATTTTTCATAACGAACTTAATCAATAAATAACTAAAATATTAAAATAATATAAGTAAAACGTAAATTTGACACACATCCAATCGAACTACGCGATTACATCACAGAAATTATCAGAATCGAACAGGTTTTCGATAAGTTACGATCATTTGAGATTTCTTCGGCTATTGAACTGTGGCATGCCGCTAATACGAACGTATCGAATCCAATAAATTTGAAAACTTCATTCGAATACATTGTTGACAATTTACATATAAAAATGATTTTTAGGGTTGTTAGTGCACAATATAAAAAATATATTAAACGTAAAAATATATATATTAGAGTTTTCAATAGAAGAATAGGATGTTTACATATGTTCTGTAATCCGGAATGTCCGGGTTTAATCCCCGAATAACTC
This sequence comes from Maratus michaelseni, assembly GCA_963931845.1. Classification (NCBI taxonomy): domain Eukaryota; kingdom Metazoa; phylum Arthropoda; class Arachnida; order Araneae; family Salticidae; genus Maratus; species Maratus michaelseni. The sequence continues at coordinate 172,150,776 of OZ007594.1, read as the reverse complement.
TAATTCCACATTAATTTTAGTAGTGACTAAATATATTCAAAGTAGTATTCGACTCTTAATATGAACAACGATACTTTCTAAAATCACATTTATAAATTTAAATTTTTGCGAAGAATATCATTTTAGGATAATGTACGAATGACTGATGTAAATATTGTCATTTAAAGCTATACAGTTTTGTAACGCTACTCTACACGCTGATCAGTCTATGCCACCCTGCTATTTATTATATGACAGGATTTTGCTTGAAAAACTTTTTTGTGTGATATATATTGTTTTTTTATTTGATAAATACATATTTATTTCAAAGGATTCGGTGACGAGGAAACGAAAAGATGCATGTTAGTTGGATAGAGGATATTTTTTATTCTAAACATCTAAACTTGCGTCAGCATGCGTTGACTTCTGCCAAAAACCTGATGTAGCGGTCCACCCGATGCCAACTTTATGCTACAAATGATGCTCCAGTGTGAGTGAAAATATTTTACCTTTAATTGACACAAAGTGACTTGCAGTTAAGTCATCCATTATTAGGTATACAATTGACAGTAACACATTAGCATAATAAAATACAGTTATTTTAAAAAGGAACAATATGATGTACAGTAACAAGTTTTTATTCGGCGTGTTAAAGCTGGAAAGTGAATATCTTTTGGCGAAAAACATGAAGAAGCTTACCAGTTTGGCACGCATTTAATTCAGAAATTCTGATTTTATACCATAAATTCTGTATATTTTTGATAAATAGTAATTTCTGCTTTATTTAATGATAGACATTTCTTGATTAAATAAATTAAAAACTCTTCTTTCGTAGTTTCCGCTACGAATTACGGATTTCTTAATAAAAACTATGCCAAACTGGTAACGATGACCTGAAGAACTGTTCTACATTTAACTTTTGCAGATTGCTGTTTAAAGCAAAATAATGTGCAACCAGATATACAGCTAACAGTAGACAATAGAATTAATCCAGGTGCTAATTTTTTTACCCTTGTCTCGAGCTAAGTGTCTTATTAAGCATAAATTTGAAATAAAGTCTCATCTTTTTAACACATTCCGACTTAGTTGAAAAGTGTTTAAGAATTCGGTTTGTCTGTCTGTCTGTCTGCCGTCGGTCTGTCGTGCTATAATTTAATAAATATACTCGTATTTCCATGAAATTATTGAAGTTTACTATGGCATGTTGGGTAATGAAAATAAAGTCTATACTATTTATGGTCCGTTTATAGAGCCAATAAAAACAAGTCTCTTACATTACAGTCTATGGGAAGAAGTCATTTGTGGTGCGTTTTATTGATGTTACACTATTTCAAATATATTGAACATTTTATATAAATCTGAGGTGTGATACAATCTGCAACTCTTATTTCCTCGTATAGCATCGCCCCTTGTCGCGAGTAGAATAGCCTCTAAAGGTGTCACAGTGCCTCTTGTCACGAAAGAGCATACCTCTGGCGCGCGATTCGTCATCGATACCTTCCTACCCGCGGTCTCAAGTAAGATATGTTTTCTGTCAGAGAGGCTGTTTTCTTGTATTTATTGCCAACCAGTATCATCTTCTTCTTTTATTTAACGGAAAATTCACCTGCGGCTGAATACTGTAGTTTTTAAGAACTTAATAAAGGTAACCGGGAGGGACATATATGCTCTACAGATTTAGCCACCTCGTCTGAGCAGTCTTTCTCAGGCTATCAAATATAATGTGCATAGCATTTATCGTGAAAATTCAAATGATTACTTTTCATTCCGGTTGATTTTGAAAAATCGTTTGCGGTGAATTGAATGATATTACGCTATTTCAAACATATCGGAATTGATATATATATATATATCACTTTCGTTCTTATCGTTCATTTACAGGGACGCACAAAAAAATTCGGTTACGATATGGACTTTAATTGCTGATAGTGCATTTTCAGTTGTGGTACGAATTTTTAATTTGAATATTTTGTTACATATTACCTGGAATTCATAAATTGTATAGATCATATACAGAGCTGTACAAAACATCTACAGTACATTTAAGTTCATTGATACAAATCGCGGAAAGGGAATTTTCAACTATGCTATGCTTTTTTAGCATGCTGTGTACTATATATACAAGTCTGCAGGTCATATACAGGACTGTACAAAATAGTTCGGTTATTTTTCCGACTGTTGAAGTTAATCGCTGAAAATAGATTTTCAAATGTGTTATGCGTTTTACAAATTGTTTACTTTGACATCATCTTTCAACTTTTTAAACATTGAAGTTTTGTTACACTATTCTGAATGTGTTAGAAAGTGTTTCATAATATATGACTGACAGACGAATTTTCGTTCTTGTTTATTTCTTTACTCCAGTTTTTAAAAGAAAACAAATCATAGTGTATAGTACAAACAAAATGGTCATGGACACATTCTGAACGTCTGTCGATTCAATGTGTATCACGAAGAAGTAGAATTTCTCTAACACACAAAAAAATGCCCTACATTCTATGATCTCTTTTATGTAGCTTTCATTACAAAAAGCTACCTATTGCAGGCGTTTGGAGGAAAGAAATTCCAAAATGTTTGGTATATTTTCACCGATTTTGACCACCAATCCCCCCCTTCCGTTCAGATGTTGATTTATATATACTTATATATATATATATACCCATATATATATATATAGTAAATATATATATATATATATATATATATATATATATATATATATATATATATATATATATATATATATATATATATATATATATATATATATGTATGTATATATATATATGTATATATATATATATATGTATATATATATATATATCTGACATATATCATGCTGTAACTCTCTTATTTATGAACCGATTTGGATGTGACTGAGTATGTGTATAGGACATACCAAGGTCTTGACCGAGTTCGTTGGCCAGCTTCATCCACCATCTTGTTTCAAAATCGTGGCCAGTTAAAATTTTTAAAATTTTTAAAAATTCAACAAGATGTACAAAACTTTATTAAGTGAATATATTGTTTCTATTAAGTATTAATACGTGACACAAGGATTCTGGGATATTTTTTGTTTTTGCTATATCTTAAAAAATGGCTGAAATATGGCAGTTTGAAATTCTAGGGTGGCTGACATGTTGAAACTATCTGATATTTGTTAAGCTGTAAGTCTCGTATTTATGAACCGATATGAATGCGATTGATCATGTGTACAGAATAAACCAGGGTCTCGACCGAGTTCGTTGGCCAGCTTCATGCGCAATCTTGTTTCAAAATGGCGGCAAGTTATTTTTTTATTTATTTCTTTTTAATTCAAAAAGATGTATAAAAAATTATAAATTTAAAAAAGTTGTTTCAGTTAAGTGTTAGATCGTGATACAAGGAATCCGGAAATTTTTTTGTTTCGGATTTATTTTTAAAAAGGTCAGAGATATGGCAGTTTGAAATTTTAGGGTGGTTGACATTTTGAAACAATCTGATTTTTGTTATGCTGTAACTCTCATGCTGAAATTTGCCTTCAAATTCAGTACTAACGAAAATCGGGATTGAATTTTCCATAATCAAGTTCTAAGCAATTTAGCTTCGGGTGTTTGTGTAAAATGAGTTGAACTTTTAAAAACATGGATTATGAAAGCTATTTTTTCCTCCAGGTAAAGGCCGGAAGGACTTTTTGAATTCAAACTCTTTTTTGCAACACATTTATTAAATCAAAACTCGCTATTTTTATATGTATGCTTATTTCCTCGAGCAAAATTTCATATATTTCATGTTCTTTCACTTAGTTGTGTACACTGTGCCACGCATGTCCACTACGAGAGGGAACCGTGACTACCTCTGTAGGTTTTCCCACCCCAAGAGTTGTGGTAGAGCTAGTACAGGTTGGAACATCCCGAATTAAGGCCTAGGGCCTGGTTCCCTTTTGGGTTTCCAGCTCCGAAGCTGTTGGGGGACGCCGACCCGTCTCCAAGTGTCTCGCGGAGACTCCCCTTTTACCTCGTATCGCAACGGCCTACATCGTCGACACGTGGGTTCAAGGTTAGAGGGTCCGTATTGGATCGGATCTCTGACCGGCCGAAGCACCGTAGCGAGACAAAGCTACTGGCGCGATAAAAGTCTTTCAGGATTTGGGTTCGGTGGTCGCCTACGCGCGATGCGCTCCCTCTTGTGCAGCTGCGGCGCAGCTTACTTTGCCCTATACCGTGCCACGCAGCTGTATGTTTGGAAAATTCTAGAAGGCTCATCGAAACTTTCTTTAATATACTAATCCTTCAAAAGAATTCTGCTTAAAGAACCAATTTTTTTAAAGATAAATATGATATGCAATATGATATAAATGTTAAGCGAGAGTGTAAAAAAGACAGTTCTTGCGGGTAAACTCTTTGCTTAACTTTGTGATTATTTATGTTAGAAATTGTATGTTATGTTACATATGTTATATTATGTATTTTATATTAAGTTATATTAACGTTTTTTATCATATAAAGCTTCTTCGAACATTTTCAATTTATTTTTAATTACACATCAATTACCTTGTAAATTAAAAAAATTTTACGCTTATCGAAAAAGCTGCCGCAATGCATTATGAGACCCATTACAATTCTGTTGTTATACTGATTTTTAAACTTATTGGTTGTATTTTAATTTATTCATGATTTATACACTCTATCAATTAGTTTATTCAAATGGTTAAATGTAACTCAGAACGTATATTAAAAAAAAAAAAGTCTGATTTATAGAATCAGATTAATTTTGTTTAACAACTGTTTTCTGCTGACTGAAACTAAGAAATTAATAACATTATTTTTTTATTAACTGTAATGAAAAAAATAAATTATAATTGGAATTAAAATAAAGGTAATCGTATTCCTGCACGAATTCCTTTTTTTTCTTTGAGTTCTGACATATCCAATTTAAAATTTTACAAACTTTTATCTTTTTCTTATTTACTGTGTGTGACTTAAACAGTTCGAATAATTAATAACTAACATAGTAATGGAAGTGTAGAATTTACTTTTTTTTAATATTCTATTCACGTTTCCCAAAATAAAGTTAATACATTTCCCCCTTAATGTCATATGACTGTAAAAACTTACCGATAAAATAATAATTAATTTATGTAGAATTAATTATAAGTGATGCAATTAGAATAAGCAATTTATTATGTACGCATAGTTATTGTAATGAAATTTTATTTTAATAAAGAAATAGAATATAAATATAATTTTAAAATTAAAATTGAAATTGTTAGAATATTATTTTACAGTAATAATATTATATTTATTTATGATTCAAAGTACACAAACATAGTCAAGTTATTTTAAGTTATCTTCTAACTTATTTAATTGTAATGTCATATGGAATGAACTACTTGGTTACATACTGCCGGCATGCCCCGCGCTGAGGACGAATAATCTCGGGCATCAAGAAAACTTTTTCATATGCCTAATTATGATATCGCTTTAACCTTTTAACGTTCATTGGTTTCCCTAGGAAACCACATAACTTTAATTACGAAATACATCAATGACAGCAGAATTTTAATAGAAATGTTTTCCATTTATTATGTAAGTGAAACATCGCTTTTTTCTTGTATACATATAAATTTGATCATAATTTCCGGTATCAATCATTTATTTCAACATTTCAGCAATTGAAGTGCTTTATCCGTTAAAGGGTTAAGAAAGAATAACTTGAAGAAAATAGTCTTGAATTTCCATTCTCATATATAGAAAAACCGTGAAAATATTTCATAATCAACTATCTTCTCATAAAGTTTAAATACGGACAATATGTTAATAAATATGGTTACTCGTCCCAGAAAAAAGAGAAACCTTCTTCTTTTTATGAAAATCGTAATCGAGCAAAATTGAACCATAAATGCAATTCTTTGATTTTGTGTTATTTACACATTAAAACTGAAAAGATAAAGTATTTAGCCAAATGTTAGAGAAAAGTGTATTTTCATACTTCTGAAAGGTAAGTAAAGCAAACTAACGCATCATAATGTCGTTTTTCGCTGGCTATATATTTTTAGAATTTTAATTGAAATTCTTAATATTTTTAGGAGATAATCTTTATACATAAGGTAAAGCTAGGAGAGTCTGCGCGCAATTCAAAACAATAACAATAAAAAATCTAAATATTAATTTAATCATTTTTTGCTAAACTATTGATGAATAATTTTTACTTCATTTGTTTTTGATGCATTTCCATTGCTATTTTGTTGTTATGTTTTAATTTAATAGAACAGTTGTAATAAAACCCAGAAAGTTATTTTGCGCAATCTGTCCTTACAGGGTTGGTGTGATTGCGCACATGGGTAGGAGAGATTGTTACTAATAATAACTACAATTAAATTGTTAACAATAATAATTACACTTAAATGACATTGTTGTAAGGTTTTTGTGAAAAAATATTATTGTATTAGGAGTGAATATTTCAAACTACTGGTTAAAGACTCAGAAAAGGGAAATGATTTTAAAAACGATTAAAAATTTCAATTAAAAGGGGAAAAAATTAAAGAATCAGAAAAAGCAAATCCAGATAAGATTACAAAATCACATTAAGTTACTTGAAAACACGTTTAACATAAAATTAGTCCATTTTCATTTTAAATTTTTTTATACAAATTTACCAATAAGCTGCGTAATCTCTCCTAGCACATAAACTAATGGAAATAATGGGCTATCTCTCCTAAGTAGCAGACGCGCAAACTCTCCAATTTCGGTAGGAGAGATTGCGCGGCCTTTCTTTAAACATGGCCGCTACTAAAACGAACCGTTGATGTTCACATCGTTAGTCTAGATTAGTAGCTTATGAGAAATCGTTCAAGTTTTAAATATTTTGTACTACTGACATTGTATAGAAATTCTGATGAACAGCTTTGAAAATTCAAGCACTTACTTTGGGAAAACAAAACAAAATAGCAAAGCTTTATCTTAGACGCTCAAAACAATCAACGTGCACTTTCAAGTAGACACTCCACTACTTCTGTTGTACAACTACCTGGAGTCGCTGTGCGCTCACTCTACTCCTGCCCTCCGAACCTCTATGTGCGCAATCTCTCCGACCGCGCCATCTTTCCTGGCTTTACCTTACATCAGTCAAATTTGTGCTTCCCTTGTGGAATATTGGTTTCTAAAGGTACTAAAAATAACAGTAAAACATATTAGCGTGTGAAAGTTTAATAAAAATACTGCTTTGTAACAGATTATCTTTCATTTTTGAACGTCAGGTTTAAAAAAATGATGCAAATTTTATAATAAAGTACAGGGTAGTTATAATTAAAATTACACTACTCAACCTATCTGGATCCCGTTCTGGTCGACGGATTTCATTGAAACTTGGTATATACGTTACATGGACAATGGGGAAGAGAAATATCGAATAAAAATAGTTCAAATTCCGACCACAAGATGAAAAAGGGCTCATAAAGAACGGGAAACACAGATTGGAAACATAAAACATTATTTTATCAAAGCACTTGTGTTACTGTCATGTTCAAAACATTTTAACACGTTGACGGACACTTGCGGCTATAGTCGCCAAAGCGAAGTTCACAATCTGGCATGACGGCTATAGCCGCCCAAAACGGAACGATCGTTTTTAGACATTACGGCTATAGCAGCACAAATGTGCATTTACCGGCGTACAAGTAGAAGCCCAGTGTCATGTTTTGGAAACAATTTTTTAGGTTGAAGTTCGTTTTCCACCTGTTATACGAGTTGCAGCTTCCGTATGCATGTGCAGGGTGGCTAGTGGTCAGGGAAAAATACAGTAAAAATGATAATTACCAGTATATTCTTATAGAAAAATTCAAATTGGTAATTTGATCGATTAATCAACATATATATATTTTTTTAATAAGAATATACTGGTGTTTATCACTTTTTTTGACTGCTTTTTTCCCTGACCACTAGCCACCCTGACGTGGTTGTGAAGGCAGTAACGCAACCTAATTAAAGGTGCTGAATTAATCAAAATTAAGTTTATTTAAGCAGAAGCAGAAAGAGTAAAACTAGGCTGCGCAGCAAGGAACCCATGGGGGCGCCCAGCGAACACTCCGACCATCGCTCCCAAGTCCTAAAAGACTTTTAATGCGCCAGCAGCTTTGTATCGCTACGGCGCTGCGACCTACCCGGAGGATCGCGATCCAGCGAAAACTCCCAGTCTTTTACCCGAGTGATTGCTCGCGATGACGCAGGTCGTTGTAATACGGCGGCGATTCTACTGTCTCTGTTTCCGTCGCTGACGTGCTTTCCTGGAGCTCTCATGAAAGGCTAAATAAATTAGGGACCAAGGCGAGTGGCACCCCGGATCATGGTAAATATGGACGTCTAAACTCTTTCTAAACATTTTGGTACAAACCGCGTCCAAATCGGTCCAGTAGTTCTTATTTTATTAGCGTTTTAGTAAACGCTTCTTTGCCTTTGGCGATTAACATGGAGATCATGCCATTTTGGCAGCCATGTTTTGATCTCGTTACATGTTCTTTGATTATTTATTTTTATGTCTTCCCATGCTCATATCTTTATAAAAATGTTTTTAATCTTATTTATTTGTAAAAGCAGTTCTTCGTACACACTTACATCGGAGCATTTAGCCCGATTTGTTTATTTTGAATTTTAAAATTATTCAGGTGTACACTATAGGGAAGCATCCTTTTCACATCTTCTTTAATGATTTATTATGCCTTCCCGTGCTCAAATCTCTTAATTTTTTATCTCAATCTTCATATTTTGTAATAGCAGAACTTTCTACACCCTTTAATTGGAACAATTAGCCTGTTTTATCGTAATTTGTTTTTTGTTTACATATGTTCAAGTGTACTAGAAATGGGGCGATCGCTAGTCCAGATACTATTCTGTTCATGTACTTATTTATCACCCTTCCCGTCTTCAGACCTTCTTAAAATTTTTATATGTTATTATAAATAATATTATTACCATGCACAAAAATTTTCAAGAGAATCGATTATCATCTTGTATTTCTTATAAATTATTTTCTTCCTCCCGGAACATATTAGCTCCGGGTTGCCAACAGGTAGGCCACGCTACATTTATCTCCTGATATTTATTAATTATCCTGTCCCAGGCTCTCTAATTGCTCATTTATCTTAATTTAATTATTAATAAAGGTCTGGTGCTGGTTATTGAGTAGTTTCTGTAAAAGTAAATGCCTTAAAATTGTATTCCAGTGATTAGTGTATCATTCGTCCCGTTTTTTATCGTGACATTGTTTACTTTCTAATAGTGCTTTAAATCTTAATTAATTCTATTATTAACTATGTAAATTGTAATAATATGCTCATTTGACTTAATTTACTTAATTATTAAGGTCTGGAGAGGGTTTTTAAATGGTTTTTATAATGTAAATTGTCTCGAAAATGTATTCTGGTAGTTGGTGTTTCATATCGGAACCGTTATAATATGACAATATTTACTTTTTTTTTTTTTTTTTTTTTTTTTTTTTTGTGTGTGTGTGTGTGTATGTGTTCAATATCCTGATTAATCTATCATTATTAATTTAATTCTTAATTAAATATAGTGTCGGATATTTAGATTAAGTTTCGCTTTCATTTTGAGATATTTTAAAGTGTTAAATGGTTTAATATGTGCATTTTTAAAACTGTTCATTTTCTTATTCTTGACACGGTGATCGTAATGTAAAAACGTATTGAAGCGTAACTATCTCTTAGAATTTGTGATATTAATCATATTAATTAAAATATTATATTTTAACTGTTGTTTGATTCAAGTATAAAATTAACTGTGGATTCTTAATCCGCTTTTGTTTTTAGAATTGATGAATTATTAACTGAAATATAAGCGTTTTATATGTCAATATTCTGTGATTTTTTCTAAATATTTCAAGGTTGATGACGTTTTTGGTTATGGTTCTGTTTTGCGGTGGAGTTTAGTTGAGTTGTCTTCTTTCGGCTCCTGCTGTTAATTGTTAGGGACAGGATACCTTTAAATATCAGTCCATAGCATAAAATATAGGAAGTTTAATAATTTTTATCTGAAAACCCATGGAGCTCTCAATTCTTTTTCTTGTGCCCAGTAAGTTGAAGATATGCATCCTGGGTAAATTATAAAATACAAAATAAAGATTTTTCCATTGGAATTATGGGTAAAAAATTTTTCAATCCTCATGGCTATTAGTGTAACTTGTTGCCTACAATAAACAAATGGTGTAAGGCATTGTGGGCGTCCAGTTTTGAGATTTGTTAAACAATAGTTAATTATTCAATCGCATAGTATTTTGGGTTGCTTATGGGGATTGCGTGGTGCATTATGGGTATAGTTATGCTGGGCCATGGATGCTAGGCTGACATTCAGCATTATTCTCTTGGCGCATGGAATTATGGGGCTTTTCCGTATATTGTAGATTTATACATCAATAGCTTTCCTTTTACACTCACTTAAATACTCATTGAGCTGGTCTAATGGGTCGGTCGTCCCTTTTAATATCTTAAAAAAAAAAAAAAAAAAAAAAAATGTATATATGTATATATATGTGTATGTATATGTATGTATATGTATATATATATATATATTTATATATATATGTATATATGTGTGTATGTATATGTATATATATATATATAGTTTAGCTTTTACCACTTTCTTTCAATTATCTCTTAATATTAACTATGCTACCGTCCTTTTTACCTTAATTGATGCTTTTTCAGTACAGTATTCTATACTTTACCCTAGTTGGGCCTTTATATTGCTATTTACTATTAAACATTATCTTTTACACATTTGGTTTCGAACCAACGTACTCCGTCCGTTTCGACTTTAAAATAATTCTTTATTTTGCTCTGATTGGCCTGTTTTCCCTATTAGTAGGGTATTGGGGCCGCTGAGTCCGTTTTTGGGGTTTATTTTAATGCTAAACTTTTTAGGGGAGGCTCTAGCCCCCCTTTAAGGTATAAAATAAAACCTTGTCTAAACCCTGCCTTCCGACCACTCATTTTGAAGGTCTGACTTAGAGCTCTTCATATCTGATATTTTCTTAGCCCTTAATTTGTGTGGGTGGCTTCCGGAAGCATTTTTAACTTTTTCAAAATTTTTAACTCCTATAAAACCCCATCTTCCGACCACTCAAATTAAAGGTCTCGCTGAGACCTATTCATTCATATACATTAAAATGCTTTTCCTCTTACAGGGCGGCCCCTGGACCCTTAAATCAGGGCCATTACCCCATTATCCCCTAATATTTAATCTCATTATCATTTTTCTCACCTTGTATCAATGGCCATTGGTTAGTCATTTCATCTTCTTGTATCACACTTAACTTTTTCTGATCAGGGTCGGCCCTGGCCCCTATATAAGGGGCATCTTTCATAGATTTTTAAAATCATGTCATGTTACATATCCCCGGATAGCTCCTCTATTACAGTCTTTAAATCTTTCAATTATTCAACCAAATACTACTTACCTCGTAGCGCCCTCTATTACTTTGGAATAGTTATCTCATTACTATACTCCCATAGCTCAAGTGCAGCATGGATCTCTTGATGTAGCTCCCATATGGGTAAGTTTGGTGACCCTTCCCACCTACTGTTGCGGGAGCCGAACTTTGCACTCAGCTCAACCATATTATTATTTTTCTACAGCATCTGCATCCGTCCCAATTAACTCTTAATTGGTGAATTACTAACCTAATTCTCAATTAATACATTTTTATTTAATTGCAGTGTTCATATGGGAAATTGTTGTGGGAAAAAAGAAAAAATCTTTATTTTCATCATTAATTTTTTGTTGGTCTATAATCAAGGGTATTATTTTCTTAAGGACTGTAATTGTTTAAAACTAGTCTTCATTTTATCTGTACTAGAGTATTCAGACATAATATCTAGCCAAAGTTAGTAAATAAAATCTGGTTTACAAATGAAATGTTGCTATATATTCATGTATATATTTGCACCTGGTGTTAATTAACTTTTTTTAATAATTTTATGTCTAATTCACTATTAATAACAACCTCCAACAATTGCTATCTGAATATATCATGTTATAACTGTATTATACCATTCATTATAATAAATTTTTCGATCACCCATTTTTGAGCACGGGATCCCTTACCGATTTGGACGTAGTGTTTTTTTTTTTTTTTTTTTTTTTTTTTTTTAGGCTTTTTCTATTTTATTTTCTATTTTATTTTCTTCTATTTTGGCGAGTCTATTAATTTCAAAATTCCATTTTTCTTTACCATGTATGGGGAGCTAATGAGCCTGATCCAGTAATTAATTGAAATATAATATAACTCATATATACTGTTGACTAAAAATCATAAATAACAAGAACAGATAAGTAAAATGGAAGAGAGTGATAAAGTTAGTGAAAATGAGGGTAATGCATCTCATGAACAACATCATGACTTAAACAAAAGAACTATGTATGAGAAAACCTCGATATTAGAACAAAATATTTCAATGACACCAACATTGGTCCACCCGAAAAAATCCATCGTAGATCATCAGTCGAGTACCAGTGAAGATGAAGCTGCAGATTTCGCTAGCGACTCAAAAATCACAAATAATAGAAAACCACGACTGGTCCCATCCAGATTCAAATTTACATCGACACCAAAAACAGAGGAATATAGATTCAACAAAAAAATGGCTCAAACGAAAAACATCCCAGAACTTATAGATATATACGTAAAACTGAACGCAAAAAGGTACAAGGGAGTGTCGAGTGAGAAAAAGAAATACCTAGACATGATATTCTCCAAATCAACGAAAATGTACAATGACCACAAAGAAAATCTTAAAAACTTAGAAGATATACAAAATAAGAACCAGAAAAACGAACAACAAGTACAACTCCTCAACAAAATTATTAAAGATCAACTAAAGGTAATCAATGAACAAGAAAGTAAATTAGCTGCCAGTGGAACAGAAATTAATGAGAGCTATATAAAAATGCAGGAAGAAACAGCATTTAGAGTACGAAACTTATCGGACGAGTTGGAGAAGAAAGAAAAACAACTACAGAACATTATGGAGGAATTGGAAGTGAAACAAAATTTAGTGGAAGAACTTCTAGAGAACAATAAGAAAGAAACAACGATAACCGATATACAATTGATACTCGAGAAATTGATGAAGATAGAGAAAACAATAACAAGGCCAAAGGAAAAGATATTGACAAATACAAAGGAGATGCAACAGGAGGAAGAGGCGGCCACAACAGATCAGAGAGAAACATCAAAGAGCTTGTACTCCAGAATCCATCTACAAAATAAAATCCACAACAGGGAAATGAAGAATCACCGGCAGTTTTCAAGTTCAGCAATTCTAATTAAGAGGAAGTCCACAACTAATATCGCACTAAATGAAATCAGACTTATACTAACAAGAGAAATAAAAACATCGTCAAATACAACCAACATATATTGTGCAATAGCTAAAGATAGAAACACTCTAATAATCAAAACAACATCAGACGACCAAACGACTGAACTAATGGAAAGTATCGAAAACATAACATCACTTAAAGACATAATAGAAATAACGTTTAAATCCACAAATTTAAAGAAAATTATCATACTGGGGATTCCAGAAATACTAGAAGAGAAAACAATATTGCAACAGTTGGAAAGCTTCTACAATCCAGAAACTCCAGTAGCAGTCTTCAAAAAGATAAAGAGAAACGGAAAATACCAACTAATCCTGGAGGTCGAGGAATATATAGCAGCCCATATGCTACGGGAACGAAAAATTCAATTTGGATTCTCTACATGTAGGGTGAGCACCTACCTGCCTATAATCAGATGTAGCAACTGCCAGCGCTTTGGACATGCTAATACAAACTGCAGATCTCAAACGTCCTGTAAATACTGCACGAAAAAACATGCTTCTTCTGTTTGCCCATTGGCTAAATCCCCCCAAAAACATCAATGCGTAAACTGCTCAGGAACGCAGGGCGACTCTCCTCACTCAGCTGACTCTTCCGAATGTCCAGCCTTCCATTATTACATCCAACAGAGAAACATCTACGCACAACAACAGTTTTTAAATTCAACATAGACAATATTCATCCAACCCCCATACAGCATAAAACCTCAGCTTCATCCAATACAATAGTTAACAAAATAGATAATAAAATCGACAAACTGACCTTTCTTCAAATAAACTTACAAAAATCTAAAGCAGCAACTGGGAATCTCATGGGCCATGCCAACAAGAATAAGATCCTAGTGTTGCTGATTCAGGACTATTATTCACAGGAAGGAAAAATATGGGCAGTCCCCTCCAATTCTTGGCAAACCTTCACATCGGGGAACAATACAGCTGCAATCATAGTAACACGCCCTGATGTGGAGGTAGTTCAATGTTACAGCGACCATAATTCAGTTTTCGGGAATCTAACATCATCTACAGGACCAATAACAATAGGATCCTGTTATTCAAAACCATCAGGAGACTTCCGAGAGGACTTAAAATGGCTGGATTTCTTCATGCCCCTTCAGCACCTGATTTTGGGAGCAGATCTCAACGTGCACTTGTCATTGCTCGGCTACCAAAAGGAGGATGAACAGGGATCCATCCTAACATACCTACTACTTTCAAAGAACTTAACACTCATAAACGATACGGAATCACCACCTTCGTTCATAGGAGAGCCGGGTCGTCCATGTCGGGGAAACCCAGATGTCACCGTGTGCACTCAGGATCTAACCAACTTCGTCGACTCCTGGTACGTGGACACAGAATCCGTATCGCTATCTGATCATAGGTATATTTGTTTCTCTCTTTCATTAACACCCTCAACAATAGATCTCAAAAGGTTTAAAACAAAGTATACAACCTTCAAAAAATTTAACAAATTCTTCAGACCTTTGGCCACGGACTTACACACTAAACTTACATCGGTTGACACCTATGACAAATTGGATAATTGGCTAGAAGACTTCAATATCAAAATTAACCAAACATGTCAAAAAACATTAAAAACTAAAAAACTTAAACTATACCCAACTTTTGACTGGTGGACTGACGCGCTAAGATCCCACCGAAACAAAATATCAGCTCTAAGGAAAAGATGGAGGTCATCGGGTGACTCAAAATGGAGAACGCTTCTACAACGTGAGCGAGCGCTATATAAAAAACACATAAAAAGCGAAAAATTAAATTCCTGGAAAAAATTCTGTAATAATACAAAAGACACCTTTGGGCAGGCGTTCAAAATTGCAACAAACAAAAACTTATCAAACCAACACTTTATTCACACATCCTTGGAAGGCTCTTCACCTTACATTACAAAACAAGAAACATTTCAAAATCTTTTAACACATCATTTTCCAATAAATCCAACTGTTCCGTTACTTTTAGCCCCAGCAGGGGAGATAGTCCCCTCCCCCCCACTCTTCTCAAATAAAGAAATAAAAACAGCATTATCTGAACAAAACAATCTTAAAGCCCCTGGTCACGATAAAATAGACGCATACCTCATAAAAAATCTTTTCAAATCATACAAATACTTAATTCGTGATATTTTCAATAAATGTTTAAATTTAAATTATTTCCCAAAAAATTGGAAAATAGCTAACGTTATATTTTTCACAAAAAACAATAAAAATCCTAAACTCCCAACCTCATATAGACCCATTTGCCTTCTCCCGATGCTGGGCAAAATCCTAGAACGCATGCTTAAACATAGACTAAATTACTATCTAGAAAACAATAACTACTTACATAAATCTCAATTTGGCTTCCGTGAAGGAAAAAGTACAGTACAATTACTTAACAGATTAAAATATAAAATTAATAATTATCTAAAATCAAATAAATACTGCGCGCTCGTCTCATTTGACATTGTGGGGGCGTTTGATAATATTGACTGGACAACATTGGGCAGAATTCTCAAAACCCTGCCAGTCCCAAAATATCTTATAAACTTTCTCCTAAGCTTTCTTTCAGACAGATTCATCATTACCGATTACCTAAATAATAACATTAAACGTCCTACTTCCCAAGGTTGGCCACAGGGTTCGTGTCTCGGCCCTCTCCTGTGGCTCCTTGTGGCCAATCAAATACTAAAAATATTCTACACTAAATTCACTAATCTTTATGCCTTTTGCGATGATTTCAATCTTATTATACGCGCAAACAATAGAAGAGATTTAGAATCGCAGGCGAATGAAAGAATTGCCCTTTTTGCCCAAATATGTGAAGACCTCTCGCTAAAAATATCATCAGATAAAACATCGTACATTCTGTTGGGTAAAAATGCCTTGGTGAGTCGTTCACCAATCTTTAAATTAAAACAATCCAATATAAAAGGTGTCACCGACTTAAATATCTTAGGTATAACATTCCAATCAAATCTTAAATGGGATAAACACATCCAAAAAATTAAAAACAAAATAGTATTATTAACATCTTCAATAAAACGCGTTTTTTCAGCCACATGGGGAGTGGATAGATCACGCCTTAGAACCTGGTACATCACAGTCTTAGAGAAAATAATAGTTTACGGCTCGGAGGTATGGTTCGACGATTTAAGAGTTATTGACAAACGTAACCTCCAGAGCATACAAAGATTATGTTTAATATCAATAACAAAAACATATAAAAATACTTCAACTCACACATTACAGACACTACTAGGTATTCCACCACTATTACTAACGTTAGAACATAAAAACTTAAAATATAAAATATTAAACAACACAGAGATATTATTAAAAGATAATAAGGTAATAACTAAAAATGACATAGAAGAAAAGCTTTACAAATACACAATTAACCCAGAAAACTTTTTAAATAATCTAATAACAATAGACAAAATCTTAAATAACATAGATATTATACACATATACACAGACGGTTCTAAGGTGGATTCTAATACAGCTTTCTCATTGGTGATTTTTCAGAACAACATAAAAATAGACGAAAAAACTACTAAAATTCAACCAGAAAACACAGTCTACCAAGCAGAGCTGCACGCGGCCATAACATCAATAGAATGGGCAATAAATTCTAACTTTAATAAATTTCAAATTTTATCAGATAGTCAATCAACAATCCTTTCATTAACAAATCAATTTCCAACACTTAAAGCAATTTATGATATACAGCAACTAATACATCAAAATAAAAACAAAATATTTTATCTAACATGGGTTAAAGGACACGCGGGTACAATAGGCAACGAACTGGCGGACAAGCTGGCTAATAATGCTGCTCAGTACTCCAACCTTCCAGTAGAGCGCGGAATAAAATTTCCACGCTCATATTTAAATAAATGTATCAAAGATCAATTACTGGAAAGGTGGCAGTACAACTGGGATAACTCAGGGAGCGGCAGATTTACGTATCAGCTTGTGCCAGAAATCAACACTAAATTAATAACTAAAGATAAAGTCTCAATATATTTTTTCACGGGCTGCGGCAGTTTTCCTACATTCTTAAATAAAATCGGTAAATTGGATAATGATCTATGTGTTTGTGGCCAGAGGGGTGATCCTATCCATTATGTCTTCGGGAAGTGTAGATTTATGAAATATAAATTTCATAGGAAATTTCCAACACTCCTCGAGGACATGATGGATATTATTATTAATAATGAATCACTAGGCAAATTATATCAAAATTATAATATCTTAAATGAAAAATATTCTTTTATAAAATACAAATTTTATTTTTAAATCTAAAATATTTTTTAATCCTGCTATTGCTCGTCCTGTGAAGGTTATTTCGCTTCATGGAGACGGTTGTCCTCTTAATTTGCGGTGTTATGTATCTTTAACTATATTTTCTGTTTATAAGTGTTTATTCATCAAGTATATTACTCTAGTTTTATTCATTGTATATAAGTGATTATTATTCAAATATAAATTTTCCATTGTTTTATTCATCGTGTATATTTGTATATTATTCGAGTGTAGTATTCATTGCATTACTCATTATAATTAAGTGTATAAATGTTCGGAAAATCTTGCTAACAATTAAATAGTTAAAATAATCAATATAATTGATTATCTAGTAAAATGTAAATATATCAAGTGTACTACCTGTAAATACATAATTGTTACTTTACAATTCATATATTCATTCATCTACTTCTTGCATGGTTAATCATGAGGGCAGACATTTCTTAGGGTTGTCTTTTAAAGAATGGAAAATGTTGTTAAACTTAGAAAATTACTGTTATCATCTTGCAAAGAGCTATTATGTATAATGTGTAAATATTGAAATTTGTAAAACATGTAACTTATATAATTATTGTGTATACATTTTTTTTTAAATCTACTTACCTGTAAAAAACTGTAGCTTTAAATATTGTGTATTGTATATAATCTATAATATTCAAACATTGTATAAAATCAGGCACGCCCTGAATAAATAGGGCTGCCATTTGTGAATTAGAGTTTGTATAATTTACTTTTCAATTTGTAAATGTTTTCCCATGGCACGCCCTGATAAATAGGGCTGCCACTTATGATTGATGGTGTAAGAAATTTTAGTTAATCCGGAGACGGTGGTGTCGTTTGGACGGTAGAGACCTTCCTGCCTTGAGCTTGGGGCTTGTCCCGATCATATGCCAAAAGCGGATCCTCAAGGCGGGTGACAGCCAGACAGCCAGTAATACGGCGGAAGTTCCAATGCTTAGAGGAGACTTCCACACATGACACTCGATGAGCCGTAACGAGTGCTGAGTGGCTTCGTCCCCGCAATCCCGGAAAGTGAGTCGGTCCCTCCACCATGTGCTCGACATCCCTACGGCCGTTGCTTTCCAAAGGCGTCCGGTCATAGACAGGTAGGGAAGGACCAGCTACTGGGCTCATCTTCCGTGGGCGACACTACGTGTGTCGGAAGACTTCTTCCTACTGTCCGTCAACGTGTTAAAACATGTTCAAGAGAAGCATGACGTGATTATTGAGGAACTGACGCGAAATGGCGTGTTATGCCTGCTTTCTGTTTAACATGTTTTAACACGCTTTGAACATGTCATTCATACAAATGGAATGCACAATGAAGAAATGCTCTACTAAAATAAAGTTTTATGTTTCCCTTTTGGTGTTTCCGGTTCTTTATGCGCCATTTCTTCACCTGGTGGTCGAAATTTGAACTATTTTTTAAATAGGATCTTCTTCTTTCCCATGGTCCATATAAGGTGTATAACAAATTTCAACGAAATTCGTCAACCAGAAAGAGCTCCAGATTGGTCTGAGAAGTGTAACTTTAATTATAACAACCCTGCATATTTTAAGTCAAACAAGTGGGTAAGTGTGATCAAAGATCGCACAAAGGGTTTCGTTTAATGTTCCTTTCAAAACACTTTATCCTTTCTTTAATAATTCCAAACAAATTTTATTTTTAAAAAAATCATGTTTTTTATAAAGTAAAAATGTACCGGTCTATTTTTCTCGTTTTTTCAAAAATCTGAACCGGTCCAGTAATTTTATACTCTGCCATAATAATATCTGTCATGTGGACTAAATGCAGTATTAAAAAATTTGAGAGCTTCAAAATGTTAAAATATTCCAATATTTCCATAATCGGGTTTTTATCATGATTCAATACGTTCGTCAAACTCATATATTTACTATTCTCTATTACTCATATTGATACTCCATTTGTATTATTCTTAAACATTGGAAAAATCTGTTAAACTTCCAATATGATGTCAGATTAATTTCATTTTTAATTCTCTAATGACGTCTTATTAAGCTGCTTTCTGTATTTATACATACTCATACTCCTTGTATGATTGAGAAAAATTTGAAAATTTCCGTTTTATTACCAATATGACGTCATATTAATCCATTTTTTCAATTGGTGAAACTTTTTATTTCATTTTTAGCACTTTCCAACCTAGTTGAAAAGTGCTTATGACTTCGGTTTGTCTGGCCGTCTGGCCGTCTGTCCGTGCTCTAGCTCCCGTAAATATGCTCGGATTTGTCTGCAATTTTTATATGTTATTGTCGTTATCTATGGCACGTTCCCTATTTCAACTGAAGTGTGTAGCACTTATAGTTTTCTTACAGGGACACTCAAAAGAATTCCGTTACATTGCGGTCTATGGGGAAAAATCATTTGCGGTTTATTTTAAAAATGTTTAACTATTGTAAACGCATTGAAATTTATATACATCACTAAGATGCATTAGAAGAAGCTTAATATGGAATAGTAGGTGTATAGCACTTAGAGTTACTTTACAGGGACAGTCAAAATAATTCCGTTACATTACGTCTATGGAGAAAAATCGTCTGCGGCTTATTTAAATAATGTTCCACTATTTTAAACGCATTGAAGTTTATATATATTACTAAGGTGCATTACAAGAGGCTTACTACAGAATAGTGTGTGTATAGCAGTCATCGTTCATTTACAGGGACACACAAAAGAATTCTCTACTGTCTGTTAACAATGATTCCTGGAAGTGCGTTTTAAGTTACTGAACGCGATTTTAATCTTAAGTAGCTTTTTGTCTATTACGTGGGGTGTATAAATTCTGTAGATCCTATACAGGGCAGCACAAAAGTTCGCGAACACATTTCCGTTTATTGACAGAAACTCCAGAAGGAGAATTTAAACTGTGCTACGCGTTTCCTAACTAAATTAAAATTTAGCATCCTATGTATATATACAAATCTATAGATCATATACAGGGCTACATAATAGTATTCAGATATTTTTCCGAATATTGTATATATTGAAAATTCCTGAAATTACGTTTTTAAATAGGTTATGCGTTTTCCAAATTGTTTACTTAGATGTCATCTTTCAGCTTATTAAACGGTAATGATTTGTAAAATTATTTTAGAAGCGTTGGAAAGTGCTACATAATCTATGCTTGACGCATGATTTTTCGTTCTTGTTATTTTTCCCGTGGAAATCTTCCAATAGAAAATTAATTACTGTAGAAAAAAAATGTATTGTGGATTTTCAATTTTTGGTAACTGCTATAACGAAAAAATTTTTACATTTAATAGGAAAAGGCTGTTAGATTTTTGATTTTTTCTCTCTTTACATTAAAATAATACGATTTTTTTTTACAAATTTTGTGATTTTGAGCTTCATAGTAGATATTCAGCTATAAATATACAAAATTTCATGCTTGTGAGTTATATAGTTTCTGAGAACCAGGTCTGTGATGGATTGACAACAAAGCGGGAATAATAGGCTTTCGTAAGATGAACGAAACCCTAAAAATGTAAAAAAAAGTATTAAAAATTTTGACTACATGGATCCGATAAAAAAATTAAAGAAAATGTAAGTAAAAACTTTATATATATTTTTTCTATATTTCCTAAATTGATTTCTTTTAAATAAATGACTTTGTGGTACAGAACATTTCTTTGAAGATTTTTTTGTTGGAAGAATATAAATAATGAAAAAAAAATTTTTTTTGAAGTCCTCCTTTCCGTTAAATGTACTTACTGTTTCATCCTGAGATGTCAAACTAATGTATACAAAAGTAATTCAAGAATTTTTACCCTGAATGTGTACGGCAAAAGAAAAAAAAACTTTATCTTATCCTTTTATACGACTATACATTTATATTTACAGTTTTTAAAATCATTTAAATGGTTCTTTTTTTTATGTTTCAAAATTTTATATGAATAAAAGTAACATATTCAACATATTCAATGTTTGATAAGAAACATTACACAAGAGACACAGAATATTTAAAAAGTTTGTTAAATATATATTTTTTAATATACAAAAAATTACATTCCTTCTAGCTATAATAATTTTATTTAATGTATTCAATAAAATCGGAAAAATCTTTATTGAAAATTTTTCTTTTCTTTTGAACAGGAACTTCATCATATGCTACAATTTTTTCCTTCATAATAGATGTAGCCTGGAGCTGCTGCACTGGAAGCTTTAGAAGTTGATACACTACAGCTTAAATTCAATAGAGTATTATTATTTTTTATTAAAAATATACTGGAAATTTATAGTGAATAAATTGACGTTCTGAAAGTACTTTTTGATTAATTTATTTTTTACATTTCGAAATATTTTTATTCTTTCAAGATTTTTAAAGAGCACATTATGTACATATTTTTTATTAGCAAAAAAACTAAAAACTAAAATTAATTCCCAATAATTTAATTTGTGAAAATTAATTATTTTTATGGTAATCAATAAATATTAATTTAAATCTAAGAAATTATATATCTAGCCAATATTAATAAAATAAATATGTTAGTCTGTTTGCGTGTGTGTCTTTTGGTGAGAGATGGGAAAATCTACGGTAGTTATGGACAGAATGAATGATTCTGAAAATTCGAATGAATCATGCGGTCAAGCGCAAAAGCATAGCTTCCAATCTTCATTTTTTAAAATCAATTACTACAAGAAATTTTATATAAACAATGAAATTTCTTATTTTAAATTATAATTAAAATTCACATAAAATTACGAAAATTCTTTTTCTACAAAGTTTGTGGAGGTACTGACTATTAAAAAAAGGTTTGGCAACCGTGCTTTTGATTATTTTTTGTTATACAATTTCTGATGATAATTTATTAAAAGAATACAATGGTTGGAAACTATTCTTTTGCGAATGCCCGAAAATAAGATAATAAATAAATAAATAATATAATAAAAGTATAAGATTCATCCGTATGACAAAATCATTCATTATGCCCATTGTAGAAAAAAGGTCCTACACGTAATTCTAAAAACAACATTCAACACATTTTTGTACAGCTCTGTACCAGCGTTCAGAAAAGGAGCTGTAACATTTTTTATTTAATTTTAATCATGTCGATTATGTTACGTTAAACATACATATTTATTTTTTTACTTTGTATTTTTGTACAGATGACGATAATGAAGACATGGTGGCAGATAGTTCTGACAGCGACTCTGACAGTGAATCAGGAGATGAGAGCAACGCGAGCCAAAACGAAAATGAATATGATTAAATTACAAAATTAAATTGAATAACTCTTTAAAATAAATATTAAGTACTATATATTTAAGTTTCAATAAATTATTAATTAATTAATTTGCTTATCACAGTATTTCATATATTTTTTTCTATGTTTTTCAATTTTAAAGTATCTATAAAGAATATTGATGTAAATGAAACATCACAATAAAATTATATCTTACAGTTAGAGCATGGAGTGTAATGTCAAATAACTTAAGATATGTTATTTCCTCGTGGATGAAAATCCGAAAGCTGATTGTTAATATGATCCTGTACGTAATAAAAAAACAAAAATCAGCAAGCAATATGCCGAGTGAAAACTCGTTAGCTGGTGCAATTTAAATAAGTGATTGGTGATCCTGTCTGGCTCCTGCGTTGCACCATTCAGGGCATCAGCTGTCAATTTTTCCACTGAGATATAGCCAACTGGCATGTTTATTTATTTAAAATATCATATATACTGTCAACTGATAAATTTTCAATTGAGAGGAAATCACTGAATATATATATATATATATATATAATGTTCGTGTGACCAGCTGACGTATTAACCACTACTTTATAATCAACTGACTTGTTTTCTTCAAGATATTGGGTTAGCTATTGGTGATCCTGTCTGGCTCCTGCGTTGCACCATTCAGGGCATCAGCTGACAATTTTTCCACTGAGATATAGCCAGCTGACATGTTTATTTATTTAAAATAACATATATACTGTCATCTGATAAATTTTCAATTGAGAGGAAATCTCTGAATATATATATATATATAATGTTCGTGTGACCAGCTGATGTATTAACCACTACTTTATAATCAACTGACTTTTTTTCTTCAAGATATTGGGTTAGCTATAATTTGATACATTTTCAATCGAAAAGAAATGATTAAAATTAATTTTTTTTATGTACGTGGGAGGCTACCGCTGCTCAACCCACCCACTGAACCGCAGCTGACGTTCACGGAGTTTTATGATACAACTCTCTGAGTTGTTATCGGCAACAAGTTATCGGCCGAGAGAAATTTGGTCATGAAAATTTGTTGCTGGCTCGCGGAGTAATCCCCTCTGCTG
This sequence comes from Maratus michaelseni, assembly GCA_963931845.1. Lineage (NCBI taxonomy): Eukaryota > Metazoa > Arthropoda > Arachnida > Araneae > Salticidae > Maratus > Maratus michaelseni. The sequence goes on along the minus strand of OZ007594.1, from coordinate 172,126,816 downwards.
TGATCATGGAGCCAGAGAATGGAAGATAATTTTTCTCCCGCCCTTTTCTCTACCGGTTTAGCAACACCGTTTGTAGCGTCTCTTGAGTGGGAAAACGAATGTAAAGTTGACGCTCTGCTGTACTCATTTTTAAAATGCTGACCAAAGCATAACTTTTTAATTGTGTGATCAAATGAATTTTTGTCTGTCAGTACGGGGCTTTGTCTTACGATCGACCTTTTCAAGAAAACATCATATGCAGGAGATAAAAACTATGAAGAATTCACTGAGATATCTGTGGCCTTTTAAAAAAAAATTGGACACCCATTTTTGAGAAGTTCGTGTCGTTTTCCATGATATTTTTTACTTTGTTTCCTTTGAAGTCATATGTCTTCCCGAGCCATGAGAAAGAGGAATGTAAAATTGACATTTAAATCTACAAGCTTCAATTGGTGTCGTAAAACTATACACTGGAATTGATCTAATGTTTTCCTTCAAAATAATTGTGCTCCTTAAGAACGTGATCAGCAATTTTTCAGACATAGTGCAGTGCAACAGTCTTTTGTGATAAAAATCTCATCTGCCTCGTGCAATCAAATTTAGTGCTTCGCAACTATAACAAACAAATAAGTGTGTTTTATTCAAGATAATAGTGTTACAAATCGTAATGTCTAACACAACATAACTGTGCTCTTCAAGAATGTGATCAGTGGTTTTTCATACATAGTGCAGTGCTACAGTTTTTTGTGATAAAAATCTCATTTGCCTCGTGTAATACAAATTTAGTAAAAAATATTTCGGAATGATTTGAGATAAAAAAAACCATCTTATAAGCAAAAGACACATGCAGTTTTAGTGTAGGCCTAATCCAGAGGTCTAGGCAATTAAATGCATTATGATATTCATGGCTAAATAATTTATACTTTTATTTAATTTAAATACTATTGCTTCAAATTATATTCTTTTTCATTTTTACATGCTATTTTTTATGATTACTGATCTTTATTCAAAACAAATAATCCAGAATTTCTCATTAAATCAGATATTATAAAAATTATTTCAGTGTTTAGATCTTATTCATTATGTAACTTTTATTATTAAAATTCATGCCATATATGTTTAAAATATGAATATTTCCCTAGTTTCTTTTATAAACAAGACGCTTATAAATGCTTTCTATTAAATATCTATTATACTTTCTTATTTCAAATTCTGAAATTTAATATTATAGTGCTAATTAATGGCAAGCGACCCCTCTTCATTTAATAAGAGTAGGCTTTCCCCTGCAGTCATTACTAATCTATAGAATGTAGAGTCTAGAAATATCGATTAGGATATACGTTGACAAGTCCGAATGCACTTGAGGGCCATGTTTTGGATTTTTATATTAAATCTTTTGTTATTTTTTATTCAAAGAAAAAAAAGTTGCTTATTTCCCTGATTTGCGAAGTTCGCCGGTAATTATGAGCCTCTCATAAAATCACTCGAAAATGAATCTTTTTGCCGGTTATAGGAGATTTTGTCCTCTTTTATATAACGTTTATTCGAAATGTTTACAAACATTTTTTTAATTTGTCACGATTATTTAAAAGACTCCATTCTGTCAAAAATGAGAATTTTATTATTTTAAAAAACAAGTATCTATTTTATACCTTATCCACCCAATCTTATATTTTATACCTCTGTATGGAGCAGACTTTTGAAAATCGATTTTAAAAATAATATAATAATTTTAATTTATATAATTTCTTAAATACTTTAAGAAAATATTTAAAAAAAACTTTAAGCAAAATATAGAAAAGATAAATTTCCAACGACCAAATGAAGTTCCCCGAGAAACATTTTTCGAGAAAGGGTTATATTTCATCGCCAAAGAATTTGTTGTTATAACAACGGTTTACCTTCATCCTTAGTAAGTGATACATTATGTGAGTTTATGTCAGTCTGGAAAATGATTTTGTTCAATGATGCATGTGTTCTATGACAACTTTAACGTTTTATTTTCAGAGATGAAAGTTACTGTTACAAATTATCTGTCATTTTATCTGTTTGAGTGGCAAAATCTTCGTGTTTTGTCATTTAAATCCATATAAATATTCTCGATCCTGCCTATTTTAAGCAAAATATTGTCTTGTCTGGCCATGTTAACACCTTATTTTTAACGATCTGCAACATTATGACACTTTTTACTCCCCACATCATCGTACAGAGTTTCAAATTTTTAAAACACTTTACTTAAAAAAATGCCTTAAATGTTGCTCAGTGATAACAATAAGTAAATAATTAATCATCTAAATTATTCCCATCCATCCCTCTCAAATTTATGCTTCCACTTGCCCCTCCTTCCACCATACAAGTACAATATATATTTTTTAATTTATGTAAAAAATATTCTATCCCATTTTTTGCTCTTTAGGGACAATAAATAATCAGTCATACAGATTCTTTCTTTCGCTCCCCAAAATTTTCAGTTCTTCCTTATATAAATATATATTGTATAAATAATATTCTTCTCTATTTGTTGCTCTGTGATAACAAAAATAAATAATCAGTCATATAAAATTATATCTTTTGTCCCCGTCCATCATGCAAAATTTAAAACTTTTAAAACTCTTTATTAAAAAAAAAGAAACTACTCTACTGTCGTAATAACAATTCACAATAACCAATGAACTAAAATATTCCCCTCAAAAGTTCTTCGTGAATTTTTGTATCTTATGTATAAATAGATTTTTTTTTTAAATCCACACTAATTATCATTTTTTTTTTGTTAAAAATAAAACTGACAATAGTCAGAATTAACAGTACTAAATATCAATTAAAAATGTATTATATTTTTTTTTTCTTAGTGACATTTGTCAGTATCAGCTGTTCTTTCTCAGGTTTTAAACATTTCTGAATCAAAGATTATCTAATTTAATTTAAAAAATAAAACATTAATCATACAGCGTAAGATTGTTTTAAAACTAATTAAACTTAAATTAGTAATGTTTTATTCGTGATTTTTTTTGTGATAATTAAATTGACACAGACATTTTGTGTTTCTTCGCATTAAAAAAATATATGACTGCGAATGAATGAGAATGTTTTATGAAATGAGATTTCATTACAATGCGCAAATGTACCAAAATGTGTTGCCAAGATTTTCTTAAACTTAATCCTTATTTAAATGATATTTTTAAACTGTTCTGGAAGAAGGATTTCAATTTCGCAATTTGCTTTAATAAATTCAATTTTTGTCCAAATTTTAAGATTTTATTTTGCAATTTATTCAGATTTTTTTTTTTAAATAATAAGGTTAATATAGGCTTTTACTCCTTATCTGGTAATTAATCATACGTGTTACTTAATGATGTTATTGTATTTGATTATTTAATTTTTAGCACGCATTTTTTATTAATTGAAATCAGGTCCGTATTTTAATATTTTAATGTATTTTCTGTATATAGCAGTTATTGTGCTTTCACAGAAAAAAAATATATAGCATTAAAAATAAAGTGTTAGTATATCTCTTTTTGTCATGACCAAATTATTGTTCTGACCAAACATTGTCTTGACTGAGATGTCGTCTAAATAGCTCAATTGTAAGAGCATTGGTAATTAAAGCCAAAATGTTCTGAGTTCGAATTCCGAGCTAGATACGTTTTCGGTCAGATTGGAAAATTAGTACTGATATCTATTTTTGTTTGTAAATGTTTATTGTCTTTTAGAAATTAGAATTCAGATTTTCCATCGAAAATATTTCAATACAAGCAACTGTTGAGTGTTTAAACCTCAGGAGGGATTGTGATTGTATCAATTTATTTTAATCAAATTAAATTACCAGATGACCTTGGATCTTAGCGTGGAATATTTTTCATGTGGCTTCAGAAATTTGATTTCTACGGCTATTTTAAATTCCAATTACTCGCGTTTTTACTACCATGAAAAGATACTTACAAAATTCTCAAAATTTCTAACTTATAAATATTAAACTAAACGTATTCTATTCAGAAAAATTTCAACCATGCGATTGTTATCCCTTATTTTTCCACTTTATACACAGCAGTAGCAAAATATAGTCTTGTTTGACCATGTTAACACATTATTTGACAACGATCCGCAACATTATGACACTTTTTACTCCCCAAATCATCATACAGAGTTTCAAATTTTTAAAACTCTTTACTAAAAAAAGGCCTTAATTGTTGCTCACTGATAACAATAAGTTAATAATTAATACAGTAAAACCTCTGAATAACGGACACCTCGGGAGCACAGAATTTGTCCGCTATTTGGAGGTGTCCGCTATTGAGAGTTAAAAATGTACCAATATACAAGTTTTGGTGATCACAAATGTGTCCGCTAAATAGAGGTGTCCGCTATTCGGGAGTGTCCGTTATGGAGGTTTTACTGTAATCTAAATTATTCCCATCCATCCCTCTCAAATGTATGCTTCCCCTTGCCCCTCCTCCCACCATACAAGTACAATATATATTTTTATAATTTATGTAAAAAATCTTCTATCCCATTTTTTGTGTTTCAGTATATATAAATATATCTGTATATCCGCTATTCCAATCATATTGTAGCACAAAGCTTCAACGCTGTTTATAAAAATACTTTATCCTCCAAATAAAAAATAGAGCATATTTGAGATGCAACTAAATAAACAAAATTTCTCTAAAAAGAAAGTAGCTTGTAGGATTATTTTCTGCAGTTGGAAACGAAAAACAGCGTTTTGTTCAAAAAACTTAGCTTTGCTTACTTTTTCTTCAATTCCCAGCAGGCACTCCATTTCTGTATACAGAATTGGGATAATACTCGCAAGAATTTCTAAATGTAATATGCAATTCAATTCGAAAGAGATTTAAAACATAATCCAGTCTATTCAATCTATGTATATGTGTAATGGAAAATGAATACTTGAACACAGTGCCAATTTCTTTCTTAAGCGTTAACATTTTGTGCTATATCGAATTGAGTGTTACTGCTTTGCAGAAAGCTTTCATTGTTTATTTTTGCAGGATTTAATAAGTAAATAAAGATGTTAGACAAAAATGTCCACATAATTTTATTTTGGGTTCCATAATTTATTTACATCTTTGAGTAATAATATTAGAAATTATTATTAAATAATAATATTAAATAATAGAAGATAATCGAATTTAGATTTTCCATCGCATATATTTCTATAAAAACAACTGTGGAGTGTTCAAACCTCGGAACAAATTGTGATTGTATCAATTTATTTTAATTAAATTAAATTACCAGATGACTTAGGAGCTCAGTATGAAATATATTTCATATAGTTTCAGAATTTTTATTTTTACGGCTATTTTAAATTCTAATTACTCGCGTTTTTACTAGCATGAATGGATCCTTTTGAAAGTCTCAAACTTTCTCTAACTTATAAATATTAAACTAAACGTATTCTATTTAGAAAAAAATTCATCCAGGCGATTGTTATTCCTTATTTTTCCACTTTATGTACAGCAGTATATATAAATATATCTTTATATCCGCCGTTCCAATCATATTGTAGTGCAAAGCTTCAACGCAGCTTACTGCTTTGCAGAATGATTTCATTGTTTATTTTTGCAGAATTAAATAAAGATTTTAGACAAAACTGTCCCCATAATTTTATTTTGGGTTCTATAATTTATTTAAATCTTAGAGTCATAATATTAGAAATTAATAGAAGAATATTAGAATATATATAAATATATCTTTATATCCGCCGTTCCAATCATATTGTAGTGTAAAGCTTCAACGCAGTTTATAAAAATACTTTATCCTCCAAATACAAAATAGAGCATATTTGAAATGCAACTAAAGAAACAAAATTTCTTTAAAAAGAAAGTAGCTTGTAGGATTATTTTCTGCAGTTGGAAACGAAAAACAGTGTTTTGTTCAGAAAACTTAGCTTTGCTTACTTTTTCTTCAATTCCCAGCAGGCACTCGATTTCTGTATACAGAATTGGGATAATACTTGCAAGAATTTCTAAATGTAATATGCAATTCAATTCGAAAGAGATTTAAAATTTAATCTAGTCTATACAATCTATGTATATGTGTAATGGAAAATGAATACTTGAACACAGTGCCAATTTCTTTCTTAAGCGTCATCATTTTATGCTATATCGAATTGAGTGTTACTGCTTTGCAGAATGATTTCATTGTTTATTTTTGCAGAATTAAATAAAGATTTTAGACAAAATTGTCCATATAATTTTATTTTTGGTTCTATAATTTATTTAAATCTTAGAGTAATAATATTAGAAATTAATATTAAATAATAATATAATAATATAAAAAATTACGTAAAGTTGCAAAAAAATAGTAACATGCGGAGAGTAAGAATTGATGGATAAAGAGAATTTTCGTCAAAAAACTTTTCATTATCACCAATCTTATGTTAAAAAATTGTATTTATACAGGGTTTTCGCAAACCATTTTTAGAAAATGGGACATGCGATAATGCTTATCAAGATGAATAATTTTCAAATAACTAACATTTTTGTTTGTGTGTGTGTGTATGTAATATGATTAAATTATGAGAATTGGTAAAGGTGCTAAAACGGTTAATTTATCTATCCCACAGTATGCATTGTCACTCCTACATTCCTACACTCTACATTCCGAATTATTGAGCAGCTATTTAAGGAGTGTTTTTCCACGAATGGTGACCATTTAAGGCATTTAACATGATGTAATCACATTTTACACAAAGGAAAATTTGTCTTTGAACATATCCCTTAGATATTAGCAATTAAAAAAACAATTACGAATCAAAGTCGTGGCCTAATTTGTAATTAGGACAGGTTGTGTTTTTGACTGAATAAGCGGAGTTTATTACTAGTTTCCTTTACAAAAATTGTGTATCCTGGTGTGTACTTACGTCTCTTATTTTGTAAAAACTATATACAAACACTCTGTGCTTGTTTGTGTAATTTCCGAGACTAATAATTCGTAAATTTAAAAGAACAGTTCTAAGACAAAGAACTTGTCTATTTAAAAAATTCAAAATCCATAATTGTGGATTACAATAGTTTGGACAAAACCTCGAATCCGACCTTGTATGATTCCGTGTCTAATGACAAATTACTCTAATAAAAATATTTTCATCCAGTGGCAATAACAGTTGCCACTGGATGAAAGAATTTAATTACATAACAATTACAACACTAAGAACAACACTACAATAATAACAACACTAATTACAACACTAAGAAATTATTTACATAACTGTATTTTTTCAAGATTTTAACAATAGTAGTGTAGAGGAAAGTCCTCTTCATGTGCATTCAAAAACGTATTTCTGCAAAAATAAAACCGGCGTTCATAAATAGAGCGCAAACATTCGTTAAAAAGCAAGCTAGAGTATCCCACAGCGAAGTACTCTGATATAGAGTAGCTCTCTAATCTGCGAGCATTTCATCCTATTTCCCGCGACACGCAAGTCAGGGAGTAAGAGGGAGAAAGTGAGTTTTTTTTCAAGTTATTCTTCCGCGGAGTGGCAACTCGAACGAGAGGCAGTTTAGGAGGAAATTTCGGTAATGTTTGGCGGCGGCTCGACAGTTTCGCCTGTTAGGTCACTGTTCATAGCTTGCAAGCTAAACAAGTTGCATTAAACTTATGTATCCTGATCTACCAATTTTTTGATGGCTTGCTACAGATTCTCCTGAATGAAAAATTTTCCATGCCTTCTCCACAGTGCTTTCTGAGTGAGTGAATTTCAAGGCTATCCACACAGTATTTTGCTGACTAGACTAGAGGTTATAAGGTCGTTATATCATCATGTGTGTAACGCATTATTCGTGCTCAACTTGTGTTACAGTTCCTGGAAGAGAAATATGAATGGTGCAGATGCAAAAGTCACATTATCCACTTTTTTAAGGTATTGAGTTACTCATATCACCATGTTCGTCTTTTTAAGTCGAATCGGACTGCTATAGTGATTTAGACCATAAAAAACATATTAAGGTTGAAATAAATGCTGAATATCTCGTTTTGGTGCATAACTCATATTATCCAACAACTGTTTTGAAGCAAAACTCATACTCTCCAATTCAACCAATCAGGGAGGTTCAGAAAATAAGAAGTAGTGTAAAATGTTGCTCTAGTTTAATGACAGTGAAGAAGTTGAGCCATGTCAAAAAATAAATTTTTTGCACAATTTTTTTTTTAATAAATGTTTTTCGGTCTTTGTTGTTAATTACCCTCCAAAATAACATAATGAAAACTAATGCTTTTTTTGGTTCTTGCTGTTTTAAATCCATAACTATTTTGGTTTATAACTAACATTACCCATAAAAGTTTGCTGCAAAACTCACATTTTCCGTATTTAAATTTAAATACTAGCTTTACCACAATTATTACAGGTTTAGGACTATGTGCAACTAGTTGTTATGGCAACAAATATATCACTCAAAAAATATTCCAATATATCATGTTTATTAATAGTAATCAGTTTTTTGCATTTTGTAAAAAAACTAGGTTATGTGGAGGGTGTGAATTTTGCATCTACACCTTTCACATGTGCTTCGCTATAAATCCGTGATAAATTTCATCAACCACAAATATAGATAACTTCAGATAATTTGCATGAAGTTTGTGAAAGTATTCTATGCAATGAGATTTTTTGTTGCTCCATGTGAGTTATTCAGAAATAAAAAAAAATGAAATGTGTAATCAAAATATATTACGTGGTGAATAATTCCCGTTTTGGGAGTCAAAATAAATATTATAGTGTGCATTTGATAGAATTTGGTAATGATATGAATTCATATTTTCAAGAAAAGAATGGTGCAGTTTAATTCACCATATGATCAAGTGCCAGGCCCATAAGGCAAAAAGTGCTAGTTTTTTTTGTTATAAGTATTTATGCAACCCGAACAATTATAGTCATACGCGAATTCTTCAAATTTATATGTGATTTTATATTTTAGTATTAATTTATTATTGTCATGTTTTCAATATATTCTTTTTGCATTTACTTCCTTTGCATTTTTGTTTCACCTAATAAATAATCAAGTTATTTTTCATATTTAATTAAGATTCAGAGTAATCATTTCTGTGTTTGAATTATTTCACTATGCAAATTCATAATTATTATCATTATTTTTAAGATCATGCCAATATATATATATATATATATTATGTCGTATCTTATCATATGTTTGCTTTTAAATTAATTTAATATGTTCGACGCACTATTTGATTTAATTCTTTTTAATAATTTATTCAAAATCACAACGCAATGTCTTCTCATTTTAATTATTAAATTTTCTGTTAATTTATATCCTTAAGGGTACATTCCAGTATACTCTCCACTAAACCCCCTTCTACAAGTAGTATAATAAAATTGTTTCTATAATTTCGAAGGGCACTGCGATAAAAATATTCTTGTCATTAAAAAATAATTTAAAAATATATTTTTTTTTAATTCTCGAAAAATATGAATTGTAATTTGAGAATTAATTAACAAAAATCAAGTTTCAGATACCTCAAAGTTACAGGAATATCCGTTATTAATTTTAGAGTTATGATTTTAAAAGTACCTACATTGTGTGTGTGTGCTATTAGTTTTACAACATTTAAAAATAAAATTAACATTAGAAATTACAAACTTAAAACTTGCATAATTCCTAAACTACCTGTATGAATGATTTTGTTTTTGGTATCCAAAGGTAACATGTTGCCGAAAAATCCAAATATGATCTCAAAATGAGGTATTATTACTGAAAATTTTAATGTTTGTTAAAATTTCTGTATACAGACAATCCCCAAAGCAAATTTTAAGTATAACATAAATGATTGACAATATAAAAAAATTAATGGATCCACTCCCATTTTTATAGAATGATTTACTGTTAATAGGCGAGCAGTATAATTTTTTCCAAGACTGTACATTGCAAAAGTGTCAATTATCGAAAAATTTCAATAACTTCTTAATTCCTCTGATCGTTGAAATGAACGCTATATTTTTTTTCTTCTTTTAAATTATCTGAGATTTTTTTGTGACATTTAAAAATAAAAGTTATATTCACTTTTACTACCAAACATGACTTATAACAGATGAATTGATAATATTTAATTGTTTATTTGGAAAACAGATTAAAGCTTTTCATTTATTTTTTGCTCTTGTGAGTTATTATTTATCAAGAGAAAAAAATCCTTAACCTATGATTTTTTCACTTTAAATAGAAAAATACTTTTCAATTAATCACCCATTGGGTATTTGTAATGAAATGATTAGATTATTTGAAATTTAACTAACCAATAGACTTTTTTTTAACTTGAAATAAAATTAATTAGTAAATTGATGCAAGCATATTAATTTTCGTCGTATCCTCCAATGAACTTGATGAAAAGAAATTTTAATGCACTAATGTAGTAACTTATGTGTAAACGACTTCATTAAAATTAAAACTTTAATTACTTTATCCTCTTCCATAATTTTCGAAAAAAATATTTCAATTTTCAAATCAGTTTTTATAGTTAGTCGAAAAAAGAAGTTAAATTACTAATGATTTGTTCAATTGACTGGTAAACTGGAACGAATTTTGTTTCATATTAAATAAAGATTTTTTTTTAATTTGTTAATTGTCTATTCTTCATTTATTTTTCCAAAGTGATTATTTTTAATTCTTATTGTTGTATAATGTTTATTTAATTTCAAACAAATATATTTTAAGGAAATTCGACAATAAAATCTCTCTATTCTTTATTTAATGTATGCAATCACAAGTGTTTCTAATAAAACAGAATACATAATCCTAATAATATTATAAATCTGATTGTGTGCAAATGTTAGGCTGAAGCCAGCGTCAAAATGGAGCATTTAATGATCCTGTATCTTTGCATATAGGCTGATTATAACCCTCATGTGAATATAGGCTGGTTTTTGTTTATTTTATTCAAATAGTTTTCTTAATATTTCAAAATTTCGTTATTTTCATTGAGAATAAATGTACATTTTTTCGTATAGCATTTTAAAATGTTTAAATTTACTTTACCGTTGCTAATACTTTATCGTTGCCAAAACTAATTCAAAACCCTGAATAATAATTTTTACTCAACAATTTAGTTTCAATTGAAAAATTTTCACGGGAAAAATGAAAATGAAATAAAAAAAATAAAGAATTAAGAAGAAGATTAAATAATATTATTAGAAATAAAACGAACTTTTTTTAGTTTTTGATAATAATACAAGGTTTCAATATGCGTAACCATAGGAAACTGGCGAATATGATGTCATTTATAGAAAATAAAGCGGATATGCTTTGATTGGTGAAATAAAATGATCTTGGGTTTTTTCTTCACTTTTTTTTTTTTTTTTTTTTTTTTTTTTTTTTTTTTTTTACCGTCCGCGCACGATTAATATAACTATAACTATACCGTATTTTTTATTTAAATTTTAAAAAAGTAAAAAGAAGTTTCAAAAGAAAATGGTTAGCAAATGTCAATAATATGCTCCGCAAAATTAAACATGTCGTAAATGATGTCATGGATAGCGAGAAATGGCGATTTTTCATTCTTAAAACTAAAAGAAATAACTCGATTACCTTAAAAAAAATGACGAATGTTAATAGTTCCATTTTTGTTGATAAAACCTAAAGATTTAATATTATTTCGTTAAAATAACATAATTTTCTCTATGCCAGTATTGAAATTAATTGCCTGGAAAAGAAAATTAACAAGAATTATGTCATTAAAAAGGGATTTCTCTGGGGAAAAAGGAGACGTCATATTTGAAATAAAACGGAAATTTTCCAATATGTTTTAAAATGAGTGTGAATCAATTCCTTACATTAATAATATAAAGGTCAATAAGTATAGAAAGTAGATGAGTTTCACGCCAAATTTATAACAAAAAATTTAAATGTTTTGTTATCTATACTGATTGTTAAGCATGAGTATCCGTTATTTCGTTCCGCATGAGTATCCGAGTTTTCTGCTAAAAATCACATCATAATTTTAAGAAAAGGAAAATGAACACGAATCTATTATATTAAAATCTGATCGTGTGTTTGTATTTCGCAACTACTCCTAGACTATCGAACGCAACGTGATTTACTACCGGTTTAGCGAATACCGGTTATAATTGATCCGAGGATGTCACACAAACTCTCAGAATTAAAGAAATTAAATTAAATACCATTTTTTTTAACGAAGTTTCTCTAAAAACGGAAAGTAACTTACTCCATATTTGTGTATAAAAAAGGAGAAATAAAACATATCAGTATATTTTTTACACCATTTTCTCATTAAAACTGAAAAACAGAATTTATTTTCACTTTGAATAGATGATGAAAACAAAATCTTGATTTCAGTAAATTATCCGAAAAATACAAACATATTTTCACATATTGAAACTGCATGAATCAAAATATTCTGGAGAACAAAAATTGCCTGCCAATATACTGTCATTTAGAAAACAAGATTTGTTTCAACTATATGTTAAACCAAGGAGGCAGAATTGAATTTGAAAAAGCATATACTATTTCTAATTAATGTTTTTTTGAAGGATGGCTGTTAAAACGTTTCTCAAAGGCATTAAAAGCAAAATTGTTTATCAAGTAAAATTGACATTTGTTTTTACCCAATTCGTCTATTTCCACGATTTTATTTGGTCCGTCTTTTTGCATTGGTTGCAATTTCATTTTCGCAATTATTTGGCACAAAATTTCACTTTTTTAAGAATGAGTTATGTCAAGGTCCCTATAATAAAAAATACCGTATTGTCTCCTATGAAAAGTGATAAATAGTTAGTTAATTATTAATGTTTTTAATTTTTGGGAGTAAAATATTTTGCTTAGTTAATGTATTTATTCTTCCTTTAATGTTGCGTGAACGAAGTCACGGGTAACAGCTAGTGTAAAATAAATCTTTCTTTATTTGTATTTTGTATGCTAATTAGATGTAGCTTTATTCAAGAAATCATATTTACAAATTAAAATTTTCTTAAAAAATAATAGGGAGAAATAGTTAACAGATATATTAAAGAAGACATAAATGTTTAAATGACATTTTTTGTACAGCAAATGTACTCTTTATGAATGTCTAGTGAACTACATAATAGATAACCATTTTTTTTTTTGTTAAAATATTTAATGAACTAAGGGTGAATGTATACAATTCAACGGATATGCGTATATTAATAAGAATATAGTGTATGATCGAAAAATAATCAGAAAGCCAAATTTTCTGTGATTTATAAAGTATTATGAAAGTCCATTAAAAATATTTACATATGGTACTAAATCAGGAGAAATAACTGACGCTGCTCTTTGTATTTACTTCAATAATTCTTTCTTTTTTACCTTGCAAGTTCGCGTCGCCTCAGAAAATTCATATTTATGTCGGAATTTTACTGTACATTATCAGAAGTCCAATGGTTCTCATCTTCTTCTGTCTCAGCAACAGTAATAGTCGATAGTTTACCATCTATCGAGCCTTCTAGCACTACAAGACGTTAACCCTGACATTGGTTTAGTTTCAAAGTTGTTTTCTCTCCAGCAAATAAAGTTTCATTCTCCAGTCTTAAAGATCCAATTGATGAATATAATACCTGGGGCATTTACAGAATTTTTTGTGAATGCGGCGTATTTTCGGTGCAGATGCATATTATGTGGGCAGACGAAGCGTTCTCTTAGAATTAGGCTGAAAGAACACCAAAAATTATGTTAAAGAGCAGGAGTGTGAGAAATCTACAATAGCTGAACATTGTCGGAATTCCAACCACCAGCGTAATTATTCAGAAGCTAAAATTATCCAAAATTATAATTCAGTTATAGATCTTGGTTCATACGAGGCTTACTTTATTCACAATCATAGTTCATCCTTAGTGAATGTTATGACAAGCACCCTTTTTCTCTCGCACGTGTGGAGTTATCCTGCGCAGTGACTCCTTTTTTTTCAGTTATTTCCGGGTAAATACGTCATTTCTTTGGGATATATAAACTTTTGCTTTAGCATTTTCATTCAAGCCCGTACTCAGGGCTATAACCCAGGGCTTCTTTAAACTCAATTTATCCTTTTTTTTCCACTGAGGAAGGCCGTATGCGGCCGCATGCGGTTTTTTGTGCCACTTTTTCATATTTGTGCGTTACAACTTTGTTATTGGTTTTGGTTTATGAATTGGTTTAGTTGTTGAAATTGTTCACTTTGTTCATGGAATTTCAGATGAAAAACAAATATGTTTTCATCTACATGAAAACATATGGTTAAGGGGCTGGTAGAGCGTCTAATGAGTTAGCGGATTCACTTGAAAAAGATATACTGTCAAAACAACCGATTTCGTTTCATTATCCTGAAAGCTACGCCAAAAGAAAATTTAAAACGTAACTCTCATAAAATTTGCAAAACAGATGGGATTTTCAACAACTAGGTACTACATCATTTTTTTCCCATAATGTAAGTCTTACTATTAGAAAATATATACTTATTTTTCCTTTTTACAATTCTTGACCTTCTTCAGTCTTCATCTATATTAAATAGGAATTTCACCAAAATGTATTTGCAGGCCTTATGCTGACTCATTACATAATATTTTAGGTTGTCTTTTACCTTATGAAAATTATATAGGAATAAAAACATATCACATTAAACAACATTATGAACACATATCACATAAAAAACTACTCTCCCCAGTATCTCTTCTCAGTTTGAACAATTTTCTTTACCACAGGACTGTGATTGACAGGTCAGAATAAGAAATTGTATGTGTTTTATTTCATTTAATGAATCCTCCTTTGAAAACCAGTACACCATGCATTATTTACTGTACTGCGTGTATACTCTTTTATTTAATATTTTTATATTGTGATCGAGCATTGTGTATCTCACTTATTATAATTAACAATAGGAATTGTATATATCGTGTCATTGTGGTTTAAAACTAGATATATTGTAAACCAGGATTCTTTTTAATAATTGCATAGCTTCAAAATTATATTGACACAGCTTTTGATTAATATGCGACTAACTTAAAGGAAAAATATATTTATTAATTTGCATTATGGACTGGCATACTGCTAGGCCTTATGCTGAATCATTACGTAATATTTTAGGTTGCATTTTTCCTTATGAAAATTATATATGAATGAAAACATATCACATTAAAGAACCTTATGAACACATATAACATTAAAAACTACCCTCCACAGTATCTCTTCTCAGTTTGAACAATTTTCTTTACTACAGGACTGTAATTGACAGGTCAGAATAAGAAATTGTATGCGTTTTATTTCATTTAATGAATCCTCTTTTGAATGCATACATCATGCATTATTTACTTTACTGTGTGTATACCCTTTTATTTACTATTTTTATATTGTGATCGAGCATTGTGTATCTCACTTATTATAATTTACAATAGGAATTGTATATATCGTGTCATTGTGGTTTAAAACTAGATATATTGTAAACCAGGATTCTTTTTAATAATTGCGTAGCTTTAAAATTATATTAACACAACTTTTGATCAATATGCGACTAACTTAAAGGAAAAATATGTTGATTAATTTACATTATGGACTGGTATACTGCTAGCTAACATCCAACTGTAAAAATGTTTCAAATGATCTTATTGAATATTAAGAATTTTTAGTGTTTTCTAGCACTAAATATGGAAATATATGATTTATTGACAGAAAATGTTTAAACTTCCTAAAATTCAAATTATCCTAACTTTTGTTTTTATTGTGACACAACATCAAGTATGTTTTTTTCTAAACATAGGACAAAGGGACAAATGGAAATTTTAATTTTGTAACTTTTGGAAAAATAAATATTTTGACATTTAATGGCTTTAACGATGATTAACAACAGAATTTAAGAAATTTTTTAACTGAAATGACAACCCTAAAATTAACTGTAAAGAAAGTATCTATTGAGCAGCGATAACAGACTTTTACAGAAGCATTGCAAGTTCATTTAGCTACAGTAGTTGTGTTCTTTTATATAATAGAGTAATTGATAATATTACTCAAATGGAATTAAAGTATATGCGATTTATAAAATGTCTAATTATTAGTATTTCATGAATTATTTTTTTATGCTTAAAAGAACATTCTCTATATTTTAAATACTTTTTATACACATTTAACTATTTTTTAAAAATCTATTATTTAACCATTGAAATATATTTAGAAAAATTATGTTATTTTAATCTTAGATTTTAACATTTTTCTATATGAATAATAAAAGACAACAAACTATGACTGAGACTTAATTTTAAAGATTTAAAAATTAGCTGATTAAAATAATTGATTTTAATCATGTGAGTAAATAATTTACACACAATATGCAGAATAATTTGCAAATATACTCTTATTTGGTAAATATCGAAAAAGTACCTAAGCCATAATATTTTTTATGTAAAATTTCCTACAAGGGAAAATTTTAGAATATGTAAAAAAGTAAAATTAGTTTAAAAATTCAAATAAAAAAACAAAAAATCACCCCCACTCGTTCACTATTGGAAAACAAATGAAAACAAAATATAAAAAAATTCCGCAACGCTCATGTTAAAATATTTCAATTATACACAAGTTCCGTTGTTAAAATTTTAAAATGATTTACTGCCACCAGAATTTACAAACAAATTAGTTTGTAAAAAATAAATACTATACTTCAACTTTATATAAAAGAAAATTGGCTTTCATGTATTTATACTGTTACAGTTTCGACAGATAGGAATTAAAATTA
Source organism: Maratus michaelseni (assembly GCA_963931845.1). Classification (NCBI taxonomy): domain Eukaryota; kingdom Metazoa; phylum Arthropoda; class Arachnida; order Araneae; family Salticidae; genus Maratus; species Maratus michaelseni. The sequence continues at coordinate 172,110,142 of OZ007594.1, read as the reverse complement.
AGTTATGCAAATAATATACCACCGGTCCCTTCAAAGGAATAAAAGTTATTTACAAGTTTCATAACAAAAAGCAGTAAACACTTCCGTATATATTATTTTCTTTGTTCATTTCTCACTAAAAAAGCGAATTATTTTCCCATTAGCAAAGTAGCTTCTGTTACGGCTGTAGTTTTCGAGTTATCTGCAGCATTCACTACTATCTATGCGAAATCCCATGTTTAAAAAGTTATCGTTGTGGTCTAATAAAGTTGATTCTCTGTAGGAACTCCTACTTTCTTAGCAGCACATGTATACAAGGCCATTTGATACAGCGGTTTGGCAGCCTTGGAATTTTTTTAAATCATACTAATAAAAGGCTTCTAAGCCATAAACTACTTTCTGTTACAATGATCTACTTGTATGTCATAGGGACAGGGCTTGACACATACGGTCTCCAGGTCATCACTGGCGGCCAAGTTATTTAATCTAATGGTGTTTTTGTTGTTGTTTCTTTTTTGTACAAAAATTGACCTAAGCTTTCTTGAAATGAGTACAAATGCCACCCGCCCCTTTTCCCACTATTAAAAATTAAACTTTGAAAATATATTCACACAAACAATATTTTTAACTTTTGCTTTTAATTTGCCAAAAAATAAGTTCATCAAATTTAAATTTTAAAACAATCAAATCAGAATTATTTGACACTTCGACACGGCAGAAAAATAGGCGAAAACTTTCGGCAATCAGCATTTTCCGAACATGCCGGTTAATTCACTCTTTACAGTATTCTTTTTCTTTTTTCTTTTTTTTTTGAAAGATATATAATTTTGATAAGTTTCATTAGAAATCTTAGTTTATATTATCTTTCTAAACTATGTAACTAATAATTCTAAGCAATGCCTGTTATTATTTTTCCTCAATTAATTTAAAGAAACTTTTGTGCTTTTTGAAAATTAATGACTAGGAAGGAGGTGGTGGTAAATATTTTTTACTGGCTACTAGAATTTTTTTCTGGCTACCAGATTTTACCAAATTTTTAATGCCCTGCATAGGGATCATAGTGAAAATCCTCCTTGATTCTGTGACAGACTGGTATTCATTCTTACCCTTCATTCTGACTTTTTACATCTATTATAGCTATTCCTATTAATAACACAGCCATATCCTTAAGGCGATATTAAAAAATATATATTTTCCCCTGCTCAACAACGAGAGACTTTTTAACCCATTTTACAAGACACTTACACCCTGATTATTGAATTCATTTGTTTTCGAACAGTTTTTCATTTTTGGATAAATGGTTATTGAAATGAATCGATGATTGATATCTTGTGCTATAAGAGACGGTATTTTGATGATGGACATTTTTACCGCTGTCACGTCCAGCTATTTTGTTCAAAACGCCAACTTTGACAGCATTTTCTGGAAGATCATTCACCTTTACCAAAAAGAAAATGGAAAATACATTTCAATTACATAGTTTTTGAATAAGAGCATCTGCTAATTTCATGCATTTGAGAATATAAATTAATTTGAATATATGAGATGGATTTGAGAACAACCTTAAAATGAAATTAAAAAATCCCAATTTTGACGCCTGGCTTATACATTTTTCAATCAGTTTAAACCAAATGAAATTGTGTCGTATTATTTCAATTTTTTATAAATTAATTTAACTTCATAATTAGATTCAGTGGTTTACGGAGTTCCTAAGCTTGAGGTTTCGACTGTTAAGCTGCGCGATGTTGCACAATGGTTTTATAGGTTATATGAGTGAATTGTGTCCTCCAAAGGTTTCCGGTAAGTCTCTGTTGGTAGAGCTTTGTTGCGTGAAGCCAAAGGATCATGTTCGACATTTTGCATTGACCAATGAACATTTGTAACACTGAACATCTTGAATATTTATACAGGGTGTTCCGTTAAAGGGGTCCAATATTAATAGGGGTAATAGAGGAGATCACACGGAGCATAAATTAGTATATAATGCCTGGCCGGATCTCAATAATTTTCAAGTTACAGCAAATAGAATGAAAAATCGGAAATTTGTAAAAAAACCCTCATTTCTAAACTATCGATAATGCTACATAAAAACGAAGCACATATTTAGAAAGAGCAGAAAAAATCCTACGAAATGACATAAGTTGTTTTAGAATATTGAGAATTAATGGCGAGTTACAAGCTCTGAAACAGTGAAAAAATACAAAATCAAATATTTAGCAAAATAGTTAATCGTTAATTCCAAAAATGCAACTCTACCTACATCAAGGAAAATGTTATAAAATTTGGTCCATTCCGAAAGCTTTCGAAGAAGCTGACAATAAACCATATCAGTTTAATTGTATGGGAGAAATCAAGCAGTTCCCTAGTTACAACTCTGTACTGTTGCACGCTCGGAAAGAGCGAAACCCCACCCATGACGATTGTAAACACCCCGTTTTAATATCTTTCAATTATACATTTCTGATCAACCTCTATCAATACCCTTTCATTATTCAGTCTGGTCAAGTGAATGACATATTGTGCAGCTCTCGCCTTGTCTTAAAGCAAACTCCGTGACTGCTGCGTTTCCTCCATGAACTTTCAGGATGATGAAGAAGAAGTACTTTTTATGCAAATTTTCTATGTGTATAGGAAGAAAAGTGTAATAAAACAGCAGTCATCAGTGGGCGTTATATTAAAGGGAGGCTGTTGTAAGTGGGATTGTAGTAAGTTGATGTATAATAATTATGCCGGAATACTCTAACGAAGAATATGCAGACATGCATCTGATGTACGGGCAAGCTCATGGAAATGCATGTCTAGCACAGCGCATGTACCGTGAGCAATTTCCAAGGAGACGTTGCCCAAGTTCGAAACTCTTCATAAAAATCGATAGACGATTACGGGAGACTGGATCGTTTAATACAGCAAGCATTGATGCAGGGAAACCTCGACATGTACGAACACCTGCAATGGAAGAAGATGTACTGAATATTTTTAAAGATAACCCCTCCACGAGTACACGAGCTGCTGCGTCTGAAGTCGGTGTTTCTCACCAAAGTGTGTGGCGTGTTCTGCGTGCAGAAAACATGCACCCCTTTCATGTGCAGCGGGTACAACTGTTATCAGTAACAGATTGTGCTCAGCGGACAGAATTCGTACGCTGGTTGCTTAATGTAACAGAAAATAATCCACAATTTCTGGAAAATATTTTATTTACTGATGAAGCAACATTTACGAGAGAGGGCGTGGTAAACACGCACAATATGCACACATGGTCATATACAAATCCGCACACTGTTTTCCCGTCGAACGCACAACAAAAGTTCAGTGTGAACATATGGGCAGATGTCCTCGGCGATTATCTCATAGGACCATATTTACTCCCAGATGTACTCAATGGCAGTACGTACTTGGTTTTCCTACGGGATATCTTACCGCAGTTACTGCAAAATGTGCCAGCAACATTGCGCCACAATATGTGGTTTATGCACGATGGCGCACCGGCACATTTTTTCATAGGTGTTCGCAATCACCTCAATTCAACATATCCTGGGAAATGGATTGGACGCAGTGGACCTGTTGCTTGGCCTGCACGCTCTCCAGACCTCAATCCGTTAGACTTTTTTGTTTGGGGACACCTTAAATCGCTGGTGTATGAAACGCCTGTGGATACACCGGAGGATTTACTAGCGCGAATCGTTGTCGCTGCAGGAGACATTCCCAACTCCGTCGGAGTTTTTCGGCGTGTTCGCCAATCTTTACGACGTCGCTGTCGGCTGTGCGATTCTGTTAATGGGCGCAACTTCGAACACCTATTATAATAATGTCCGTTCGTCTGCCATCCGACATTGAACTGTGCAGCGCAGGCCAGAAGACTATGCTTCACATATGTCATAAAGTACGTGGAATGTAATTCTTTATTTGTCATTTTTCTTTTATTTTCAACACTTTTTGGCACAGTATTTTGTAAGTCACAGACTGTGGTGTACTCAAATTGTAAATTACAAAGTTTGTATGAATTAATTTAAAATTTAGTGTCTTTTTTAAATTTATAATTAATAAAATTATTATGCTATTTGTTATTATTATTTCCTATCATAAATTATGATGCACATATACATACAATAATTGTCCATGTAAAACATGTACTGAAACTTCTTGCATAGTTACAAATCGCAATATTTTTAATTATTTCCGAATTTTCACCACCAGTTTAATTTTAAGGAATTTAACTTAAGCTTTATATCAATAAAAGACCACTTTAAAATGTAGACTATTATTGTAAAGTTATTTTGTTTCATTCAACTCTTGAATAATTAAAAATGTTGCATCTCAGAAGAAGCATGATCGAAAATGTATAGTTGAGAGTAATTAAAAAGGCGGTGTTTCCAATGGTGATGGGCGGAGTTTAACCTTTGCTAGTGTCAAAGAAAGCGGAGTTGTAACTAAGAAACTGATTAATTTCTCTCACACAATTAAACCGATATGGTTCATTGTAAGCTTTTTCGAAAGTTTTCGGAATGGACCAAATTTTACTACATTTTCCTTGTTGTAGCTAGAGTTGTCTTTTTGGAATTAACGATTAACTATTTTGATGTATATTGGATTTCGTACTTTTTCACTGTTTCAGGGCTTGTAACTCGTCAATAAATATTGCTATTTTAATACAATTGATGTCATTTTGTAGGTTTTTTTCTGCTCTTTCTAAATATGTGCTTCGTTTTTATGTAGCATTATCGATAGTTTAGCAATGAGGGTTCTTTTACAATTTTCCGAATTTTCATTCTATTTGCTGTAACTTGAAAACTATTGAGATCCGACCAGGCTTTATATAGTGATTTATGCTCCATGTGATATCCTCTATTACCCCTATTAATATTGGACCCCTTTAACGGAACACCCTGTATATATCCCTAATTGCGTTGAGGATTCCGCTGCGCTGGTGTAAAAACTGCGAAAGAAATTAAATGTTACTTGTTAGAGAAAAACGTAACTAATGCAACAGAAAATATTCGCAATTAACCCCTAGAGGGTTTATTTAATTAAAAAATTATGCATCTGAAATGATTTTTAGTCCCATCTCTTGTGCATTGATCACAACGAGATTTCGAATTCAAACTGGAAATTCTAAAAGAGATGCAAACATTTACCTTTTGTAATTTCAAAGTGTGTCAATCAATAAATATCAAATTTTTGTTTCAAATTTCTGGTAAGAATTCGCGAATTCTGAATTAAAAAAAGGTCAAATTATCTTGATCACCAGTTACACTCGCGAAAGATTCACAAAGCAAGGTTTACTTTACACGACTTACACTAATCAATAATGAACAAAGCATTAAAAAGAATATCCTGTGTATTTTATTAAAAATCATATCGTATTATTCCTTATACTTGTGAAAAATTGAATTTTTACATTTTCTATTCCTTAATGATCACGCAGCATCAGCTTTCATTAACGCTTAATAACACTCCAGTTAAAACAATAAATTATTTTTTTTACTATTTGATTAATTGAAATTAACAAAAAGTTAATTTAATTCTTTTTTATTAAGTAATTGATAACAGTTAGACCGACATTACTTAATAATTTAATTGCGAGAAAAAAAAGTATCTTCAATTTTGTCAAGATAAGCTGTTCTTTCTGAAATTTTAATTTTTTAATCAAACTTTTGCTGCTGAAAAAAAAACTGTTTTCAATCAATAAAGCATTAATTAATCGCAATAAGTAATCGACATAAAATTATTCATATTACAATAGAGAGTTTTTTTTTAAGAAATTAGAAGTAAAGTTAATTAGTAAAAATGACACAAACATATTTACGCCTTTTTATCTCATTCTGCAATAAACTGTGAATACAAAAGAATTAAAAGGGATAAATGCATCAAAGTATGTTAATAATACCATTTTAAAATTAAAGTTTTAATTATTATTTTAGACTGATTTGTAAGTATGATGTCAATTTAGAAGGGTGCTTTTTAAAAACATTTTTTAAGATTTTGTAAATGAGAATGTTGTATTATTGATAAGGCACAAAAAAGGTTTGTCAATTGTTAAATAGCCTTTATTTATTAAAAGAGAGTTATTTTTTGTTTTTATTTGTTATTCATGAACATTTTCCGTTTAAATATTTTCATTTTGTTACACTATGTTTCGGAAACACGTTTACAAATTACTGTACTTAACTGTGACCAATAATTATTTTTAATGTGTGTATAGCAGAGTGCTTTGGACTAATAATTTATGCCAGGATTTCTCAAACTATGATTTGCGTACCAGTTCTGGTAATCGAAGGATATACAACAAATTATTGTGAAATCGGGCAACTTTTTAAAACTATTATACTGCGTTAACCTATTAGCTTAGAATTGTCTTCCTGATAAACTGACTACCGTATTTGCAGACAGAGTTTCATTAGGTATTTCAGAGTCTCAAGCGGTACCATTCATTTTGCGGAAAAGAACGAAAATGTATATTTTACATTTTTTGTGCCTAAAATGTATGTAGACCTCCTTAGTATACTCTAAGTTACATAAAAATCGGGACGTACTTTACATAAATTTCTGAAACAGGATTTTTGTTGCATTCATTTTGCTTTAAATGATTCAGGATTGCAATCTTTAAATTTATTTTTCTTGGTTTGTATTTCTTCAATATATCAGTGGGATCAAAATGCTAAAACTTTAATATATACTTTTCAATTGACTCGCTATTTTTTTAATGGACGATCATTAAGTTGCATCTCATAAAATTAAGGATCAGATTTTCATATAAATAGCAGATTTTTAAAAAATATATATGTTAAGTAAAGAGTCATTTTTAATGTATGTTTACAAATGCCATAACATTTTAATCATATTTTATAAATTAATTAACTTTCTGAAAATCTGATGCGCACTGTTATAAAACACATTTAAGAAAAAAATGTAAAATAAAATAAAATAAAATAAAATAAAATAAAATAAATGTTTCAAAAAGTTTTAAAAAAATGTAGGATATTTTTTTTTTCAAAAATTAAATATATATATATATGTATATATATATATATATATATATATTAATTTGAATCGCAATAATTGCATTTTTTCTTAATTAAATTTTCCTTCATAAAACAATTTAATAACATGTCAAAAGGTATAAAACACTTACATAAAAAATTAGTTGAAAAGGTACTAAAACTCCTTAATACAAATTCTTCTTCAGCCAATGACAAACGTAACCATATTGACAACATATTTGCTTATTATAAGAACTTAAAAAAAGAACTATATCGTTGTTTAATTTTTGAAAAGTTTTATGTGGGAAAATAAGATAGTAATAATATGTTTAAAAAAAAAAAATTAACATTTCATAAAATCCTTCTGATTTTAATATTCCATAGAAAAATTTAACATTCCATAGAATTCTTACCTTCTGTTAATGACTTTATTTTCTCTATGAAACACGATAATAAAAACAAAATTTTTAATTTTAATTAAACATATCAGATATCACTGTGTTGACATTACCATAACATAAAGACAGAAGAAAATATAAATGTTAAAGGATTTCCTCTATGTAAGTAACTAGCATAATTTATGTTATGCGTAGTTAAAGTTGAGTTAAATAACAAAAATCATTATTTTACATCATTTTAATATACTAAATCAGAAAATAAATTTAATAAAACTCATACTTGTAGGAAAAGAATGATATTGATGTCGGTGCTCTCGCTATTAAAACAAACTAAGAAGTTGTTATTTTTACCTGTATTAATTTGTAAGCTGAAAACATTTTATATGTGGCAACATATCAAAACAGTATTTTAAACAATCATCAATTTTTTAATATCTAATTAACTTTATATAATTAAATTTTAATTAAAAATACTTTTAGAGGCTTAAAAAAGCACGAAGATTGGTATATTTGTCTTTTTTAAGAGAAACATTGATTTAGTTTTACTTTTTCTGATTGTGAGGAATAATGTAAAAAATGATTTCAATTTGTACAAAGGAGTGTGAAGCACAACATATGTATTGTCTATGTAAATATAAAAGGTAATAATCGATATAATGGATAAATCCGTCTGAAGCTACCAATAGTATTACAACAGAAATAATCTCAAATAATGGATTCAGCTTTAAACACCAGTCAAGATTTAGGTATTTTAAGAGAAAACCCAGACTTATTAATGAACTTTATTTAAATAAAGCATTTTTTATATAAAAAAATAATTTTATCTTACAACTTGGAGAGAATTTTGACAACAGCTTTTGTTTTCAACTTTTATAATTGTATACAATTTCTCGTACATACATAATACATATTAGAGCATAATTAGATATTATATTCAATACATAAAAATACTACAATTGAGACAATAATTTGAATTATATTTTAATACTACAATCTTACGAGAAAATAATTATGCATATTAGTTAATAAGAACTTTTATAAAAATGTGTATAAAATTTCTAATTAAATGATAACCGAATTACCAGTCTTAAAGGCTTCTGACATCTCCAATCGGAAATACTCTGAATATGCTTTGGCAATAAATGAGTTGTTTAGAATAAAATCTGTGTTGTTTCATTCACTTACATTAAAACTTAAATATTTAAACTAATTCTTCTTCCCTTTTCTTTTTCTCCTTGCATGTATTTTTGTAATTATATGTTAAATATGAGGAAAACTTTTTATGTAGGGTTTTTAATTGTAAGGAAAGGAAATGTGTGTTATGGAAATGTGTGGAAAGTGCTGTTTTTTAAAGTGTAGGTAAAGATTTCATGACAGCATGCTACTAAGTTCTGTATCTTAGCTTTTCGTTACTGTTAGAAATTAATATAATTTATTAGTTGTCGATACTGTATTCGTTTGGGTCTATATCCGTATATTGCAAAATTGTCTTGTATAACCAATTATCACCATTACTATACCTCCTACGTTTCTGCCAAAGATATTACTGATTTTCTTAATGACAATTTCAATGTCTTGTTATCAGCTTAAATTATAATGAATATTTTACGCAAAATATAATTTATAAGTATCATATAAATACACACTTTATTATATAATATTATACTTAATCCACATAATCCCACATAATTACACTTTATTTAATAACTCTATTAAGAAAGTATTAAATTTTTCTCTTAATTTTTGTCCAAATCAGATCCTTTTGTTTACTAAATAATTAAATATTATTTAAATATTTGTTTGTTTGACTAAATAATTTTTTAATTAACCAAGTATTCATTTTTCTCAAATACAGTGATCAGATTATTTGAAGTCTAATTATTAATTTTATAGGACTCATTTTTGTTAGGAACTGTTAATAAAGTTAATAAAAAGATCATACAATCATATTAACTTTCTTCTGAAAATTCAATAAACAACAGTAAAATAGTAATTAAAAGTCAATAATGTAGCGATACATATTAACACAATTGAGATGAAAATAAAACTGTAATTAACTTATCTTCTTCAATTTTATTTTTGAATAAAGAAAATAAGTCACTTTTTCAAGAGCATAAATTAATCAGAACGCTTGCTAAAGTTTATTTAGTACATTATCAAAATAATTATTTCTTTTTATTATTATATACTACAATAAATTATTTTTGTTAATCACTATTGGTCTAAATTGCTGTTTAATCATTATTTAAATGTTGGCGAAATATGTCTTATAATAGAGTTTTAAAAATTGTCAAATTGGTTTAATGAGCTTAAACGTGATTCTTTCTTTCTTTATTTTTCACAACGTTTGAGATAGAGATTCGTCTACAAATGGTTTTCAAAAAACCTTATGTTAAATACTGATATTTTAAAAAAATCTTAAATATCCTTACAAAATAGTGTATTGAATAAAGCAATTAAATAAAACGAAACAAAAAAAAATAATTTTTTGGCCAATAAATTGGTATAAAATATCAGATTCAAATATGAAAAAAAAATAAGAATATTAAAAAATCAAGAATATGAAAAAATTAAGAATATGAAAAAAAAAAAAAAAAAAGTTTTTTCCGAGTATTTCTTACAAGTTAAAAAAAAAACAAACTCGACAACGACTAACTGATTTTTTACTCTATTACATCCAAAGTGTTTTTTTAAATAATCATACACATTCATTTTACTGTGCACTTGCAAAGCGCACCGCGCTGAATTAGGCATCATGCGAAAGACTTTTGAACAGTTTTTAATGTAGTACACTAACATTTCATTAAAATACATTGTTTGATTAGAAATTGCAGTTAATTATACTACAAAAGACGTGAATTTCTTTTCCCTTTGCTAAACAGCGTACAAACAACAGAGTGAAAAATGTATCCAGACCGGGGATCGAACCCGGATATCTTAGTATAGCACACCATCTGCTTTACCATTTAAGCCACCAAGACGACATCCAGTCTGCGCATTTTTCACTCTGTTGGTTGTACGCTGTTTAGCAAAGTGAAAGAAATTCAAATCCTTTGTAGTGTCATTAAAAAAGATTTATGGTGTAGTTTCAATCCTGCTGAAAATTTAATTAGAAATTTAGTTAAATACACTTTTATGAAAAAACGCATCAGGAAATTTTGTTAATGATTCAAGTAAGAATGCCTGGCACGAATCAATTTATTTATTTATTTTTTTTTTTTAAACAGAAAAAGAATACATGGTAAATATTTTTTAGAGCTATTCTTGGATAATTTGAACTCTTTAATGAAGATAAAAATGTAGCTAAAGGAAGAAATTAAAAAGAAAAAGAAAAGCATTCACTTGCGAAAAAATGAACTATTGTTTGCTGCAGAGAATGACTATCGATATTTATGGGTAGAGATATAAACTTTATTCGATACATGCCACATATAGCAATATTACCTACGATCATGTATCCTAATGGATCCTGAAACTAAAAAAGAATGATTTATAAAGAAGATTTATTTATTGAGAGGTTAAATACTGTTGCTGATGCAAGTTTCTTTTTCTTATAAGCCAAAACATATAATTTATATATATATATATATTAAGATATTAAGAGAGATAATGCAATAGAGAAGATATTTTTTTTTAAAAAGAAAGCTGCATGTTTTCTCAGTCATTCTGTTATTTGTAGGATGTATTTTTTTAGGCTAACACTGTGCGGTAAAAAAATTATCAGTTGGAAATAAATAAAAGCTATAAACTTTAACATAAAATATAATAATTTATTAGTAAAACAATTAAAATATTTACTAAATGATTTCTATATAAAGAGTGTTACATTATTGGGAAGTAATAAAAATGAATAGTATATTTTTATTTCTTCCTCATAGCTTCTGAATAGCTTATCTGAATTTGTGGTTTATAAAGATTTTGATTGGATTTTTTTTATAACCCTTTTTTTTCTAAGTGGAAGAAAAACTTTTTAAACTTCGTTTTATGTTTTTTTAACTGTTTATATTTCTTGTATTAGTATATATTCAATGACTTGTTACATTTTTTAGTTTTTATTAAATAAGAATGCTAATTGTTTAAAAGAGATATATTCCTTCTTAATATGATATTTAATCAAGCTTTTTATTTAGATGGTTCATTATATTTCGATTAAATTATTTATATGTGTTATAAACTTTCAAGAAATTTCTGAAATTGAGTTGACATCTTCTAAGAACCTACTAAGATGTTCATAAATGTTATGCCACAATGTAAGAAAACGTTTTGGAGTAAAGTTTTCTTCGTACATTTATGGGCAAGGTCAGACTATTAAATTTGAACATTTCGTTTACGAAATTCATTTTTTAATATATAGTGAGTGAAGTGATACCTTTTTCTACTCTATAATATTCGACATTGAGTATCATTCTGCGATTACATTTTTGACTGATTATAATTATTCGTCTCACTTTTAAAGCGAATATTTAAACTATGCAATTGCGCAATAGCCGTGTATCCAAAAAATTTAATATATATTTGTCTGAATCTGAATTCGAATATAAAAGAGAGCTTAATTTAGCAACTACTGAATATTTTCTAGCAAAACTTGAAATTACTCTTCAAGATTGATAAAGTGCTATACTATGAAAACTGTCCAGTAATGCAACAGTTTTGGTAGATAACGGTTAGTTGATAATATAATGAAGCGTTCTCCCTGGTCAGAATAGCGATAAATTATGGTTATGTAACCGTTTTCTATAAAACGTTTGAATAACTGCGCAATATGCTGCAGATTATTAAAATTGTATGTAAAAGACGTAAAAGACGTAAAATACGTTTCAATGAATATATATTCATTGTGATGGAAATAAAAATAATAATCTCTTTCCCTTTTTTTAATATCTCCTTTAATCTCTATTTTATGACTGTTTACTGCCGGAAAATTTTAAACATACATTCTCAAATTATCATGTAGGTATGACAAATGCTTACAAAAACTACCTTAACGTCTTATGGGCAGTAGTCTCGTGTCGGATTTTTGCCGCTCATATCACTTATCTTACCATAATCCATCTCATTTTATAAATGCTATTGAAAAATGACATTTACCTAATATTTCATGTTTCTCCATTACCATAGTGTAGTTATAAAACATGTTAATCCCCCCCCCCCCGAGTGTCGAGTGCAAACTAGAATGAAACGCGCTTTAATTTGGTAAATTGCAAATTGCAATTGTAAAATGTAAATTGCAAAAGTGTTAAAATTAAGGTAAAAAATAAGATTATGTTAATGAAATATTCCTGTTAGTATTTTTTTAAAAGTAACTTTTTAATTTTTATATGATCCCTCTCTATTGTAGTTTATGTTGATAAACAATTATCCATGCTCAGATAGATACACACTTTCCGGAAATAAAAAATCGTCTGTCCGCTATTAGTATTTGAAACCTCAAAAATTTCATAAAATTCAACGCATAACAACTCGATGAATTTTGGTCTTAGAGGAATGGGATTTTTTACTGTTTTAGTTGTGAGAGCATGAAGAAAATCGTTCTGAAAATATTTTATAGATCTCAGGGTTAGTACAGACCCAGGGATCCTATATATATATATTTTTTAAATGTAGCTTTATGAAAATTAATGAAACAATTTTTCATGGACATAAACGGAATCCCTAACTTATTTTTAACAACTTTGCAATTTACATTTTCTGTGTATTACCCAAATGATAAAAAAATAAAACCGCGTTTCAATTTTTTTTCGAAACCTTGTATATTTACAAATAAAATTTATGTTCGTATGTAAGTCTGCATACGATTGCTAATTGCAAATTCAATTCATGTTTCCCCTTACCCAATATTTCAAATCTTATGAGAAAACTGTATACTTTCACTAAACTGTAATTTTATAACTTTATTTAAATGTAATATAACTGTGCATTTTTTTCCATTCTTCGCTAGCGGCCACCAGTGGCGAAAAGACGGAACGCGATTAAAATAATGACAATATTTTTAAAAATTACTATTCATTTTTCGTGTACTTTTTTATCACAATAAAAAAATTAGATCTTTTGTTAATAATATAATTGATAAAACGCTGAACGACATGATTTATTAACTTAATTAGAAAAATATTCTAATTTCTATTCCTTTACTATTTTTGTCAAAATCAGCTGTGTTGTCTCAAGTTTGAAATTGTTCTTAATCAAATATTTGTTTCTTTAATTAAAAAACTTTTCTGTAAAAAATAAAATAAAAACATTAATTATTCATTATTAGAGAGATCAGATTGTTTAAATTAATTTATTAAATTTACAACAAAGCGTTTTTAAAGGAAAGGACATATTGTTAATTAGTAAAATGAAACAAACATATTAACTTTCTTTTCATCTTTCAATAAATTGGAGTAAAAAGGAATTAGAAAGCAATAATGCATCAAATCATATTAACAAAACTGGATTAAAATTAAGATTTTAATTACTTTATATTCTTCCATTATTCTGAAAGAATGAATTTACTTCGCATATTTGTTTTCGTCAGCATAATTTAATAACAAATTATTTTACAAAACTTTAATTTAGAACATTGTTAAAATGAGAACCTCATTTTGTTTTTATATTATGAAATAAATTCTTTTTGTTTTATAGCTAATTGATGTATATAATTTGTAATTATTGTTTAAATTGTAACAGGAGGTTTGTAAAAACAGTTTTTATAGACAGTTTTCAATCTTTAAAACTATAAAAATATAAATATATATAAATTGCACGTAAATATTATATATATATATATATATATATATATATATATATATATATCACAAATTTGACAAGTAAAAGGTCTGGAATGTGATGGGAATATCTTAGCAGCTTTATAATTTTTATTAATAATTTTATATAAATAATATTTTATTCCTATCACAGATGAAGATCACAAAAATATTATTGTGCATTTTTCTTTATGTTGTATTTCGCAAATGCACTTAGCTTTTAAAATAAAAATATTTTATGCATATTCAATTAGATTTTGCGACAATTTTGGCTATCTACAATGTTCACATTTCGATGGTGGATTGAACTAAATTTTGAAAATTAAATTTTTAATTCTATAGAAAAAGCAAGTTAATGACAAAAAGTTATTACAAAAGAGTAAGTTACTCAAAACAAACAAAATTTGGAAATAAATTGTTGCACTGACCGAAGTAACTTTAATTAAAGTAATCCCTCATTTTCTATGTGGTAGCGCACATCTTTTGTAACAGGTAGTCCAAAAGTTAACACATAATCAAACCTTATGTCAGTAACAGAACTAGTTGGAAATATATATTGACTTTTTTCCTTTATAGTTTGTAAAAAAAAAAAAAAAAAAAAAAAAAAAACTTTAGTTACAAAATAGCGCTACAGGTACGACATAGTAGTACATGGTAACATTTAATGTCTTGAACGAATGCAGCTAAAATCTTTTGATGACTTTGTTAAGCTATGATAAGTTACATCACAAGTATATAAGTTTACACGAGATGAAAGTTAAAATAACAATGTTTTATTAAATCTCACTTAAGTAGGGATGCAGCAGTTAAATATTTAAAAGAATTGACTTTTCGAAAAAAATATATAAAAGAGCAATATCTTCTGAAAATTTAAAAAGAGCTACACACACACAGAAAAAAAACATCTATATTTACGTTTGATATGAATAAAAATGGCGGCGAAATGTCGACAAAACATGCAATATTTTCAACTTTATTCCAAATGTGAAATTGTGCTAAAAAAACACAAATTAAAGTTCAGTCTTACGATAGAGATAATGTATAAATATATAGTTCATAATGTAAAATAAGTAGTTCAAGTTAAATATTGCACAGATTTAGACAAGAAACACATTTTTGACATTTTGAGATAAACCACTTGAAAGTTTATTTTTTATATAGTTTTTACATTGATTAAACTTAAATATTTGCAGTCATAAGTAGTGAAATTATCGGAATTCTTCTAAAATGTCGATTTCTTCTAAAATGGTCAAAAATAATTTCTATTTCATATACCGTATATTTCGGCATATAATGCGTCTCGGCGCATAACCGGAACTACGATTTGAGACTGTAGTTTTTATTTTTAGGTATATTCGCCGTGTTACGTGAATCCGTTTTTTGTAAAGAAACTTTTATGAAAAAGGCAGTATGAAAATACAGGGTTATTCTAAATGATGTATCCATTTTCAAAAAAAAAAAAAAAAAATGTATTTATTAAAGTACAAATCCAAAATGAACAATCTTTATACCAATGAAAAGAGGAAGTTTCAAAATTTTTTTAAGACATTATAAATGTTCAATGTGTCCACCGTTTTCTGCACGGCAAACATCTTCGCGATAGCCAAACTCGTTCCACATACGAGAAAATGTATTTGCTGTTACTGAGTGCACGGCTTTCAAAGCGGTGATGGTTCCAGAGGCGGCCGGTAGAGGTCGTACGGCAATAGGCCGCGATTTCGTTTTACTGTCAGTTGTGAGTGAGATGGCTACTGTGGGGGACAAGGTTTTCTGCGTTCTTGAGTTCGCAAGAAGTGAGTCGCAAATTGCAGTGCAGCGGTCATATCGTCTTAAAAAAACTTTGAAACTTCCTCTTTTCATTGGTATAAAGATTGTTCATTTTGTATTTGTACTTTATAAATACATTTTTTTGAAAATGGGTCTATCATTTAGAATAACCCTGTACAAAAAAGAACATTAAAATATATAATAACTGGTACAAACATAAATAAATTAAGCAAATGTCAAATAAGTACCAAGCCTATCTGCTTGAATCCCAACAAAGCGTATGGAATCGTAGTCTCGTTAATTCAAGTAATCAAGTAGTCTTTTCTTGTACATTAATATAGAAACCAGAATTTTTATGCTTAATGTTTAAGTTTATACACAGCGCACAGTGGAGTATTTGATGCAAAATCCTAGCCAAAAAGGCAGAAATTAAAATTTGCTCAACAATTGGACAAGGCATATTTTATAATAGCTGACTAACTGGTGCATCGATCTATGTGCAATTCAGGAGTATGAGTCATATCAGGCGGCTCCTAGCCTCAGTTGAAGTAAAAGTTTTTTTGTGAGAAGACGCGCTTTTTTGTTATGTTTCAGCTTTGTTATTGTGTTTAAATGTATACTCTGACATGTGCATTTAAATAATTTTACTTGTCATATAATAAAAAACAATAAAATTGAAACTGTGTTTTTACTAAGCCTATTTAGATCTAATTTGTTCAAAGCTATCTAATATATTCAAAGTTTTTAAAGATATGTCGTGATTTGTCGGAAACAATACTGTTAAATAACCGCATAATACAAACCGTATACTGTTTCCATTTTTAGATATCAATCTTTTTTGGGAGGACTGCAAATCTATTAAAACCACTCAAAAACCTGCATCTCTATGGTATAGACACTAGACTTTGGTAAATACTAAATGCAAGTAAAAAATATATATTATATGCATCGATTTGTATAAATAATTTAACATTTATGTGTAGTAAAATTAACCACATTTAATTACACATTACTTGTAAATAAAACGAACCTATCAACAATTAATTTCCTCTTATAAAGAGTAAACAATTAAGTAAACATTCTATTGTATAACTATTTATTTAAACAAATACATATATTTATGCATATATCAGATTAATTAAGTGTATTTGCTAATAGTAAGTCAACAACAACGGTTTCAACTCTAAAACACATAAAAATCCATTTTGGTCAAGATTTTGCCTTAAATATACCACTGTGTGGTGTATAACGCGCACCAGTAAATGTTAATGTACTAAAAATGTCATTCTTGATAAAAAATAATTCAGTGAAAGCCTAAAAATGTGCATCTGATAACAAAAACATTCTAAAAGATTCAAAGAAACATTTTTGTGAAATTCCATGTCTGTAAATTTTCGATTTCTCTTTTTTTCGTTCACGCACGTGAAATTCTCAGGTGAAAATAAAACATTTAATGAACATATAAAAGCCCGACATAAAATTTAAATCTCTAAATTCACTATACCTAAAGGTTTTCACAATAAAAATAAATTGTCTTTTATGTAAAAATATTTTGTAACGTTTATTTATTCCTTTAAGGCTCATATAAAGTAGACTATTATCCATACATAAACAGCCTTTTTTAAAATTCTTTAAAATAAGATAGAAACGAAATGTGTTTGCTGAAAAATTTAATGGGGGAAAATTTGTGAAATCTAAATGAAATGAAATTTACAAAGGAACATAATTTTATTCTTATTTTGTGTGATTTATCCAACCTATGAAGGTATTAAATGTATGACTTGTTTAAACTGTTATGGTCATATTTTTTTTAAACTGCTGTCTAATGTAAAGAACCCCATATAATTAAAATATATTCAGTTATTATATATATTTTTTACGTATATCGCAGAAACTTTGGATGTGTGAAAATACGGGAGGTAGGACCTACACCCTAATCTTTTTTATGACAAGTTTTAGATGATAAGCACAAGATAGAAGTATAATTATTTTGTACTAATTAATGATTTTTTCAATTATTTGTGGTAATAAAAAAATAAATTGAAATTAGTAGTTTGTGTTCATTTATTTTGACCGATGCGCTAAAAAAACATCAGCGGGTAATGTGATAAGCATTTAAAAGTGATAATTTTATAGATGCCAAATACTCATAAGTGCTTGTGGATATTAAGGATGGATTAATATTTTGTGACATTTATAGACACATAATTGTTATTTAAATTATATATATATATATATATATATATACAAAATATAACTATTGTTCTTATATATTTGAGCATCTGAAAACAACATTTACTAATTATTAGTTTGCCCTGAAATTTTCTTATGATAGAGTTTCAAGACGTTGAATTAAACAAATTGTCAAGAATTTTGCCGAATTTCTTTTTTCTTGATTCATAAAAAAACCTTTTAACCCCTTCGCGACGAGCGTCCTTTACAGAATTTTTAATCTTTTATCACCGGTTTTTCAAAACAGAAAATTTCGCCTAATTTATTCGCAAAAAGGCTAAGCAAAAAGGCAATAAAAATTAACTGGTGGGAATAATCGAAGATTCTGAGCATCTTATGCGTCACGTATACGTGTCGCTCGTCCCCAAAGGGTTAATAATGCATGCATAAATGTGTGACAGACAGAAAAAAATGTTTTGAAAAAACATCAGCGGGTAATGTGATAATCATTTAAAAGGAATAATTTCATAGATTCCAAATACTTTCAACGTGCTTATGGATATTAAGGATGGATTAATATTTTGTGATATTTATAGACGCATAATTGTTATTTTAAAAATATATACCGGGTGCGTCATAAATTCGTGCAAACTTTAAAAAATCATAATAAACGAAGTAATGCTCGGAAAAAAAATTCCGTTTGCGCGAGTATGATCAGAAAGATTTTGGATTTTTTTCCATGTATAATAAAAAATCATTCCAAAAGTAACCAACAGAGGGCGCTCACACGTCATACTGAGGCGTTTTATGCAAATCAGGCAAACACAAAAAGACAATGAAACAAATCCCAATACCATGACACTGTGCATTCATTTTTAGGTAAAAGATGCTCAACATGACCACCACCACCAGATATTAGGCAAGTGAGGCGCGTCAATACGCCTGTTACAACTGAGTGTAGCATGTCGGCATCTATGCCACCAACGATCCGTCGAATGGCATCTTTCAGTTCCACCAAACTAGCTGGGAACTCCGGTATACACCATACTTTAAGTATGCCCACAAGCAAAAATCCGCCGGGGTCAAGTCTGGAGATCGTGCGGGCCACTCAAACTTACAACCTCGACTTATCACTCGGTCTTCAGAGAAAGTGTCCAACAGAAACGTGTTGACTTCACGTGAAATGTGGGGCGGGGCACCATCCTGCGTGAAGGTGACGACAGGCAACGCATCTCTTTCTTGCAAAACAGGCACAACGTAGTCACGCAAAAGCGTAAGATACCGTTCTGCAGTGACTGTACAGGTTTTCCAGCCGGATTCAGGACAAGGCTCTTAAAAAAAAAGGACACAGAAAAACAGACGCGGTGAAACCACACCAAACAGTCACATGAGGAGCATGCAGTGGCTTGGTCAGGTACGCATGAGGGTTTGACGTTGCCCAGATACGACTGTTTTGCGTATTGAATTATATGCAGTGAAAAGTGTGCTTCATCCGTCTACATGACGTTCAGCAACCATTGTGAGTCACGCTCGTGCCAGTGCCCATGTAGCAAACTTTAGTCTTTTATCTGTATCTGCTGGTAATAACTGGTGAATTGCCTGTATCTTGCACGGATAGAGATCCAAGATTCCGTGAAGAATACGTCGAATCGATGATTCCGGAATCCCCGGTATTTACCCAGCTTCACGAGCATTACTACTCCCCGTTGATGTCTCGGCTGCTAATTCTTCCAATAATGACACTTTTTACAACATGGACGCGATCCGCTCTCGAGGATGGTCTGCAATACGTGGACGATCCTCCAAACTCTCCGTTTCCTCAAAACGTCGTACAAAATTTAGTATCCCATTTAATTAAATAGTGCTTTTATGCGCTTTAAGTCCTTTCTCCGTGCGAAACTTTCGCAATGCAACAGCTGTAGATTCACTATTCTTGTAGAAAAGTTTAACCAACAGCTCTCGATCTGGTAACGATAACATGCTGCCGAGATCGAATGACGAATCCATTTCCAGCCAGGTGTTTTATTGCGAGCCTGATTTGCATAAAACGCCTCAGTAGGACGTGTAAGCGCCCTCTATCGATTACTTTTAGTATAAATTTTTATTATACATGGAAAAAAATCAAAATCCTTCGGATCACACTCGCGTAAACCGAAAAATTTTTCGAGCATTACTTCTTTTTAAGTTTGCACAAATTTATAACGCATCCGGTATACACAAAATATAACTATTATTCTTATATATTTGAAATTTTTTAAAAAAAATAATAATTATTAGTTTGCTCTGAATTTTTCTTTTGACAGAGTTTTAAGACGTTGAATTAAACAAATTGTCAAGAATTTCGCCGTATTTCTTTTTTATTGATTCATAAAAAAAATCCTTTAATAATGCATGCATAAATGTGTGACAGACAGAAAAAATAAGTTTTGAAAAAGTTTTGAAAAGTTCTTTTAAGTATGTGTCGAGAGTGACTAATTTTTGTTCTTAATTACACGATTTTAAAACAGCAAACCTTTAAAAATAATAATACAAATGGGAATTGGACATTTTTATAAGCCTACAAAATATTTTAAAACAAATGTCATCTAGTCATAGATGTTATGTTTAAGACTTTATCAAATCGAGGGAATACTTTTTTTCTGTTTCATGTTGATTTTAATAAGCATATACAAAAAATATTTTTGTTATTGCATGTATGATACATTTAGCCCATAGCGACTGTTTTAGCTGATAAGCATAAGATAAAAGTATATTATAACTATTTTATACTAATTAATGATTTTTTCAGTTATTTGTGGTAATAATAAAATAATAAAGTAAAATTGGTACTTAATTTATTTGTGTGCATTTATTTTGATCGATGCGTTAAAGCAACATCAGCGGGTATTGTGATAAGCATTTAAAAAGAATAATTTTATAGATGCCAAATACTCACAACGTGCTTGCAGATATTAAGTATGGATCAATATTTTGTGACATTTATAGACACATAATTCTTATTTTAAAAAAAAATATATACAATATATAACTATTATTCTTATATATTTGAACATCTTTAAACAACATTTTCTAATTATTCGTTTGATATGAAATTTTCTTCTGACAGAGTTTCAGGACGTTGAATTTTGCAGTATTTCTTTTCCTTCATTCATAAAAATATCCTTTAATAATGCATGTATAAATTTGTGACAGACAGAAAATTTAAAAAAAATTGTAGGTTCTTTTAAGTAAGTGTCGAGAGTGACTAATTCTTGTTCTTAATTACACGATTTTAAAATAGCAAACCTTTAAAAACAGTAATACACATGGGAATAGGACATATTTATAAGCTTACGAAATACTTTAAAACAAATGTCATCCAGTCATAGATGTTATGTTTAAGACATTATCAAATCGAGGGAATACTTTTCTTCTCTTTCATGGTGATTTTGATAAGCATATGCAAAAAATATTTTTTATTTATTGGATGTGTGATACATTTAGCCTATAGCGACTGTACTTACATTTTTAGAACTTCATAAATGATGTTTTCATTCATTTAGTTTTACAAAGAACGAGCAACAAATGAACTGATTTCAATTTTTTTTCTATGTGTGCATTATTTTTTTCGTATATATGCTATCAAAATGATTTTTGTTTTCTGTGGACGATTGTTGGCGCCACTCTTGGCTTCTAACATCGCTTGGCGATAAATGTAAACTCAGAAGTCGTTTTGTTCTTCGCTTGTTCGGGAGTCTCCATGGGGAACTCCGAAGTAAATAAAAAATGGTTCGTTATTGTAAACAAAGTTGAAATTTTATCGACAGTTGTATAATTTACAGTCCACTTTAATGTCGTAGTCGACAGCATGGTACCGCTCGCGGAGAATAATCAGTTATCATAGGATTATATTGCGTTTTGTTTAAAAAAAAAATCGGAACAATGGACGTAAAAGTGTTGAATCGAAGAAGGGGCAATATAAAGGCCCAATTGACAAAATTATCAAACTTTATAGCCGATGAGGCACAAGAAATAGACTCAGTGGATATCTTGAATAAAATCGAAAATTTGAACAAATTAGAAGATAAATTAGATGATTTGAAAATGGAGTTCTATAAAATTTTGAAAGATGAAGAAATCGATAAGTGTGATGCTGAATTTGAAGAAATCGAACAAGATCTCCAAAATCTCAAGGTAAGATTTAAAAGGTTTATTGAGAATTCTAAAACTAAAAATGTTGATCTAATAAATGAAAATAATGGTGTTAATAATTCAAAAAATTTAAATGTCAAATTACCCGAAATTCCATTGCCGAAATTCGATGGTTCTTATGAAAATTGGAATAACTTTAAGACTCAATTTAATAGTATAATTGATTCGAACGAATTGTTAAGTAATGATCAGAAACTTTCTTATTTGCAATCCTCTCTAGTGGGGACAGCGAAACAAATCCAAAGTACCGATGACACATATGAGTCATTATTTGAAGCACTTAAAAAAAGATTTGACAATAAAAGATTAATAGTTAACAGTCATATTAAATCTTTATTAATGTTAGATAATATTTGTACTGATTCAGCTGAAAAATTAAGAATGCTGCTTGATTGTATTTTAAAGCATGTAAGAGCTTTAAAGGTGTTAAATGTCGAAATGAACAATTTTAGTGAAAATTTATTGATTAATATTATTTTGACAAAATTGCATAGAACAACATGTAAGGAATTCGATATGACATTAACAACGACAGATTTACCTCGATGGGATAACTTTACCGAATTCTTGCAAAATCGTGTTCAAATATTATAAAACCTACAAGGAACACAAATAAATTCGCAAAAATTTAAAACCCAGAACAAACAAAAAACTTTTATTCTGAAATCTAATTCCTGCCTTGTTTGTAAAAAATTACATGCAATTCACCAGTGCCCTGTATTTCTAAAAATGACTCCAATTCAAAGATTTGATGAAGTAAAAAAGAATAAACTTTGTATAAAATGTTTAAATGACTCGCATCTGCTTTCGAAATGCGGTTCAAAATATAGCTGTCAGCGGTGCTTTCTCAGACATAACGTATTACTTCATCGAGATAAAAATAAATCGTTTCAAAATAAAACGTCATTAAAAAGCACGGATTCTGAAGTTGACATACCATTGGCGCCAGACGGACATTCTGGTAAAGAAAATGATGAATCAAATAAACAATATTTATCGGAAATATCTCAGAGTTTTTCATCACATAATAATGAAAGTAAAAAAGCAGTTCTTTTGTCTACAGCTTACATTTATATTTATAGTCCGTTACATAAATGTTTCGTGCAGGCCAGGTGAATTCTCGAATGCGGGAGCCAAGCTATCTATATTACGGAAGAAATGGCCTCCTATTTGGGCTTGAAAAAAGAAAGAATAAATGTTTCCGTTAGTGGATTAGGTGGAAATGCCTTTAATGTTAAAGGGAAAGTTAATACGATAATTCGTAATATGAATTCTTCATTCTCTTCACCTAGCAAATTTTTTGTTGTTTCGAAAATTACTGACTGTGTACCTTCTTCAAATATTAAAATTGATAAAGCATTGTTACCAAATAGGGTTTTGCTAGCTGATCCTACTTTTGACAAACCGGGAAAAATTCATTTAATAATTGGGGCAGAACTCTTTTATGAGATAATAAAAGAAGGAAAAAATGGCATTTCACCACATTTAATGTTTCAAAATTCGGTGTTTGGCCTTATTGCTACTGGAACTGTTAAAATCAAGAGTTCTAACTCATATTGCGGTTTGACATTTAGTTATGAAATCGAGAACATTGAATCTAATTAAAAAAAATTTTGGGAAATAGAAAATATTTCACCTGACCGTTTTATAAGTAAAGAAGAAGAATTCTGTGAATCTCATTTTCAAAAAACGCACAAAAGAGATGATACCGGAAGGTTTATTGTCGAAATGCCGATCCAAACTGATCAATTAAATTCATTGGGAAATTCGAGAAATTTAGCAGAAAGGCGTTTACAACAAACAGTTAAGAGATTGGAAAATAATAGTGCTATGAAAAAAACTTTATTGCGAATTTTTAAATGAATATGATGCATTGGAGCATATGGAAAGAATTTCAGTCGAAGATTCTCGCTCAGTAATTTATTACATGCCTCATCATGGCATTTTTAAACCAGATAAATCCTCTACAAAATTAAGGGTTGTCTTTAATGCCTCTGCCCCTACAACAACCGGAAAAAGATTGAATGATATTTTTCTTTCCGGTGAAGTTAAGGAAGATCTTTTTGATATTTTGTTAAGGTTTCGAAAATATAAGGTTGCTTTAACTGCGAACATTAAAAAAATGTTTCGGCAGATTTTGATAGATCCTTCGCAAAGGGACCTTCTACGCATTCTTTGGAAGGATTACGAAAATAATTCCACAATTGCCTTTAAATTGAACACTGTCACCTATGGAACTAAATGCGCCCCTTTTTTAGCCATAAGGTGCATCAAACAATTGGCTTTAGATGAGAAGGATAAATTTCCTCTTGCGGCAAAAGCTATCCTATCTGATAGCTACATGGACGACATCGTGACTGGATCCCCATATTCAGAGTCGGCAATAGCCCTGAAAAATCAATTAATTGACATATTTCGTTCTTGTGGAATGGCTTTGCACAAATAGAATTCAAATTTGAATGAGTTTTTAAATCATGATGAAATCGAAGACGTTTCCTTTTGCACTATGTCTGACACTTCAAGTAAGACTTTAGGTATGGTTTGGCAATCCAACAAAAACCAATTTGTGTTTAGAGTTTCGGTGAAAGAGCAAGAATCATACATCAAAAGACAGGTTCTTTCTGTCATAGCAAAATTGTATGATCCGCGTGGGCTCATTTGCCCAATTATTTCCAAGGACAAGTGTTATCTTCAAAAATTCTGGTAGTGTAAAATAGGATGGGACGAGAACATTCCGGAACCTCTTGCTAGTGATTGGTGCAACTTCGTAAGTCAACTAAAAACTATAGGAAATATAACATTTAGTCGATACATTTTAACTCCTTCCACAGAAGCAATATTTTTTCTTGGTTTCGCTGACACTTCCATAACAGCTTTTGGTGCTGCAGTTTATGTATATTGTTTAAATTCATTCAACTCGACCACATCAAACCTCATTGCGAGAAAATCAAGAGTGTCACCTCTAAAGACCATTTCTGTGCCAAGACTGGAACTATGTTCCTGTTTGCTTCTTTCTCAACTTGTCGCCAAAATTCTCCCTTCCTTACAACTAGACATTCAAGGAGTAATTTTATTCTCAGACTCAACTATAGCATTGGCATGGATAAAAACCTCTGCTCATCTATTAAAACGTTCATCGCAAATAGAATCTCAAAGATTCAGTCTCTCACAGAACAATTTTATTGAAAACACATTCCTTCTAGTGATAATCCAGCTGATATAATATCTCGTGGAACATTTCCTCAAGAACTTTTAGATATGGAACTGTGGTGGAAAGGTCCAATATTGACTAATAATATCTTGGACTTGACAGAAAAAGAGGAAAAAACTGACTTTCCAAATGATGATGCTTATTTAAACGAACTTAAAAACTGTAATATTAATTTGCATCTAGTTAATCAGGACTTTAATAACTTTCTGAACAATTTTTGTGCCTTAAGTAACAGTTATTTTAAGTTAATTTGTATTTTAGTTTATATTTATAGATTTATTTATAATTGCAAGCACAAAGAAAGGATTGTAGGGCCTATAACAAAAGAGGAATTTTACCAAGCAAAGATTAAATTCGTCAAATTGGTTCAGGTAATGTACTTCGACAGGGAAATGAAGGCGCTCAAGAAAGGTGAGAAACTAAAGGATAGTCGAGTAAGTAATTTAAATCTTTTTCATGATAGGGATGAAATAATTAGGGTTGGTGGTCGTTTAGATAAATCAAATTTATCTTATGATGAAAAACATCCGATTCTGTTACCGAAAGATCATAGACTTACACTTTTAATTTTCCAGTATTTTCACTTAAAAAATGTGCATGTTGGTGCTCAAACCTTGCTTCAATTTGTGAGACAAGAATTCTGGCCTTTAAATGGCAGAAACATAGCTAGAAAAATCGTGCATAATTGCATTGTTTGTTTTAAAAACAAACCTAAAACAAATCATGGCATCGTTACCTAAAGAAAGGGTAAATATAAATCCCCCTTTTACAAATTCAGGCATTGATTTATGTGGCCCATTTTATATAAAATACAAAAACCAACGTAAGGGAGTTTTTAGTAAAATTTATGTCGCAATTTTCGTCTGTTTTGCTACTCGTGCAATTCATTCAGAAATAATAACAGATTTAACTTCTGAAGCCTTAATAGCTACCGCAAAAAGATTTGTAGCTAGGCGCGGAATTTGTGCCACCATCTTTTCCGATAATGCCTCTAATTTTGTTGGTGCAAATTCAGAATTGAAAAAATTGCTTTAAATTGTAAAAAATCAATCCGAGAAATTGGCTGCTTACTTATTGACTAATTCAATTTCTGGGAAATTCCTTCCTCCTAGATCCCCTAATTTTGATGGCTTGTGGGAAGCAGGAGTAAAATCCTTTAAGCACCATTTAAAAAGAACTATTGG
The DNA here is from genome assembly GCA_963931845.1 of Maratus michaelseni. Taxonomy (NCBI): domain Eukaryota; kingdom Metazoa; phylum Arthropoda; class Arachnida; order Araneae; family Salticidae; genus Maratus; species Maratus michaelseni. The sequence continues at coordinate 172,083,517 of OZ007594.1, read as the reverse complement.
AGATTTAAAACTAACTTTTGAGGAATTTTTAAATGTCGTTAATCAAATCGAAGGTATTTTAAAAAGTAGGCCTCTAATACCTTTATCTACGGAACCAAACGATTTCAAAACGTTAACCCCAGGACATTTTTTAATAGGCCGCCCTATAAATAGCACCTGTGAACCAAACTTGACTGACCTTGCCAATAATAAACTTAGTCATTGGCAGCAAATTACAAAAATTAATCAATTAATTAGGAAAAAATGGAATAGAGATTATTTAAATAATCTACAACTGCGAACAAAATGGTTATTTGGAAAAGAAAATATTAAAATTGGAACTATGGTTTTATTAAAGGATAGTAATTTATTCATGTGTACTTCGTCAGTCGGTCGCATTCAAGACTTTATTTATGGGAGCGATGGTAAAATTAGGGTTGTGCTTGTAAAAATATCAAATGGTATATTCAAACGAGCAATTTCTAATGTTAGTATTTTGCCCATAAATGATCCTTTATTATAATGTAAATATTTATTTTCTTATATTTCTTGTGCATTTATATTTGAAAATTTTTTGCAGTAACTTTGTATTTTAATATTATAACTGAATTGAATTGTATATTTGTATTATTGATTGAATTGAAACTTGTATTATAATTGAAGATTTATGGCTAAAAAGAAAAAAAATTAATTGTTTACAACGAAGGACATTTGTTTAAGATATGCTGCTGAAATAAATATTTCAGTGGTGGCCGGTATGTTGGCGCCAATCTTGGCTTCTGACATCGCTTGGCGATAAATGTAAACTCTGAAGTCGTTTTGTTCGTCACTTGTTCGGGAGTCTCCATGGGGAGCTCCGAAGTAAATACAAAAATGGTTCGTTATTGTAAACAAAGTTGAAATTATATCGATAGTTGTATAATTTACAGTCCACTTTAATGTCGTAGTCGACAACAATAGAGCATAAATATTTTTGGAAGAAATTAAAATTTTCATGGCAAAAAAATATATTATTGATGAAGAGGGTTGTGGGATACCGGGGCAGTGATAAAGAATGATAAATCCGTTGTCCACGTAATATTGATATTAGAAATGTTATTCAGTATAATTTCAATAAATGGTTTAATTTCCACGAAAATGCAACCAGTGCATATTGGTGAAAATTTATAATTAAATGTAGTGCGATAAATAATAAACCATAGACGATGATAAAATAATACGAGAAAATATAAACAATGATTGTATTTGACGACTTCAGAAATAACAAACCATTATTAGTATTTTCCTTATTTTGCTTACTTATTAATGACAATTCAGGCAATAATAATAGACATAACTCAATGATTACTAATTCTGAATCTCTTTCAAGTTCTTAAAAGTTATTCATAGATTGTTAATTGAATTACAACCAACAAATAAAAACATTATAGCATATGAAATTTAACTCTATTAAATGTCCCATCCTGAAAAAGCAAGAATATAAACATTGTATTTTCTAAATATAAAAATACAAGTATTTTCCTCCTTTACATTTCATACAAAAATTTTGAGGATGAATGCATTAACATCATAACAGTTTTCTATTTTTTATATAATGAAATAATTGATGACAGCAATAAGTGCAAATTATACTTCTTCTGAGAGTTAATCTTTGAGTTTTTTACCCGGATAACTTCTGCTATTAAATAAAACAAAATTTACTATTAAAAAATGGTGATACCTAAAAGCTCTGAGGAAATGAGGAAGCAAATTCTTTTAGCACGGACGGCGCAGCGTACGGGTAAATGAGTTAAGAGGTTAATTCATTATTCCAATTCATATATTCTGTTTATTGTAGTAAAAAAATAAGTTTCCTATGATTTAATGATATAGAATTGCGCTAGTTTATTTTTGTACAATAATCTGATTTCCCAAATTTAAAATAATCAAATTTGATTTCTGCAAGTATTGATAAAGAAACTGGTTCAGAATGCTGTAATTCATCGTAGTAAAACAATTGTTGTAAAACATCGTTTTAAAAAATATACATAAATGCACAGCAATTTGATCAACTACCTAAAATATGACTAAAATACATTAATTGATCTTAAAAATTACATTAAAATCATCTAGTACTTTCGGTTACGCACCTACGAGTGAAGTCTAGGCAAGAGACGTTAATAACATCAGTTTAGATTTTGAATCCTGACAAAGGCTAGGTGCGTAGCCGAAAATACAAGATGATTTAAATGTAATTTTTTAACATATATCAAAGTATTTTAGTCTTCTTTTAGGTAGTCGATCACATTCTTTGTGTATTTTTACCAATTTCTAACGTAGTTGAAAAATCTTTATGACTTCGGTTTGTTGTCTGGCCGTCTGGCCGTGCTCTAACTTCCGTTATATTTGTATCCGGCTATTATCGTTTTGAAAATGAAGTGTGTAGCACTTATGATACTTTTACTGGGACACTCACAAATAATTCGTTACATTACGGTCAATGGGAAAAAATCATTTCAAATGCATTTTGATGATGCTACGCCATTTGAAACATGATAAAATTGATATACAATTAGGAAGCACACTAAAACATCCTTTTTGTAGAATGTGGGATGCAAAGCATTTATTATTCATTAAGAGGATCAAACAAAAGAATTGTGTTGTACATTGTTACATTGTTCTACGAGGAAAAATCGTTTGCCTGGTAATTTAATGATGTTTCTCTACTTCATAGATAATGAAATTTCTATGCATTCCTGAGGTTCACTAAAAATTGCTCACTTAAAAGTATGGTTTCGTTTATCGTTCATTTAATGGGTCACACAAAATATATCGGTTACAGTATACGTGCAATAATTACAGTCCATGTGTGATAAGAGCGATTTAAACATTGGTTTACGTTTTTAAGTTTAACTAAAGTTTTGCATAGTATGTGGTGTGTATAATTTCGGTTGATCATATGCACGACAAGGCTATACAAGGGAATTCGTAAGTATTATAGACTGTGGGAGAGAATTGCTTATGGTAGTTTTTAATTGTGTTACACATTTTGCTGCTGAACTATAGTTCGTAGACTTATAGAAGTTTGTGAAAATAATTAAATTATTATACGGGACTAAGCAACGAACAAGGTACATTGTCGTTTATGGTTGGTAATTGCTGGAAATTTGTTTTAAGTTAACTTATGTGTTTTTTACCTGAATTAAATTTTAGCCTAATATAGAGTGTGTACAAAAGTCTTTAGATAATATATAAGATTGTACAAAAGTTTTCGAGTGCATTTCCGTCGATTGGCGAAATTTTATAAATTTGAATTTTCTAAATGAACTATATATTCTAATGAAGTATATTTTCTAAATGAACTATATATTCTAATGAAGTATATTTTCTAAATGAACTATATATTCTAATGAAGTATATTTTCTAAATGAACTATATCATGCTACGTATTATACATCCAAATCTACGGATCATAAACAGGGCTGCACTAAATAATTCGACTACATTTTTTCTCTATCTAAGTTAATTGCTAAAACTGGATTTTAAATGTACTACATCCTTCCTATACTGTATACTTACATATCTTTTTTCACCTTATTTAACGGTAGAGTTTCACTACAGTTTTCTAGATGTGTTGGAAAGTGTTAAGTAAGTATCTGTGCATGATTTTTCGTTCTTGTTATATTATTGACAAACATTTTCGGTGAGTGAGAGAAAATAAGCTTTTTTTCAGATGAAATATATATTTTAAATTTTTTTATTGCTCACCATTTTCGTAATTCCCCTCTTTAAATAAGTATACATATAGTCTTGTGAGGAAAAGTATAAAAAGCTTTTACTTTATTGTCTGTGAGCAAAACATAGCTTTTTAAACAACAAAACCCCCTTTATTTTTGAAAAATTTTGCCTCATTAATACGTAGAGAATATATATGCTGACAGAACGCACCCCAGACTATTTTCAATCACATAACTCAATATTTCTGTTATTTACCTCCATTGCATTCATAATATATTAGAAACGTATCCTAAGAACAGTTGAAGCTGCGTTTTAAACAACCTACGTATTTGAAATACCTTTATAACAAATCCATCCGAAATTTGCTCTCTTAATGTTATTATTATTATTATTATTATACATATTTTTATAAGACTAAAAATTCCGTAGTACATTCCGTAGTACAAAAAAAAAAAAAAAAAAAAAAAAAAAAAAACCTCCCAGAGCAGGTTTAAATCCCACTACAGTTCGGGTAACTATCTACGTTTTTTAAAACTTATTTACTAACACTTATGATTTATAAAAATGAGACATATGTTATTTCATTTAATATATTTTTTCTGATTTTGAATAATATTCTTGAATTTCTAATAAATAAATAAATAAAAGGAAGCCTTATGCAAATGATGCGCAATTAACTGCAATGAATTTGATCTGATCTATGAGGATATAACGGGTGAACTCTCAAAACAAATCTTTCGATAATCTGCAGTTTAAATCTCTATTAAACTCTATCTTTATTGTCAGTATTTCACTTTCTAGTATATTCAGTTATTCAGAAATTTTCAGAAAATTAGATTTTAACTGGATTTTGAGATATTGCACTATTAACTTAGATTCTTCCATTTTACGTTTAAGAAAATCAACCACTGTCGAGTTCGCTTTTCCCGAACGCCGCAGAGTTTTTTTTCTTTTAATAAAAATTACATTTATTGTTCTTAGAACATATTCAAATATAATATTTTTCAAAATGCAATTGTAACACAATTTAATTTTCCTTGGCAAAGACAGATCTTAAAAAAATAAATACTACACAAAGTTGCATTTATGTAGACTAACAGACATATTCACAGGAAAATTTAAAGATTAAAGCTAGTTTACTTTAAAAATTATATATTTATACATTATCTTTTTTCCTCCATTTAGTAGGTTTTTAATTTTAAAATATGTCTCGCAGATGTCTTTTTTTTTTCAAATTAAATTATATTAAAATAGAAAAAAAATAATAAGTAGAGGAAATTTATACTTTTTTTAATTTCACTTAAATATAAATTGGCTTATTTACAGTTTTGAACTTATTTATTTTTCCTTCATGTCCTTAATTTTAGTTTTTAAGTTATTATAAATTTGATAGTTTTTTTTTAAAGCTACTGCATTTTTTATTATATAAAATCAAAAGAAAATTTGAATGAACAAAAAAATTATAATGATCATAATTAGCTTTGACATTTTCAGTGGCAAGCTTCGCTTATATCAGCTGGTACACCTAACAATTGATTGTTTTTCCACTTCCACATTTAAACCAGATGTTTATCTTTCTGACTAATCTATGTTGCCACAATACAGTTAGATACCTTTTAACAATGATATAGGTATTACTGCTTTTGGAGAAAACTCGAAAGTATAAGTTTATTTATAGTACCGATTCTTTTTAGAGAGTAAAACAGTCTCTTAATGGTTATGGCATTCTTTATCAATATCGTAAAGGCAGTAATATTCTGAATTTTTCTGCATATTTTATTTACTTCTTTTTAATACTGTTAAATGGAGTTGTCATAATAAAATATTCTTTGTGAATAACGTGGTACCGTATACATTTGAAATGAATTTTATTTAGGTTGTTATATCTAAACTGTGAATACAGTACCAAAAGCAATCTGATTAAAAATATCATTAATTAATAGCTTTTTAACGTTTTTTTTCGCAGTAAAGAAAACAAATCTGATGCTGGTGTAATATTTAGGTGATAACGAAATCAGAAGTGTTATCAGAAGTGTAATCAGAGGTATAAGGAGTTTATACAATCAAACAGTGATCAGATTTCTCCCTTGAAGACAATAAAATAAAATAAAATACTTTTTCAAAAATAAAAAATTATTATTTGAATTTTAAGTATTAGAGACCAGGCTTCATGTGGAAAAACCCTAGATGCTGCGTATTACCCAGGAAATACGCATTATAATTTTAAAATTAAATTCCAATTGTTCTAAAGAAACAATTAGATCACATGATTAAATTTTCATTTATTTAATTCTTAAAATGCATATTAACAAAAATAAATTTTATATTAAAATGTCTAGTATTTTTGCCGGTGCAGACATTTCAGAACTTTTTTCGAATGTAATTTACAAACAATTATGAACAAAATAAAAACATATGTATGATAAAGATGATTATACATTACACTCAAAGGCTTATAACAACCTTTTAATATACATATCTACTAGTTTCATATACACAATCTGCGACATGCTCAAGATCAATAATGATAAAATACTATTTTTGCAAAAAAGATTCAAATATGAATTAGAATAATAAACACCAAGAGACCACATTTATCATGAAATCAGGTAATTCAATAAAAATGGTCATCTGAGAATGTCAGAGACCGTGTGTAGCAAACTAGTAGATCTATATTTTTTTAATACTTGGATTTTTTTTCCAGAGAAAATTTCTCACGCCTTGCATTCATAATATTAATTTTTTTTTAACTGCTTAATAGGCGTATAGCCAACATAGTGAAAAAGTACCCAAGCCGGGATTCGAACCCGGGTTATCAGATTAGCGCACTGACGTTCTACCAACTGAACCACTTGGGAACTGAACCACTCCAAGCTGAGTATCGTTCCCAAGTTGTTCAGTTGGTAGAACGTCAGTGCGCTAATCTGATGACCCGGGTTCGAATCCCGGTTTGGGTACTTTTTCACTATGTTGGCTATACGCCTGTTAAGCAGTTAAAAAAAATGAATAGTAGATCTATTTATTAAAAGATTTTTCATAAGGCTTTAAGTATACTGTAGTCACTTTTAGCATATATATTTTTATTTTAATAATAAAAAAAATATTTTCCCTAAAGAAGTCCAAATAGGAATATCTAATATTTCATTTTAAAATGTTGCTCATGTTTTCGATTGCCTCGTAATGTTACTATTATCTATCGCCGTATGGAACATTACAAATTTTGCTCACATTTTCTATGAAAACGAGGATCGTTCACAGGATTGTTCTTAAAACGTTAACCAGTAACAGTCTATTAACATTCAATTTTATATATATTTAATTCACATTGCTCTTTATAGAAAAGGCTTTAATGATTAACATATTTTCTTATAAACCCCTTGAAGGGCTCTGGTATAGATGTCAAAAAAAAATCGTATTACGAAATTGATTGTACAATATTATCATGAAAAATATTTGAATGGTGGCGTTCAGCAATTACCATCTGCAATAAAATAAAAATGTTGGATTGTAAATGGAAAATCTGCAATAAAGAAATTTATATCCAATGATTGGAGTATCACAGATGACATTTTTTAAAACAGAGCGAAAATATACCGGCACCAGGACACGAACCTCGGTATTTTGGCTTGCCGTGCCAACGCTCTTCCTACTGAGCTATCCCAATGATATCCTGGCTGACATACCATCACTCTTATTTGTTGGACAAGGCCGCAAACTGCAGCGTTAATTTCATTCATCCGAGTTTATGGCATTTAACATGATGAATCTGAAATAGCACGGAAACTCCTGTATACCATGTAATTAGGTCATAATGAATAGAGGAAAATATATTTTCGCTCTGTTGGAAAAAAAATGAACTAAGATAGTCCAAACATTCGGTATAATTTACCTAGTTGAATATACTTTCCTCTGTTCATTATAAACAAATTTAGTTTTAATATAAATCTGTTTCGTGAACGTTTCATTTGAGCTGTGTAAATGATGTATTTTAGAGATGTATTTGTAGTGAAATTAAATAGTTGTGTTTTTAAACGTGCAGACATTATTGAAGTTAAAATTCCATTAACTGATAATTTGGTACAGACAATAGTGAATCTATTGGATAAAGATTAATAAAAGATCTATAAATGATAGAGTTTACTGCGTAAGAGGAAAATAGACATTTTGGTGACAGGGTGGTGTCTTTCCCTGATCACAATATTTTTTTTCGATATAACCATTGAATGTGATACTGTAATTTTTTTATTATGGCACTGTTCTGTTCTTAAGATTTTTTTTAGTCCAGTGTCTACCGTCGTTCGTGAGTTCCTTGATGACAGATATCCTGGAAGGTGAGTCGGACGGATGGACCAACTCTTCTAGATTTTTGCTTTTGGGGAGTGCATAAAGGACAGAGTTTCTGAAACACCAGTAAAAAATATTGAAACACTCAAAGTCAGGATCACATTTGCTGCGTCTAGTTTGAGAACCTAAATGTTGAGCAATATCTGGCGAGAAATTGAATATCGTCTTGACATTCTTCCAGCTAGCAAGTGTGCTCCCGTTGAAATTTACTGACGTAAGTACTTGTATTAAAAACTTCATAATTGTCTTTACAATATATTGAAACAAACCTATGACTAATTATATTAGTGTTTCTGCAATAAATTATTGTAATCAGGGAAAGACTTTATGATCACCCTATATTTCATACCACTTAATTTTAATCATGATTTGTTTTTAATCATGAGTTTTATTCACTTTTAGAACTTATGTAAAAAAAGGGCCAGAAAATTGTTTTCACTATTTTCAAATAATTCTTTCGAAAATTCTGGTTGCTATTCAGCATTAAAAGTATATTATTGCTTTCCAAAAAATAATAAATTTCTTGTTTGTTATTTGTCTAATTAAACAGTTTCGGAACCTTTCATAAAACAATTAAATAACCGAGAAAAAATTATTTTATTTCAAAAGAAGATTCAGTTATGACATTTAACTATACACTATGTACGTGTTGTACAAGTTGTACGTGGAACACGACGAATCTCATTTAATGAAATAATGTATATTTTCTATAGCCATTGACGTTGATAGAGTCATATAATGATATCCTTATTTCAAATAGAAATTACCAAATTAACTGTTTATAAATCTTTCTAAAAATTGTTCTCATGGTGTAATGGCTCATAACATTTGCCATTTTAAATTTCTCACTGGTTAATGTCAATTCTGCTACTAAAAGAAACACTTGATTACATTATGAATCCAACAAAAGTGAAAGTCCGTTTATGTGTAACGAAAGTACAAATACATAAAAGTTCATTCAGTTTTTAACATTTATTCTGTTGAAATGCGAAAACATTATTTGCATTTTGAAACTGAAATATTATTTTAAGCAGTATTATAGTTTGAAACAGTGGAGCACCATCTGTAAATGGCATTTGAGGCTAAAATAAAGAATAATCGATAAGAAATTCCTGACATTACACATTAGTCTGCAGCAGTAATAACTAAAATATTTTTCACTGCTTACTTGTTTTTGAATAATAATAATAATAATAATGATAAAACTTTACTTTATGATACTTTGACTGACAAGCTGTAGCAATTACGAGTAGCCTGGCACGAAATGCCAAACACTAAATCATTTTTTGGCCAAAATTGTGACCGGCGGAAACAGTGTCCAATATTATAAATATTTAATTCTGAGCATTGTATCTTTATCTGTAATACAAATATTTTTTTACGTATAAAGATCCCTAACTTTAAAACAAATTTCATTAAATCTAACAGAAATGTAAAAACTGAATGGTCGTCGTGCTGCGTGCCGCCGTGCTACGCCGTCGTACTGCACTGTAAATAGAAGGAGTATTGTTACGCTGATTTTGGGTTTATGAAATGCCAAATGAGATTTAAATATGCAGTACCTTTGGTGTCAGAACCGAATTAAATGTGATCATACACTCGGAGTAGTTTACTTTTACTCTTTCAAGCAAATTCTGGAAGCGAAACACCAATGTAGGTGCACTCATTTCATTTGCAATCTAGCGCTGTACTACTTCCTGGTGTTTCGATATGAATCGGTATCGTCAGCAGACGACGACAACATACAAACATTTTAGACAAGCCTTTTCATCGGTTAGGGTATTTTTGTGGTATTTTTAGGTATTTTTGACTCAAAAACATTAGAAATTTAAGTCCTAACATTATGCACATACATTATTAAATACAAATACTTAGTACAGTCATAATAACGTCAATAAAATAAAGTCATTCTTTTAAACAACATACTGGCAATCTATAAACAATGATCACGTGGTTAAATTTAAATGCGGTAATGCCCCCTTTTGTATATATTTGCTTTCAGGTTTTTTTTTTATTCACCTTTGTTTAATTCGTTAGCTACTATGTTTAAACACTTTATATTATGCATTAAATTGATTTTTAAGAAATGTTAGAATATCATAGTGCAACATAATTTTTAAATATGATTATTCTGTTAATTTTTATATTTAAATCATTCTCTGGTAAAAATTAAAGGTTTTAAAAGCCTATACATTTAAGATAAACATGATTAATTATTATTGATCCAAGTGTGAAAGTTTGCCTTGAAAGTGTGATTTATGTCACAAACGGCTACTTATTTGCCACCATTTTTGGTGTAAAATGTTACAACAATATTTTTTACAGTGTGGTTAAAAAAGGATCAGTCATTTCCTACTTTGTTCACAAATGTAAATTTTACCCACACCATTCGAGGAGCATCTAAAATAATTTAATGCACTAACTGAAAGTGGAAATAACCGAAGCCACACTAATCGACGATATCTGCATTTTGGTTCATTATGTTATATCAAAATCAACAGAAAATGCCAATTTTCTTATGAGCGCCATTCACTAATTGTAAAACATGATAAAATAATATTATAAAAAGTAAATCAACAGTTCTTTTAATATATTTTTACGTATAACATTTAACATCTGAAATCTGCTATAAATTTAGAGGTACTATCTATGCAAAGACCTTAAATGTTAGGATAGAAATCAGAATCAATCGTTTCAAAAATGTTTTTTTTTTTAAATAAATCTGTGGATTTCTAAGAGAAAATGTTTTATCTAATTTGACAAAAAATGTAACCGAAATGATAAGAGAAAAATCGGCAACGATAAGTAATTTTAGCAAATTAGAATATTTTGTACAAAGTATTCCATGCAACTTCAGAAATGTTTTGAGGATTTACATCATATTTTGTTCGCAGATGACATTTCTTTGAATTTAATTTTGAAATGCAACATAGAAGAATTTTGAATTTTAAAATATGAAATGAAAAAGTACGTTCTGGATTACTTTTCCGCCTTATTTATTTTTAAAAGCAATTTATACATTACCCTTGATGCTAACATTCATTTAGATTTATTTCATATTACTTCTATTAAAGAAGGTTTTATTGCATTTTACATTACCTGAGAGATCTTTAAGATGATTTTCTAGATTACTGTATAATTTGCTTTTCTACATTTTGTATTCGAAATGAATTTAAATTATTTAAATACGTTTTCTGGATTATTAAACTTTAATACTAAGCACTAGTTAAAAGGAAAATCACAGAAGCATTATTTTAAAATAAAGATTTCTTCATTATTTTATAAAATACAGGCATCCTGATGCGTGCATTTTTCATAATGAAATTGCAATTTATTTGATTATACAATTAACTTACCTCAGTGAAAAGAAAAATTCATTGAAAATTTCGCATGTATCTTATAATTAGAGTTTACATGTACTTTTTATAATATTAAAGATTCTATATTATATACTCAAATTTTAAAATATATTGTATGCCAGTACATAATCTGTCCATACTCACACGCTGGTGGGTTATATTTTGTAAGAATAAGTAACTGCCATAAACAGGAATTATTTAAATGAAAATTAGGATAAAATTTTGAAATTTAGTATCATTTGCCAACAGTGTTTTTTAAAGAAAGTACATCTATTGAATGAATACATTTACTCAGATAGTAAGATTGAAACTTAATTTTCTGTAGAAACTTCATATTCTCTGCGAAAAATAGACATATGATTTTTTTTTGTACAGTTTTACTTTGAAAAAAAGGCCAGTAATATAAATTTTGTGACGCCACCCAGAGTTGAGCTACTAACTAACTACAAACAACTAATGCACATTGCCCAAGAATTGGGTAATAGCGAAAAAATTAAAAATATTAACACTTTTTTGAAATAGTATTTTGTATCTAATTAATTTTTTGTATAACGAAATAAATATAATAGAATTACTGATCAAAAGGTTTTTGTTATAAATATAGCTCAGCTGTGATATTTAAATGGAGACGTATAAAATTTCTATGTGGGTCGAGGGTGATCACATTTGGTAAATAATATCTTTATATAAACATAGCAGTTAATAGAGTCATAAAATGCAACGCTTATGGCAATTTAAACTGCTAAAATATGTACAAGCCGATCAACGAAAAAAACTCGAAAAGTCAATTAAATTAACTAACAACATTTCAAAAACTTCCTTTCATAAAGTTAGACAAAAAAAAATTGCAATTGGCAAGGGCATCTGTAGCTCAGATGTGCAGTGCTACACTTCTGTTAATAGCTTTCGAACATAGGAAGTGTAGAAATCCCACTACACTGCAAAATGAGATACACGTTTCTTAATCTACGAAAATATGATATAAACATGAACGAAAATATATAATAATATTTTCGAGCTACTCCTGTTTCCGAAAAGCGTTCTGTATCATAAGCAGTTTGAAGATACGATATATTTTCAAGATTTAAAGTAAAGTGTCAATTATAAAAATAAAAGTTTGCTGCCATTGATTTTCGTAAACGTTGAGTTTTCAAATTTTGTATTAATCAGTGCTCTCACACCGGATTATCCTTTTTAGGATTCTTATAATTCTGAACTAAACATTTTCAGCTGCGTAATTGAATTTACACATACAAGGGTAACAAAACAATTTTAATTTTAATGTTAATGCTACTTCTGTGAATTTATCATGTTTGCCTGTTAATTCGTCATCTTTTCTGAGCATGGAAATGTTTACTTGAAAATTGATAGCATCCGTAGAACCTACAACTAGGATTGAGAAAACTGATCAATACATTACAAAAAAGTACTTTTAAACACTTCCAAAAATCAGTGGCAGGAAAAGAAATTTGTTTTTATAAATGAGTCTCTAAATCTCGGAAATACCTTTGTTTCTGAAGTGTCTATAGATAAACAATGCTTTTTGCAATCGTTAGTAACTTGAAGAGGTTATCGTAAATTTTCGTTCATGGTTATATTATATTATCATAGATTAAGAAAAATTGGTCTCTTTTTATAATGTACACTGTAAATAATGACCAATGTTCTTATTTTATGAAAATATACTAAAACCACGAACGAAAATATAATATAATCTTCTCAGTTATCCGAAATTCCGAAAAGCGTGTCCCATTGTCTTTTGAATCGCTAGAAACCAATGTATTACCAAAATTTAAAGAATTATTTATAAAAGCAAAGTATTTTTTGCTGCCCGTATTTTTCAGAAACTTTTCCGAATAGCTTTTATAGTATATTAATCAGTTTTCTCAGCCTAGAATACTTGTTTTTCGAATGTCATTCATTCTCAAGTAAACGTTTTCAACTGCATAAGTTAATTTGTACATGAAAGAGTAAAGAAATAATCTTAATTTTAATGTTAATGTTAACGCTGTTAATTTTGCATGTTTGTCTGTTAAACATATTTGTTGAACATGAAAATGTTTATTTGACAATTGATAGCATCGGAAAAAAATATATTCCGGGTTTAAAAAACTGATTAATACACTTTAAAAGCAACTCGTAAACGTTTCAGAAAATTACGGACAGCAAGAGAAATTTTGTTTTTATAAATAATTCTTTAAATCTCAAAATTCCATTGATGTCTGAGGTTTCTAAAGATAAAGAAATTTTTGGGATGGATAACAAGGATGAGTTTTAATTATAAATTTATTCGTGATTATATTATATTTCTGTAGATTAAGAAACATTCGTCAGTTTTTACAGTGTAGTTATAGGACGTTTCTCGATGTATATTACATTTTTTCGTGTTGTATGCCCATTATCTGACGATGACTTATAAACGACTACTCGAGATTAAGGGTTTATACTGGTCAGGCGAATATTAAGCAAATGATAGCTGTTCTTTTCCAATTTCTCGCTTGAAAGCCAATATCTTTAAATAATTTTTAATGCATAGAATTTCTTTTTGCAAAGTCCCCTGTAAATTTTAATAAAGCTTATTAATTTTATACTCTCTTAAAACGAAAGAGTCAAAATAACTCAAGTTGAGCCAAAATCCACTAATCTCACAATTTGAAAGTGAGCTTCTCATGAAGAGTTGAATCAACTCGAGTGAACGAGTTGTTTTTAAGCAACTCATGATTGAGTGATCTCTATTTTACTCATACTTGAGTGAAATCAATTCAATGAAGGTTAAATCCAGTAGCACTTGAGTGATTTATAACTAACTCATACTTGAGGAGGGGAAGGGGATTTAAAATTCATGGTAAAATGTAATATTTCATTGTAAAATAATAAATTTCATGAGCAGGTAGATTATTATTTTAGAAAAAAAGTAATTTGGATATTGAATGTATACATATTTATGTTTACATATATGTATATATTCAACAATTAAGTGAAAAGTATCTTTTTTTTGTTGTTGTTGTTGTTTCTGAGCTGCTTGAAATATATACCCCCCCTCCCGACCCAAAAAGAGAATTTTAAAAGGAATATTTTAAAAGATAAGAATTTCTGCTGATTTAAATATTTTAATCTGTTTTTTTTTTTTTTTTGTTATAATGATTATGTTTTCTATGCAATATTATTCGATACATTGCATGATATTTTTCAGTTTATATCAATATTATCATTAAATATGTTTTAATCCTAATACTATTTAGGAATATTCACACCGTGAATATCCGGGAATGAGATATTTACCTTATTTTTAACAACATATGATAAAAAATATGGGATTTATACAGTTTCATAAATCAAGTATATTTTAAAATATTAGAAAAACAGCGTGTATACTAATACAGCTACTTTTCAAAAATTTTCATTAACATGAAATAGATATACTAAAGACTTTCTTATATGTTTTAGATACATTTCAAATAATCCAACTCTCAGCAACATAAAATGACTGAAATTTATGTATGCACTTTTGAAAAGCAAGGCAGGTCAATAAAAACATCCAGGAAAAATTTCTTCAGACTGAGAATAAAATAAGAAATATAATTTGTTTACTTTAAAACAATATTTTTAAAGTAAGAGAAGTCAATTTTTAATTTATAGTATTATAAAAGTTAGATTTCTGAAACATTGCTAAAAATATATACTATATAAACGAACGTACCGCCAAGATATTTTCTTTAAAAGTTTAAATTGCTACTAAATGCTATTTATATAAATCATATTTATTGAAACAACATTTAAAAAAAAACATAAAGGAGAGGCAAAGGATTTATTTCATTACATTTTAGAGTATTTTTTAATATTTATCCTTCCAACTTAAAAGATCTCTAAATGTTCGCTCGTATAAATAGTCCTAAATGTTAGGGTTAAGACATATTTAATAAAAATATTGATATAAACTGAAAAATATCACGCCATATATAAAATAACAATATAAAACAGAATCATTATAAAAAGCATAATTAGAGCATTTAAATCAGCAGAAATTATTACCTTTTCAAGTATTCCTTCTTTAAAATTGTCAACAACGTGCTGTTAGCCGCGTAAACTCCACACGCCTGTCGTCTGCTCAGCGGATATGCATTGTAGAGCGGACAGTGGAAGGTCACGTCAGCTGCGTCAGCTTACTGGTATTTCGATTTCCGCTCGCCAATGAGTGCTTTTTTATCGAGTTGAGTTGTTTAGTATTCGCACTTCTGGAGTGCATTAGAAAATAAAAATTCAAATCAAGGTGAGTGAAACATTTAAAAATCAACTCATTCACGATCCAATAAATTAGAGCTCTTTTCTGAGAAGCAAAATCCACTCTTTCGTTTTAAGAGAGTATATGACTGACTATGAATTTTGCATGCCACATATTTCATACACCAATAACTGACTATAAAAAAATATTTATTTTATATGTTCAGTTGGAAATTCTTTGGCATTCCTTAAAGGCATGAATCAGATTTACTTCGGAAAAAATATTTCGATAAATAATTTCAAAAATACAGTTTCGAATACCACTCTAAATCTGTTAATTTATAAAAAAATAATTGCACATTCCCCCGCCCCCGTTTATTAATTAAGTAGCTCCCTATGGAATTAAAGAAGGTTTCCCAATTCTATACGTATACCCCATGTATTCTACAAGTCACATAATTTGATTAACAATCATTGGATATATTCAGATTTTTTGTTTATTAACTAACTGGACAATTTCTTATTATTATTCGTTTCGATAATATGTACAAAGGCATGATTTGAGTTTTCGCAAATGTATATTTTTAAAGTATTATTTCAGAGTTACAATTTTCAAATAATAATCTTAAATAAATATTCATTTATTTCAGTAAAAACACTTAAAATCTTCTCCTGACATTCCGAATTATATGAACTCTTATGTTCCGTATATGCCTCAATGAGTTTTATTAAATTCATATGTAGCTACTCCTAATTCTGCAACTCTTGGTGAATTTGAATTTTCCAAATTTTTTAAAAACGGGAGAATGAAATAGATTTCATTTTCGACCTGTCCACTTAATTATAAAATGCAGACGAAATGAATGAATGCTACACTCAAATGTTAGCAATATGATGCTGTGTAGAGGGAAAGTTTATGATAATTTCTGGAGAGTAAATCCACAATTTAAATTGAATATTATTCATTTGTTTTATTCCTCCTTTATTAAATAATTTTAACATTTTCCTCTTTTTTTTCATTCATGTTACATTAAATAACATTAACATTTTTGCATTATGTTTCTATATTATTTTTAGTGAACCATTTTTTGTTAAATTTTTTGGTAAATAATAATTTGCATTATATTTTGAAAACTCGCATTTGTTAAACATATTTCTAAGTTATGACCTTAAATTATACTTAAATGCGTAACTCTAGTATATGAAAAAAATATATGCATGGCAATTAGTTCTATTAGTGATCTCTACCAGATTTTCAGATTTTTAAATTGTTTGAAATGTATTTGTTAAAAGGCGGGTTGCAAAACAAATATTTATAACTGTCAAGTACTTTCGAAATATGAATAGAAATCTAGAGAAGGGTACTGAAAGGAAATGATAGAGAAGGGTAACAGAAGACCGAGAAGAAAACGTTTTATCCTAAAAGTTACAAAAATAAAAATAATAAGTCGTGAAAATCGTGAAAGAATACTAAACTTATTTTAACTGTTTTATAATCTGCATCACGTGACGATAATTTTCAGAGTACTTATTTTAAAACATTCATCAGTAGGTGAATGAAAGTGTACCTTATTTAAAGTAAAAATAAAATACAACGTTAAAACACCAGTGTAATTGAATCTACAGCATACCAGTTTCGGTAGCATATAGCATACCTCCTCAGTGCTGAAGAAAATGGAAATTTGCTCATATATATAGAAATGATAGAGGACCCAAGTGACAAGTTTATTAACCAATAGGAAAACGGAGGGTTCCAGGCAAACAGCCAATAGGAAAATAGAGGACCCAAGTGACAGATTTACAAGCCAATAGGAAAACGGAGGGCTCCAGGCAACATCCAATAGGAAAATCGATAGGAAATGGTAGTTTAAAAAGTTAAGAAAAATTGGTTTTAATGTAATATTTCCAGCAGTCTGATAATGGTGGAATAGCAAATTCACAATTAACAAGATTTCCAAGATTTTTATGAATATGGAATGCTTCAAGGAAATTAAGTTCGTGTACAGAAGTAGGTTTAGGTATTATTTTAACCGAACTGAAGTCGAAAACGTGATTCATCTCCCAGCAATGTTTTACAATAGAGGATTTTTTTATTTCTTGTTTTCAATATATTGTTTATGTTCTTTAATACGAAATTTAAGACTACGTTTGGTTTGTCCAATGTAAGAAAGACCGCACTGACAATTAATATTGTAGGTACCCCATGAATTCGATAATTCAATAGGATCTTTGAGTTTGGAAAGGGTGAGTTTGTTGGTAGGGGAAAATTTATTTTAAAGTCAAATTGTCTAAGAATTTTAGCAATGGAAAAGCTTGATTTAGGAAAGAAGGGTAACACAATATTGATATTTGAACGAGTAGAAGACTGAGATGAGTTTGAGGAACGAGGATTCTGCAGTTTAAAAAGCGCAGTATGAACCATAGAAGGGTTGTAACCTCTATCAACTGCAATTGCTTTAATATATTGAATTTCACTATTAAATGACTGGGAATCCGAGCAACATGAAGGGCACGATTTATAAATGTATAAAATGCGGCTAATTTTTGGCTTGGAGGATGACAAGAACAAGCATGGGGTGGTAGTGAAACAGCGAAGTTTTTACGATAGACAGATGTAGAAAAACCGGTAGCAGTACGAATGACAAGGGTGTCCAGGAATGGGAGCGATTCATTATTTTCGGTTTCATAAGTAAATTGAATATTACTATCAATAGAATTCATGATGCCAAGAATATCATCAATAGTGTAAAGAGAAGTGTCAAGTAAAGTGAATGTGTCATCAACATAACGAATCCAGAAGGGGAAAGAAAATTTATTGAAAAGGGAGCATTCAAAATAATGCATGTAGATGTCTGCGAGGATGGGAGACAGGGGCGAGCCCATAGCTAAACCTTCAGATTGTCTATAGAAATTACCTTGAAATAAAAATGTGGTCTGAGATAAACATATTCTAGTAAGGGATATAGGTTCTTGGATTTCGAAACATGAATAGTGAAATTCACGAAGTCTCTGTTCAAGACCAGAGAGGGCGCCACTTATCGGGACATTCGTGAAGAGAGATTTAACGTCAAAGGAGACCATAATAAAATTAGCCGGAGATAATTTCTGAATCATATTAGCAAAGGTGATAGAATTCTTTACAGTATATAAATTTGCTGATAGAAGAGGAGAAAATAATTTTGTTAGATATTTCGCTAAGCAGTAAGAGGCCGTGCCAATATTTGAAACAATCGGTCGAAAAGGAATATTGGGTTTATGAACTTTGGGAAGAGCATACAATCTAGCACAGTTAGCGACAGAGGGAGAAATGTAGGAATGTACAGACTTAGGCAATAAAGGACAGGACTTAACAATGGATTTAATTTCTGATAATTCTTTTTCAGAAGGTCCCGAGATAGAAGTTTGTATGGGCCATCTTTGATAAGGTTTGTTACTCCATCAATATAATGCTTTTTATCTAGGATGACAATCTGACCACCCTTATCAGCTTTCGTAATTACAATATTAGTATTGAATTTAAGATCCTTCAAAGCAGTTTTTTCAACAGAAGTAAAGTTTGATTTTATATTAGAATTAAAATTAACATTAGACATAATCAGATGACGTAAATTTTCTTTTTGTATTTCAGATAGGCGACTGTTTTTGAATGCTTTCTCAACCGGAGCAATTAGTTCTTTTTCAGAAGGGTCCCGAGATAGAAGTATGTATGGGCCATTATTTTCGGTATGAATCACGAGGTGAACGAGATGAATCACGTTTTCGACTTCAGTTCGGTTAAAATAATATCTAAACCTACTTCTGTACACGAACTTAATTTCCTTGAAGCATTCCATATTAACAAAGTCTTAAATTTCGTATTAAAGAACATAAACAATATATTGAAAAACAAGAAATCAAAAAATCCTCTATTGCAAAACATTGCTGGGAGATGAATCACGTTTTCGACTTCAGTCCGGTTAAAATAATATCTAAACCTACTTCTGTACACGAACTTAATTTCGTTGAAGCATTCCATATTAACATAGTCTTAAATTTCGTATTAAAGAACATAAACAATATATTTTTAAACTACCATTTCCTATCGATTTTCCTATTGGATGTTGCCTGGAGCCCTCCGTTTTCCTATTGGCTTGTAAATCTGTCACTTGGGTCCTCTATTTTCCTATTGGCTGTTTGCCTGGAACCCTCCGTTTTCCTATTGGTTAATAAACTTGTCACTTGGGTCCTCTATCATTTCTATATATATGAGCAAATTTCCATTTTCTTCAACACTGAGGAGGGTATGCTATATGCTACCGAAACCGGTATGCTGTAAATTCAATTACACTGGTGTTTTAACGTTGTATTTTATTTTTACTTTAATTATATCGCACCAAGCTCCAAATTAATATTTAAAGTGTACCTTAATTTCAGGAGTAAAAACAAATTTCCGATCTCCAGATACATTCACACATTATTATCTGCAGTTAATATTGGTTTGAAATGTTATACAGGGAATTAAAAAAAAAGTCTACGGCATTAAATATTTTCCCCGATCATAACCACCAGATCCCAAAACCACCCTCCGTTCAAATGTTGATTTATATATATATATTACAAAATTAATTTTTTCCGAAATCTGCTAAATTATTCTATAACATTTTTCCATTTAGTAATGTTCCGTATATAACTCCGGCTTATTAAAACAATTCTTATTTTTAAAATAATCCTTTACTATTCATATGTAAAGCCATATTATCCTAATCCACTTAATAATATTTATTCAAAAGTAGTTAGATCTAAAAATGGCGTTAGCTTTTTAAATTTATTCTTTAAATAGAACATCTTTATTTTCAATCCATTATTAAAATTCATTATTATTATTTCCGTGTAGTCAAATTGCTATAACATCTTTATTTAAATGCTAAAATATCATATCTCTTAATTTATTCCGCTCAGAAAACCCTATTCCCGTAAAATTATTGTATTATTAAATATTAAATGTCTATTAATAAAATTCCGAAAAGCTTTAGTTCTTTTTTTTCCTACATCAAAGATTTATCTTCTTTTTTTTTCTTTATGCGTATTAAATTCGAGTTAGTTTTAACCAACACTCTCAAAGCAGAGACTTTGATTTGTTGACACGTCATGAATCTGGTACAAGAGTGTAGAAACGTGTAGAATATTTTTTTCCTGCTGGGAAACTGATTTACCTCAAGATAATTGCACCGGAAATGCGAATAAAGTTATTTTTAAAACCTTGTGATTCGATGAAGGGTGGCCACGTGACGTGTTTTGTGTTCTTGCGCAGGCAAGGTTAAAACTGCTCGCACATCCTGATTACGAGAATGTTTTTTGGACGATCGGTGGTGACTGAAGGAAAGCGAGAAAGTTTTTTTTTTTTTTTTTTTTGGGGGGGGGGTCGGAGACTGTAGCAATAGAGTGTGTTAGTTCTTC
This sequence comes from Maratus michaelseni, assembly GCA_963931845.1. Classification (NCBI taxonomy): domain Eukaryota; kingdom Metazoa; phylum Arthropoda; class Arachnida; order Araneae; family Salticidae; genus Maratus; species Maratus michaelseni. The sequence goes on along the minus strand of OZ007594.1, from coordinate 172,062,461 downwards.
GAGATAATTTTGATAAGCTGAGCATTCCCCCTGACTTAACGTTTTAAAATGTAAATAAAGTATTTATTTCTACTGTAAAATGACTGAAGTCTGAGTTGTTGGTGATACCACACGGCTTCCTGATAGCGATCGAGAAGGGAAACTTTGCACATAGTCGAACATGTTTATCGACGAGCTGCGACTGCCATTCAGACCGAGTCCGAGTTTGAATTCACGACATATATATACATATCCATATATATATATATATATATATATTATATATATATATATATTTGACGTATGTCGTGCTGTAACTCTCTTATTTATGAACCGATTTAGATGTGACTGAGTAGGTGTAGTTTCAAAATGGAGGCTAATTAAAAATTTTAAAATTTTAAAAATTCAAAACAAAAATTATAAATTGAAAAAAAAAGATTTTGTTAACTGTTAGAACGTGATACAAGGATTCTGGAACATTTTTTGTTTTGGCTATATCTTAAAAAACAGCTAAGATATGGCAGTTTGAAATTCTAGGGTGGATAATATTTTGAAACAATCTGATATTTGTTATACTGTAACTTTCGTATTTATGAACCGATATGAATGTAACTGATCATGTATACAGAACATACCAAGGTCTCGACCGAGTTCGTTGACCAGCTTCATGCGCAATCTTGTTTCAAAATAGCGACAGGTTAAATTTTTAATTTTTTTTAAAAATTTCAAAAATATGTATAAAAAATTAAACATTGAAAAAGTTGTTTCCATTAAGTGTTAGATCGTGATACAAGAATTTCGGATCATATTTTGTTTTGGCGTTATTTTAAAAATTGGCTGTGATTTCTTAATTGTTCCATCCTTAACCATTCTATCTAACTCTTGTTTGACAATATTTCTTATCTTAAATGGAAACTCTTCTTGGTGGTTTGATCTCTTTTTGAGTGCATTCTTCTGCAAAATCGGCTGTTTATTCAAAATTTTTTATACAGCCCATTCCTTGAAACAGATCTTGAAATTCATTCTGCAGTAAATTAACTAGTTCAATTCTTTGAATTAATCCGACCTCCATACAGGTTAATCAACCTAGGATTGGACAAATTCCTCCATGTGCAATTATTAATTTAAGCTGTATATGCTTATCTTTAATTTGACAGGGAAAAATAAATTCACGTGCCACCTCAATAGCATGACCAGAATATGAGAGGAGTTTACGGATATTTGTAGGTTTTATGATTTGAATTCACGACATATATATATATATATATTTATATATATATATATATTTGACGTATGTTGTGCTGTAACTCTCATATTTATGAACCGATTATTAAACGTAATTCTTCTCCTAAGCGAAATGGTATAACATTGCACTGGACACTGGTATCAAGTTTCATTGGAATTGCTTTATTGTTAATTATAACGGTTTCATACCAATCTGATTTATTAGGGTCGATACTTGCTACCAGAAAATTATCATCTTCCGTACTCATATCAGCATCTCCAATTTCCTGCATTCTGTATCTTTTCTGGTTTTCTGACCTACATTTCTTTGCAAAATTATTCTGTTTCTGGCAAATCTTACATTTCTTGTCAAAAGCGTGGCATTCATTGATTTTATGGGTACTACGACAGTTTTTACAATCGTTTATCATTTTAGAGAATTTGGTATTAGAATTAGGCTTATCTTTCGAAGAAACATGTTTATGCGACTGAGTGAATTTTTTCGATATTGTAGAAATTATGGGTTGTGATTTATTATCATCAGAAATTCTAAGTTTAACTCAGCATCGCTTAAAAGCTTTTCCCGAATGTGTATATTTTCAATTCCGACAACAATTCTATCACGAAGTAATTCCTCTTCCATAATCCCTAGCTTACATCTAGAAGCTTGTATATTAAGCCTTGTTAAAAAATCTTTAAAAGCTTCATCCTGCTTTTGTTTAATTTGATTAAATTTGTAACGTTCAAAAGTATAATTGACTTTAATAGTGAAATATTCTGTGAACTTGCCTCTAATAATGTCCAAATCTTGTTGTTGATCGGTACTTAAACTGAAGGTTTTATAAATTTGTTGTGCTTCTCTACCAATAATCGGCATAAATGTCGCGACTTGTACTTTTTTCTCTTTCTTGTCAAGTTGAACAGCAGCGGCATTCCAATCAAAACTTTGAATCCAATCTTCTCATTGTTCTTTGGAATCTGTCGTAAGTAATGATTTTGGAGGACTTATGCTTTTTTCGCGCATTTGTATTTAATTCAGATTGTCGTTAACGAAATTGAAAGTAAATTTAAGTTACTTTTTGACACAACTTCTGACACCATGTAACGATATAGGTTGAAATTGATACGCATCTACATTTGTTAACATATATACATTTAATAACGACATGTTACACACGACTAAGAAATAGAAAACAGATAAACCACAGACACGAGGGGTTACAGTAAAATAGACGTTGTCATAGATACAATTATATTACAGTTGTATTCCTTAGTTACCGTTACATTTACTTTGAAGATAAGAACAACTGCTTTATTTTTATATTTAATGAATAAATAAACAGACGACCACTCTTATTGAAATAAATTCACCTTTTCTACTTTCTTGTTTTTATCAGAGCTCGTCATTTTGCATATACTGAAAGATTATACATTTCTGAAATGAATAACCTAAGTAAATTTAGTATATATTTCACAATGGGTTGCGACTGTAAACGACTAACGAGTAAAATATGTAGAAGAGGAATAATTCCCAGCGAAGTTATAAAATTGTCCGGGCTTTTTTCCAAACAATAGTAGGACGGCTGCCTATTAATCAGTACTACTCTCGGTAATCCCATACCGCATGTATGTGAATATCTGTGGGTGCATAATTTTTGGAACAATGATGCTGATATTCATTATAAAAGTTTAAATAATCTGCAATCGTATGTATAGATCGCTCATTTACACTCTATAGTATATTTTATTAGAACTATTTCTGAAAAACGATATTCGTATAGAAAATTATGCAAAAAATAAAGGGAAAATTATTATATAGAAATAATGGTTCTAAAAATAATGATCGTACATCTGTGTAAGTGATTGATCATTCTATACTTATGTTTTCGTTTTTGTGGAAAACTTTTATTTTTCAATATTTAAAATGACATGACGGGCCACTAAAACACCGTAGGCGGGACTCCCGTAGACCACGGGAATTGGGTTGAATACTCCTACTTTAAAGTATACTACAATGTCTTCGTTTATGCATGGATACGCATAAATTCAGTTGCAACATGTTGTATATACGAGACTGGTGATTGTTTATGTGAATCACATAAATATTAAGCACTGTTTTACAGTCTTCTAGATTTAGTACACTGTGAGACGAAGATAATATTATTTTAAAGTGATATTTCTCCCTAGTTCTCTGCATGTGTATAGTAAATTCGGTATGAAGGCTACAAAAAGCTAATTTATAAATGTAATGGCAAAACGTTTTTCAGTCATTTATATCTTAACCTCATTTTCAAGTGAAGTTTATTTTCAAAAATTTGCCAAAAAAGTTCGTTTATCTTTGTAGTTCTTGATAATGTTTGAGCGTTGAAACATATGTAGACATTTAAAGTTTTTTTAAGCCTTTTTGTGTTCTGTTTGTTAAGCCCTTTTACCTATATTTTAACGTTATTATTACTATGTACGACTGTCCCCTATATTAGAATAATACATTTGCATAATATATGATAAAATATACTATAATGATATGAGTAGTATGATGTTCAAACTCTGCATCGCAAAGACTGAGATAAGAGATTTAAGTTTTCATAAAATATTTCAAAGCAATAAATCTATTTAAAGATTTCTCTGAATGTTCTGTTTTGAAATAATTTAAAATTCCAAATTCTTGAATAGAAAAGTAAAAATGAATGCATAGATTTTCAACGGAGAATTGGAAAAGACGTCATCTATAAATAATACATTTCTAACTTTTCAATAATTATACCCCAAAACCAGGACTTTTAATTGAATTTTTGGTCGGCTTCTTTAATGTTTCTGACAGGAGATGGTCAAGCTGACACGCTTGGATTAAAATGATATGCTAAAAGTTTATTCGACGTTAATGGAAAGCATTTGTTCAGAAATAGATTACTGAAGTATAAACAATGAGCAGTACAAGGTTTGATACAAAAATCACTAAAGAAATGAACATTTGATAATATGTTTTAGTTATTAGTTTACATTGTTGAACTCTCGTAAAGATTAAAGATTTGAATTTGAAGGGGAGCATTTAAAAATAGAAATAGCTTAGTTATTTAACGCATTTATATTAACATAGGATGTAAATAAAATTCAGAATAAATTAATAAACGAATAACAAAAAAGAAGTTTTAATAAAGGAAAAAGGTAAAATTTAAAACATATGTGATTACACATCACACGTGTGACAAAAATAAAAAGCTACCGTAAGTTATTATTTTTTTACTGTTCTACTCTTTTTCTGGAACGGATTTTCTCTAGCAGTTATAACTATTAGGAGGTATAAGCAGTTATTAAGCAGTTATAACGATTAAGTTTGAACTATTATAACCTATAAAATATATTTGTACAATTTATATACTGTAAAATATAGTGTAAATTGTATATTTGTAAGCTGTTAAATGTATTGCAATCTGTATATTTTTAAACTAACAAAATATTGTAAAATATATTTGTCCAGGGTTAAAGTATATCGGGTGTTTCAAAGAAAATTTTAAGCAATTTACGCGCTAACTGAACTGTTCTTCGTTTTCTTTCAGGTTTAAATAACTTGGAATAATGACAGAAACCAGACTAAATTTTAAGCAGAAGAAATTTATCATGAAGTGTGACTGAAAGTTCGAAAACGTAGCTATTGTGCATGGACAGTTTAGGATAGACTTTTAAACTAATCCCCCCCCCCCGTTTACGCGACTTTTAATCGCTAGAATTAGAGATAAATTTTTGAAAGATAGAACTGTAATTTAATAATAGACTGTATAATAATAATACTGTAATATAATAATAGAACTTTTCATAAGTAAAGTTCGGGAAGCCCACAAATTAGGAGAGGCTAATCCGTCGATGTTTGCTATGTCATTGCTTAACGTTATCAGTTATGCCTGGAAGAGAAATGTCAGTATTTTAAAAACAAGCGTTAACTTTAAAATTTGATCATTATGTTAGTCCAATTCCACAAATATAAATGTATGAATAATAATGTATGAATTATGTATGAATTATGTATGAATAATTATGTATGAATAAAAATATACATTATAAAAATATACATTATAAATATTTTAATTGTGGGAATATTTTGTGAAATTCTTTGTATTCTATTTGTATTCTATTAATTCTTTGTATGTTCTTAATTCATATGCATTTTATTTTTGTAAAAATGTTCCTGTTTAATTTTCTGGTAGTATCTGGTTTACGCTCAGTTTTACTAAAATAATATAAATGTTGTTTAATATTTATCAATATAGAAATTGGATTTTTTCTTTCTAGGTAGTATATTATTTCAACTTCTGTGTGCACACAGGCGTTTAAAGATTTTCTGAATCTCTTTATCAGAAATCGATAGCATATAACCGTAGGCTTTTCACTAACGAAGCATATCAAATGTCGAGATTTTTTTTCAACGAAAGTCAAACTTTTAGGATTGAAGTTTTCATTTTTCTTTTAGGTAAAAGACTTAGTTTATAGCTGCAGGACATCATTGCCGTTACGTGACAGAAAAAAAACCTTTAAGTAAAAATTTTTTTATTTTAATTTAATTTTATCATCGGATTTTGTTATGTACAAATTTGTGTTTTGTTCTAATTATTTATATAAACTTATTAAATGTTGCATTGTACAGTTACAAATGTAAATTTAAATTATTGAAGTTTGTATATTTTTGTGGTGTGGGAATACTTTAATTTTGTTTTCTATTTTAAATACATTACTTTTTACAACCAATTGAAGTAAATGTTAAGTAATTTTTGTATTTTAAAACAGCCATTATTCACGGCGGGATCTTCAGATGTTGTAAAGTGTTTCCCATAAAAAACCAGTATTTTTACAAATCAAGAAAAATGTCTCTGGTTTATGTAAAACAACCAACATTCTTTTCGATTTTGCAATTGTTAATTCCCACTTTATGTTTTCCAGTATAATTAATAAAAAAATGAATTATTTTACTTTTTAAGTTCGGTAATGACTACCGCTTTGTTCACACTCAACATGCCCTTTTGAAATGGCTTTTATATAATTTTTATAATGTTTTTTGTATAAACTGTCACTTTTACTCCAGCTGTATGTAAAAATGAGTACCAAATTTGTATATTATTTGTTAGAGTAAAAAAGCTGTATATTTTGTACGTACAACATTATTTCTTCTATGCCGCGCAGTTTTTCACTTGAAAATGTTTCTTTTTCTTTTTTTTTTTATAGACATACATGAGTATTGTTTCGTGTGATACATGAGCATTTGATCATTAATTAGCTTCTTTAGGTATCACCAATGACCACTTCATAATGATCGCAGGAACACAAATTTCGTATTTAAATTTAGAAATTATTAAGTAATCCATTATGAGTAATGTGAAATTTTAACATTAAATGTTAGATTTTCTTGGAATAAATTCTGTTTTAAAATGTTTTGTCTCGTTCTTTCTCCAACATTTCCTCCCAAAATAGGGTATTAAAAATATGAAAGAACATGGGTGTTACACTTCAACTTTAAATATTAATTTTATATAGAATTGTCTTTAGGAAGAGAGTAAATGAGGTGATAGTTTAATGTTTTTGAATGTGTAGCTGTTTTTTCACTGAGTAACGCACCCTTTCGCCGGCTTTTTCTTTAACTTTAGAAAATAAAACCTCTCATGAAAAAATATCAATAAATTCATCGAAACAAAAACACCTTTTTTTGGCATTCTGTCATTCTGAGTATCTTTGTTTATTGCATTTAAACCTTTAGCTTGAACCTGAAAAAACTCTGAATACGTGTGGGAGATTTAGATTGATATGTCAATAAATTTACTATAATAAGGATCATATTTGAGTATGAAGACAAACATAAACGTTTAATTGGGCATAAAATATACAAAGAGTAGTTTATTATATAAACAGATGTTTACTGAAAAACAATAATGAGTGCACTTGTGCTTCTCTTACCTGTAGTTAAACATTCCAAGCTATTAAAGCTTGCGTTCCTTCATTCACCAGCCGAACATTCCAAGCTATTAAAGATTGCGTTCCTTCATTCACCAGCCGAACATTCCAAGCTATTAAAGCTTGCGTTCCTTCATTCACCAGCCGAACATTCCAAGCTATTAAAGGTTGCGTTCCTTCATTCACCAGACGAACATTCCAAGCTTTTAAAGCTTGCGTTCCTTCATGCACCAGCCGATCGTCATTGATATTCTTTTACTACTTATAAGTCCATTCCTGTGGATCATGAACTCGTACGGATTTATAAGTTTATCACAACCAGTGGACTGTTACATTTCATGCAAATTAAACTTTTCGTTTCAAGGTTTCTGTTTATTCCCACGTGTATCTAATTTTCTCTGTGTATATATATATATATATATATATATATATATGTGTGTGTGTGTGTGTGTGTGTGTGTGTGTGTAGGATTTCAGTTTAAACACTTCATTTCCCTTACGACGTGCAAGATCGTCAAATTAACTGACGCTCTAGTCCTATTATTATCCATGATTTAAATACACGTGTTATAAATATTTTGGGTCGCGAGATCAAGATTTGAGTATCTTCAAAATCGGAAAAAGAGCCAGTCTTCTAATTTTTGTTGTGAAGCAAGCATCGAAGTGAATAATAGCCAGTAAAGGCGCTGTTAGGTCTAGTTGGTTTTTTGGTAAATAAATATATTGTATATGTTTGGCAAGAAGTGTATTAGCTGAAAAGAAATTGCTAGTAAAGTATTGTAGAATTCGATTTCTAGGACTGTATTAAAATTCATATTTTGTATTCAACGTCTATTTGTTCATATAATTCCAGTAAATCCACTATTTACATATCATCTTCTGTGTGTGTTTAACATTATAATGTGTAGTCTCATGAAATGTGCTCCAAACACCAACATATTAAATAAATGTGTAGAAGAAAAAGCAAATATGAAAAAAAAAACGTTAATTCAAATGCGTCCGTGATTACAAAAATATTAAAGACACACGCACTACATGATGACTATTCTAGAAAAAATCATTTGGATTTAACATTATAAAACGTTTTTTCTTATATTTTCTATTCAGAATTATTTTTAAATTTCTTTTGAAGAACATCTGTATTATGTTACATTTTCGAGTGAAATACCAATAGAATTTTGTTGTAGTACATCATATAAATCTATTCCATGAATAAACTTTTGGATTTAGCACTATAAAACTTTTTTCTTTGAAGAACGCCTGTATTATGTTACATTTTCGAGTGGAATACCAATAGAATGTTTTTGTAGTACATCATAGAAACCTATTCTATGAATAAACATCTGGATTTAGAACTATAAAACTTTTTTCTTTCAAAAAAAAGTTGTATGGTGTTCCTTTTTTGTGGTGAAATACCAATAGAATGTTTTTGTAGTACATCATAGAAATCTGTTCTATGAATAAACATCTGGATTTAGAACTATAAAACTTTTTTCTTTCAAAAAACAATTGTATGATGTTACATTTTGGGGTGGAATACCAATAGAATGTTTTTAGTACATCATAGAGATATATTCTCTGAATAAACATCCGGATTTAGAACTATAAAACTTTCTTATTTCAAAAAACAGTTGTATGATGTTCTTTTTTTGTGGTGAAATACCAATAGAACGTTTTTGTAGTACATCATAGAAATCTATTATATGAATAAACATCTGGATATAGAATTATAAAACTATTTTCTTTCAAAAAACAGTTGTATGATGTTACATTTTGAGGTGAAATACCAATAGAATGTTTTTGTAGTACATCATAGAAATCTATTCTATGAATAAACATCTGCATTTAGATCTATAAAACTTTCTTCTTTCAAAAAACAGTTGTATGATGTTCTTTTTTGTGATGAAATACCAATAGAATGTTTTTGTAGTACACTATTATATGAATAAACATCTCGATATAGAACTATAAAACTTTTTTCTTTCAAAAAACAGTTGTATGATGTTACATTTTGGGGTGAAATACCTATAGACATTATTTGTACAAGATCATTAGAACAGGAATATTCCAGCATCATTATTTAGCTCTATAAAACCTTATTTCAATTGTTGTTTTTTTATTATTTAAATTTTATTCGATGTTACAAACAATTCGATTTACACTCACGATAGATCTAAAACGCTTAAAATTATTGTCACAAAATTGGAATCTTGGTAATATTTTGCCTAGTACAAAGAAATTAAATAGTGCAATATAGTATGGAACTATATTAAAAGAGAGATTTTGTTTTAAAATTAATGCTCATTAATGACTGTTTTATATGAATTAGAAAACATCTTAAAGGATAAACAGTTTCAAAGAATAGCGAAAAAAATAACGATTAAACAAACATTTATATGGTATATTTTCTATCGAGAATTCCTATAAACTTTCTTTCAAAGAACAGCTGTGTCACGTTACATTTTCGAATGAAATGCCAATAGACAATTTTTCGAATTGATCATTTTTAATCTACTAAAAAAGAAAGAAAGAAATATCGATGTTTCCATTTCCTTCAAGGCCATTTCGATTCTTTTAAACATCATTTAACATAAGTTCTGCTGTAATGGTATTGTTACGGATAATGTTCAGGGAAAATGATGAAATATGATCGTAAGTAATTTGTTATTTCAATTTCTGATAATTTTATTTCAAATGTATTCGTAAATATATGTATAGATTTTAAATGCGTAATGTTATTTGTGGTATTTTGTCAATACTCAATGTCAAAAAAAGATTTTTATTGGAACTTGTAAATGGAAGAAAGAATAAAATTATTCGATTAACATTTTTAAATGGAATTTAAAAATTAAGGATTTTTATTCTTATTTATTTTTGAAATAATAAACAAATAAATAAAAAATTAATTGTTTAATATTATAAAAACTAGCGATGTTGAGTATATAACCTTATTTTGGCATAAGTTATTCTTTTGTATCATCGTATGAAATTTTTTAAAATTTATATTGCTCATAAAATAAATTGTCCTAATTATTTAAATACAATGGCAATACAGATGTTATAATTTACCTCTTTGAGAATAAATAACCTAGTTACATTATAAGCTTATACGCTATAGGGCATAAAGTTACACTGTTTCACGCGATAAGAACACTTTTTAATAGAAAGAAACAGTCTACTTATTCTGAAGCATGCACTTATTCATAAACGGATGCCTGCTTACCCTTGAATGCGTATTTAACATTCCTTTTAAACATATATATATATCAGAAATACTATACACGCGACAAGGTGATAGTCCTACTGGAAGAACTTCACATTCAATATGTCTACGGCTATGGTACAAGACTACGTGATTGTCTCATATCTGTTACCAGAACGGCTAGATTTAAGTTCCCAGTTGGTATTACTTGAAAATTTCTTGCTTGAATTCCTGTAGCATGTAGTAGTAGCCAAGCACCGTGCTGTACAATGTGGTTTCAGTATTATGATACACCAATACATTACAATTTCCCTGTGCTTTTTAAACCTGCATGCCACTTTTACACGCCAAAGGGAAATCCATACTTGACTCACAACGTTAACCAGATATGTTCACTATGGATTTCTTTTTATAAGAATATCTGAAGTCTGTCGTGTCCAATACATCGATTATATCATAACGTCTTTCCAATACATCGATTAAATAACGTAGCTGGACTTATTGGGGAACAAAGCGGTCAGTGAAATCCATGAAATTCTCCACATCATATGGAAATTGTTACTTGGTGTCGGTGATGGGAGGATATCATTAGGAACAATGGTCTCTAGTTAGTAATGGTCTAGCTACTCCTGTTTCCGAAAAGCGTTCTGTATCATAAGAAGTTTGAAGATACGATATATTTTCAAGATTTAAAGTAAAGTGTCAATTATAAAAATAAAAGTTTGCTGCCATTGATTTTCGTAAACGTTGAGTTTTCAAATTTTGTATTAATCAGTGCTCTCACACCGGATTATCCTTTTTAGGATTCTTATAATTCTGAACTAAACATTTTCAGCTGCGTAATTGAATTTACACATACAAGGGTAACAAAACAATTTTAATTTTAATGTTAATGCTACTTCTGTGAATTTATCATGTTTGCCTGTTAATTCGTCATCTTTTCTGAGCATGGAAATGTTTACTTGAAAATTGATAACATCCGTAGAACCTACAACTAGGATTGAGAAAACTGATCAATACATTACAAAAAAGTACTTTTAAACACTTCCAAAAATCAGTGGCAGGAAAAGAAATTTGTTTTTATAAATGAGTCTCTAAATCTCGGAAATACCTTTGTTTCTGAAGTGTCTATAGATAAACAATGCTTTTTGCAATCGTTAGTAACTTGAAGAGGTTATCGTAAATTTTTGTTCATGGTTATATTATATTATCATAGATTAAGAAAAATTGGTCTCTTTTTATAATGTACACTGTAAATAATGACCAATGTTCTTATTTTATGAAAATATACTGAAACCACGAACGAAAATATAATATAATCTTCTCAGTTATCCGAAATTCCGAAAAGCGTGTCCCATTGTCTTTTGAATCGCTAGAAACCAATGTATTACCAAAATTTAAAGAATTATTTATAAAAGCAAAGTATTTTTTGCTGCCCGTATTTTTCAGAAACTTTTCCGAATAGCTTTTATAGTATATTAATCAGTTTTCTCAGCCTAGAATACTTGTTTTTCGAATGTCATTCATTCTCAAGTAAACGTTTTCAACTGCATAAGTTAATTTTTACATGAAAGAGTAAAGAAATAATCTTAATTTTAATGTTAATGTTAACGCAGTTAATTTTGCATGTTTGTCTGTTAAACATATTTGTTGAACATGAAAATGTTTATTTGACAATTGATAGCATCGGAAAAAAATATATTCCGGGTTTAAAAAACTGATTAATACACTTTAAAAGCAACTCGTAAACGTTTCAGAAAATTACGGACGGCAAGAGAAATTTTGTTTTTATAAATAATTCTTTAAATCTCAAAATTCCATTGATGTCTGAGGTTTCTAAAGATAAAGAAATTTTTGGGATGGATAACAAGGATGAGTTTTAATTATAAATTTATTCGTGATTATATTATATTTCTGTAGATTAAGAAACATTCGTCAGTTTTTACAGTGTAGTTATAGGACGTTTCTCGATGTATATTACATTTTTTCGTGTTGTATGCCCATTATCTGACGATGACTTATAAACGACTACTCGAGATTAAGGGTTTATACTGGTCAGGCGAATATTAAGCAAATGATAGCTGTTCTTTTCCAATTTCTCGCTTGAAAGCCAATATCTTTAAATAATTTTTAATGCATAGAATTTCTTTTTGCAAAGTCCCCTGTAAATTTTAATAAAGCTTATTAATTTTATACTCTCTTAAAACGAAAGAGTCAAAATAACTCAAGTTGAGCCAAAATCCACTCATCTCACAATTTGAAAGTGAGCTTCTCATGAAGAGTTGAATCAACTCGAGTGAACGAGTTGTTTTTAAGCAACTCATGATTGAGTGATCTCTATTTTACTCATACTTGAGTGAAATCAATTCAATGAAGGTTAAATCCAGTAGCACTTGAGTGATTTATAACTAACTCATACTTGAGGAGGGGAAGGGGATTTAAAATTCATGGTAAAATGTAATATTTCATTGTAAAATAATAAATTTCATGAGCAGGTAGATTATTATTTTAGAAAAAAAGTAATTTGGATATTGAATGTATACATATTTATGTTTACATATATGTATATATTCAACAATTAAGTGAAAAGTATCTTTTTTTTGTTGTTGTTGTTGTTTCTGAGCTGCTTGAAATATATACCCCCCCTCCCGACCCAAAAAGAGAATTTTAAAAGGAATATTTTAAAAGATAAGAATTTCTGCTGATTTAAATATTTTAATATGTTTTTTTTTATTTTGTTATAATGATTATGTTTTCTATGCAATATTATTCGATACATTGCATGATATTTTTCAGTTTATATCAATATTATCATTAAATATGTTTTAATCCTAATACTATTTAGGAATATTCACACCGTGAATATCCGGGAATGAGATATTTACCTTATTTTTAACAACATATGATAAAAAATATGGGATTTATACAGTTTCATAAATCAAGTATATTTTAAAATATTAGAAAAACAGCGTGTATACTAATACAGCTACTTTTCAAAAATTTTCATTAACATGAAATAGATATACTAAAGACTTTCTTATATGTTTTAGATACATTTCAAATAATCCAACTCTCAGCAACATAAAATGACTGAAATTTATGTATGCACTTTTGAAAAGCAAGGCAGGTCAATAAAAACATCCAGGAAAAATTTCTTCAGACTGAGAATAAAATAAGAAATATAATTTGTTTACTTTAAAACAATATTTTTAAAGTAAGAGAAGTCAATTTTTAATTTATAGTATTATAAAAGTTAGATTTCTGAAACATTGCTAAAAATATATACTATATAAACGAACGTACCGCCAAGATATTTTCTTTAAAAGTTTAAATTGCTACTAAATGCTATTTATATAAATCATATTTATTGAAACAACATTTAAAAAAAAACATAAAGGAGAGGCAAAGGATTTATTTCATTACATTTTAGAGTATTTTTTAATATTTATCCTTCCAACTTAAAAGATCTCTAAATGTTCGCTCGTATAAATAGTCCTAAATGTTAGGGTTAAGACATATTTAATAAAAATATTGATATAAACTGAAAAATATCACGCCATATATAAAATAACAATATAAAACAGAATCATTATAAAAAGCATAATTAGAGCATTTAAATCAGCAGAAATTATTACCTTTTCAAGTATTCCTTCTTTAAAATTGTCAACAACGTGCTGTTAGCCGCGTAAACTTCACACGCCTGTCGTCTGCTCAGCGGATATGCATTGTAGAGCGGACAGTGGAAGGTCACGTCAGCTGCGTCAGCTTACTGGTATTTCGATTTCCGCTCGCCAATGAGTGCTTTTTTATCGAGTTGAGTTGTTTAGTATTCGCACTTCTGGAGTGCATTAGAAAAATAAAAATTCAAATCAAGGTGAGTGAAACATTTAAAAATCAACTCATTCACGATCCAATAAATTAGAGCTCTTTTCTGAGAAGCAAAATCCACTCTTTCGTTTTAAGAGAGTATATGACTGACTATGAATTTTGCATGCCACATATTTCATACACCAATAACTGACTATAAAAAAAATATTTATTTTATATGTTCAGTTGGAAATTCTTTGGCATTCCTTAAAGGCATGAATCAGATTTACTTCGGAAAAAATATTTCGATAAATAATTTCAAAAATACAGTTTCGAATACCACTCTAAATCTGTTAATTTATAAAAAAATAATTGCACATTCCCCCGCCCCCGTTTATTAATTAAGTAGCTCCCTATGGAATTAAAGAAGGTTTCCCAATTCTATACGTATACTCCATGTATTCTACAAGTCACATAATTTGATTAACAATCATTGGATATATTCAGATTTTTTGTTTATTAACTAACTGGACAATTTCTTATTATTATTCGTTTCGATAATATGTACAAAGGCATGATTTGAGTTTTCGCAAATGTATATTTTTAAAGTATTATTTCAGAGTTACAATTTTCAAATAATAATCTTAAATAAATATTCATTTATTTCAGTAAAAACACTTAAAATCTTCTCCTGACATTCCGAATTATATGAACTCTTATGTTCCGTATATGCCTCAATGAGTTTTATTAAATTCATATGTAGCTACTCCTAATTCTGCAACTCTTGGTGAATTTGAATTTTCCAAATTTTTTAAAAACGGGAGAATGAAATAGATTTCATTTTCGACCTGTCCACTTAATTATAAAATGCAGACGAAATGAATGAATGCTACACTCAAATGTTAGCAATATGATGCTGTGTAGAGGAAAAGTTTATGATAATTTCTGGAGAGTAAATCCACAATTTAAATTGAATATTATTCATTTGTTTTATTCCTCCTTTATTAAATAATTTTAACATTTTCCTCTTTTTTTTCATTCATGTTACATTAAATAACATTAACATTTTTGCATTATGTTTCTATATTATTTTTAGTGAACCATTTTTTGTTAAATTTTTTGGTAAATAATAATTTGCATTATATTTTGAAAACTCGCATTTGTTAAACATATTTCTAAGTTATGACCTTAAATTATACTTAAATGCGTAACTCTAGTATATGAAAAAAATATATGCATGGCAATTAGTTCTATTAGTGATCTCTACCAGATTTTCAGATTTTTAAATTGTTTGAAATGTATTTGTTAAAAGGCGGGTTGCAAAACAAATATTTATAACTGTCAAGTACTTTCGAAATATGAATAGAAATCTAGAGAAGGGTAATGAAAGGAAATGATAGAGAAGGGTAACAGAAGACCGAGAAGAAAACGTTTTATCCTAAAAGGTACAAAAATAAAAATAATAAGTCGTGAAAATCGTGAAAGAATACTAAACTTATTTTAACTGTTTTATAATCTGCATCACGTGACGATAATTTTCAGAGTACTTATTTTAAAACATTCATCAGTAGGTGAATGAAAGTGTACCTTATTTAAAGTAAAAATAAAATACAACGTTAAAACACCAGTGTAATTGAATCTACAGCATACCAGTTTCGGTAGCATATAGCATACCTCCTCAGTGCTGAAGAAAATGGAAATTTGCTCATATATATAGAAATGATAGAGGACCCAAGTGACAAGTTTATTAACCAATAGGAAAACGGAGGGTTCCAGGCAAACAGCCAATAGGAAAATAGAGGACCCAAGTGACAGATTTACAAGCCAATAGGAAAACGGAGGGCTCCAGGCAACATCCAATAGGAAAATCGATAGGAAATGGTAGTTTAAAAAGTTAAGAAAAATTGGTTTTAATGTAATATTTCCAGCAGTCTGATAATGGTGGAATAGCAAATTCACAATTAACAAGATTTCCAAGATTTTTATGAATATGGAATGCTTCAAGGAAATTAAGTTCGTGTACAGAAGTAGGTTTAGGTATTATTTTAACCGAACTGAAGTCGAAAACGTGATTCATCTCCCAGCAATGTTTTACAATAGAGGATTTTTTTATTTCTTGTTTTCAATATATTGTTTATGTTCTTTAATACGAAATTTAAGACTACGTTTGGTTTGTCCAATGTAAGAAAGACCGCACTGACAATTAATATTGTAGGTACCCCATGAATTCGATAATTCAATAGGATCTTTGAGTTTGGAAAGGGTGAGTTTGTTGGTAGGGGAAAAATTATTTTAAAGTCAAATTGTCTAAGAATTTTAGCAATGGAAAAGCTTGATTTAGGAAAGAAGGGTAACACAATATTGATATTTGAACGATTAGAAGACTGAGATGAGTTTGAGGAACGAGGATTCTGCAGTTTAAAAAGCGCAGTATGAACCATAGAAGGGTTGTAACCTCTATCAACTGCAATTGCTTTAATATATTGAATTTCACTATTAAATGACTGGGAATCCGAGCAAACATGAAGGGCACGATTTATAAATGTATAAAATGCGGCTAATTTTTGGCTTGGAGGATGACAAGAACAAGCATGGGGTGGTAGTGAAACAGCGAAGTTTTTACGATAGACAGATGTAGAAAAACCGGTAGCAGTACGAATGACAAGGGTGTCCAGGAATGGGAGCGATTCGTTATTTTCGGTTTCATAAGTAAATTGAATATTACTATCAATAGAATTCATAATGCCAAGAATATCATCAATAGTGTAAAGAGAAGTGTCAAGTAAAGTGAATGTGTCATCAACATAACGAATCCAGAAGGGGAAAGAAAATTTATTGAAAAGGGAGCATTCAAAATAATGCATGTAGATGTCTGCGAGGATGGGAGACAGGGGCGAGCCCATAGCTAAACCTTCAGATTGTCTATAGAAATTACCTTGAAATAAAAATGTGGTCTGAGATAAACATATTCTAGTAAGGGATATAGGTTCTTGGATTTCGAAACATGAATAGTGAAATTCACGAAGTCTCTGTTCAAGACCAGAGAGGGCGCCACTTATCGAGACATTCGTGAAGAGAGATTTAACGTCAAAGGAGACCATAATAAAATTAGCCGGAGATAATTTCTGAATCATATTAGCAAAGGTGATAGAATTCTTTACAGTATATAAATTTGCTGATAGAAGAGGAGAAAATAATTTTGTTAGATATTTCGCTAAGCAGTAAGAGGCCGTGCCAATATTTGAAACAATCGGTTGAAAAGTGAATATTGGGTTTATGAACTTTGGGAAGAGCATACAATCTAGCACAGTTAGCGACAGAGGGAGAAATGTAGGAATGTACAGACTTAGGCAATAAAGAACAGGACTTAACAATGGATTTAATTTCTGATAATTCTTTTTCAGAAGGTCCCGAGATAGAAGTTTGTATTGGCCATCTTTGATAAGGTTTGTTACTCCATCAATATAATGCTTTTTATCTAGGATGACAATCTGACCACCCTTATCAGCTTTCGTAATTACAATATTAGTATTGAATTTAAGATCCTGCAAAGCAGTTTTTTCAACAGGAGTAAAGTTTGATTTTATATTAGAATTAAAATTAACATTAGACATAATCAGATGACGTAAATTTTCTTTTTGTATTTCAGATAGGCGACTGTTTTTGAATGCTTTCTCAACCGGAGCAATTAGTTCTTTTTCAGAAGGGTCCCGAGATAGAAGTATGTATGGGCCATTATTTTCGGTATGAATCACGAGGTGAACGAGACGAATCACGTTTTCGACATCAGTTCGGTTAAAATAATATCTAAACCTACTTCTGTACACGAACTTAATTTCCTTGAAGCATTCCATATTAACAAAGTCTTAAATTTCGTATTAAAGAACATAAACAATATATTGAAAAACAAGAAATCAAAAAATCCTCTATTGCAAAACATTGCTGGGAGATGAATCACGTTTTCGACTTCAGTTCGGTTAAAATAATATCTAAACCTACTTCTGTACACGAACTTAATTTCGTTGAAGCATTCCATATTAACATAGTCTTAAATTTCGTATTAAAGAACATAAACAATATATTTTTAAACTACCATTTCCTATCGATTTTCCTATTGGATGTTGCCTGGAGCCCTCCGTTTTCCTATTGGCTTGTAAATCTGTCACTTGGGTCCTCTATTTTCCTATTGGCTGTTTGCCTGGAACCCTCCGTTTTCCTATTGGTTAATAAACTTGTCACTTGGGTCCTCTATCATTTCTATATATATGAGCAAATTTCCATTTTCTTCAACACTGAGGAGGGTATGCTATATGCTACCGAAACCGGTATGCTGTAAATTCAATTACACTGGTGTTTTAACGTTGTATTTTATTTTTACTTTAATTATATCGCACCAAGCTCCAAATTAATATTTAAAGTGTACCTTAATTTCAGGAGTAAAAACAAATTTCCGATCTCCAGATACATTCACACATTATTATCTGCAGTTAATATTGGTTTGAAATGTTATACAGGGAATTAAAAAAAAAGTCTACGGCATTAAATATTTTCCCCGATCATAACCACCAGATCCCAAAACCACCCTCCGTTCAAATGTTGATTTATATATATATTACAAAATTAATTTTTTTCCGAAATCTGCTAAATTATTCTATAACATTTTTCCATTTAGTAATGTTCCGTATATAACTCCGGCTTATTAAAACAATTCTTATTTTTAAAATAATCCTTTACTATTCATATGTAAAGCCATATTATCCTAATCCACTTAATAATATTTATTCAAAAGTAGTTAGATCTAAAAATGGCGTTAGCTTTTTAAATTTATTCTTTAAATAGAACATCTTTATTTTCAATCCATTATTAAAATTCATTATTATTATTTCCGTGTAGTCAAATTGCTATAACATCTTTATTTAAATGCTAAAATATCATATCTCTTAATTTATTCCGGTCAGAAAACCCTATTCCCGTAAAATTATTGTATTATTAAATATTAAATGTCTATTAATAAAATTCCGAAAAGCTTTAGTTCTTTTTTTTCCTACATCAAAGATTTATCTTCTTTTTTTTTCTTTATGCGTATTAAATTCGAGTTAGTTTTAACCAACACTCTCAAAGCAGAGACTTTGATTTGTTGACACGTCATGAATCTGGTACAAGAGTGTAGAAACGTGTAGAATATTTTTTTCCTGCTGGGAAACTGATTTACCTCAAGATAATTGCACCGGAAATGCGAATAAAGTTATTTTTAAAACCTTGTGATTCGATGAAGGGTGGCCACGTGACGTGTTTTGTGTTCTTGCGCAGGCAAGGTTAAAACTGCTCGCACATCCTGATTACGAGAATGTTTTTTGGACGATCGGTGGTGACTGAAGGAAAGCGAGAAAGTTTTTTTTTTTTTTTTTTTTTTTTTGGGGGGGGGGGGGGGGGTCGGAGACTGTAGCAATAGAGTGTGTTAGTTCTTCGAGATAATTTTGATAAGCTGAGCATTCCCCCTGACTTAACGTTTTAAAATGCAAATAAAGTATTTATTTCTACTGTAAAATGACTGAAGTCTGAGTTGTTGGTGATACCACACGGCTTCCTGATAGCGATCGAGAAGGGAAACTTTGCACATATTCGAACATGTTTATCGACGAGCTGCGACTGCCATTCAGACCGAGTCCGAGTTTGAATTCACGACATATATATACATATCCATACATATATATATATATATATATATATATTATATATATATAAAACTTTAAGTAAAATTTAACCATTGAAACATAAGAAACTGACCACATACACTGAAATCCCGATACCAAAGAGCCCTGTCAATTTACAAATTAAAATTGTAGTCCTTGGCATATCTTATATTTTCATAATTATTATATATATATATATATTTGACGTATGTCGTGCTGTAACTCTCTTATTTATGAACCGATTTAGATGTGACTGAGTAGGTGTAGTTTCAAAATGGAGGCTAATTAAAAATTTAAAAATTTTAAAAATTCAAAACAAAAATTATAAATTGAAAAAAAAGATTTTGTTAACTGTTAGAACGTGATACAAGGATTCTGGAACATTTTTTGTTTTGGCTATATCTTAAAAAACAGCTAAGATATGGCAGTTTGAAATTCTAGGGTGGATAATATTTTGAAACAATCTGATATTTGTTATACTGTAACTTTCGTATTTATGAACCGATATGAATGTAACTGATCATGTATACAGAACATACCAAGGTCTCGACCGAGTTCGTTGACCAGCTTCATGCGCAATCTTGTTTCAAAATAGCGACAGGTTAAATTTTTAATTTTTTTTAAAAATTTCAAAAATATGTATAAAAAATTAAACATTGAAAAAGTTGTTTCCATTAAGTGTTAGATCGTGATACAAGAATTTCGGATCATATTTTGTTTTGGCGTTATTTTAAAAATTGGCTGTGATTGGCTGAGATTTCTTAATTGTTCCATCCTTAACCATTCTATCTAACTCTTGTTTGACAATATTTCTTATCTTAAATGGAAACTCTTCTTGGTGGTTTGATCTCTTTTTGAGTGCATTCTTCTGCAAAATCGACTGTTTATTCGAAATTTTTTATACAGCCCATTCCTTGAAACAGATCTTGAAATTCATTCTGCAGTAAATTAACTAGTTCAATTCTTTGAATTAATCCGACCTCCATACAGGTTAATCAACCTAGGATTGGACAAATTCCTCCATGTGCAATTATTAATTTAAGCTGTATATGCTTATCTTTAATTTGACAGGGAAAAATAAATTCACGTGCCACCTCAATAGCATGACCAGAATATGAGAGGAGTTTACGGATATTTGTAGGTTTTATGATTTGAATTCACGACATATATATATATATATATATATATATATATATATATATATATTTGACGTATGTTGTGCTGTAACTCTCATATTTATGAACCGATTATTAAACGTAATTCTTCTCCTAAGCGAAATGGTATAACATTGCACTGGACACTGGTATCAAGTTTCATTGGAATTGCTTTATTGTTAATTATAACGGTTTCATACCAATCTGATTTATTAGGGTCGATACTTGCTATCTCCAATTTCCTGCATTCTGTATCTTTTCTGGTTTTCTGACCTACATTTCTTTGCAAAATTATTCTGTTTCTGGCAAATCTTACATTTCTTGTCAAAAGCGTGGCATTCATTGATTTTATGGGTACTACGACAGTTTTTACAATCGTTTATCATTTTTGAGAATTTGGTATTAGAATTAGGCTTATCTTTCGAAGAAACATGTTTATGCGACTGAGTGAATTTTTTCGATATTGTAGAAATTATGGGTTGTGATTTATTATGATCAGAAATTCTAAGTTTAACTCAGCATCGCTTAAAAGCTTTTCCCGAATGTGTATATTTTCAATTCCGACAACAATTCTATCACGAAGTAATTCCTCTTCCATAATCCCTAGCTTACATCTAGAAGCTTGTATATTAAGCCTTGTTAAAAAATCTTTAAAAGCTTCATCCTGCTTTTGTTTAATTTGATTAAATTTGTAACGTTCAAAAGTATAATTGACTTTAATAGTGAAATATTCTGTGAACTTGCCTCTAATAATGTCCAAATCTTGTTGTTGATCGGTACTTAAACTGAAGGTTTTATAAATTTGTTGTGCTTCTCTACCAATAATCGGCATAAATGTCGCGACTTGTACTTTTTTCTCTTTCTGGTCAAGTTGAACAGCAGCGGCATTCCAATCAAAACTTTGAATCCAATCTTCCCATTGTTCTTTGGAATCTGTCGTAAGTAATGATTTTGGAGGACTTATGCTTTTTTCGCGCATTTGTATTTAATTCAGATTGTCGTTAACGAAATTGAAAGTAAATTTAAGTTACTTTTTGACACAACTTCTGACACCATGTAACGATATAGGTTGAAATTGATACGCATCTACATTTGTTAACATATATACATTTAATAACGACATGTTACACACGACTAAGAAATAGAAAACAGATAAACCACAGACACGAGGGGTTACAGTAAAATAGACGTTGTCATAGATACAATTATATTACAGTTGTATTCCTTAGTTACCGTTACATTTACTTTGAAGATAAGAACAACTGCTTTATTTTTATATTTAATGAATAAATAAACAGACGACCACTCTTATTGAAATA
This sequence comes from Maratus michaelseni, assembly GCA_963931845.1. Taxonomy (NCBI): domain Eukaryota; kingdom Metazoa; phylum Arthropoda; class Arachnida; order Araneae; family Salticidae; genus Maratus; species Maratus michaelseni. The sequence continues at coordinate 172,040,147 of OZ007594.1, read as the reverse complement.
AATTCACCTTTTCTACTTTCTTGTTTTTATCAGAGCTCGTCATTTTGCATATACTGAAAGATTATACATTTCTGAAATGAATAACCTAAGTAAATTTAGTATATATTTCACAATTGGTTGCGACTGTAAACGACTAACGAGTAAAATATGTAGAAGAGGAATAATTCCCAGCGAAGTTATAAAATTGTCCGGGCTTTTTTCCAAACAATAGTAGGACGGCTGCCTATTAATCAGTACTACTCTCGGTAATCCCATACCGCATGTATGTGAATATCTGTGGCTGCATAATTTTTGGAACAATGATGCTGATATTCATTATAAAAGTTTAAATAATCTGCAATCGTATGTATAGATCGCTCATTTACACTCTATAGTATATTTTATTAGAACTATTTCTGAAGAACGATATTCGTATAGAAAATTATGCAAAAAATAAAGGGAAAATTATTATATAGAAATAATGGTTCTAAAAAAAATGATCGTACATCTGTGTAAGTGATTGATCATTCTATACTTATGTTTTCGTTTTTGTGGAAAACTTTTATTTTTCAATATTTAAAATGACATGACGGGCCACTAAAACACCGTAGGCGGGACTCCCGTAGACCACGGGAATTGGGTTGAATACTCCTACTTTAAAGTATACTACAATGTCTTCGTTTATGCATGGATACGCATAAATTCAGTTGCAACATGTTGTATATACGAGACTGGTGATTGTTTATGTGAATCACATAAATATTAAGCACTGTTTTACAGTCTTCTAGATTTAGTACACTGTGAGACGAAGATAATATTATTTTAAAGTGATATTTCTCCCTAGTTCTCTGCATGTGTATAGTAAATTCGGTATGAAGGCTACAAAAAGCTAATTTATAAATGTAATGGCAAAACGTTTTTCAGTCATTTATATCTTAACCTCATTTTCAAGTGAAGTTTATTTTCAAAAATTTGCCAAAAAAGTTCGTTTATCTTTGTAGTTCTTGATAATGTTTGAGCGTTGAAACATATGTAGACATTTAAAGTTTTTTTAAGCCTTTTTGTGTTCTGTTTGTTAAGCCTTTTTACCTATATTTTAACGTTATTATTACTATGTACGACTGTCCCCTATATTAGAATAATACATTTGCATAATATATGATAAAATATACTATAATGATTTGAGTAGTATGATGTTCAAACTCTGCATCGCAAAGACTGAGATAAGAGATTTAAGTTTTCATAAAATATTTCAAAGCAATAAATCTATTTAAAGATTTCTCTGAATGTTCTGTTTTGAAATAATTTAAAATTCCAAATTCTTGAATAGAAAAGTAAAAATGAATGCATAGATTTTCAACGGAGAATTGGAAAAGACGTCATCTATAAATAATACATTTCTAACTTTTCAATAATTATACCCCAAAACCAGGACTTTTAATTGAATTTTTGGTCGGCTTCTTTAATGTTTCTGACAGGAGATGGTCAAGCTGACACGCTTGGATTAAAATGATATGCTAAAAGTTTATTCGACGTTAATGGAAAGCATTTTTTCAGAAATAGATTACTGAAGTATAAACAATGAGCAGTACAAGGTTTGATACAAAAATCACTAAAGAAATGAACATTTGATAATATTTTTTAGTTATTAGTTTACATTGTTGAACTCTCGTAAAGATTAAAGATTTGAATTTGAAGGGGAGCATTTAAAAATAGAAATAGCTTAGTTATTTAACGCATTTATATTAACATAGGATGTAAATAAAATTCAGAATAAATTAATAAATGAATAACAAAAAAGAAGTTTTAATAAAGGAAAAAGGTAAAATTTAAAACATATGTGATTACACATCACACGTGTGACAAAAATAAAAAGCTACCGTAAGTTATTATTTTTTTACTGTTCTACTCTTTTTCTGGAACGGATTTTCTCTAGCAGTTATAACTATTAGGAGGTATAAGCAGTTATTAAGCAGTTATAACGATTAAGTTTGAACTATTATAACCTATAAAATATATTTGTACAATTTATATACTGTAAAATATAGTGTAAATTGTATATTTGTAAGCTGTTAAATGTATTGCAATCTGTATATTTTTAAACTAACAAAATATTGTAAAATATATTTGTCCAGGGTTAAAGTATATCGGGTGTTTCAAAGAAAATTTTAAGCAATTTACGCGCTAACTGAACTGTTCTTCGTTTTCTTTCAGGTTTAAATAACTTGGAATAATGACAGAAACCAGACTAAATTTTAAGCAGAAGAAATTTATCATGAAGTGTGACTGAAAGTTCGAAAACGTAGCTATTGTGCATGGACAGTTTAGGATAGACTTTTAAACTAATCCCCCCCCCCCGTTTACGCGACTTTTAATCGCTAGAATTAGAGATAAATTTTTGAAAGATAGAACTGTAATTTAATAATAGACTGTAAATTAATAATACTGTAATATAATAATAGAACTTTTCATAAGTAAAGTTCGGGAAGCCCACAAATTAGGAGAGGCTAATCCGTCGATGTTTGCTATGTCATTGCTTAACGTTATCAGTTATGCCTGGAAGAGAAATGTCAGTATTTTAAAAACAAGCGTTAACTTTAAAATTTGATCATTATGTTAGTCCAATTCCACAAATATAAATGTATGAATAATAATGTATGAATTATGTATGAATTATGTATGAATAATTATGTATGAATAAAAATATACATTATAAAAATATACATTATAAATATTTTAATTGTGGGAATATTTTGTGAAATTCTTTGTATTTTTATATTTATATGTTCTTAATTCATATGCATTTTATTTTTGTAAAAATGTTCCTGTTTAATTTTCTGGTAGTATCTGGTTTACGCTCAGTTTTACTAAAATAATATAAATGTTGTTTAATATTTATCAATATAGAAATTGGATTTTTTCTTTCTAGGTAATATATTATTTCAACTTCTGTGTGCACACAGGCGTTTAAAGATTTTCTGAATCTCTTTATCAGAAATCGATAGCATATAACCGTAGGCTTTTCACTAACGAAGCATATCAAATGTCGAGATTTTTTTTCAACGAAAGTCAAACTTTTAGGATTGAAGTTTTCATTTTTCTTTTAGGTAAAAGACTTAGTTTATAGCTGCAGGACATCATTGCCGTTACGTGACAGAAAAAAAAACCTTTAAGTAAAAATTTTTGTATTTTAATTTAATTTTATCATCGGATTTTGTTATGTACAAATTTGTGTTTTGTTCTAATTATTTATATAAACTTATTAAATGTTGCATTGTACAGTTACAAATGTAAATTTAAATTATTGAAGTTTGTATATTTTTGTGGTGTGGGAATACTTTAATTTTGTTTTCTATTTTAAACACATTACTTTTTGCAACCAATTGAAGTAAATGTTAAGTAATTTTTGTATTTTAAAACAGCCATTATTCACGGCGGGATCTTCAGATGTTGTAAAGTGTTTCCCATAAAAAACCAGTATTTTTACAAATCAAGAAAAATGTCTCTGGTTTATGTAAAACAACCAACATTCTTTTCGATTTTGCAATTGTTAATTCCCACTTTATGTTTTCCAGTATAATTAATAAAAAAATGAATTATTTTACTTTTTAAGTTCGGTAATGACTACCGCTTTGTTCACACTCAACATGCCCTTTTGAAATGGCTTTTATATAATTTTTATAATGTTTTTTGTATAAACTGTCACTTTTACTCCAGCTGTATGTAAAAATGAGTACCAAATTTGTATATTATTTGTTAGAGTAAAAAAGCTGTATATTTTGTACGTACAACATTATTTCTTCTATGCCGCGCAGTTTTTCACTTGAAAATGTTTCTTTTTCTTTTTTTTTTATAGACATACATGAGTATTGTTTCGTGTGATACATGAGCATTTGATCATTAATTAGCTTCTTTAGGTATCACCAATGACCACTTCATAATGATCGCAGGAACACAAATTTCGTATTTAAATTTAGAAATTATTAAGTAATCCATTATGAGTAATGTGAAATTTTAACATTAAATGTTAGATTTTCTTGGAATAAATTCTGTTTTAAAATGTTTTGTCTCGTTCTTTCTCCAACATTTCCTCCCAAAATAGGGTATTAAAAATATGAAAGAACATGGGTGTTACACTTCAACTTTAAATATTAATTTTATATAGAATTGTCTTTAGGAAGAGAGTAAATGAGGTGATAATTTAATGTTTTTGAATGTGTAGCTGTTTTTTCACTGAGTAACGCACCCTTTCGCCGGCTTTTTCTTTAACTTTAGAAAATAAAACCTCTCATGAAAAAATATCAATAAATTCATCGAAACAAAAACACCTTTTTTTTGGCATTCTGTCATTCTGAGTATCTTTGTTTATTGCATTTAAACCTTTAGCTTGAACCTGAAAAAACTCTGAATACGTGTGGGAGATTTAGATTGATATGTCAATAAATTTACTATAATAAGGATCATATTTGAGTATGAAGACAAACATAAACGTTTAATTGGGCATAAAATATACAAAGAGTAGTTTATTATATAAACAGATGTTTACTGAAAAACAATAATGAGTGCACTTGTGCTTCTCTTACCTGTAGTTAAACATTCCAAGCTATTAAAGCTTGCGTTCCTTCATTCACCAGCCGAACATTCCAAGCTATTAAAGATTGCGTTCCTTCATTCACCAGCCGAACATTCCAAGCTATTAAAGCTTGCGTTCCTTCATTCACCAGCCGAACATTCCAAGCTATTAAAGGTTGCGTTCCTTCATTCACCAGACGAACATTCCAAGCTTTTAAAGCTTGCGTTCCTTCATGCACCAGCCGATCGTCATTGATATTCTTTTACTACTGATAAGTCCATTCCTGTGGATCATGAACTCGTACGGATTTATAAGTTTATCACAACCAGTGGACTGTTACATTTCATGCAAATTAAACTTTTCGTTTCAAGGTTTCTGTTTATTCCCACGTGTATCTAATTTTCTCTGTGTATATATATATATATATATATATATATATGTGTGTGTGTGTGTGTGTGTGTAGGATTTCAGTTTAAACACTTCATTTCCCTTACGACGTGCAAGATCGTCAAATTAACTGACGCTCTAGTCCTATTATTATCCATGATTTAAATACACGTGTTATAAATATTTTGGGTCGCGAGATCAAGATTTGAGTATCTTCAAAATCGGAAAAAGAGCCAGTCTTCTAATTTTTGTTGTGAAGCAAGCATCGAAGTGAATAATAGCCAGTAAAGGCGCTGTTAGGCCTAGTTGGTTTTTTGGTAAATAAATATATTGTATATGTTTGGCAAGAAGTGTATTAGCTGAAAAGAAATTGCTAGTAAAGTATTGTAGAATTCGATTTCTAGGACTGTATTAAAATTCATATTTTGTATTCAACGTCTATTTGTTCATATAATTCCAGTAAATCCACTATTTACATATCATCTTCTGTGTGTGTTTAACATTATAATGTGTAGTCTCATGAAATGTGCTCCAAACACCAACATATTAAATAAATGTGTAGAAGAAAAAGCAAATATGAAAAAAAAAAACGTTAATTCAAATGCGTCCGTGATTACAAAAATATTAAAGACACACGCACTACATGATGACTATTCTAGAAAAAATCATTTGGATTTAACATTATAAAACGTTTTTTCTTATATTTTCTATTCAGAATTATTTTTAAATTTCTTTTGAAGAACATCTGTATTATGTTACATTTTCGAGTGAAATACCAATAGAATTTTGTTGTAGTACATCATATAAATCTATTCCATGAATAAACTTTTGGATTTAGCACTATAAAACTTTTTTCTTTGAAGAACGCCTGTATTATGTTACATTTTCGAGTGGAATACCAATAGAATGTTTTTGTAGTACATCATAGAAACCTATTCTATGAATAAACATCTGGATTTAGAACTATAAAACTTTTTTCTTTCAAAAAAAAGTTGTATGATGTTCCTTTTTTGTGGTGAAATACCAATAGAATGTTTTTGTAGTACATCATAGAAATCTGTTCTATGAATAAACATCTGGATTTAGAACTATAAAACTTTTTTCTTTCAAAAAACAATTGTATGATGTTACATTTTGGGGTGGAATACCAATAGAATGTTTTTTAGTACATCATAGAGATATATTCTCTGAATAAACATCCGGATTTAGAACTATAAAACTTTCTTATTTCAAAAAACAGTTGTATGATGTTCTTTTTTTGTGGTGAAATACCAATAGAACGTTTTTGTAGTACATCATAGAAATCTATTATATGAATAAACATCTGGATATAGAATTATAAAACTATTTTCTTTCAAAAAACAGTTGTATGATGTTACATTTTGAGGTGAAATACCAATAGAATGTTTTTGTAGTACATCATAGAAATCTATTCTATGAATAAACATCTGCATTTAGATCTATAAAACTTTCTTCTTTCAAAAAACAGTTGTATGATGTTCTTTTTTGTGATGAAATACCAATAGAATGTTTTTGTAGTACACTATTATATGAATAAACATCTCGATTTAGAACTATAAAACTTTTTTCTTTCAAAAAACAGTTGTATGATGTTACATTTTGGGGTGAAATACCTATAGACGTTATTTGTACAAGATCATTAGAACAGGAATATTCCAGCATCATTATTTAGCTCTATAAAACCTTATTTCAATTGTTGTTTTTTTATTATTTAAATTTTATTCGATGTTACAAACAATTCGATTTACACTCACGATAGATCTAAAACGCTTAAAATTATTGTCACAAAATTGGAATCTTGGTAATATTTTGCCTAGTACAAAGAAATTAAATAGTGCAATATAGTATGGAACTATATTAAAAGAGAGATTTTGTTTTAAAATTAATGCTCATTAATGACTGTTTTATATGAATTAGAAAACATCTTAAAGGATAAACAGTTTCAAAGAATAGCGAAAAAAGTAACGATTAAACAAACATTTATATGGTATATTTTCTATCGAGAATTCCTACAAACTTTCTTTCAAAGAACAGCTGTGTCACGTTACATTTTCGAATGAAATGCCAATAGACAATTTTTCGAATTGATCATTTTTAATCTACTAAAAAAGAAAGAAAGAAATATCGATGTTTCCATTTCCTTCAAGGCCATTTCGATTCTTTTAAACATCATTTAACATAAGTTCTGCTGTAATGGTATTGTTACGGATAATGTTCAGGGAAAATGATGAAATATGATCGTAAGTAATTTGTTATTTCAATTTCTGATAATTTTATTTCAAATGTATTCGTAAATATATGTATAGATTTTAAATGCGTAATGTTATTTGTGGTATTTTGTCAATACTCAATGTCAAAAAAAGATTTTTATTGGAACTTGTAAATGGAAGAAAGAATAAAATTATTCGATTAACATTTTTAAATGGAATTTAAAAATTAAGGATTTTTATTCTTATTTATTTTTGAAATAATAAACAAATAAATAAAAAATTAATTGTTTAATATTATAAAAACTAGCGATGTTGAGTATATAACCTTATTTTGGCATAAGTTATTCTTTTGTATCATCGTATGAAATTTTTTAAAATTTATATTGCTCATAAAATAAATTGTCCTAATTATTTAAATACAATGGCAATACAGATGTTATAATTTACCTCTTTGAGAATAAATAACCTAGTTACATTATAAGCTTATACGCTATAGGGCATAAAGTTACACTGTTTCACGCGATAAGAACACTTTTTAATAGAAAGAAACAGTCTACTTATTCTGAAGCATGCACTTATTCATAAACGGATGCCTGCTTACCCTTGAATGCGTATTTAACATTCCTTTTAAACATATATATATATCAGAAATACTATACACGCGACAAGGTGATAGTCCTACTGGAAGAACTTCACATTCAATATGTCTACGGCTATGGTACAAGACTACGTGATTGTCTCATATCTGTTACCAGAACGGCTAGATTTAAGTTCCCAGTTGGTATTACTTGAAAATTTCTTGCTTGAATTCCTGTAGCATGTAGTAGTAGCCAAGCACCGTGCTGTACAATGTGGTTTCAGTATTATGATACACCAATACATTACAATTTCCCTGTGCTTTTTAAACCTGCATGCCACTTTTACACGCCAAAGGGAAATCCATACTTGACTCACAACGTTAACCAGATATGTTCACTATGGATTTCTTTTTATAAGAATATCTGAAGTCTGTCGTGTCCAATACATCGATTATATCATAACGTCTTTCCAATACATCGATTAAATAACGTAGCTGGACTTATTGGGGAACAAAGCGGTCAGTGAAATCCATGAAATTCTCCACATCATATGGAAATTGTTACTTGGTGTCGGTGATGGGAGGATATCATTAGGAACAATGGTCTCTAGTTAAAGAAGATTTAGAAAAATTAATGCTATGTCGAATTTACTCCTATTACTTCATTTACACAAGGTTATCGAAAAGTCATGAAAAGGGCAGCATACAGCTATCCATGTAGAAAATACTAAATTGTACTTTAGTTTATTTATGCAAGAGAGGTTAAATGATCCTGGTATGTTTTATGCATGGTATGTTTATATTGGCTTTCAATTGTTTTAGGCATTTGATTTATGCTTCACGACATTCTGACCGAAATACACTGCCACTACTGAATAATAGTTTTTTGTGTTTGTAATTTGTCTGAAACATCGCTGTTCTTTTTAATATGCCCACTGCTGATGAGGCCACAACTTTTTTTTTTTTTTTTTTTTTTTTTTCCTTGTTCAGGTTATATCACTTAAATTTTATTTTTATGTTTGTTATTTATTCTTAGTTTTAATTATGATGCGAGATTCTGAGTCTGCCGAATACATTTCATACATAATGTGATTATATATATATATATATATATATATATATATATATATATATATATATATATATATATATATAAATTCATGCATAGATAAGCATAAAAGTTCGTTAAATTTGTTTTCATAGCTGTTTGTATCATTTGGCAACAAGTCTCATTTCGGAAGCCTGAATTGTGCCAAGCTATAAAAAAATAATGCCAAGTTCTCTAGAGTTGAAAAATACCGATTTCTCTATTTAAATTGACATTTATTGTGTTTTGGTTAAATTATGGTGTCTAGTGGTAAAAAAAGGGGGAGGGGTGGGATTAATATTGTAAAGTTTTTATCAGATTTATTATATTTTTGGTACGTATATTTATTGTAAAATAATGTTTTAGTAAAAGGTAAGTCAATGTGCTCATTCAGATCTATTAATATTAGCAGTTTTTTTATTTAAATCTTTTAATTTTATTTTATAAAACAAGTTTATTAATTCCCTTTTATTTCACGATTATGAAATTTACTACAATTATGTAATCGTAAATTATAAGAGCGAAAATGCTCTCTTTAGTAAATATTTCTGCTGGGATATATTGACCGGACTGGATCTCGTTTGTTGCGTCAATAATACTTGTGGCAGGCCCGGTAAATAGAGCAAACAACGCCATCTCGGAGGCCCCGTTCTATCAATAGCTTTCAATTGTTTTTATGTATTCCATTTATGCTTGTTGACATTCTGGCCGAAACCCACTGCCACTACTGAATAATAGTTTGTTGTGTTTGTAATTAGTCTGAAACATCACTGTGCTCTTCAATATGCCCACTGCTGATGAGGCCAAGGCATTTTGTTTGTTTTTTCTTGTTCAGTTTATATCTGTTAAAAATGTTTCTGGTGTTTGTTATTTATTCTTAGTTTAATTATGGTGCGAGATTCTGGGTCTGCCGAGTACATTTCATACATAATGTGCTATATTTAATCTCTGCGATTACTTGCAGCTATTGCGCTTATCGCATGGATTTTATTTTTATTTTTATTTTTATTTTAGTTTTATTTTTAATCTTTTTTTAGCTTATATATATATATATATATATATATATATATATATATATATATATATATATATATATATATATATATATATGTATATATATATATATATTATTGTTTTTTATATACAATTTACTTCTTCTTCTGTATAAAAATAGATAAATATCTTATTTATGTTAAACAAATTGTATAATTATTGAAAAAATTGCTTGTGTATATGAAATAGATAATAGGTTGTCATAAAATATTTTGCGAAATTTATTTTTCTCGCACAGCGATTTTTATATCCTCTTTCGTAATCATTCAAACTTAAAACTTTACTTGATAGGTGGGATTGCAAACTTTCGCAAAAGCTTATTGCACTATTATCAAAATTAGTTAATTTTATTTAAAAAGATGGAGAGAGTAATATCAAAACTTTATTGCTACGAATTAAAATGTATGCAGCATGAAACGCCCGTAAAATAAATTTTTGAACACCACAGAATAAATGTACACGAATACCTTAGTCGTTTCATAGACAGAAGTAAAAGCTGATGCTCAATAAATTTTAATTTTAAAGATTTATCATCATTATAGTCAGTATCATTAAAAAAAAAAATTGCACTTTCTACTGTGCATAGTATTTTTTCTCCCAATGTTTTTCTGTTTTGATAACTTATTTACAATATTTTAGATGTTATGTTATCATTGCACTATTTCTTAAATTGGTTATCGTCTGCTTCTTTTTTTTCCAATAGATCATTTTCGTTTTGAAGACAAACATTCATTCATATATGCCTGAATATTTTCAATGTCGTTAGGGCTAACAAGTTCAGTACCATAATCTTGTTTAATTCTATCTGCACGAATTATAAAACGTTCATCAAAATGTTTAATACAGATCAATGCTGTTGAAATAGTAGTAAAATTATCACGGTGTAAATTTCCTTGCTGCAATTTCTTTTTTCAGTATCCACTGGGAATATGAAGACTGTAACATATTGCTTTTTAGTATCGCAGTCAGATTTGAAAACAGAAGCGCAAAATTTCATCCCCATTACTTTATAGATATAATCTATAGAATTCCCTTAACAGTTATAATCTATAGTTATTTATAGAATTATATCTAAATACACTGAAACTCATTATTAATTACTAAATAAAACAATAAATAATATGAAAATACCATTGTAAACAATCCATACGACTGAACAAAGTACTTTGAAAATTATAAGTAGTATGGATCTTGCTTGTGACGTCACGCAATGAATTTACTCTTTGTGGCATGCCCGGTAAAAAAAGCAAACAACACCATCTTTGACGCCCTGGTTAGAATGACAGTGGAGTAAGTCAAAATTTGGAAAATCTAGATCACCATATTTTGACAGAAAGTGTATTAATTTCTGTTCGCTGTGACAATGAAATAAGGCATAGTTATGCAGTCGCTAAATGACAGAACTAGTTGGACCACTTAATGCAAAGGGATACGACAACTTTCACTAAAACCTCTCATTTCTCAAATCACTAAATTGTTAAAGTCATTCTAACCCCCTCGTATAATGATGTATCTATTGTTGATTTTTCCCCATTTTAGGTCGATCTTTCACTTTTTCTCGTTAAAATTATTAAACATTTACTTAGTTTTCTTTGATAAAAGCAGCACTCATCACTTCTACTTTAGCATCAGTTACAGATGTTTGGGATCATTATGTGCGTTCTGTCGATTCTCACTCTACTATTAAATGTTCAAGCTGTGCAAAAATAATTGCTTGTGACATAGATGTATTTATGCCCAAATGCATACAAATACAATTTTTTTAAAAATTTTACACATAATTTAATTAAAGTTCCTCATTGTTATCAACATTCGCAAGCAAAACAATTTCTTAGTAAAAACGTCTGTAATTATATAGTGCTACCAATTATCAGTACGTAATTATTTATACGTTTAGAAACATTTGAAAAATATGTTGATTAAAAAAAACTAATTTGAATTTCAAATGAAGCAAGGTAAACGAATTTAGTTCCGGATCTGTTTTATTTTATTCTTATGGGATATACACAGAGATTGCTAACATAACTTACGATGTTTGAGATTTGTAAATAACAGTTGATTACGAAAGACTTTTTTAACTTTAGAAATGAAAAATAAGTATTTTCCTGTATTTCATATGAACGCCGTTCGCCAGAAACCAAAATATATATTTTATAATTAAAAATGTAGATAATTTCTTTTTTTCGTTTCTATCTATAAGCGTTCAATGATCTTCATAAGTTATAATTTTAATCGGTACTTCTCTATTATCCCGTCGACCACTTTTCATAACGGAAAACTATCGCCAAACTGCAAGATTAAACGCCAAAAATGCAGTCCCTTTTACTTGATGTCAGGAGCATTATTATACGTGTTTGTTATGTCATCAAATTGTTTTTAATTCGACATTCGCATGTATTTTCATTATGTTTTACTGGTTTATTAGTTATTTCATTAATTAAAATAACAATTGTGTCCTTAAATTCTTATATTTTATTTATTTATTTATTTTGATATTCCAATGGCAACGTTCTCCCGTTTATTTGGTGTTACAGTTTGGCGATAGTTTTTTGTTATGAAATGTGGTCGACAGGATAATAGAAAAGTACCTTTTAATCATTCAATTAATGTCGATACTTCTTTCGAAAAAATACCTGAAATCGCTTAAATGTGAAACGAAAAAATATTAGTTATTATAAACAATGTACTTGCACATATTGACTAAATGCAACTTAAATAAATATTGGTTTGCCTAAGAATTTTAATGAAATCAATATTTTATGTGAATAGAAAAAAATGAAGTAAAATTCTATGAAATAAGAATATATTTTTATTTACATATTGTTTATGTTTACACTAGTGTAAGAAAGTACTTTCATGTTTTGTAATTGATTCGATGAATGACGTCAATAGGAAATCTTTTATGCATTGTTTCTGAATAAGGACCCTTAGCTTTATCTCACCTACGAAAGAGATAAGAAACAACTATAAGATAAAAATAATAACTAATTTGCACCAGATGTGTCTTGCCGTTTTTAAGTATTTTAGCACAGCAAAAGAAACATATTCTCTTTCTCATTCATTCTATTTATTTATTTATTTTTACAAGAAAAAATATGACCAAATTGATATGATTAAATAAAATAATAATGATGAAAATTATAAAATTAAATATATAAAATTAAAAACTAAGTCATGCGTATAAAATTCATTATTCCGATTCCTTGTGAAATATTTCTTATTATTTTCTCAGCAATTGTTTAATCTAAAAATAAAGCATTTCTTAAAACATATTATAGATATCTATGTAAGTCGTAACTTACTGAAAAGTAACACATTTAGAATTATTAGATGTTACTTAAATAAAGACTCGCAAAAATTTGTAATTTATGATACATTAAAAAATATATCAGTTGATTATAAAATCCTGTTAACTGACAGCTAAGTCTCTGTTGAATGTTAAAAATCAGAAAATTCATAAAAATAAATATATCCAGGAAATACATGTGTTACTACACTAGTTTCTAAGCTGACTAAATTTTGATAAATGAAAAGGATTTTATTTTGTCCTGCGGTGCTTAAAGGTTCACTTCAAGAGATTAAACTATTCACGCATAGACACTTGCAAGCTAATGTGAAACCAATAGCAACTTTATTTTCAATTTCCTTGTTTGGATTTCAATATTTTAAAATGATTTTTTTGCATAGGATAAATCATATCGATGTCTAACAGCGTACGTTTATATATTTTCAATTTCGGTTTCAGATACTTTTTATAAGATCACTTTTTATTTCGGAACCGGTACGGAAAAAGAGAAAGTATCCTCATAAAAAAAACTGCAACCAAAATCGAAAAGTTAAAACCTACCCTTTTAGAGATCGACATCAGCTATTCTATGCAACAAAACAAAGTGTTTAAAATTATTGAAAAGAAGGAGAAATTTAAAAAGAACGCTATCATTGCTGTAACGTTATCTTGTAATTGTCTTCGTGTGACTAGCGAGTTGAACTTTAGATATGTGGATCATGAGTGGGTAACTGAACATGTGGTACATGAACCGTTTTTTAATCCCTATTTTCCTCTTTTGTGCAAAAAGCAATCGAGGTCAAGCTAGCAATAAGCTACATCAGCATTTACCTCAATAATCTCTTGAACTTTAACCTGCGTTAAGAGTTTTGGCAGACTCAAAATATGTGGGAATAAAATTTTTGCAGTAATTAATATGCATTTCAAAATTTTTTTTTTTTTTTGCGTATGTGTTTCATGCGAATTTTGCATTCGCTTAAAATTCAAATGAAGCATTTTGAATAATTTGGAAAAAAAAAGTATTTTTATTCAGCTCAATTCGAGAGAATATATAGACAGTGGGATGAAAGTTTCAAAAATTGTGATTGTAATCCAATGTCGAATTCTCGGGATCGAACATGGAATGTTGGAAACTCTAATGTATGAAACTTTATAGAAAAAACGCAAAAACACTTTATCAGTGTTCTTTGTTTGTGTACCCACTATTTCAAAGTGACAACTATTTCAACATCCCCATATTTTTTAATGAAAAAAAGAGATATTTTTCATTTATTTTGATCAAAATCGAAACATGAATTTATTTCGACAATTATAAAGTTCATGTGTGGATTTTGGTTAGCCACCATTAATGTCCAGAAACGAAACATTCATGGATTCAAGACTTTGTATTGTATTTGATCGAATATGGATGACATACTGTATTTAAGATGTTGAATTAGAACTGGAATTCTCTGCGTGCACGTCCGTGTAACAAGAAACAAATTCGCGTTTTTCCGGGTTATGTATTCTCTGCTACTATTCCCCTGATGAAAAGAGATCTATAAATTATAGTTGTGTTCTCTGCACAGAAAATGTAGAAAAATGAACCTCTCTATTTCGCAATAGCATTTTAGAAAACAAATGGGCTCAATTGGTGAAATATTATGCTTAGGAAGAGATCAAATATTTCGTTTCGTCAAATATATTTCAATAGTATCCTGTGTTTTGATCAAATATATACATATAATGAATTTAAGTATCATATTATATTTTGTAAGATTCAGCAAAATGTCGCTTTAGGTGTGAGTTATTGTTAAATTGACCAAAAATGATTTTTATGTCACTCTTATTAAATTTTATAAAACATTTTAACTTCACTTTTTGCATTGCACTTTCAAGAATGCACCTGTTCTTTGGTACAGTGTGTAATTCTGGTTAGCCACTAGCAATGACCAGAAACGAAACAATCATAGATTCAAGACTTTGTACTGTATTTGGTAGGATATGGATGACGTAGTGTATTGAAGATGTTATATTAGAACTGGAAATATCGGCGTGCACCCCCGTGTAACAGAAACAAGCGCGCGTTTTTCCGGGTTATGTATTCTCTGCTACTATTCCCCTGATGAAAAGAGATCTCTAAACTATAGTTGTGTTCTCTATAAATAAAAATGTAGAAAACGAGAACCTCTTTATTTCATAATATTTCTGAAAACAAATGGGTTCAATTCGTGAAATATTATTCTTAGGAAGCGATCAAATATTTCGTTTCGTCAAATATATTTCAATCGTATCCTGTGTTTTGATCAAATATATATACAGGGTGTTTCACAAAGGACCCCTAACTTTAAAAATCAATAACCCATAAACGGTGATAGATAGAAACATGGAACCAGTGGTATGTTTATTAAAAAAATCGTAAGAATCTTATACGTAAATCTCAAAAATTAGTTAAAAATAGCACCGATAGATGGCGCTGAGAGCGTTAAGAATCCTTCTAAAGAGAGTTCAGAAGCATAGACAGACTAGTCGTCGAAGATTGAAGTCATTGAAATCTGGCCGCTATTAGTGTATAGTGAAAATAATTCCGAAAGTGGTGTATACCGTGGAGGAGCGTGTGTTTATTGAGTTGGAGTACCACCGATTAAATCAGAATCCTACTGCAACAAGTAGAAGTTTTCAAACGCGATTTCAAGTCGCAAAAGTCCTAGATGGAAAAACAATTCGTGAGCTTTTCAAAAAAATTCAACAGACATGCAGCATGGCCGATGCGAATTATTTTCACGATACGAAAATAGCGGTCAGATTTCAAAGGCGAAATCTCCGACGGCTAGTCTTTCTATGCTTCTGAAATCTCTTTAGAAAGATTCTTAACGCTCTCAGCGCCATCTATCGGTGCTATTTTTAACTAAATTTGGAGATTTACATACAAGATTCTTACGATTTTTTTTTTATAAACATACCACTGGTTCCATGTTTCTAACTATCACCGTTTCCGGGTTATTGATTTTTAAAGTTAGGGGTCCTTTGTGAAACATCCTGTATATATATCAGCAGAATGTCGCTTTAGGTGTGCGTTATCTTTAAATTGACCAAAAATGATTTTTATATCACTGCTATTAAATTATATAAAATATTTTAACTTCACTATTTGCATTGCACTTTCAAGAATGCCCCTATTCTTTGGTACGATATTTTTTAAATTGCTACAAGCAAAATGGAGTCATCTATCGGCTTCTTGGGTAAATAATGACAGTGCTGCTACCTAATAAATGCTTCTTGTTTTAACCAAAAATCTTTTATACTGCCCCCAACTTCTTCTTTCCTATTTGACGCGCGATATTTTGACGTTGCTTAAATTTCATGTTTATCATGACTGGTAAATTGTGAATATTAACATATTTTTTACGAGTTATAATAAGTTTGGATGTTATCTGTATGAAAAAATTGTCAAGGTATTATTGCTCTAGTGCAGAATGCACACTGTGGTGTATATAGCAACCAGATGAAAACATGAAAAACATTAACAGTATTATATATGGCACTACAAAGGATGTGATATTATTTTCACGTTGCCAAGCATCGTACAACCAACAGAGTGAAATATGTGTCCAGACCGTGGATCGAAACCAGATACCGTGGTATAACGCACCAAGTGCTTTACCATTTAAGTCATCTGGGCAACATCCAGTCTGGCATTTTTCACTTATATATACGTTAGCAATGTTGCAACTTCGCAGTGCAAGATGGAATGTCATACATAACACAGTATTCAGTGGCGTACATGAGACGAATATGTTCCCAGGTATCTGGGTTCGATCCCCGGTGTGGACACAATTTTCAATCTGTTGGTTGTACGTTGTTTAGCAAAATGAAAAGAAATTCACATCCTTTGTAGTGCCATTTAAGGAAGTATGGTGTAGGTTTAGTCCTGCTGAAAATTTAATTGGAAATTTAGGTATTATATGTGCCTACATTTGTCTATTATAGACTAAAAAACTAAAAACAATATAAAAATTTCAAATTATTCCAGTACATCGTCTGGAGGAACTGATGGGTCTAAACAAAACTGCCATAAAAATTTCGTTTTAGACAAATTTTATGGAAAAAAGAATAACCTATAGGTGAATACTGCATATGAAATGTTACGATAATGTCAGACGAGAGAACATAAACAACAAACATTTTACAAATGGGATACATGATTCGTTAAACTTTCTGTAGGGTTATCTATAATGCGTTGAACGCGCAATGTTGCCTGACACATTATTAGCATATCTTTCAAGTGTTTTCTTGTTTCTGAAATCCTACGCTCATTCCAACTTTTCTCATGTGATAGGGGGAAATTTACATAAGCAACAATCCGCAGCAAAATTCTCTCGTTGAAGTCTGTTTCAGCAGAGTCAAGCAACTTTTGTTGACGATAATGTTGTGTTGGCGAAAATGCTGGACAAATTACATCCCTGCACCATGACCTCTAAGTGTTGTTTTATTTGGAACGGTCATTTCTCAACACTAGAACAAAAGTGGCGAGCATAGATTTCCATGAAATTTTACAATGTGATGAATTTATATAATATGATCTGAAATATTTATCTTTTAGTTGATATTCTATAACTAAAGTGTTTATGTTTAAACAATGTTTCTTAATTCCGATTCTTCCGAAATATTTAATTGAAAAGTAACCTAAGGTTCGCTTCAATAGTAGTTAATTTTAAACTAGGCACTGTTTGTATATAAAAAAATACATGAGAATAGTTATTATTTAAACTGTCATCGTTATCCTGAAATCAGAGCATCAGTTCTTGAAAAATATGCCCATCTGATGGCTTATTAAAAATTAAGTTATATTTAGTTTTCCTAAAGTGTAAAATTTAAAAGAATGTGAACTAACTTTTTTACTTTTAACTATTTTTGGATTTCAACTTTTGTTAACGTTTAACACTGAAAAAATATAATTCTCATAATTCATACCTGATCCTTTAAAACCGAATACGCTTGATTCAGTGGGTTCGAATTTATTGATTATTTTAATTTTCTAGCAAGCCATATGGTCTTAAATGGCTGTAATACCTAAAAATAAAGATAGTTCAAAAAGAAAAGTTGGACATATAAAATATATTCAACTTGCTCATAAAAACATTTTACTTCCGTTCAGAAAGTTTTCCCCATTTGTCTCAAATGGTTAAAATAAAAAAGATTAGAATAATTTTCATGTGTGATTTTCACGAGTGAAAGAATTTTATTAAAATAGATGAAATGTGCCAATACCTAAATCGCCTTTGATACTTTCACTTACGATCAATTCATTTTAACTTTAAAAGAAAATTTTAATTAAGAAATTAATTGAATGGAAGTTTTGAATTTGAAATGTATTACTGCTTATTAAGGTGATGATAACTCTCAGCCGTACTTTCGCGAGATGACAGCGCAAACTCGAGCGTTAACTTTGTGACTAGAAATTTGATGAGTTTTCATGAGTCGTTTCATATATCGCAACCATATCAATCTCTGTGAGCAATGAACCAAAAGTTTCAGAAATATTTATTACGTTCTCTATTTAGGATTCGTGTATTTTTCATAAAATGAATTATTCTAGGATCCATACTTCCATTAATGCAATACACATTTTTTTCACCTTATAAATTTTATAATAAAACCAAAAGAAATTAAAGTGTCAATTAAGAAATCATGCTGCGAAAGCTATCGTGATAAGTATAAATCTTTGACAAATTAATAAAATAATTTATGAATGTGTATTATTAAAAAAAATATCAATATATCTGTACTATCTGTTTTCTTGAACAACACAATGTTTAACAAAAATAAGACCTAAGAAGAAAATAAACACTAACAGGAATTTTCTAAACGTTCGTAATATAAGCTTTGCACGAAATATAAGACACATTTTTAAAAAAAGCATGCCTGATCTTATTAAAATAGTCAGTAATTTAGATATAATCAGGATTTTCATTTCTGACAAAAATTTAGTAAATGTATAAAAAATAAAGTTTTTTTACGTATGTGATAGCGAGAGAAAAAAATTTTAAAGGGAAAAAAAATCTTTCTGAAAAAAAGAGTACCTATAAACACTGATAAAATCCAATTTTCTACTAAAGAGACCGAGATAAAATTCATATTTAAAAGAAACCATCTTTTAATGGCTTATTCAAAGTTATACTAAAGCATTTGCGTATCATAAAATTTACCAAGGTGTTACGCACAGCCATCAAAATATGTCATTACTGAAGAAAAATACATGACCAATAAATGTATATTCAAAGCGTTAACACAAATATTCACTAAGGATTAAGTATATAAAGTATGTACGACAACACATAATTATGCCAACTGAAATCCTCATGTGGAAGTAGAAGACTACATAATTGTAAATAATCTGATTGTTATAAACCAAAATTTTTGTCTGTGAAAATAAATCAATGCATAAGTAAATGTAATTAATTTTAAATGCATGTATGTTAAGTTTTGAGCATTAAAAATACATTTCCAAAAATAATCCTGAATCCATATTACGGTGCAAAAATCAGTATAAGATCCCATATTTTCTTCGAAACATGGTGTTAGATTCGCAGAAAAATTTGGTAATCTTAGGATCTTGATTTTGCTTGCCAACACTAACAAACATACAAAATAAAATAACAATGTTAAAATAGTGCTAATAACTAAAACGTGTGTTTCAGAAATTGCTCTTTGAAATAGAAAATTTAAATTAAAAATATAAGTTATTAAATATAGCGTTATATCGGTAGATATATAGTATAAGATATCAAAAGGTTTATTATGTTTGTGAAATTAAGAAGAAATATGGAAAAATACCATTGTTGAGGGTTTGGATATTGAAATAAAACTGAAAATTATTTTCCTGCCATTTACGCAATTTAAGTATTCCATATAAGAAACTTTCTCTCGAAAAAAAAAATATGATTATACCGTAATTTCAATACTTCATTTACACAGTACCTTTCTGGATAGTGACACATCACATTTTTTAGAAGCGTCCTAACACCATGATCGCGATACTTGTTTGTCATGTTGTATAGCATTAAGCCAAGGTGTATATTTCAGTATTAAAAGGAGGATGCTGCCTGTCGCCCAAAAATTAAGCATCGTAATTTTCTATTGAAATCTCTAAGGGGCCGTCCATAAATGATGTCACGCTTGGAGGGGGGGGGGGGGATTCATGAAATTGTGACATTTTGTGACAAGGGGGTGGGCGGGAGTAAGAAGAAGTGTGACATCACACATTTTGTTTTAAATAAAATCATTTAAAATCAGCAAACTAAATTTTGAAGTTATTTTGAAATTACCAGAATTTGAGGGTATTTTTTAATCTGGGCTAAAACAACTTTCATGTGATTTGTTTTTACTTATTTTCCTTTCTTTAAAAAAAATCAATTGATCCTTCATATTAATATTTTATTACTGTTGCATATTAATTATATTTTTTGTTGTAAACCTTAATCTTATTTCATACAAAATAAGTGCACGAATCTTTTTTATTGTTATGCTCACAAATGTCATTAAGATACATAGTTAAAGTTTAAAAATAAAATTTGAAATATGATCTATAACGTAGTGCTTTGCTTCTGAACTGCAAGTATATGTTTATGTAATATAGTGTGACATGTGACAAGAGGGGGGGGAGGGGGTATGTGGAAGTGTGACACTTTGTGACAAAGGGAGGGAGGGAGGTCAAAAATATTGAAAAAAAGTGTGACATCATTTATGGACAGCCCCTAACTAGCGGCAATGTGCAACCAGTTAGGCAGCATGACGCCTTTATGTTCCATATATGTTCCCTCGGTATACAACTTTTATAAAATTAAACATTTTTTTCTATTATTTTTCCGGTGGAAAATTTCCTGGTACATTTTACTTTATTAAAAATTACACGAAAGCATAAACATTATTAGACGATTTTAAGGCGAGGGATGGTATACAATCCAGGACGTTGATTTTTTTCTTATTCCTTTAATTGTTTTATTTGAGTTGTATGGTAATGCGTGTTTTTTTAAATATTTTGCAAAAAAAAAAAAAAAAAAAAAAAAAACAGAAAAAAAAAAAAAAAACAGAAAAAAAAAAAACAGAAAAAATGCTTTCATAAACGTTACTACAGTACTCAATGCACAGGAATGCAACAAATAAAGGTTATTTTCGGATTTACATAGAATTATTTTCAAAAATTAATTTTGATTTGTTTAGAAAATGGAACATTGACCTTTAACGTTCCTAATTCGACAGTGGTTACCTGAAATTGCAGAAAAATATAGATCCATGGATTACAAACGTCAGAATTCTATGGAACTACTAAAGGATTATACTAAGTACATCATTTGGCAATATTTTGATTGATATTTAGAATAATTTACAAACACCATGTCAGTGCTCATAAAGACATGTCACATAAAAAGTAACTACGTAAATAAATGAGTTTTTTCATTTTTTTTCTGTAGTTTGCCAAAAAGGGGTTAAGAGTCAAGCTACAAGATGTTTATAAAACTCTCATTCCCAAAGAAATATAAAATTTTCTTGCTATGATAAATTACTTGTATGCGTGAATGACTTTTAATATTTTCCAGTCAAGCTAGTTATGTAGAGAACTATCATGACTGGAAAATATTAAATTTACGGTAAATCTTTTATTTTCGAAAGACAAATTCATGTGTTAATAAAATGATTTATAAAAGAATGGTCCAAGACAAATACAGAAACACAATACCACTTTAGAAAACTGAATAGACAAGGATAAAATATTCCAATTATCCAAGAACGTGGTTCAATAATATTAATTACATAATTTGATACTATTTTGAGTACGTTTTTCAAGAAAACCAAACGTAAGTACGAATTTACCAATAATCCGTATCATTCAAGTTACAATAGATGGAGAGACGAATGTAATAATTATACATCCAATACTTTAGTTCATACAAAAAGGGAAAAAACCCTAAAATAAACCCCGATCATATTCCATATCTTCCCTTATTTTTCAAAATGTGACTTCTTGTATTATGAGACAAGTAGGATAAGAATTTATAAAAGTCTCATCCTCTAAAAATATAAAATTCTCCTGCTATGATCAAACAATTTTATGCATGAATGGCATCTCTCAATAAATGTCTTGACTCGGAAGGTGTTAAATATACCACAAATCTTTTATCTTTGGCAGAAATATTTCCGCGTTACCCTACACTGTCATTTTTTTTAAAAGTTAAACATATTTTAGAACTGAAATCATATTTCTCCGTGGAGGTATATTTATCATATTTTATGATCAAAAGGTTCTCGAAAATCCCAAATGATTTATAGATAAAAATTACATTTGAGAGAGAAAAGATAATAATTTTAAAAGTTGAGTCAAGCTATAAGATGTTTATAAAAGTTTCATTCTCAAATAAATATAAATTTTTCTTGTTATGATAAATAACATGTATGCGTGAATGGCTTCTCTTCGTAACTATCTTAACTAGAAGGTATTAAATTTACGGCAAATCTTTTAATTTTGGCTAACAAATTCAAGTGTTAATAAAAGAATTTTCGATGAACGGTCCAAGGTAAATACAAAAATACAATACCACTTTTAAAAACTGAATAGACTGGATAAAATATTCCAATTATCCAAACAAGTGGTTCAATAATACGAATTACATAAGCATTTTGACACTATTTTGAGTATGTTTTTCAAGAAAAAAAACGTAAGTATGAATTTATCAATACCTCAAATCATTAAAGCTACAATACATGGAGGAAGTGAATGTAATAATTATACATCCAATACTTTAGTTTATACAAAAAGGGAAAAAACACTAAAATACATCCCGATCACATTCCATATAACCCCTTATCTTTAAAAATGTGACTTTATATATTATGGGACAGGTAGGAGAGGAATTTATAAAACTATCATCGTCTAAAAATATAAAATTCTCCTTCTATGATCAAACAATTTTATGCATGAATGGCATCTCTCGATGAATGTCTTGACTCAAAAGGTGTTAAATATACCACAAATCTTTTATCTTTGGCAGAAATATTTCCGCGTTACCCTACACTGTCATTTTTTAAAAAGATAAACATATTTTAGAACTGAAATCAAATTTCTCCTAGGAGGTATATTTATCATATTTTATGATCAAAAGGTTGTCGAAAATCCCGAATGATTTATAGATAAAAATTACATTGGAGAGAGAAAAGATAATAATTTAAAATACTTTCGAGTAAGTTGTATAAACATCATTCCATAGATCTTTTTATATGTACACAGAAACATTAATTCAGCTGTATAAAATAACTAAATATAATCATTACATCAAACACATTTAGTCAGTTTTTTATTTAAAACAAAATGTTTCTACAAAACAACAAAAAATAATAATGGAAGTCTTAATAAGACATATTTGTAAATTTGAAAATAACATTTAAAACCATTATGAGTTATCCGACTTTTTAAGTTATTAAAGAATGTATTTCATTATACAAATTTGGTAATAAAGTTTTTTTTATATCATTTTATTTCTAAGTGAACGTTTTGCACTGCTTAATTCCTCCAGTGCAAAAACACTAAAATATAATTTAAAGGAAATTTTGTAGCTTGGAATCATTTTATGCCAAACGAGTTTTCTGTTCATGGTATTAGTTTTTTGTTCAACATTGAATTAAGAAAGGAAACAAACTCCGATTTAAAAGGTGTCCCAAAAGTGCTAAAACGCTCTTTAATTTTATTGCCTGATGGAAAAGTACCACCTGTATGTAATAAAAACCTGTATGAAGTATCTGCATTCTTTAAGCATTTCATAAGGGTTCAAATGATAGGATATAAGATTGCGTTAACGAAAAAATAATGGTATTAATTTTGGAAAAGATTTTTCTTTAATTTCATTTACATGGCTCACAAATGTTCCTGTTTTGAATGAAGTATTTCCAAAGAAAACTTTTCGTGGTTGGTTCCTGCAACATTTTCAATAAAAACGACCTTCTAGGCATGTCCCTATAAAAATTTTAAAGGAAATCGAAAAAAAAAAAATTACTGTTTCAAAAAGTAGTATTCTAAACAATATGCAAGAGCTGCATGTATCAAATACTTTCTAAAATTGCAAAATTAAATACTATTGGAGAATAATATTTGTGTCCCTTTTTCTTTAAAGAGAAAGCATATTATATATTATAATATTATAATAAAATTAATAGAGAATAATATTAATAAAATAATTAGAGAAATAATATTAAATTAAATTCCCTGCCGAGATTTAATCATACGATTTGACATTTTTGTTCCGAGTCCTTCATTTAACTTGAAATAAATCATTTAGAAGAATTTGATTACATAATCTTCCACTTTCAACAGAAGATTGAATAATCTCATTCGTGTAAATTTTTGCTTGTGTTTATTATTATTTATTTGAAGCCATAACATTACTGAAATTTCTTTTAGTTATAAAACGAAATAGTAGACTGTAAAAAAAAAAGACAATTTCCATAATCTAATGAAAATTTAATATACCAGCAAGCGAAAATATACAATAACCTCTTCCTAGTTATGCACGATTCCAAAAAAACGTTCTTTACATGTAGAAATCTCAGAAACCAATATATATTCGAGGTTTAAAGAAGCAAAGTTTAAGAAATACATTTTAATTTGCTGCCGCTGTTTTTCGGAAACGTTTCCGGGTAGTTTTTATAGTGCATTAATCTGTTTCCTCAACCCGGAATTTAATTATTTCGGATGCTATCAATTTCCGATAAAACATTTTCATGTTCAAGAGACATGTTTTACAGACACACATGTTAATGTAACAGACATTAACATTAACATTAAAATGAATATTATTGTGTTACTCTTTGATGTATAAATTCAATTGCGTATCTCAAAATGTTTAATTAAACATCCCAAAACCAATATTCCAGTTTGAGAAAACTAAGAAATACATTTTAATTTGCTGCCGCTGTTTTTCGGAAACGTTTCCGGGTAGTTTTTATAGTGCATTAATCTGTTTCCTCAACCCGCAATTTAATTATTTCGGATGCTATCAATTTCCGATAAAACATTTTCATGTTCAAGAGACATGTTTTACAGACACACATGTTAATGTAACAGACATTAACATTAACATTAAAATGAATATTATTGTGTTACTCTTTGATGTATAAATTCAATTGCGTATCTCAAAATGTTTAATTAAACATCCCAAAACCAATATTCCAGTTTGAGAAAACTGATGATTACACTATAAAAACTTTTTGAAGCATTTCCGACAACCAGTGGCAGCAAAAGACACTTTGTTTTAATAGAGGTTTTTTTTTTTTTAAATCTCAAAAATATATTTTTTCTGATGTTTCTAATGATAAAGAAAGTTTTTCGGAATCAAGGCTGACTCGAAGTGATTATTATATATTTTCACACGCAGTTATATTATATTTTCTTAGATTAAGAAGTATTTGTCTTTTTTACAGTGCACGATAGGAGAAATTTTTCGTTTCAACTTTTTTAAAGAGACGGTCTGTAAAGTTAAATCAATACTCTTAAATTAACTTTCCTGGCAAGGTTTGTGTCCTAGGATTTTGCGGCGTCCCAGAGCTATTTATTTAGCTCGAAAGAATTTTATTAGGAACATATTTTAAAAGATCCTTCATCTTTCATATAAATATTGATTACCCTTACTCGTAAAAATTAACCCTTTGTTTATGTTTATTACTTCTTACTCGAAGATATAACATTTATCAAATTACTTGTACAATTATAGAATTAAATTTTATTATACGAAGAAACATTCATTCGTCGTTCTGTGGACAAATAACTTTCATTATATCCTCGTATATGTTAAACAATTTAAATTAAATAATAAAAAAATTAATAAAATGAACTTTGGCTATAACATAGTATAATTAAAAAAAATAATTAAATTTCTTTTCGAGCCAATTTCGAAATTTTGTCAACTTATCATTTTAATACACTTTGTTTGAAAGATTGAATCACCTAAGCTGATTTAAATTTATTTTACATTGATTTTGAAAATATATTAAATTTAAAATTTAGTTTCTGTGTTCATTTTTAAGTATTAATTCTTTTTTATATTTTATGCCAAAAAAAGTTTTAATAACATTTGAAGAATAAGAATTTTTATTTTTATTTTTTTAATAATAATGCCGTGTAGAAAACATACAGATCAGAACTGTTTCTTTTTAATGTACTTATTTATTTACTTAGAAATTAAAAGTTTCTAAAGAAAATCAATATTTCCTTTCAAATCAAT
The DNA here is from genome assembly GCA_963931845.1 of Maratus michaelseni. Lineage (NCBI taxonomy): Eukaryota > Metazoa > Arthropoda > Arachnida > Araneae > Salticidae > Maratus > Maratus michaelseni. The sequence goes on along the minus strand of OZ007594.1, from coordinate 172,013,724 downwards.
GGAATATCTGTATTTAACTATATATCTATAAGAAGATCTCTGCAGAATTTTAAAATTTATTTCTAAAATGCTGCATCCAAAGTATATTGTATAATATTGATCTTTGAGATTTCAAATGATTTTGATAGCCATTGACTACCTAACAATTTACCAATAAAATATGTAATAATTTATTATTCCTTGTATAACTACGCATACCTATTCCTTGTATACCTTGTATATCTAATTTTTTATTCCTATGAAAATATGTCTGAAAGATAGAAACTACTTATTTTAATATTTCTAATTTAAAACTGACATATTTAAATATCATTATATTAACAATTTATAAATAAAATTAGTTATAAATTTTCGAACTTTAGTTCTGAAATTCTCTAAAACATTTTTATCATAATGTATATCTTTACAGACTTCTGTTATAAAGTTACACATATTGATCTTAACATATATTGTTTAAAAACAAACATTAATCTTTTCTTCAATATTTTATGCATTTTTTCAGAAAGACATAAAACATAAAAATGTTGCATGATAAAAGAACAAATTAAATTTAATTCATACTATATAATTTTCTGACATTTGTTAAAAATTAGAAATTTCCGTTGCGAATGTTCCAAATCAGTGACTAAATTGAGCTACAGTTTAAAACAAATTTATTCGAATGTATATTTTCACTCATATTCGCTAGTGTACAAATTGAAATGATGCTATATTTAGAAGTGATGCATGGCAACAAAAGAGAAAGCTATATAGCATAGGTCATTCTCGCCATCGTTATACATTTCTAAAAATAGCTACTGAATTTGTCAGCTGTTGAAAAGTGAACAGCGATCTTTTTCACGAAGACGGAAAAGCCGTAGTCAAAAAAGTAGATTTTTTTCCTTAATAACCATAACACTTACAAGCATGTTCAATATTGTAACCAGAACTATAGGTGCGATGGTATGTCTCCAAATTTTTAATTAGTTTCCATTATATGAGGGGGTTAGAATGACAGTGGATTAAGTCAAATATTTTAGAAATCTACACCCAGAAAAAGGAATTGATTAAAACTACAAAACATGTTTTGTTGAGTACATTTTGGTTGTTTTAGCAAAATTCAAGTAAAATTGAACCATTTTACTTGAATTAACAAAACATTTTTTGCTGACGATCCAATTTTTTTTTTTTTTTTGGAATTGTAAAAAAAAAAAAAAAAAAAAAAAAAAAAATATATATATATTTTTCGTTTAAACAAAATTTCTATTGACCTATATTTAAACAAAAAGTTTTGTTGGGTCAACCAAATTTTTGTTGATTCAACTTTTTTCTAGGTGTAGGTAACCATATTTTCACTGAACGTATATTAATTTATCTCCAGTGCGACAGTCCGTCATAGTTCACTTAGGGAGTCGCTAGAGCGCAAAACAAAGTTGGACAACTTAATGCAACGGCATTTCGACAAGTTTCACAAAACTCTTCATTTCTGAAATTACTAAATATTGACTTACTCCACTGTCATTCTAACCCCCTAACATATAAGAGGCAATAACTTTTTTTTCTATCATTTAAAAATAAAGTGAACTATTTAATTTAAGCAAATACAGGATATTTCGCAAAAATCCGTCCTCCTTGAAACGCAGCAATGAAATTTATTTAAGCAGAATAAGAAAATATATTATAATACGTTCCTTTACAGTAAATCTGGAAAAAAGGTTTCCTCAAGCATTTAAACATATTTGGTCCCAATTCCCATTTCAATATAAAAATTACAAACTTATCATGTTTTTTCTTTACCTCTTTTCATATTCTGCTTACCAAGGACGGTTCAGACTTCAAAAGTAACATAATCGTAATCCGTTTTAATTTAATTATCATTTAATTTAGAATTAAGAGCTAAAAAGATCAGTTCTGATAAATTGAAATATTTCTTTGTTCCATGCAATTAATTTAACTTTTGTACTCGAGATATGCAAATTTGTTACTATATTTCCTCTTAAGAGACTACGCTACTCACGCGAAGAAACGCTAAAGCTAATGTTAAGTCTATGGTAAGTGCGATTTCTCGCTCGCATTTTAATATTTTTAAATGATTTTTTTTTTTGCATAAGATGGCTGAGGTCCATTTCTAACGTTGTTAGTTTTTACTTTTTTTTGTTACAGTTTTTTTATAAGCGGACATTTTCAATTTTGAAACCGGTTGGAACCGGTTCTGAAAGGGAAAGTATCTTTATATAAACAAACTGGAACCAAAATCGAAAAAGTAAAAACTAACAACATTAGAGATGGACCTCAGCTATCCTATGCAAAAAAATCACTTAAAAATGTTAAAATGCGAGCGAGAAATCGCGCAAGAACCTTCCCATAGACTTAACATTAGCTTTAGTGTTTCTTCGCGTGAGTAGCGTAGTCTCTTAACAGAATAAATAAACACCGGAATAACATTAAATAAAGTCATTTTGGTGATGATTTCCTTCTTTTCATTATATGTTTAGAAGTGAAAGAATATTATTAGGTTTTAGAAGTTATTGCGTTTTGCCATTGAAATTTCTATTATTCTCAGATTAGATTTAAGTATTTTGTTAAATATATAATTTACTCTTAAATTTTATATTATTAGGTAACGTCATAGTTTATCTAAACAGTAGACCTATTTATTATTCTACAATTATTCAAGAATAGAAAGATGATTTAATAAATTTTACCTTAGTTACATGCAAAGAATATGATCAGGTTTATGTTTTCATCGAATGTTTTATTACTCCGAAATTAGATTTAAGTAATGTGCTAAAGCTGTAATTTTTATTTAAATTTTATAACATTAGGTAAAGGGATTGTTCATGCAAACATTAGAACTATTTATATGTCTACAATTAATGAAGATAACAAAAAATATAGTTAATGTTAGTTATTTTTACCACTAAACACTAACATTAACTAGTAATTTAGTTAATGTTACCTTACATATAATCTCTTTTACAATATTATTACAATTATACTGCTGATACAACTTCTAGAAAGGCTAGATCTAAATTAAAAAAATATTTTTGTCTTGTTGATATAAATCCTATTTAGATTATACATGTGTTTATACAATGATATGGATTATTTCTTTTAAATGCTAAAAGGTGTAAATTAACAACATAATACACACTAAAATATATTTTATTAGATTCTTGACATGTTTCGGCTAACTCCGAACCATTTTCAAAAACAAATGAGAATATTCGATAATTGCACAGTCTTTGAAGTTATTATTTGAAATGCTATCATGTAAGTTTCATGTACTTAAAAAAAAAAAATACGCACGTTATCTTTTATTTTTACTTGGTTATTTATTTTCATATTTGTAATCATGGATAACTCGAGCCACAATTTCGGCAAGTTAAAAGATGCTGCATCGATCAGAATCGGTGATAACTTACCGAAATTGTGGCTCGAATTACTCCATGGTTACAAATATGAAAATAAACAACCAAGTGAAAATAAAAGATAACGTGCGTAATTTTTAAAAAAGTACATTAAAATTAAATGATAACGTTTCAAATAATAACTTCAATCTTTGTGCAATTATAGAATATCCTCATTTGTTTTTGAAAATGGATTGGATTCAGTCGAAACATGTCAACACTCTAATAAAAGTTATTTTACGGTATATTACGTTGTTAATTTACACCTTTTAGCATTTAAAAGAAATATATTATTACAAGGTGTTATAATATATTATATTTTTATATAAATGATGTGGTTATTAAATAAATTGTTTATCTGAAAAAAATAAAGTTACTATTTCGAAACGCTCAAGTAAAATGATTTTCATCTTCATTGTGAAATGACTCGAATGGTATTTGAAAGAAATATATGCAAAATAAGTATTTTTATGTACAGTTTAATAGACAACACAGGTTACACAAATATATTTCTAATGGTTCTTAATAAAATGCATAATTATATATAATTACAAGGGGAAATTTTGATACCGATGTCGAAAACATAGTTTTTAATTTTGAAATCTACAGTGAATTATTATAACAAGATGCGATTTAAAATTTATTTCTTAATCTGTCTTCTATTACATACATTTTATGAAAAGACAAAAAAAAGAGTTTCTTTTAAATTACTTTTCCCATGATTTTTCTTTCCAGTTATTCTTATTTCCAATGCTCTTCAATGTTTGAAATAAAATTAAATAATTTAAATTTCATTACCAAGTAAAAGTTTGTGTTGGAATATTTTCATATTTTATCAAAATGTTTCATATATATCTCCTAGGAAAAGCTCATTTTTCTAGAATCAGATCACAATAAAGTCTTTCTTTAATAAAATAAAAATGTCATAAATCAAAAATGAAAATGGCGCAAAAACTTACATTATTCAAAACTATATAAATATTTCAAAAAGAAATTAAGCCAAAAAGTTATCTTAACAAATGCCTTTTTATTTCATGCTTTACTATTTCATATGCATTAAATTTGAATGCGGAAACTGAATTCCAAGAAAACTCATTTGAGAATAAAAAAAGATAACAAAATATGACAAGATTTACTTTATTGTTAAAATTTTATACAAGTTATTTTTATTTCGCGTCTTCTAAAATAGCAATTTGCGAAATTATTTTAAACTTTTCAGATATTTTTCTCGAGATTTCAAACATATTTAAATAATTTAAATTTCAATACGAAGTAAAAGTTTGAACTGAAATATATATATATTCTGCAGAACACAGTGAATTCAGAATGTGAAGATCAGAAGAACATAAATTATTCAAACATATATAAATATTTTAAAAGGAAATTAAGCGAAACGTTATCTCAAAAATATACTCGTTTTTTTTTCTTATCTTAATAACCCACTTGCTGCATAGCAACTCGATGTGTTCTATCATATATTCTAATATGAGGAAAAATTGCGTGTGTGCGTATATATTTAAATATATGCAGATTTTATATTAAAAACGACTCTAACGGTTTTAACGAAATTTTATATCCTATCGTTTTTGGGCACCAGAAAACCATTGGGCTAGGTCACATGTTCGAGAAAATTCAATTAGTGGGTCATTTTGGGTCACCAGGGGTCAGGGTCATGCTAATTGTATCTAAAAAATGGTTCAAACGATTTTGACTAAATTTTGTATCCTACCATTTTCGGGCACGAGAAGACTATTGGGATGGGTCACATGTTCGATAACTTTCGATTAGTGGGTCATTTATGGGTCAATACCTATCAAGTTAATTTTATCTAAAAAAAAAGGCTCCGATTTTGATTAAATTTTGTAACCTACGAGTTTCGGGTACGAGAAAATCACTGGGCTAGGTCACATGTGTGTCATTTTTGGGACACTGTGGGTCAAGCTAATTTTATCTAAAAAACAGCTCAGACTATTTAGACTAAATTTTGCATCCTAAAGTTTTTGTGCACGATAATATTGTTGGGCTAGATGTCATGTTCGAGAAAATTCAATTAGTTGGTTATTTTGGTCATGAGTCATTATGGGTCAAGTTATTTTTAGTTTAAAAACGGCTCAGAGAATTTAAACTAAATTTAGCATCCTACAGTTTTAGGAAACAGGAAGACCATTGGGCTAGGTCACATGTTCAAGAAATTTCGATTAGTGGGCCATTTTGGTCATGGGTCATTATGGGTCAAGCTAATTTTATCTTGAAAACGGCTCAGGCGATTTGAAAAAAAAATGTATCCTACGGTTTTGGGGCACGATAAAATCATTGGGCTAGGTCACAAACTCGAGAAAATACGATCATTTTTGTTCATTTTTGGTTCACTGTCGGTCAAGCTAATTTTATCTAAAAGAGGGATGAAATTATTTTGACTAAATTTTATATCCTACAGTTTTCGGGCACGAGAAGACAAATTTGATTAGTGGGTCATTTTGATCAGGGGTCATGATATTTGAACTCAAAGCTAATTTTGACCGACCATAGCTCGGTCTTCCCTGCTTGTTCACATTACAGCAGATCTTGCGAATGTTTTGTGGATAAATAAATCAAAGAGCTAATACTACCTTTTTTAAATACTAAGTTTAAAGTACATTTATAATTGTAGGTTACAACCATTTCAATAAATATGCGCATTGTCACTGTGACATGATAAAATTGTAAGTGCCGTTATAATATTATTATCTTAATGGATGGTAGGAATAGATCGTATAGTGAACTTTTAAATATTATTGCAGTTGTGATTAAAATAGCAATTAACCCTGCACAATTTGTGCATCTGTTCTTTAGGTCAATATTCTTTGCGAAGAGAATCAAAAATAATAATAAAATGAATTAAACGGTCTTACTTGAGTGAAGAAATAGATGCAGACTATAAATGATGAATACCATAAGTTGGATCCATAAAATCTTTATTGTAATTCTTGAGGAAGGAGGAAGGATGAGATGAAATCAGCTGCACATCATTGCTTTAAAAAGTACTGGCTCAAATTTCGTAAAATTCGAAGAATCTTTAAAATATTCCTTCTGGCAGAATCCAATAAGGGATGTAGAATTAATGCAGAATTAAATTACCAGTTGATTTAAAACTTTTAAAATATTAAACTTAAAATTTACAACAGCATTTTTTATAGAATAATTAAAAACTGAAAACGCGAAATTGATCTCCAAAGAATCCGCGCATGGCGATTCTAGGATACGAGCGCCGGCATAGCCAGGCCTCAGATCAGACGACGTTTTGCATAAATTTACAGCATCATTTTTATTAAAATTCTGTTGGAAAAATGTGCAACATTAGTATTTATACCCAGAAAAGGGGTGCACAAATGTGACAGCAAGATTAATTTAAACTAATTTGATGATTAGGAATTACGCGAAAAATCAAAAGAGCAAATCAGAAACAAATTAACATTTAATAATTAAAAGAACAATTCTAATTTGTATTTGAAAGACACGCCCCTTTCGCATGCAGCACCAAGACAAAAACAGCTTCCGAAAACACACCGAACCAGAGCGGCGGTGACGCATGCGCACAACACACGCGTGCGGAGTGAGAGCCGCTGAATGACGATGACGTCACAGCTCAGCGCCGATTGAAACGAACGCAGAATGCCTTGCAGAGAAAACAACTTGCGCGGTGGCGACGGCTGCCGATAAAATAGCCTTTAAATGAGCAGCAAATAAACTGGAAAGGTTGTAAAATACAGAAACACGATAAGCTGAAATATAAAATAATTAAAAAAATATAAAACTGTGATATATCTTTATCACAGTCACTGGCGTGTTTGTCAACACAATTTCATATTTTGAAGATTTAGCTTATAATTTTTAAACTTGAAGGAAAACAATGGCGGTATTTAAAAAAATATATTATACAAAGATATTTCAGATATACTAATTAATAAATGCGATATTAAATATTTTTAATAACTGAACCATTCTACTATTAATATACCAGTCAAAAGTTTTTACCACCATCATTCAGGTGTAATTAATTGAAAACCTGTATATTTTGTTTAAATTAATTTCGTGTAAATAGCAGTATTAACAGTTGAGTTCAATGAGAGGACCCTAATCTCTTTTAACCTATTTCGTTGAATGTAAAATTAAAAAAAAAAGCACAATGTAAAAATTTCACTCGACAGACGATTTTTTTCTACGGCAACGGTTTCCAAGCTTTATCTTTACGGAACTCATCTTAATGCTTCAACTTACTTCAGGACCCAACTAATATGTAAATAGATATTTGTATAATTAGTCGTAGAGAAAAGATGAACTTTGGTACGAAGCATACACACGAAAACAGTAACAGCTATTAATGAAGTGTAAGAGGAGGTACCAAAACCTTTTGTTACGTAAATAAAGTTAATTTAATAATGAATACACTGTAAATAAAACATTTTAGAAATCAATTATGTTTATAACATTGTTATTCAATAATGATAGAGTCTGTGTCAGGTTGAGAGTCTTGTATCGGTTCGGGTTACCCGCCTTTACCGGCACCCGACCCGACTCGACTCGCGGAACGGCTTCGAGTTCACACTATACTTTTTCGTTGCGGTTTGGGTTCGGTTCGGGTTAACTTTTTCGATTTTGCTGCGGGTCGAGTTCGGGCTGACTCGTTTTTTCAAAAGAATATCCACAATATGTTTTCAGGTCAAAAGTATGTATACAATACCACCTCCATAATGAAAACTCCCGAAATCTGGACTCATGCATTTAGTGAACACTTTTCCAATTCCTCACACTTTATTTGTACTATTATAACTTGAAATAGTGGGCGCCTGAAAATCTACGCACATTTAGTATGTGTATGTGTGCATAAACTATCGCAAATACGATACATGTGATTTTGTGTGTATCATAAACGAAATGTTGATAATGTTTTCATATTCTGAGAAAAAAAAAATGGTTCTTAACTGCACACTGTAAAAAATAACCGATGTTTCTTATTTTATGAAAATATACTATAACCACGAACGAAAATATAATATAATCTTCTGAGTTATCCGAAATTCCGAATAGCGTGTTCCATTGTCTTTTGAATCCCCAGAAACCCATACATTTCCAAAATTTAAAGAATAATTTATAAAAACAATGTATTTTTCGCTGCCCGTATTTTTCAGAAACGTTTCCGAAGGATTTTTATAGTGTATTAATGAGTGTCCTCAGCCTGGATCACCTGTTTTTCGAATGCTATCAATTCTCAAGTAAACGTTTTCGTGCTCAAAAAATATGTTTAACAGACAAACATGCAAAATTAACAGCGTTAACAATAACATTAAAATTAAGATTATTTCTTTACTCTTTCATGTATAAATTAACTTATGCGGCTGAAAACGTTTACTTGAGAATGGATGATATTCGAAAAACAGGTATTCCAGGCTGAGGACACTAATTTATACACTATAAAAACCCTTCGGAAACATTTCTGAAAAATACGGGCAGCGAAAAATACTTTGTTTTTATAAATAATTCTTTAAATTTTGTAAATGTATGGGTTTCTGGGGATTCAAAAGACAATGGAATACGCTATTCGGAATTTATGATAACTCAAAAGATTATATTTTCGTTCGTAGTTATAGCATATTTTCATAAAATAAGAAACATCGGTCATTTTTTACAGTGCACCGTAAGGAACGAATAAGCTATGCTTATATTTCTTATATACATTTTATTTTTTTCTCATGGAGTAAATTGAATATATAGTCATTCATATTCAAATACGTATTTTTTTCATTTGAAACATAGTTCTGTTAAAACCTTTTGTAAAAATCTCAACAATCCGACTTGCAAAAACCCTAAATATGACCATGAAGAATTATTTTAGGCAGGGCATAAAATTTCAGTTGAAAAGGTACTAGCCAGACTAAAATTTTGGCTCGCCACTATTTTACATTCATTCAGACTGAAAAGTCGGTCACCACACCAGCTTAAAAAAATGAACTATTTATGACAAACTGAATTGAAATTGGCCATTGTTAGAAGGAGCTGTCTGTTAAACCTAGAACATTTTACTATCATGAAAAATATGAAGAATTTTGTAAAATGTTAATAATTCGGGAGAAAGCAAATAATTTTTACGGTGTTTCAAGCAGCTGAGCTTAGGTGGTGAACCTGTGAAACCTGTTTCACTTTGCGCAGGAGTGAAGAGCGATCAGATTCGACCTTGGAAGCGATAAAAGCAACCTTGGCGCTTGCGCGGTGCAAAAGCGGGGGAACGAGTGCAGATGGGGCGTGTTTGTTCCTATGTAGGAGAGAAATGGAAGTGGGTGACGCCGCATTTTTTCTTCTTTTGGAAGATAAATGCTGTCGCTTGATTTTAAAACACTTCTGCTTGTCGCTACATTGAGGTACGGTATTCTGAGCATATACAGTTTGATTTGAAGCAAAACATTTCAAAAGGCGAAATTTACTCGCCAACCTTAAATATTTGGTGGCCAATAGCGAGCTGCCGAGCGGAAGTTTCGTGCCCTGTTCTAGGGTGAACCCACACGTAGAAAGAAAATAAGAGTCATATCGACACGAAAAAATAAAAAAATAAACAACCCGACCCGATGCAGGACTCTATTCAACGATATCGAGGTGTCTGCTATTCAGATGTGTCACTATATATGAATGTTAAAGAGTATAGATTTGTCAATTTTTCCATGTAAAATAAAAAAATTATATTAGAGTTATACTTGTATATTACTTTTCATAATAGCATTAAAACATGATTTATTGCCCTTTCTTTGCGGGTTCGGGTCGGGTTGCGGGTCACTGAAAGTTATATTTGCAGTTTCGGGTCGTGTTGCAGGTCCAGGAATTTTATTTTGTCAGGTTCGGATCGATTTGCGTATGGACTTCAAATGGATATTACGGCTTCGGGTCGGGTAAAACCCGACCCCTGCAAAACTCTAGTCAGTCTTAAATTTTTTTTTTTTTACTTTATCCCCTATATACTCTCTACAGGAAGTTTAATTAAACACTATCTTTTTCACAAATTATTTATTTGTTTCACGATATTTTACGTGATATGTATAACATATTGTCTGTATTAAATTATTGTAACAGATAAGAATAATTATATATGTTTAAAGTATCTGATCAATCATTCCGTGACGCTCTAAAACATCATGCTCACGACCAGTTCGCCCGTAGGAAATGATAATGGCGAGTGAATCGCGACTGCGATTTATAGGTTTGAGAACCGCTGTTCGAAATAAAGAGCTAAGTCATGAAGTTTGCATACGTTAAAATATGTTTTTTATTGCTTTTAATTTTCTTTAAAAAATAATTGAATCAAGATATTTTTCAGTTTGTCATAAATAGTTCATATATATATATATATATATATATATATATATATATATATTGACTCAGAGTGACTCGGTTAACTGAGAGTTACAATAAGTGAGTTGAGAATCAATTTTATAAAAATATCTTACATGAAAACATTAAAAATACAATGTACATTTAAGACAGTAAAATTGCGGTATCTGAAGAAATAAGTTACACATTTCAAAGGGATCTGCACTGCTTGAGATGAAATGAAAATTATAGATAAATAAAATGATGGACATTTTTTTAATACTACACTTTAAATAGCACTGTTAGCGAAATTTAGTGCTATGCAACTGTTTTTAGTTTATTTTAATATTATCTAGTATCATAAGCTTGCGTTTTCTACTAATAAATTTTTATGTGATTCCATACAAAACATTTTGTACTGTCAGATGAATAAAAATAAAAAATAAAATTGCTATCTTCGCCACGATTAATTTTTGCAAATCAATTTCGCTTATTTTACCATTTTCAAGTACAGACGATTTCCATTAATTTTTATTACTTCATTGTTTGCGTTTTCTTCTTTTTTATTAAACCGGTGACGCTAATAAGTACAATTCAGATCATGAAATATTTCAACGATGATAATCGTAAATTATTGTGCATCAGTTGCTTTTATTTCACGGTGTGGGATATTGCAAAGAATGTTTCGTAATTGTCTAGAGAAGCTAAAATTTAATTATCATGCGTTAACGAATGCAGACGGCATTCAATATGTATTTTTTCAAATGAGAGGGAAAGATAACTTTTTCATAAATTTTTCTGCGCATTAGATTATATATTATTTTTATTCCCCTTATCTACCGCTCCCATTGATAATGATTGTTGCTAATGCTTCCATTTTTCACCTTGCAACTATTAAAATAATCATTTTCTGTCATCTATTTTTTCCCCTTATTCCCTTTTTACATAAAAAATGATGCCATAGAAATGGAAACTTACTGAACTTCCTTTAATGTTTTCACCTTCTAAATGTTTAAGGAGATAGAAGCGTTTGGGAAGAGATAATACTTGATTTATTTGAAATGAAGCAACTACAAAAACTTAATTATTGAAATATCATTGATATATCATTTTAATTAAAAACTACAATTAAAATGTCGAATATATATCTACCCTATATATATATATATATATATATATATATATATATATATAAAATTCTAATGAAACGACTGATTAAACGAATAAAGTCAATGATTAAACGAATATATGTCAATTACGAGTTTTGTGGAACGCTGACCGTAATATAATTTTAATAAGTTGTTACAGTTTAAGATGTAAGTTGTACTTACCGGATATTTTTCCTCGAAGATGGTGTAAGTAGCATTTATGGTTATTTTACAGGTTTGCACAAAATAATCTGAATATATGAAACGAAAATATGTTAAATGATTAATTTCAGAATGCTGAGGTAATGAAATTTTAGTATGTTGTTACAGTCAACTACAGTATGTAGTTTCTAAAATAGGGTTATATAGTTTACAGTTTTTAGTTTACATTTACAGTTTATATTATAGTTTACATTTACAGTTATCTTACAGGGCCGCAAAAAAGAATACGAATATACGAAACAAATATATGTTAAATATGAGATATGTAGAATGCTGACGGTAATGCAATTTTTGCTTGCATCGCGTGTTTCTGATGCTACAAAATTTAATTAAAAATATAGCGTTTCATAAATGGTAAAATAGAATTGATCTAATATTATCATAAGTTATATCTGTTCGAATAATTAATGAATTTACTTTATGTTAGTTTAATAACCTTAAATTATTGTTTATCTGGTAATATTATTGGACTATGTTGTAAAGACATTTTCTCATTTTTAACCCTAAAACTTTATACATTTATCGTCTAATACCAAATACATACTGTGTCTTAATATTTATTTCTCCAAACGCTTAAGAAAATTTAAGTTCTTCATTATTTTCGGAGCATATTAAATATTTTCCACAGATCCAATGATAGCGATTGTTGCTAATTCTCTCATTTTTCACCCTGCACTTATTAATATAGTCATTTACTTTTGCTAATTGTTTTTACCTTACACCAAATTTTACAAAGAAGTGATGCCACACATTAAAGGGGATTGAATGATAATTGGAGGAGAACCAGTATCCTAATTTTCTTTCATGATTTTACACCCACTTTTGTAGGGAGCGTTGTTATACTGTTGATTAATTTAAAATGCATATGTATAAGCCGATCCGTGTAAAAGTCGAGCATACGACTTTTCAGTGAAGAATTATATAACATCCGAAACTCGTATATAAGCCGCTATTAAAAAATTCAGCGACCGAAAAAGTAGCACTTCGTTCTGCATAGCTAATAGGGAACAAATGCGACAATGACAATGATGAAGTAGACATTGACGACCTTCATCTTGATATTTCAATGAAAAGAAGTGATTTTAAGGAGTTTTTGAAAATAAAGATAATGACATGGATAGAGAATGAGGATTGGTGACTTATTCACTGAAAAATAATGGGACAATAAATGATTTGGGGGAAATTTGTAAGTTTTTTATTTTAATTATATTTAATATTTTACTTTAGAATATCAATTTTATAAAATTTTATTCACTTATGTATAAGCCGACCCCCAACTTTGGAGTCAAGAAAAATTCCAAAACTTTTCGACTAATAAATAGATAGAAATATATGGTAATTTCCTTTAATTACTAATTAAAGAACAAGAGGCCAAAACCCCTCTCCAGATCCCACGGTCTCTAAAAACATTCTAATATACTCAGTTTAAACAAGTTGGAAATTGTACGTCAAACGTTACAAACGAGGTGCGTTCGTACGCACGTTTTAGAATTAAATTCATCATATCCCGTGCGTAGAACGGGTTAAACAGCTAGTTAAGTATATATTTTATGACACTGCTCATACAAATATCTTAACTAGTTATATAAATATTCAGATCTTGATGAATTTTAATTCTGTGAAATGAATTCTATCGTCTGCAGATTAATTTCTGTAATAAAATAAGTATCTCGGTCGCTTGACGATTAAACTTCGGAAGCTCCTATAACAAAAAAGCACCGATTAAAAAAAAAAATTCCAATTTCTTAATAAATATTTTTATTAATATCTCCTAAAGTTTTGATTCGATTTTAATAAAATTTGAAATGTCTCGACAAAATTCTGCAAAGATAATATATTTTAAATTGCAAACCATTTGGTTGGGTAGTTTTTGCGTTGTTATATGCGGACAGACAGACAGACGGACGGACAGACAGACGGACAGACAGACAGACAGACGGACGGACAGACGGACGGACCAAACGACGACTATAGGTGCTACGTATTTATATAATTACGAACGCACCTAAAAAGAAGAAATTAAAATGACTGCAAACGTAAAAACCCAATAGCCATTTCAAGATAAATTAAAATGGAATAAAAGTGGTTTTATTTTAATAAAATATCATTGACCGCTACCCCCCTCCCTCCTCCGAAAAATAGAAAAACGAAAATCTGGAAAAGGAACTATCAGCGTACAAGTTTGTGATATTTACGACATTTTGAGTAATGTAAAGAAATATTTGAGTTTATGAAAATATTTACCTTTTCTGGACGTTTTATTTGAAATAACATGATATTTACATGAACAGAAATTTTCAGCTGAATATGGTTCGACTTTCCAATATACAAACCATTTAACTAATGCTTAAAAATAATGAATTGATATAAAAAAATGATTTACTCTATTTTTTTAAAAACACAAATTGCACAAATTGTGCTTATTAGTTGCTAAAATCAGTGTAAAAATTGTTTTAAACTCATAAAAGAGCTAAAATCCTACATGTTTCGGCTTCAAACTTAAAGCCATCATCGGGGAAGAGGAACAACACAAACGACTACTGATCTTTTAATTTTCGACACGAGCTCGTGTCGTCCAGCTCGTGTCGAAAATTAAAAGATCAGTAGTCGTTTGTGTTGTTCCTCTTCCCCGATGATGGCTTTAAGTTTGAAGCCGAAACATGTAGGATTTTAGCTCTTTTATGAGTTTAAAACAATTTTTACACTGATTTTAGCAACTAATAAGCACAATTTGTGCAATTTGTGTTTTTAAAATACTAGTTAACAGTGTAGTGTCCAAATGGATTCAATTGTGATTTACTCTAGATCTGTTTTTTTAATCCGGAAACAAGAAGTATAATAATTAATTATTATGAAAATAAAATAAATGATTGTTGAAAATAATCGTTAAAATCAAAATTAAATGAAAAATAAATATCTCCTGATAACCATGATGTAATTTTCGAATTAAAAGTTCATTTTACGTACTGTTATACGCGCTGCATGTATCGTTAAAAAATACTGCAAAGAAAGAAAATGCTCATATGGTTATAGCGTTTAGAATAAACTTTTACTTATAGACGCTATAACATCGTTTGAAATATGACGCAAATTTCACCATCAAATGCTTTTTGCATGCAATAATTTAATTATTTTAATGTTTCTTTAATTTCCAACATTCACGTACAAATATATATTTCAATTGGAAGTACATTGTTTCGAAATATTATTATTTGTGTTTTTTTTTTAATCTGGCAACGTTAAATACAATAAATAATACAATATAAAACAATACATAAAATCGGCTATTTCAAAATAGGAATTAAATCATTATTAAGATAATGAAATTTAAATTGAAAATTGAAAAAATAAAATTAAATTAAGAAATAAAATTAACATTGTATATCACAATTGAGTCAAGCATATGCCTGTAAATGATGTGTAAATTGTTATGCATAGTTTTCGATCCTGTAAAACTTGTATAACTGAACTATCTTGACCGAATTCAAAAATTATTAGAGCTTACAATAATATTCAAAAAACGACTGTCCGCTTCAGCCTACTTAGTATACATTTTTGTATAACACTACGAGTTTTGATGTTTTTTAAATGTCATAGTTTTTGCAATATAAGACTCAAAAAAAGGAGATAAACACGATGGATTCAATATCGGCAGCGGCAGCGTTAGTAACTTTTTTTTTCAAAATACTGAGATACTTTAAATCAATATTTTGTTCACTGAAACACTTTTGTATTTTTTTACTGGTTACGATTTGTTTCCCTGCAAATATAGGGAATAATAATGTAATTGTCTGTAAACGTAATAGTTAAATGGAAATTCAGAATTTCTTATTGAAATAGCTACGAAATAATGATGAAACTACCCTAGACAGAAAACAGTGGAAAAGTGAAAGATATTTATGTAAGAAAATCCACTAGATTGGAAACTTCTAAAAAAGTATAGGACTGTAATAACACAGCATATTAAATAATAATAATAGTAACAATTTTACTTATATCCATATAAATATTATTTTCTATTACATATCTATACACACCGTATGAAACTTGAGAGTATAAAAAATTTCGAAGCGTTATTTACGTTAAATTTCAACGTTCTGATGCACTTAAAATACATTAATGTTTTATTTTATTACGGTTTACTTTCTCCTAGTAAATATACTTTGCATTTCGCATACATCATTAAAATGGATAAAGATGGTATCGCAGTATTTGTTTTTTGAAATGCGCAGAAAATTAATTTCTTCTAAATTTTCTGTGCGCAACAAATTGTTACATTGGTATAAATTGTTCCCAGTTACATTGATAAAAATTGTTGCTAATGCTTACATTTTTCAACCTGTTAGTGTAAAAATCATATTCTATCGTTAATTGTTTACTACACTTATCAAAATTTTACAAATGAATGATGCTATGAAACTATGAACTATGAAAAATGTATTCTTACCAAAGAAGAATACATGACACAATTTTTCATTCGAGTTTTTACGTTTATATTTTCAGGAAGAGAAGATCATTGACACGCCTTTAATATATTTCAAATAAAATAATACATACACCCTTAAAAACAACAATGTGTCTCAATATATATATTTTTTATTTTCTTGATTTAAAGCATATTCTAAATCTTTATTAGTTTTAGTGTCAGTCTTTTATAGTTTTTATTGACGAAATAGAAAGTTTATCCTCCTGTAGATAAAAGTAATATTGATACACCTGTCTCTCAATATAACAGTTAAATTGAAATTTAAATTGCTATGAAGTAATAAGGAGATCATACTATACAGAAAAATGTAGAGAAGTGAAACAGAGTTTTGTCAAAGATATCCACTATTCAGTGGAAACTCCCGAAAATGAACATTTATCATCCATAACGCAGAATATCTAACAGCAATCTACTTATAATAAAATCCGAGTGCAGGAAAGTGCAGTTAACCATTGCGGGTTCGACCACTCTGGTCTGCGAATCGAACGTAACTAAACGTCATGTTAGGCCTAATGAAAAACATATGACAGCTAAATGATAATTTATTTTACTTGAAATCATGTCTATTCAGCATATTTTCATATGAAACATTTAAAGCATATCCTGTTTTAATATTTTAAGTTCTTAATTAATAATCCATATAAAAAATCGGATTCCCAGATATAAACAAACAAACATATTGCCATTCATAATCACAAATTAAAATGAATCACAAATGAACGACTCTTTGAAATATTCACATCCGATTCTGCTCCTGAAATATTTGTAAAAACATATTTAAGCTTTTAAATATTTTAATTTTGTTTAAAACCTTAAAAAACTATTTTAGCAGTCATCTATCGACAAATCCAAGTGTAGGAAAGTATATTGTAAGTAAACATTCCAGAGCGATCCGTGTCGGAGATGCAAACCCCATAGAACTAAATTCCTACTTCAATGGCAAACCCGAGCTTAGCGAAACGCCATGTTAGGCTTAATGAAAAACATATGGTAACATATGACAGCTAAACGATAATTTCTTTTGCGTCAAATCACGTCTGTTCAGCATATTTTCATATAAAACATCTGGATCAACATTTCTGTAATCCATTTTTTCTGTAAACACTTTTTTTCAGAAATAGCGATGGCAGATTTTGTAGGGAACCTTGCGGTGATCGATCCAGTATTATATTACGCTTCTTTTTTAAATATTTTGGCGCCATCTACCGGCAGAAAATACAAACAAACTTTCGGAAAAAGTATATATAATAACAATAAAGTTGTATAAAAAATATATAATATATTGTATAAAATGTATATAAGCATATTTTTAATGTAAGAAAAATTCAGGACGAATTAATTTAATTCAAGATCAACTTTTAAAAGCTTCAGCTTAATTTTATTTCTTTTCTTAGTTATATCAATTTTTAAATCAGATCTTATATCACCTAAATTTTGAAATTTTGTTTCCATCGTTAAGAAAGTGATTTTTTCTTATGAAACGTATTAAAATATAGGGAGTAAATAGCACCGAATAATTTCCATTTAATTTTGCTTATATAATCAAAAAATGAACCATGTGGTGAGTCAATCTCTTTAGAAACTTATTGATAACACTTTTTTACAAAAACTTTTTCATATGGATTATTTTTTAATATTTAATTTAAATGTTTTGTCCAATCGTTGAACTATTTCAAAAATTTAATATTGAGTAAAAAAAATCCTTATCATTTGTATTTGTAGAAATCATTTGTAATTTTTAAAATGTACTTTTCTACAATACATACCTTTCAATAATAAAATCTTCATGCTGTTTGTTTGTATGAAGTCTTATGAAAATGCAGCGCAGATCAACTTTCTGTCGTTTTTGATAGGGGTTATATACTAGTAAATATATAAATAGAGTGTTTTCAACTGTATGGCACAAATATTGTTTTTTTTGTTTTGTTTTGTTTTTTGTTTTTTGTATACAACAGCAACATTTTTAATATATTCATTAACCATGTCGTATAACAAAATCTAAAAATCATTTATTTATGTCAAAATTTGTATGTACTTTCCATATACTAGAAAACTTTGAAATATTTATTAATTAATCAAAATTATTTTTTATCTGTTGGTATTATTTCAAGGTAATTAATTGATTCACAGATTATTTCTCATTTTATCGATAAGCCAAAATTAAATTTTCATATATTAACGAGTACAAACGGTATCTCAGCATTCTTTCTTCAAATGCTTAGGAAAAATTAATGTCTTCATAATTTTCTGCAGAGCGCAATAATATGAAAAAAAATACTTTTAGGTTGATCTGCATAGCTCCACCGATTAAGATTGTTTCTAATGCTTCCATTTTCCCCCCACAGTTATTAAAATAGTCATTTGATGTCGTTGATTCTTTTTCGCCTTCCCCAAACATTACAAATGAATGATGCTATGCAATATGAAAAATGCAAACTTGCTGAAGAAAAACATATGTTGTCATTTTCTTTTCCCATTTTTACGTCTGCACGAGTAATTACAGGGAGTGGGAAGCGTTGACATGCACTTGATATTATTAAAATATAAGAATGTGGGTAAAGTCGTGGACTACATTTCATCTTAACTGTTGTATGCTTTTTTTTTTCTTTATTTCAAGCGTACTCTAACTCTTTATGAAGATAAGTATCACACTTTTATAGTTTTACTAGAAAATATAAAGACAGCTCCGCTCCAGTGATAACGGTTGATGCTAATGTTTCAATTTTTCATCCTACAGCTATTAAAAAAGTCATTTATTGTTTTTAATTGTTTTTTCCCTTTATCCAAATTTTACAAATGAATTATGCCATGCATTAGAGAAATGCATGCTGTTCTCTGAAATGTATCAAATTATGTTAGTATTCTTTTTCATGTTATTAAGTCTAAGTTTATAAAGAGAGATGAGCGTTGACAAGCTCTTGATTTATTTATAATGAAAAAATTTAGTTATAATGAAAACTTTAAAAATTATAATGTATCTAAAGTGTTGTGTTATTATTGTTTTTTATATTGATTTAAAGCATGTTTTAAATCTCAATTAGTTTTAACGTCATATGTTTATAGTTACTACTGGTGAAATAAAAAAGTTTTTTAATCCTGCAGATAAAGTGCATGCTGATGTAGTTGTCCTTTAAAAAAAATGACGTATTTCTGTAACTACCAGGTTTAATAAATCCTCGTGTATTTCATTAGAAAAATCATATTAAAAGCTTAAATCACCCGAAAAGTAAGCTATTTTGTTAATAAATTTTGCGTCAAAGTATTGCAATTTACTTTTTTCTTTTCCTGATACTTTTTGAAATAGAGTTAATGACAACCTTTTAATGAAAGAGTGGAAAAAAGAAATGCATTGTACATTTTTGTAACAAATGAGAAATTAAAATGTTTTATATCTCTCCAATTGATGTGTAAAGTTTTTCAAAACATTACACAATTCATTTCGAAATACTAAAAAAATGTCGTCAAATTTTGCATCAACCTGATAATAAGAATTCCATTTCGGAAATTTAGCATGCGTAATTTAACATATCAATTATCCCAATGCGTCATTTTCTTGACAGCGAATGTTAAAATTCAAAAATCGTCTAACTTCCCATTGAAAAGCATTATTACTTAAAAGAAAATCTAATTTTTTGAACAAATGAACCAAATTTAACCAAAAACTATACAGTTAATTCCGGGTATATCCCGCCTATATACCTACCAAAATTTTTCGGGTCTCCACAGTGAGTCCCAACTGTCGTCTCGGCAATTACGTTAGTGTCGTGACATTTTAGTTGTCGTATAATCATTATGTGATGTAAAAAGAAAAGAGTTAAGGTGGTTCTCAAATGATCTGCTCAAAAAAGCGAAATTTTCTGACGCATTTTTGATTCACTTTTAACCACAAAAGCATAAAATTGTTAGGCCTGACTATTAAATCAATTTGGAATCGAAAAAAAAGATAAATTACTTATCATGTTATAAGTGATTCGTGTCACGTGATGACACAATTTTCTCCTTTCGTGTTCTGCGGCGAAAAAAATTCTGTTCTAAACGTCGACTTTGACAGTATTTTCTGAAAGATCATCTGCATTTCCAAAAAAAGGGAAAGCTCATTTGTATGACATAGTTTTGTGGATAATGACACCTGCCAATTTCATCTGTTTCCGAATAAAAATGAATTCCAAATTATGTCAGAAAGTAGCTCCTTTGGATTTGAGAACAGCATTAAGATATTATTATTAGCTGTTTTGTTTTAATTCTAAACACGAATTTTTTTACACAGGAAAGGAGCATTACAAATTATTGTTATAATTCTAGAGAATTATGTATATTGCTTTGGTATTAAGCTTGAATGAAAGCCATTTCTAGCTAAAAGTATTCAATTTTCATCAAACAGTTATGCGGCATATTTGTAAAATGATAATGATACATAGTGAAAAAGTGTGTACATCTTGTATATGCAGTTTCTTTTCAGGTAATTATTATGAATTTTAATAAAAATTCTATGTATTGAATTAACTTGAGTATATTTCTGATATATTATGCAATATGTGATAAATCAAATAAAAATATCATGAGCAATATATATATTCTTAAATATTATCATTGTGACAAACTGTAACTCCCCTAGCATAGCATTATTTTTATTTTTTAATTCATAGGGAAAAAATAAGAAACAGCATTCAGATACGCAACATGTAATTACATTTTTCATATTTTCAACTGACAGTTATTATAATAAGGATTGTAATGATCACTAGTTTAATCAAATGAAAGAAATGTTCTGTTAATCGAAAAACCTGTTTCTACTGAACCAAATTAGCAGTGATTTTATTTTTCCTTCTTGTACTGAAGTAAAAGAAAAATGGAGCAAATCTTAAATTACAATTGTTTCCTCACGCGTTTTTGCCACGACACAAGAATATATATGACTACCAAGAAAAGCAATTTTCTTCTTCGATCATGTCGATTTCAAATGGGGAGAAGATTACATGTTTGTTTTTGTATATATTTCTATTTTTTTTTAAAATAAAGTGTAATGATATATTTTAATGAAATTTTCATTGATTGTTTTTATTGTAAACAAACAATACTTATCAAATAGCAAATGAATATTGACTCACTATCACGCCAATGTCGCATTCATTGTAAGCAATTCGAATACAGTGCCAGTATTTGACAATTGGCTTCGAACATAAAGTTCGAAGTATTTTCATTGAACTGTCAATAGGGCAATGATATTTGTTTTACGTCAGGAATGATAAGAACGAAACGCTAAAATTGAAGAAATATTTGTTGTACGTCAGGGGACATGACAAATTGCAGTGGAAATAATCATACTACTAATAGAATATAAATATACTACATATTTAATGAAATATCAGCATTTGCATAAAATATATTTTATTTGTATATGTGTTAAAGATAAGAAAACTTTTTTTCATAATTTATTAGTCAAATATATAGGGCAACTTATATAAAAAGGCCAGTCGAATATCGTGAAATATCAGTAAGATTTCGACGAACTAGTGCACTGAATTTCAGTTGTCTTCGAAAAGTATACGGATGCGAAGGGATTTTCTTCCAATTTAAATTTTTTATTAACTGACATCAAACAAAGTAGTTAGTATTTAACAAGTGTCAAGGCATAGCTTTAGAACAGATGCTTGGATTTTGATATTATTTTCTGTTGGAATGGGAAAAATGTTAAGGTAAAATACAGGTTTTTTACCTGAAGGAAAACAGAAAGTATTTTGGACAAAAAAGTGAAGGTAAAATACAGGTTTTTTACCTGAAGGAAAACTGAAGGTATTTCGGGCAAAAAAGTGAAGATAAAATACAGGTTTTTTTTACCTGAAGGAAAACTGAAGGTATTTCTGACAAAAAAAGTGAAAGGAAAATACCTTTTTTTTTGTCCGAAATACATTCAGTTTTCCTTAAGGTTTTTTTTTAAGGTTTTTTGCTGACTTTTTTACCTGGGATTGTTCTGTAGGTTTTCCAAAGAGACAAAATCATAAAAAATCATCAATAAAAAATGCAAATTGTAAAAATATTAAAAATTAAAATTGACAATTTGTGAAGAATCCCTTATTATACAGCAACTTTTAGCAAGCGAATTTAATTCAGCTTACAATACCGCCGTTATTTTTCTGAATTTTCACAACATTCGACTGGCTATTTAATATGAGTACCCTTATACGGTTTACTGTTAAGATATGAAAATAATTATCTTTAGCGTTTATCTTTCTGTTATCTTTAGCGTATGCGCAGTTAAAAGTTATTTGATACAAAAATCATATTCCTTAAATATTTAATGTATTCATATTCTAAATGTAGTATGTTCTTACTACTGTACTTTGTGAAATTTTCTGAAAGTCGTGTTAAATTGGGTTGTAAAAACATGCGAAAAATTCTTATTCTTTTAAATGAATCCTTTATATTTCCGCGAATATACGTTCTATTCTGACACGAATGATCATAAATATTGCACAAGATGTGCTATAGTAACAGATAATTTCAAGAATTTTATTTTACAAGGATATCAAAAATAATATATTTTATTGAATTTGTTGACTTTATCCAAATGGCTCTAGTAATCCAACCTCCGTTGGCAAATATTAGGAAAAACATATTCTTTATATTTCTGCAGTTCTAGAAAATTGTTTCAAGACTCTAGATAGTCGAAAAACCATCTTAAATGGAACGCGCAGAGTGACTTTCGGCCATTTAGTTAGTAACACATGGGTGAATTTTAATTTTATTCTTTTAAAGAGAAATAGTTCAAAACGATATACCGGAAAAGCATGTAGAATTAAAAAAAAGTAAAAAATACACACACACACATATATATCTATATATATATATATATATAGATATATAGTCAAACATTTTTTTTTTTTGTATGATCGTTTCAAATTCAGCTGCCTGACTGTGAAACTTGGAACAGTTAAAGTTCTCAAAATGTAGGAAGAGAATGCATATTAGGATGAATCAGGGTATTAATAATTCTCAACTTTATTGCCTAATATTTTCTTATGATTACAAATCTTTGAATTTTTTCGACGACCTACAATGAACTATGTCATTTTCGGATTCTTGAAAAACAATTCAGTTACCTGCGCTAATGCTATTTAGTATTTTTTTTTCCATTATGATGTCTTGATTGCTGCAAATTATATGGCAGGAAATATTTTTTTTCCGTGTTAGCAGTAGCACCTGACCTTCATAGATCAAAATATTTGAGTATACTTGCTTTTTCTTAGAACGAAAACTATAGTTGACTAATAAAACTATAAAATTCTTTACAACTTAATGTATTTATTTTTCTAATAAATCTCCATTGTATACAAATTTTAAAAAATCACATTATTGGTAAAAAAATAATAATAATAATAATAATAATAACAGAGAATCCCCGTGAAAATTTTTCTTTCTTCTCTTTGAACAACACTATACAAAGTTTATAAAAGCTAAATACTAGAAACATTTTTTGGTAAACAAATATTTTATAAACGTTTTTTTCTACCGTACATTGACGTAAATTTAATATTTTCCTAAGAGACCATTTTACGTACGACTACGTTAGAGGACATAATCTGACATTTTGCAGTCTTGATCTGTATTTATATTGAACTAAAACATTTCAGTTGACTGTATATTCTTTATGCTGCCACATTCCTCTAAACCAGTGTTTGGATATGTGGGGTGAGTGCCCTGGAGGGAGCAATTTAATTTTTAAGAGGGGGAATTTGACAGCAAGTCAAATGCAGCACTCATGCTCCTCCAGTGTTTTAAAAAATAATATTGTAGTTTAAAACAAAAAATAATACATTCATAATAAAAAGTTAAAAATTATCCTCATTGCAAAATCCAAAATGCAGTTACAACTGGAGGAATTACATATAATTGTTTAACATTGTTGCCTCTCTCCCAATTTTTACTTATATACATTTATGTATATATTATGTATTATGTATTATGTATTATGTATATATTATGTATTTATGTATTATGCTACTTCGGTCACTTGCATATTTTAAAGTATTACACAACTTTTTGATTGTTTATTAAATCAGCCTTGTGTTTCTACTCACTCTTTTGTAATCACTATTCACTCACTATTGTGTGATTGGGATACAATATCTCCAAGGAAAAAAAATGCCATTTCTTAAGGGAATACCCAAAACTGAATTTTTTGAAGGATTTAATCTCCTAAACTATTTGAAATAGATAAAGTAAGCACTACCAGCTGAAGAAAATAGTTAAATGCGGAAATTGAGATTGCCAAAAATATATTAGTTAATAGTAAACGTCTTTTGGTTTTGCTGCGATCTTCATGTATATAATTATACATTATATAATAATATACATTTATAAATTTAAAAGCGGAATGTAGCGGCGATCAACTACACAGTTAAAAATTTGCAGCAAACTGTCCAGTCATTTGACCGTTTTTGTTTAAAATGGTTACATTACCGTAATTTAACTATATTCTGACCATAAAATGAGCAATAATACGGTCAGAATATAGTTGAATTACAGTTTTGTAACCATTTTCTACAAAAACGGTCAAATGACTGGACAGTTTGCTGCAAATTTTTAACAGTGTAGGGGTAGATAACACGAAACGCCTCTATCAAAGAAGCAGGTTTGATTGAAAAAGAAAAATTAACTGCTTTTAAAATGATAAAAAGAAAAATACAAAAATGTTTACTGTGCATTTTATGTTATTCATAGAAAACTTTTATGGTCTAAAATATATTACACTTGTCTTTAACAATGTACTAAATATATTATCGGGCATACCAAAGCTATCAGATTTAAAGTTTAATTGGAAAATCCCTGTAAGAAATTCTGTAAAAATAAAAATGCAGATCAAATAAAATTTAGGTTTCCAACTAGGATATAAGTACTAGCAACAAGAACTAGCAACAAGTTTTCTGAAAGTAAAAACGACCATACATGGTTTTGTTGCGTTTATAGATTTATCTCAAAAACTAATTTGCAACAAATATACTACTTCAAGGTCAAGAAAATGGGAAGTGAATGGCAGTGCTACACTTGTTGTTAATCTTCTTTTAGTCTTCCTCCATAAGAATAAGAATTCACTTTTTAAATAATAAGATATATTCGTTATTTAGATGGGTATTTTGATTTTAAAGATGCTTATTTGGACCATGGCCGAAAAAAGTTAGGAAGCACTGCTCTAAATTCTTTGTGAAATGTGCACTGTGCAGTCAGGGAAAAAAATGCAACACTCTACGCTACTTTATCACTTAATGGTCATAAAAAGATGCGCGAGATAATACTATTCCATGAATAATTCTCCATTTTCTCAATATGACTGCCGTTATTGAAATAGGGCATAACCACTCGTGTATAGTTCAGATTTTTTACGCCGAAAGAATTTAAAGTGCAAAATTCAATTCAAGCATGTAGAAGTGAAAAAAAAAAACAAAAAAAAAACTTTCACTTAGTTTGATTTTTAAATTACAATGAAAAAAAACTATCCTCGGAATATATAATTATCGAAATATCTTGCTAGAAAGATCCTATTTCCTATAACGATCACAGCTGCTCCGATCGTTATACGGCTAAATCATAAACTTTAAGTAGAAATATTTGACTGGTTTAGAGCAATATCAAGACATACTTACATGAAAGCTGCAAAGTCTGCAGAATTCAGTTCTAGATGGCATATCCGTCTTTTGATATGCGGCTACGAGATACAAGTTCAGATTGTATGTTCATTTTTAGGGTTTCGTTCATCTCACGAAACCCTATTACCCCCGCTGCGTTGTCTGTCCGTCACAGAGCCATTTCAAAAAGTATGAAACTTACAGAGTTAAAACTTAGTGTATAAATCTGAATAGCAGCTGTGAAGAGCTCAAAATATTAAAATTTGGAAAATTCGTATTCTTTTAATAAATAGAGATAAAAAGCCAAAATTCTAACAGCCTTTTCCTATTAAATTGAAACATTTTACGTTATAGCAGATGCCAAAGATTTAAAATCCACAATGAAATTCTTTCTACAATAATTAATTTTCTATCAAACGATTTTCACGTGAAAAATGAAAATGAAATAAAAAGTTTCACCAATTGAAAAAAAAGATAAATATGAAATAAAATTGATTGACGACATAGTCGTAATAAAATGGAAAATGTCTAAGATTTTTTAATAATACAAGGAGTATGAGTATGTGTAAGTGGACAAAGCAGATTATTATCACGACATTAGAGAATTAAAAAGAAAATCTGACGTCATATAGGAAGTTTAACTATTTTTTCAAATGTTTGAGAATAATACAAAGCGAGTATCAATATAAATAATAGAGAATAGTAAATATATGAGTTTGAGAAACATATTGAATCGTGATAAATATCCGATTATGGAAATATTCGCATATTTTAACATTTTGAAGGTGTACAATTTGTTTAATTTTTAAATTATTTTTTTAAATATTGCATTTAGTCCGTATGACCGATATTATTATGACAGAATATAATAGCGGGCTTTGCCGCTATCCGGCTGGTTTAGATATTCGAAAAAACGAAAAACTAGACCGGTAAATTTTTTACTTTATAAAAAACATGACTTTTTTTTTGTTGTTGTTGCTAAATGAAATTTGTTTGAATTTATTAGAGAAAGGATAAAGTGTTTTGAAAGGAATATTACACGAAACCCTTTGATCGATCTTCAATCACACTTACCTACTTGTTACTATTATTTTCGACAATGAAATGTATCCGTTTTCAACGTGACATGAAGGTGGTTGCCTAAAGATGTTTTTAAAAATTTAATTTTAACGGATCCTGATTGTACATAGTGTTTTCTTCCAGATATCTGTGTTTGCATAAAATAAAGTTTTTTTTTATTATTATTATTTAGATTTCCACACCTCACCAAACAATTTCATACAATGATGTAAAAATTCTGGGACGAACCTTTCTGGTCATCAGTTTGAAAAGCAGCCCTGGCAAAAGATTTAACAATAACAACCTTTTATTTAAAGCAATCGAAAAGTGTGATTAGCAGTGGATCAGTCAGATTTTAACTGAAGTTCAACAAAAAAAGATTAAGGTTGAAACGTTAAAACTAATAGAGAATGAAGAAACTCATTAAATTCAAGCAATAGTATAAAAAAAATGACTACACTGATCGTTTGCTGAAACCTAAGGAAACGTCACTTCATGTGGTCATAAAAATGTCAGTAGAATTACTATAGTTAGCAGTATAAAATGTCATTTCAAAACACAACTATATCACTATCAAAGGAAACCCCGTGGATTCCAATATTCAATTATTTGAGATACGAAACATTAACTCCTTACTACGCTCTAGAAGCTTCCAACCGAAGGTACTAGTCCAAATACAGCTGACTGGAAACTTCACTAACCAATCAGCTAGTGAGGACAAAACAGGACGTTCAAAAAATGGAACCGATGGAAATCTTGACAAATTTACCACTATGGGCGTAATGCATCTAAACCACAGAATTTAACTCCTACAGCCACATATATAGTAGATAAACTCATATACCTAATTATCATACATTGCACAAAATAACCTTAAATATCAGATTATCGGAGATTCACGCACATGCTTTTTAATTTAAAGATGTAACAGAATATGTAGCTCATTCACGCATATAAGTTAGAATTCAGGACAAAACGGTTGCATGATAAATTTACAAAACTCACTCGAACACTGAGTACCTTAATAAAACAGAAGCTAGGAAATGCTACAATACTGCACTTAAACTTATCAGTTTCGTTCTCTCACACTTTTGCAGTTATTAAGAATATTTCTTTCTGTTTAGAATATTTATCTGTTGAACTTACGATTAAAAAATATTTAAGAAGAAATATTTCTGATATTTTACGAAAATCTGTCTTGGAAATTGTTGATATCTGTGATGACGTTGATAGTTTTTTTCTCTGTGTAAAAATGTGGTTTTAACAGAAAATTGCTCACCAATTTACACAGTCTGGAGCGTGTAGTGACAAAATAAAAGCTGTTGCCAGCAACATGTTACACTTCTCTTGCAATTTTTTGTATTTGTGAATTTTTATGCTGTTTCGTAATAATTAGTGGCGATTAGTTTAGTCTTTAACCCCGCGATGAGACTCCCGGACACAATTTTTAAGCGTTTAGCAAAAGTATCTCCAAACAGAATTATTGTGTAATATGATTACAAGAGTTCTGTCATGATTCACCATAACAATTATTTCACCATTTGCTACGTGCTGGGGATGTGTGGTAGATGACCACAGGCTCCTCGGGAAAAGTTGTTCGAAACCTGTCATTAAATAAAAGAAAAAAGTACTTTTAAAAATTACTTGTGAGAAAAATAAAACATTGTACCCATTTTTAATCCTACGTCAAGTATACGCGACACGCGTTTCAAAGGTGTAATACATCCTAACCTTTACACGTTGTCTCGTATAGCATCTGACCAGCTTTATCATGTATTCTTGAAAGAGTCCCTGTCAAAAACGTTTATAGATCATTCTCTGAATAAATCTCTGCAGGAACATCGAGCTTGAACAATCGTGTTTATTTATGAATCTTTTTTTAGCTTACCGAAGCCGAAACGTTTATAATAATATAATACGTAGATGTAATTAATGTTTTTCCAGACATTCGTTACAGCTGCATGGGCGCCCAACCTTTTTCTGTCCATAAAAAGTTGTGCAAACCAATGTAATTTCCCAGATACGAATTAAAATATTCCCACGATATAAAATTCCTTTCCCACAGGGTTGCCCGCATGTGTTCGCTAAAATTCACTAAAATTACGATTTCGCCAAATGTGGTAGCCTATTCATTACATCCACCCAGAATATTTATATTAATTACCCGTAACGTACAAATAAATTCTTCTGCGCGTCTGCGAGCTGTTGGCTCAGTGGAATATCGAAACTTGGCGAGACAGTAATCTATTGCCCAAGTTCAGATCACTCCTAGGTTTTGGTCTGACAACAACTTATTCAAGCCTCTAATATCCGAGACCACCCCATTTTACCATCTTATGCTTGCTATATATCAATAAATAAATTTCAGCTGAGATGACTTCGTTTTCATTGGATATTCTTATGTCTGCCTTCCTGGATTTCGTACTTTTGGGCAATTGTTTACAACGCGAATCGTACGAACTTACTGCTCACAAATTATTCAAATTCATCATTTATGCATAAAAATAATTCAGCCCAAGGTCATCATCACAAACAATATGCTGTATAATTTCTTTGCACAGATATACTTACAAAGCT
This sequence comes from Maratus michaelseni, assembly GCA_963931845.1. Classification (NCBI taxonomy): domain Eukaryota; kingdom Metazoa; phylum Arthropoda; class Arachnida; order Araneae; family Salticidae; genus Maratus; species Maratus michaelseni. Next base: position 171,983,885 of record OZ007594.1, on the reverse strand, counting down.
AAGAAGAAATCTAATAGAAAAGAATATAACGCAAATTTAGAAAAGTTTTGAAGATTTAGGAAAACAAATTATTTTACAATTTTCTGAACGAATGAATGGCATTCTCTTAAAAGTGACACAGCTAGTTAGAAATATTTGACAACAGTAATAACTGAATTTCTAACCAATCGTTTAAATTTTCACACACGTATACTACCAGAGACACACAGACATAAAAAACTAATCGTCAAAAAATACCTAACAGTAAAAAAATGCTGGTGCTTTAAAAAGTTTTTGTATACGTTTTCATTTAATATATATATATACATATATAATCTTTCTATAAGATAGTACAAAAAATTTAGAGACTAAATGACTAATGATAAGAACAATTTTTTCCCTTTTTTAGAGAGTACAAGTTTCCTGAAAAATAAGCTGACAAAGCTTTTTCTATCAGATTTAACTCAAAAGCAAAACAGTTTTTACTAATCATTTTTTGTTGAAAGCTAGAAACAAACTAAAGCGTGAGACACTATAATATATATTTTTTAATTATTCTCAGATTAATTTTATCTTTTTTTACAATCAGAATCCTTAAAAGCAGTTTTACTGATGTAACATTTTTCGTTTCACATAATCCAATTTTATAGCCTCAAAAATGATTCAATATACGCAAATATATATATATATATATATATATATATATATGTAGCAAGGGAGAAATAAAAATTATGTATATATGATGCGATAGTTTAAAATTTTAGAAGAATGGTAAAACGTACCCCTTCCGGCATTTTAAAAATTGTCAGAAATAGAAATATGTCAGCGTTCATAAATAGTAAATTTACGATAAAAGACAAGAAAATGATAATATATATATATATATTGTTATTCGAAATTTATTGCCAATTTTAGAACTGAAAGAAAGTGATTTGAAGTGATAGATTCGTTTTATTCGATACCCTATTTCTAGAAACTTCCACAACATTTTTCATATTTCATTAAGAATATTTATTCTTGAAATATATAACCAGAAAAAAAAACTCTTTTTTATGTGGAAATAAATTTAAGAATAGTTATCGACCATGTCGATAAAATGATGTTATTTATTTAATTTTAATGAAATTATAATTGATAGTTCACAAATTTTCATTGAAAAGAATCTTGAAATTTGTAACATAATTAACTGCTCCTTAATGTACACGTGGCAAAATAAAATACTTTATAATATATTTTTTAATTTTTCTCAGATTAATTATATCTTTTTTTGCAATCAGAAGTTTTAAAAGCAGTTTTACTGATGTAAAATCTTTCCGTTCACATAATCCTATATATATATATATCCACAAAAGTGATTCAATATATACAAATAAAAAACAATATATCTGTAGCAAGGGAGAGATAGAAATGATATATATATATGATGCGATATTTTAAATTTTTAGAAAAATGGAAAAACGTTCCCCTTCGGCATTTTAAAAATTGTCAGAAATAGAAATATGTCAGCTATCATAAATTGTAAATTTACGATAAAAGACAAGAAAATGATAAAATTATATATTGTTATTCGAAATTTATTGACAATTTTAGAACTGAAAGAAAGTGGTTTGAAGTGATAGATTCGTTTTATTCGATACCCTATATCTAGCGACTTTCACAACATTTTTCATATTTCATTAAGAATATTTATTCTTGAAATATATAACCAGAAAAAAAACTCTTTTTTTATGTGGAAATAGATTTAAGATTAGTTTTCGATCATGTCGATAAAATGACGTTATTTATTTAATTTTAGTGAAATTCTAATTGATAGTTCACAAATTTTCATTAAAAAGAATCTTTCAATTCGTAACTTAATTAACTCCTCTTTAATGTATAGGTGGTCAAAAAAAAACTCTTTAACATATTTTTTAATTATTCGCAGATTAATTATATATTTTTTTGAAATCAGAAGTTTTAAAAGCAGTTTTACTGATGTAATTTTTTTCCTTTCACATAATCATATTTTTATATCCACAAAAATGATTCAATATATGCAAATTAAGAACAATATATCTGTATCAAGGGAGAGATAGAAATGATATATATATGATGCGATACTTTAAATTTTTAGAAAAATGGAAAAATGTTTCCCTTCCGGCAATTTAAAAATTGTCAGAAATAGGATTATGTCAGCGCTCATAAATAGTAAATTTACGATAAAAGACAAGAAAATGATAAAAACGCATATATTGTTATTTGAAATTTATAGAACTGGAAGAAGGTGATTTGAAGTGATAGATTCGATTTATTCGATACCGTATTTCTAGTGACTTCCACAACATTTTTCATATTTCATTAAGAATATTTATTCTTGAAATATATAACCAGTAAAAAAACTCTTTTTTTTATGTGGAAATAGATTTAAGAATAGTATCCGATCATGTCTATAAAATGACGTTATTTATTTAATTTTAATGAAATTTTAATAGATAGTTCACAAATTTTTATTGAAAAGAATCTTTCAATTCGTAACATAATTAACTGCTCCTTAATGTAGAGGTGGCAAAATAAAATACTTTATAATATATTTTTTAATTTTTCGCAGATTAATTATATCTTTTTTTGCAATCAGAAATTTTAAAAGCAGTTTTACTGATGTAAATTTTTTCCGTTCACATAATCCTATATATATATATCCACAAAAGTGATTCAATATATGCAAATAAAAAACAATATATCTGTAGCAAGGGAGAGATAGAAGTGATATATATATATGATGCGATATTCTAAATTTTTATAAAAATGGAAAAACGTTCCCCTTTGGCATTTTAAAAATTGTCAGAAATAGAAATATGTCAGCTATCATAAATAGTAAATTTACGATAAAGACAAGAAAATGATAAAAAATATATATTGTTATTCGAAATTTATTGACAATTTTAGAACTGGAAGAAAGTGATTTGAAGTGATAGATTCGTTTTATTCGATACCTTATTTCTAGTGACTTCCACAACATTTTTCATATTTCATTAAGAATATTTATTCTGAAAACATATTACAAGTAAAAAACTCTTTTATTTTATCTGGAAACATATTTAAAAATAGTTTTCAATCATGTCGATAAAACGACGTTATTCATTTAATTTTAATGAAATTATAATTGACAGTTCACAAATTTTCATTGAAAATAATATTTCAATTCGTAACATAATTAACTGCTCCTTAAACTTCCGAGCAAAAGAGCAAAGTTGTAATGTTGTTTTCTCTGTAATTTTCTATAAAAGCTAAAAAAAAAAAGATTAATTTTCAAATTGGTATGAAAAACATAATTACGTATATGAGTGTAATCCTTGAGGTAATTGCTCGATGTTTTAAAACTGCAATATATTGTAGAATTACAGCAATTTAAACAATTCTTCTTCTACAGCGAAACCTACAGCATAATGAACGGATATATCAGTTCGCGACAGTGAGAAAGTTAAAGTATACGGGGCAAAATAAAAATAATTTTTTGTTAGTGTCATATTTAATATTTAATATTCCGATATTATTAACAAAGCCGAAGTTAATTTTTATCCAGAATACCAATTTTTAACAGTCTCATCAGTGACTTGGATAGCCTCGTCTTTACTGCACAGCTATTTCAATATGAATTTCTGAATTTTCCATTTAACTATAGCACTAATTGCATAACTTTTCCTTTTATGCGCACGCAGTGTTGCCAGTGGGCTGCTTTTTTAGGTAGATTTCGTAAGAAATACTACCTATTACATTCTCACCTAAGTTGGAAATTTTGAAAAATTTTTGCAGATCTACGCCGATCATGACTCCCAGAACCCAAAACCACCCCCAGTTCAAAACTTTATATATCTATCTATCTATCTATATCTATCTGTCTGTCTATGTCACTTTTTTATGGACACGATAACTGGAAAAATTATTCTGCATAAATCTCTTCCAAACTGATACATAAAATCAAGGGGCATAAAATCTCGGTCAAGTTCGTTAATGGGCGAAATCGAACCAAGGGGGGGGGGGGGGCTTTTTGTGAAAACAGAAAAAAACCCATAAATTCTTAATTATTGTACGTATCGAATCCGTTTAAAGTTATTATTACTTCTAGGAAAAGGGCCGAAAATTTATGTATGACAGATTTTTGATATAATTAAAAATGGCCCCAAGGGGGAGAAAAAAGGGGGGTTTTAGAAGAAAAAAAATCATAGCTTCGTCAATTCTCAAGATATCAAATCCGCGTAAATTTATTATTTATCCTCTTAATATTATCTAAAACTTTTACATTGACAAGTTTTTTATAGGACCAACCGTTATAGCAAAAACAAATTAAAAACAAAAAAATCCCTGCCGGCTCCGCCGGCAAATAAGTTAGGTTTCGAAATGGGCAGTTCCAACTGCCGCATCATCACAAAAAGGTCATTTCTTCCGCAATTCCCGACAAACAGGCGCCCCACGGTCTGCGTCTTCGAAATCTACCTGCGCCTGTAGGCCGAGCCGTCAGGGATTTTTTTTAATTCAGTTTTCTTGATTGCCACCAGTTTTTTTGAGAATATAAAATTCGCCTTATTTAAAGGTAAATTAAATATGTCGAAATGAAAGCGAATTATACTATTTAAAAAAACTGATGTCATTCAACAATCTGACTTTTAAAAAATTAGCCTACTGGCAACACTGTCTGCAGGAGAAAAATAACTATTTTACCTTCAATGACTATTAAGCAGGTTTGCCAGAATACTAAAATTTTATTTTGAACACTCCTATTTTCGTAAAGTATTATTTGCCTCATTTAATTGCAAAATTTTTTTAATTAACTAGAACGACTATTTTTCTACGTGAATTGTGATAACCAAACGTTTTTTTTCCTGACATCCGTGCTAGGAAGTCTCATAAATGTAATTTACCAATAGTATTCCGTTTTCTATTTCATTTCAGGAATACGGAGTGTTTCCAAATAGAAATGCAACTCGTTTTATAGCGGCACATCGTATTTAGTCTCAATATCAATCAGATTGATCTATTTTTAGGGAAGTTACATATTTTTTTTAAATTAAAGAATAAATCTTTCTTTAAGAAAATACTTCCTAGGAATTATTACATCGAATCAGATATTACGAAAAATAATGAAACTGGATACTTCCACTCCAAACGTAGAAATCGATATAACGTAATCTCTCTATTTAAAGAAAAAAAATAAATAAAAGTCATCGCAGCTGCAATTGAATCTATTGTGGCCTTTCCACTTTCTCGAACTATTGCCTATGAAAGCATTAACGAGTGTAATACATTTTAGAGACAATTTCATCACTATTCTTGTTATCTGAAAAAGAAAAAAATGATATTTTGTCAGTAAAAATTTCAAAAGTGTTACAGTAAACCCAATATCGATTTAAAGCATCTCCGTATTAAAAAAAATAGTTATTAACGCAGGCACTGCCAGTATTGAATCCTATTATTAAAAATAGTTATTAACGCAGGCGCTGCTAGTATTGAACCAGTATTTGAATCAATATCTCTGCTTATCCTGTAAAAACTAGCCTAAAAACTAGTCACATACTGATGCAGTCAATTTTTGAATCGAAGAAATATTCTATGCAGCGATACTTAATTTTGAAATCTGTCAATATCATTCAGTTACATAAGTTTTATAGGATCAAAAACTGTGCATAGCAATTAAAACATCTTTTGCAGGCAAATACTACATTAGATCGTAGTGTGCAATGTTGAATTATTGTTTAAATTTGTCTAATATTTTGAGTTTGTTTTTTCAATTATTTATTCAAAATTTTATTATCTGAATAGAGATGTAATTCATATATAAAATAGACGTTTTAATCTACTGCTGCCAGATTTTAAAAAGTGCAAATTTTCCAAACACAACATTTTCAATTGAAATATATATTTACAATTAAATTTTGAAAAAAGAAAGAAAACTTCAAAATAATTTATTTAATAATATCGGAAAAAATGAATGGTGAAAATTATGTATTAATTAAAACGATATATTTAAAATAATTTTTGTATAACGTCTAAAAAAGAAACATTTTTCTAAACGTTATAGCAGTCCGAGAGCAACGACATTTTTTATTTAACGAATTTTTTTAGTCTTGATCCCAAAGTAAGTCCATGAGGCAGAGATAAATTTTACTTAACCATTTTCATACAAGCTGATTTTCAAATGTGTAATAAGTATTTCTTAATCAATCACGAAAATAACCTTTTGTGATGACGAATCATATAATAAAGAATATCATTTTATGAAAATTAGAAACTAAAGGTATATATTTTTTTTTTGTCCTTTTTTGTGCTTGTTTTACCATTTTACGTTTAGACAACAATATATGCAGGATTGTTTTGCCAATTTTACATCACTAGAAATATATATATATATAGTACAATTTTTTTTTTTGTTCAAACAATATTTAATTCAGATTATTTTTATATATTACTGGTACAGGTAAATATTTTATTTAAAGTTAAAATCTTCTCCGCCTCCCCTTCAACATACAAAGTCAAATTTCAAATGCACTAAAGCATGCACAAAGGTCTTGTGGAAAGACAATAAAGATTGCGAATAATTCTCGGATTGACTTTTTTGCACGGAAAGAAATCGGCACGAAAAGGAAATCCCAGACTTCCCTAAAATTAAATAGACTGATCAGGTTTTAAAATCTCTGCATTAGCGAACGTATAGCAACTGACAAGCAAACGGACATGAAGCATAAATACCTAAGTTAAGCGATGTTTGTGAAGAAACATGAAATACATAACAATAAACAGTATACGAAGTGCTGCCATGATCGCGGAGATTCCTTGATTTATGTATCACAATCCTCCGGTTTAGCGAGGGATTAAGCAAGTAAATTAAATTAAGAATAAAAGTAACATGTGGAATGTTTAGAATACATTTAAGAGAGATCAAACTTGTCGCCTAAAGCGGCTAGTTTGTAATAAAATAGCACATATGTACTGTTTTGTAAAAGCTATATTACCTTTAAGGCGGAAATTTTATTGCCGAATCAAATTTCCCTTTTTATACAAATATCCCTCTTCACATATGTATATTATGGTAGCTTTTTCAAATGTTGATTGTATTGGACGAATGGGAGAGGTGTGAATTTTTGATGGTGTCTCGTAAAAGTGTTTGCATCGGCCCTCGCTTTCACTAAAGAGGACTCTGCTGTTTTAATCAAATGATTTATATGCTTACGTCACTAATTTTACAAATCTAATACTGTGAATATTTTGAAAAACTAAATTAACATATGAAATTCGACATATAAAAGTACCGCCCGTGATTCCAGTTACACATATCCAAAACTCGAGAATTTCTCTTCGGCGTCACAGAATGTGTTAATGTAAATGTAACAAAATAATCGCATTTACCTTTATTCTTCGTCAATGTCAAAGCGCACTTAAATAATAAAAACTACATTTCCCTTTAAATGATTAATTAAAAATATTTTATGTTTTATGTGTCAAATAAAATTACATAAAAAGTTTAAAATATTCCTTCTATGTGTTAAGAAATCTATCTGAGAATAAAAGTATTTTTAAATTTCAATAACCTTAAGGACGCTTGTGGATGACATATGGTGTTGTTTTCTTTCTTCGTGAGAATCATAACGTAAAGGAAGATTTATATAAAAAAAAGCTTTAGGCAAAAAAGGGTCATTTTTCAAATATATCAGAATCCCATTCTAGTTAAATAATAAATAATATATTTTAAAGGAAAATTCATTGGTTTGATGCCGTTATGTATAGAAAGATATAGGTTAAACCTTGAAGGATTATTTGACGCACTCCTGATTTATATTAGATAAAGAAATATAACAAAGACTGTCTTGTAAAATGTAATAAAAGTATAATTTTCACGTAAATTTTAAACTTCACCAGCTCCACGGCAAACCGATGTGTTGCATTTTAAATATGCAAGATTAATTGTTTGGGTTTAAAAGAAATCTTATTGTGCGTTTGGATATGTTTTATAATATTAATTTCATTAAATACTACATTTCATGTAAAATACCCATATTTATAATCAGAAAACACTTTGCGATAAAAACACACGTTTTGCATGATGTCATTTGTGAAAAACATTTCGTTTTTTTAATGATTTGACGTTTAAATTCAAGGCTGGTGGAATGAAGAATAGGTTGCATTAATTGTCCAGTTTCATACACTGTAAAAAAATTCTGGAGGTTACTAAAAATTTTTTAGTAAATTTGTATTCCACAGAATTATTTGATAACCGGTATTATAAACCGGAATCTTTGCTAGTAATTCTTACTGTTTTCTATTAATTCTTACAGATTTTCTTTTACCTGAGTAAGAATACAGAAAATTTTTTAGTAATTGCAAGGATCAAAGAGAAAAACTAAAAATTTTTAGTAGATCGACCTTTTTTTTTTTTTTTTTTTTTACAGTGTACAAGGAGCTTAATAAACGCGTAATTGAAATATTATTAGTTTAGTTCCTTAGTTAAAGTTGTAAAATAAAATATATTGCTTCTTTTTTAAAGAGAGTCTAAAGTTCTATTTTTCCTGTAAGATTAGCATAACCATGTGGTTTTACCTCACCAGCACGGTGATACGATATGAACTGACTTTTTAAAAATAATCGTTTCGTCATAAAAATGTGACAAACCAATCATATGATTAGAATGGTATTATGGTACAAGGATAAGTACGGAGCTCGTACAAAATACTACTTTAAATTCAATTAGAAATTCTTGCTTCAAAAAACTAATAATAAGGTAAGTGTTTTTACCATACCTTAACCTTTTTATTTAGCGAAAACTATTTGAAGCAATGTAACATAAAGAGAAATTCTATTATAAATAAAGATTTTTGATAAAATGTATTTGCAGCACAAATTTCATTAAACAGACATATTATTTTATCTAAAATAAAACTTTCAGTTTGTTATCTGATACCAAAATTCAAAGAAACGTACAGTAACTAAACATAGGCTTCTAAGACTTCAGAATAAATAATTTCAGTTATGGGAAAATATAAACAACATTTGTAATTAACTCGGTATACTGGGAATGCTAAATTAATGCATATGTGTCAGCAGAAACATTTCTGTTTAATTTTATCTGAGCGAAGAAAGTGCACTCACTAGCTAGTTTACACTATTTCATTGGAATCTCTTTCTCCTGGGAAAAGTCCTGTGGAGCATTTGCAGACACGGTAAAGGTATGGTTTCGTAAGTAACATTGGCAGATTTATTCTACCAACGGGATTTCTCTGATACAAGATATGTAACTTTTATTCCATATGTGTAACTTGTGTGACACGGATTATTTAAGGAAATATAATTTTATGTCAAATGTATTCTCATGTGACAGTTAAATGTATTTTATGAATTATTTTACGACATTTAATTTTATTTTCCGAACACATAATATAAGAAATGTATTGTAAGCATGATGTATGTGCGTAAGTTTGTGTAATTTAATGAACACATTAACTTACAGACGGTTTTTCAGATCATGATCTAATTTGGTGAATATGTAATAGACCACTGTCACAAGAACTGTATATATTGTCGTACAAATCAGCCAACATATTAGATATTTACATAATTCTTAAACTATTTTGAGGCAAATTTTATAAGGGAAGTTACAAAGTAAATGTGCCAGAATATAACGGACAAATATTGGGATGATTTATTAAAGCGTTAGTAGTCAGGAGTTAATCTCTCCAGTTTCGATACGGGAGACGGAGCATTAGAATCCAGCTGATTTCATTGTGTCAGACATTTGTCTGAATCTACGGTATTACATAAAATGTTTGAGAAGTTGAGTTTGGAGTCGCTTCACAATTTATCTATATTAAGATTGGATTTTATAGAAAAAAAAATTAAATGGTTTTATCTTATCATAGAAACTCGACAGAGTTTCTCGCCAAGCATAAGAAACAGTAATGCGTTGCACCGTAAATGAAAGGAATTTCCGCCAATGGATGCCAAACGATTTTAATTTTTTTTTTTTTTTAACTCTGTCTAGTTTATATTTTGCGGACGGGAGAAAACGGGTTTTTGACACATCTATATCTCGCGTTCTATTTATGATATCATAGAAACTCGACAGAGTTTCTTGCCAAGCAGAAGAAACAGTAACGCGTTGAACCGTAAATGAAAGGAATTTCCGCCAATGGATGCCAAACGATTTTACATTTTTTTTAACTCTGTCTAGTTTATATTTTGCGGAAGGGACAAAACGGGTTTTTGACACATCTATATCTCGCGTTCTATTTATGATAGAAACAAAATTCTTGATTCTATGGAATGGGGCGTGCCACGTGACTAAAAAATCAAAAGTAAAGCAAAATCCGACGGATAGGTTTTCAGTAAATGCGATTTTAAACGTGCTGTTTCTTGCACTTTTTAAATCTTGTTCAGACCAAAAACTGTTGACAGGGCTGAAGCAATGTGTAATTATCGGATTTTTACGCGGTTTACGTCATTTGAATTGGTTTTATGAGTAGTTCAAACCTTTGTAAGTTTCATGTAAAAATATTAATTAGTTTTTGATTTATATCAGTTTAAAGTTATTGATTCCTATACTTAACATAGAGCAAAAAAAATAATAAATGACCCAACTCTTTTGGGAATGGTCGTATACACATGATATTAAGATATGTTATTACAGTCGACCCAAGTAAGCTTCCTATTATAAAAAAAATAGCAACATTTAAGGTTCGTTTACAGGGTCTCACAAAAGATCTTTTGACATAGGGCTATACATATATCCGATTTTTATTCGGTTTTCAGCATTTGAATTTTTTTTAGGAGTAGTTCAAATGTTTAATATTTCGTGTAAAAATATTGATTAGTTTTTTATGTATACCACTTTAAAGTGATTTATTCCTATACTTAAGATGAAGAAAAGAAATATTAAATGCTCTAACTCTTTTCAAAAAGAACGTATGCGCATGATGTTAAAATATGTTACTACGAACGATCTAAGTTAGCTTCCTATTGTAAAACAGAGTTGTAGAATTTACTGTTCGTTTACAGGGTAACTCAAAATATTTTTTAATAAGACTAAATAGTTGTGTAATTAGCGAATTTTTACGTTGAAATACTTGATTCTTGTACTTAACACAGAGGAAAAACAATAGTAAATATCATAACTTTTGTCAAAGTGGATATATACACAAGATATTCAAATATGTTACTACATCCAATTCATTTAAACTCTCTATTGTAAAGCGGCATTGAATCATATACGTTTCGTTTACAGGGTCTCTTAGAAGATCTTGATTACATTACAACCGATGTATATTTATTTAATGATATGTATTGTAATGATTTTATACCGTTTCAATCTCTCTAAGGTTTTATTATCTTGCTTTAAAATTTAACACGAGTTCATTTTGTCCGTCTGAAAGCTCGTCGATCTTAAGCTCTAAATCTATTAAAATATAGTATTTTCATCGATTAAAAAAACTGTGTTTATTTATAAATGTATAATTCTAGAGTATCAGGGATTAATTGAAATAGCGATTACAAAATTCCAACTTTACATTCATGCGCTGAGTAATAGAATGTAAAAATGTTGCTACCCCAAGATTAGAAGTTTTGCGTTTAAATATTTGCCTTTTCATCGAATCTCTGGCTATGACGAACTTAAAATGCTCTAAAACGGGCCTAAAGTACAATGAAAAGGAAATAATATTTTTAATTCCTCATAAAAATTAAAAATGCTAAATTTCGTATACAATAGGTGATCGGTAACAGACTGTTCGGTTTACGAATAAATCGGTTAACGAACACTTCCGCATGAGATTCATATGTTCGGATAACGAACACTTTCGAGAGATTTTTATGTTTGGAGAACAAACACCTCACGAAACAAAGCCATGACGTGTTTCATATTTGCCAAGCTATGCGTATTGCCCCTATTGTCGACTTAGAGAACATTTTAACAGTTGCATACATATTTCCTAATTAATTCATGGACTGCCGGGAATTGGGGACCTATATTTTAGGATCTCCAAATTGGAATGGACAGACTAGAAACATTAATTATGTATTTTGTGCATTTAGTAAATATAGTCTTTTTCGGTTTAATCATGCTCCTTTTTAAAATCTAATTTAAATCTTTATGAATTATCAGTTCAAAAATTTTTATAAAATTTTACATCTTTTTAAACAGTTCATTATGTAAACGCTTTAGTCTTTGCGGTATATTTACAAAATCACACAAAATTTTGGAATAGATGTCATTCTACGAACAGTTTCTATTTTGAAATCATTTTAGTAGTTTTTATACTTTTGCAAACATTGCAAATCTTATATTTTTCTGATTCTGGAAACGTTGAGTTAAAAAAACTTAACAAATAAAAAAACTTTGAAGGTGCTCAGTAATTTTCAAAAATAATATTTAATATATTAGTATAAAAAATCCCTGTAAATTACAATGGCTCGTAGAAAAAAAATGATTGTTCTCGGTAAAGTATGCTCCATAAACTTATTGTTATAATTGACCGAAAAAAAAGTGCTTCTTATTTTTCCACATTTTTCTGAAATTGCAGTATTTTAATTAGTCTGTAAACTACTGTAAAATTTTCTACGTTTTTTGTTTTTTGAATGTATATAAACGGAAGAGTGATATAAACAAAAGAAAAAGGAAAATAAACATGTCATAAATAATCTGATGAATACAATGTAAGGAAATTAATATAAAAGTTTCCCCGTTGCTATGGTAGCGACATGTACATTGGAATAAGTCACTCAATAAATTGTATAATTCTGATGTATAATTCTGTTTATAGCATCACTATTTTTTTTGCCCCTTTTATCTTTTTTTTTTATCTTTTCTTTTCTGAATAAAAGTAGAATCTGTATAATTCAAATTAAATACCTTACAAAAAGGAGTGATATCTCATCAAAAACAACTCGTTGTAAATGAGCCCGCCAAGCCACAAACCTAAAACGTCAGTCATAAAAAGAAGTGATATCACATAAAAATAAACGATGTAGAAGTGCATACTCCGAGTCCCGTGTAAAAATCTATCACCACTCATAATGTTTCCAAAAGACTCGGAGTGAGGTACAGTATGTGAAAACTGCTTGGCGACGTGCAGACTTTTATAATATATGCAGTACATCAATTTTGAAAAAAAAAATTAATTTTTTTTCTATCACTTTTATAAATATTTTTTTATGCGAAAGAACTGACAGAACGGATTTTTTCCCAGATCTCTGCGATTCCGCTTACGCTAGAATTACTGCAATGTATCTCAATTTTGTTAACGTTTATTATAAGGTGACTTGTTATTAATATGCGTATGATCATTACATATATATATATAAACTCAAAATCTTTACATGTTTACTTAAAAAATCATCTTCGCAAGAGTGGTGTTTCTAGTTTAAATAATGGTAAAAAAAGTCAACAAATTGAATTTTCAGGCTCATAAATAAGAAAGGACATGCAAACACAGAAGCTTCAACTTTTTACAAATTTATGGGAGCAAAATAAATAAATAAATAAATAAAATAAAATAAAATAAAAATAATATAGTCATATGTAATTGCAGGAAACGCCAACATTATAAAAGGCTGCAGGTCGCCAAGCAATTTTCACATACTGTACCTCACTCCGAGTCTTTTGGAAACATTATGAGTGGTGATAGTTTTTTACACGGGACTCGGAGTATGCACTTCTACATCGTTTCTTTTTATGTGATATCACTTCTTTTTATGACTGACGTTTTAGGTTTGTGGCTTGGCGGGCTCATTTACAACGAGTTGTTTTTGATGAGATAAAAAAATATTTTAGTCTCACACCTGTTATAAACTATAAACCTCATTTGTTTAGTTTCAAAGGCGTCAATGCTACTGAATGCTGAAAATGGTGTAACGTATGTTTAATCTGCAGATAACCTTTTCAATGGAGAAATAAATTGTTTTATAGTTTCTGTACTAATTTTTTCATAATTCACCCTTTTTGCTAACTTTCTGTTTTTCTTGACTCGGTATAATTCTCAGGCTGAATGGATTCACAAAAAAAATTGTGATTTATGCAAAATCATATCGTTAATTACCGTATGAGAATGTTTCGCAAAACACAACAAACTTATGAAGAAAATTGCGTCATGTTAAATTCTCAGCTTCTGTAAAAAGAAAAGGTGTTTGATCTGGTTCATTGAATGATTGTTTAAATCAATAGTAACCTACGAAAAACCTACACAGACCTCTAAATGAAATATATCTTTGAACATGTTTCGCATATGTTTTCAGAATAGATACAATTTCTCTCTTGAACGAAAAGTAAGTCGGTTTTAATAAAATTGCAGGATTAATAACTCACAATATAAAATGTTTGTGTAAGCACCCATCCCTACTTTTTAGAGTTAAAAATTGTATGATATATAATTCGTTGTACATAATGTAATAACTTAATAAATCGTGCAAATCAGATTAAAACAAAACGTTTCTCAAACAAAAACTTAAAGATTTGAAAAATATCTTCTTTACTTGTTAATGTAGCAGCCTGAAAATGCCCTATTATTCTGTTGAAGTATAATACTGCGGATTCGTGTAGATGTGCGTCGATAAATTGTGATTATAAAAAATGACCACTGGCGTGTCATTAGACAAACGTGTAGCACATACAATTCAGCGTGTAGGCAACTGATACAGATTTTTCTATGCAAATTGTGTTTTCTTGCAACGAAAATTTAGATATGCAAAATTCATAGGAATAGACCCGCAATAAATTCTGAAGGAAACTCATATATTTTTAGCTGCACTTAATGGTTCGAAGGTTCCAAAATATCAGTCAACGATTAATACAGTCGAAATTAAAAACTAATGTCCCAATGTAGATGAAGACATCGAAAAGGATTTTAACATGGACAATCGAGTTCCCCCTATTTTAAGTTGAGAGATAAATAAAATGTTGTGCATACGATCCTACTCGATTTCTTTTGTGCATTCATGACAATGGCATAAACTGTTTTAGAAAATATTAATCTAAATACCAACTCTTATTCGTCCATTCTTATCGTTAAGAACTAAAAAGGAGGCCAAAGGTATTGCTGAGTACATACTACTAATCTGTCAATTGGAGGGAACGTGATTGATCATCTTAAATACGTTGCCTGTGTCTTTATATTCATCAAAAGGACATCCGTTTTCGATTTAGAGCTCATTAACCAGTCATCATGACTGGGATGAAAAATGCTTTGATGCATCCCACGCAGTTAAATGTAGGTTACACGTTTTCCTTCCTAATTTTCTACACTCATGATTGTGAAAATTGAAACACCATGAAGAAATTATGTAAATTAAACCAAAATTACAGGAAATATAAATCGAGGTAACACATGTAAATGATTAGAATAACAAAGCGATAGCGCATGCGTAGAACGTAAAGCGGCTACTTATCAGTCGCTTGTTCCATGTATATAAAGGACTGTGAAGATGGGTTGAAATCCGTTTATCTTCCTCTGTCTGCGGTAAACGTTTCACAAGGTGGTCAATATGCTTCGTCAAAAGCGGACCAAGCCAGACGAACAACTAAGGATATTGTACAAGGCCGCATCGTCCGTATGCGAGAAAGAGTATGCGTCCGTATCGAGAAATCGCAACCTCCACGCAGTATAATGCCAAAACAGTGATGCGTGTTTGGAAGAAATGGACAAAAGTGAATTAACCAAGGCGAAAATCTCACAGTGGGGCACGCAATAGCATAACGTCAAGGGATGACAGACACCTCATTCGCATGTCTGTCATGGACCGTACAGCGTCTTCTCGTGTGGTAGCATAACGTTGGACACAGCTACAGATGATTTGTTGTCTAACTCCACAGTTCGTCGTCGTCCCCTTGCAGCATGAATTTCGTGCATAGGGTTCCTCCACGCAGGATTCCCCTCTCGCTGAATCACAGACGCCTCGACTTCAATAGGCTCAGAAATACAGCGCGTGTCGTATCCAGTGGCAACAAGTTGCTTTTTCCGATTAATCTCACTAAAATCTAGAGTACAATGATTGAAGTGTACGCGTCAGACGTTACAGATGGAAACGTCTACTCCTACAGTGTATTATCCAGCGTCATACCGCACAAACGCATGGCATCATTGTGTCGGGAGCTATTGGGTATAATTATTGATACCATCTAGTGCATATTGCGGACAAAATAAATAGTGAACGCTACATAAGTGAAATTGTGGAGCCAGAGGTCCTCCCTCTTTTTCGACGCATTCCGGGTGCTGTTTTTTAGCAGGATAATGCCCGTGTACATGTTTATGAGACTGCACCAGCCTTCTTCATTTCACAACAGGTTTCGCTTCTTCCATGGCCTGCTTATTTCCCGGATATGTCTCCTATCCAGCATGTCTGGGATTTCATTTTTCGGCGACTCCCTCGTACAGCTGGAGGGGCACACAGAGTAAGAATGAAATTTGGCTTCAAGTCAAAGCCACCTAGAATGTCATTCCCCCAGGATTACATTCAGAACCTGTATGATTGAATGCCACGACGTGTACAGGTTCTGTTGTGTTATCTGTTATACAGGTACAAGACTGTGTCTGACTCAAAGAGCAATGGGCCTCACCAGAAAACGTTTGATTATCATAATTTGTTTTCTTTAAGAATAACATTGATAACTTTGATAACGATACAAAACAAATGCAGTATGTTAATATTTAAATTACATGTTTACGCTTTCATGTGAAAATAATGAAATTTTTTTTCATAATAAATCATAATAATTTGTCTCAGCTTGCATGCCAAAATTAAAGTTATTTTGAAAACGTATGATGTCTTTAAATAATATATATTACTGAACAAACATTTTTTGGAAATCATTTTTGAAAGTGTTTTGTGATATGGAAGATATTTTATGAATATAAAACATAATTAGATCAGAAACAAATCTTTAAATCAATAAAGAATGTCCTAAAAACATTTAATTATATGTGCTTTCTTAATAATATTTAAAATCACGTAATTTTAAAAACGCGAATAATCATCTAAACTCCTTAAATTCTTGAATTTTAAACAACTAGTACAAAATCGTTATATTTTTTACTTTAAACTTTAATTCAAAATTATTTTAAGTTGTTGTTGCGTCAAAACTCTAATTATCGTTATACGTACTTGGCTTCATATTACCAAAAGCGAATGATACTTATGATGGGAATAGTTCTATGAGTACGTGTCAACTTTGTTTCTAGAGTATTAGTTGATTCAAATATAAGAAAAAAATCTTTTAATTTAATGATCTATTTTATAATTAATAATTCTTTTAAGATGATGGAAAATAGGAAAATATGAATTTTATTTTAAGTAATAATTTTCTAGATTTTTAAAATATGTTATTCATAAATGAATATTTTTTACTTTTTTGCATAATGAAAGGCGAAAAAAGCATAAATTCTTAATATATATATATATATAGGAATAATAATTCATATAATAATACAAATACGAATAATGTTTGTAATATACACATCTGATATATTAAGATTTGGAATACTTGTAGTTTAAACTAATATAAAAATACACTTTATGCACGTTAATATAAATACACGTTATCTAGAATTTCCCTATATATATACTACGATATTCTGTTATTGAATAATTATTCTGCTTCTGTTTCAAACAATACGATGCTTCGTTAAAACGTGACATACCTAATTATATTATTATTATTACTACTATGTGCATTATGACTAAAATTATTCTTTCAGGATGTGTATAGTTTTACGACAATTTTTGAATAGATTTTTCCTCCTTATTAGATTTTAGGTAAATACTACAACTTCTGCAAATTAAGGAGGTATTACGATTTCTGCTATTTAAATAATCAATATAAACTTTTTAATATGAAATAGAGGTTAAATTCTCCTTGAAAATTCGGAAAAAATAAATCTGTGTTTGCATACAGAATTACAAATTATTTTTTTTTTAACCGATCTATTTAAACAATACAACTCACCTTGGAAACAAAGTTGAAATTATTTTATAAAAATATTAGAAAAAGATCAGAGAAAAATTTAAGGGTTTAAATTAGAAATATAGCAAAGAAAAATAAACTTTAAAATAACACATAATTAATAATAATAATGAAAAATACATTTTTTAAATGTCAGTTAAGTTCACAAATATTTCAAGATGTAAATTATCTCTTTAACACTTAAAATCTTGATTTTTATACCACTACGACAAAATCATTATAATTATCTTTTCTAACTTTAATTTAAACTTATTTTAAGTTGTTGTTACGTCAAAACTGTCATTATCGTTTTAAGCACTTTGCTTCCCATTACGAAAAGGAACGATACTTATAATGCCAAAGTTTTTAGAGTACATACTTGTCAACTTTCTTTCTTTTGTATCAGTGAAATTAAAGTAAAGAAAATGACCTACTTTGTAATTAACATCTCTTTTAATATGATGGAAGATGGGAATATTTGACTTTTATTTGAAGTAATAATTTTATAGCAGATTTTAGAAAATCTGTTATCAGGAAGTAAGCTTTTTAAACTTTCGTAATGATATACGGATAATTATTAAAAAGTCTAACGCATATGATGTATTAAATATGAGAAGAACTATTACTTAAACTGACGTGAAAATTAAATTTTAAAAATAGAATTGAGGCCTTTATAAACTGGAATTACAGCAGGGATCATTTTATCCCCTTTCGTAATAAGACAGTATATTTCATTATGTAATATCATATGCTTGTTTTAATAACATCAAGATAAAATAAATTGTTATTTTATTATTTATATTACGAAATTATTATCAGATATTATTACATACTAGTGTAAATGTCCGTCTTAAAATAATAGGTAGAAATCGTGGTTTTCACGTAAAATGTGAAATAATTGATAAAATTATCCATATACTATTCATCGATAGTAAGGAAAACGGGCCTGGAACGGGGCATGACCTGAAGCTCAAGATTTAATTAATAGATGGAGCTCTGGGGTTTTAATGTCACATTTTAAATCAATTTTTATATAAAAATAATAAACAATTGTACAATTAATTGTACAATAATAATATTCAATCTGCAGATCAAACAGAGTTTTAAAATTTTGAGCTGATAAAATCTTTGTTTGGTTTCTTTGTTTCATTTGCATAATCATCATGTCTGTCTCTTTTCCACAATAGGGGATCCTGTCCCGGTTATAAAGTAGCATATCCAATGGATCCATTAAATAAGAACGAAAAATCATGCGTCAAGCATAGATTATGAAACACTTTCCAACACAACCAAAAAACTGTAATGAAACTTCACCGTTAAATAAGATGAAAGGAGATGTGTAAGTAAACAGTTTAGAAAACACATAACACATTGAAAAATAGTTTTCGAAATTACCTTCCAGTGACAAAAAAGTAGTTGAATTATTTTGTGCAGCCCTGTATATGATCAATAGATGTGGATATATAGTATGATAATATTTACTTCAGTTAGAATATTTACATTTAGCAATTTTCGCCAATCGATGGAAATGTTATCGAAATCTTTTGTACAGCCCAGTATATTATCTGAAGACTTTTGTACACACCACCTATTAAGCTAAAAGGCAACTTAAAACTCACTGGCAGCAATTACCAAACGTAAACTACAACGTAAAGTTTTTTTCGTAGTCCTGTATATGAATTTATTTATATTCCACGAACTTCTATTAGTCTAATAAATACAGTTCAGCAGGAAAATGCGTAAACACAATTAAAAACTACCCTTAAGCAATTCACTCCCATAGTCTGTAGTACTTACGAATTTCCTTGTGTAGCCCTGTATATGGTCAACCGAGTTTATAAACACACACGTACTATGAACACAAAAGTTAAAAATGCGAAACAAAGTTGAAAACGCACTTATCACACATAGACTGTAAATATCGCACATGTACAATAACCAATATCTTTTGTATGTCCTGTAAATAAACGCAATACACACATGAGAGCAATTTATAGTGCACCTCAGTAATGCATATAGTTTTCAGTATGTTTTAAATAGTGAAATATCACTAAATTACTCTGCAGACAATTTTCCCCATATAACGATGTGTAAAAGAATTCTTTTGTTTGACCCTGTAAATGAATAATAAATGTTTTGCACCCCATATTGTAGAAAAAGCATGTTTTAATGCGTTTCATAATTATATATCAATTTCATTGTTTTAAATGACGTAGCGTCATCAAAATGCGCTTGAACCGATTATTCTCCATTGCCTGTAATTTAACGGAATATTTTTGACTGTCCCTGTAAAAAAACTATAAGTGCTACACACTTCTGTTGAAATAGGGAACATGCTATAGTAAACGAAAATAACATACAAAAATTTCAGGACAATCGAATCATATTTATGGGAGTTAGAGCACGGACAGACGGCAGACAAACAGAAGACATAAACACTTTTCAACTAGGTTGGAAAGTGTTAAAAATAATAAAATACAACTCTAAAAACAATTATTATTTCAAGCTTTTCTTTTACCAGATCATCATTTTCAATAATTTTTATTTTCCTGAAATCCTTTACTTTTCTGAAATCTTTATTAAAAAATTAATTCATGTAACACATAATTTATTTTTTAAAGCCATCGGTAACATGTATTGAAGGACTACAATCAAGATGAAGTAATCAATAAGGGTTGTCATTCAAATACTTAATCTTTCTTATTAAGAAATGAAAAATCTGAAAAATTACGTCGTGTTTACTTAATCATATAAATTTTTCTCTTTGGTTTTTTTCAATATAAAAATAAATTTCAAGCTAAGAGCACTGTCATTTTCACCCTCGTGAACTTTTCACTCGTATTTTACAACGAACCAACACTTATTCGATAAAAATATTTTTTAGATTTAATACTAATGAAATAAATGACACCAATTGCATAAAGATAACTTCAATGAATAATGTTCTCGTAACGCCACATTTTAAATAAATTTTTATGGAAATATTTAGAAACTATTTTACAATAATAATATATAATCTGCATATCAAACAGAATTTTAAAGTTTTGAGCTCATAATTTCTTTGTTTGTTTTCTTCGTTTCCTTTCCATAATCGTGTTGTTTGTCCCTTTTCCACAATCGGGGATCCTGCCCCTGTTATAAAATAGCATACCTAATGGATCCATTAAAAAATAATAAAATAAAACTCCAAAAACAATTATTATTTAAAGCTTTTTTCCATAGTACTTGTTTTCAATAATTTTAATTTTCATGAAAACCTTCACTTTTCAGAATTCTATATTAAAAAGTAATTTATCTAACCTATAATTTATTTTTAAAGCCATCGATAACATGTAATCCGGGTATGCAATCAAGATGAAGTAATCAATAAAGGCTGTCATTCAAATACATAATCTTTATAATTAAGAAATGAAAAATCTGAAAATTACGTCATGTTTTCACAATCATATGAATTTTTCTGTTTGTTTTTATAATATAAAAATAAATTTCAAACTAAGCACAATGTCATTTTCACCGTCGCGTCGTCGTGAACTTTTCACTCGTATTTTATTTATTTAATGTATTATTAACCAACATTTATTTAAAAAATAAATGTTTTTTTTTTTCTATTTAATATTAATGAAATAAATGACATCAATTCCATAAAGATAACTTCAATGGATAATATTCTCGTAACGCCACAATACATATGGATTTTTATTAGCTTATAAAAATTAAGTACACGTACATAAATTTATCTTACAAATAAAATATCTCAAAAACACCACGTGTCTAAATATATTTCATTATTTCTCTTTTCTCTGCAACAATTGAAGTTTTTTTTTTTTTTTTTTAATGAATCTGAAAAATGAATGACTCGCTACACAATCTAACCAACAACGGAGTGATTCTGACCAGGATAGTTATATCATCTTTGAAATAGGCCTTGCACTTCATTCGCCATTATAATATCCAAAAACATCTCCATTCTAACTAACGCATCTTCAGTTGTAAATTTTCAAATATCTTTCTTTGCTTTTTTATCTGACTTTAGATTGATAGTTTCTTTATATGTTTTTTCCTTTCCTTATATTTATAATTTTTTTCATAAGCTATAGCAACTTCTGCTTTGTATGTGCTTAAAAATAGTAAAATATTATATGTTTATTCTACGTAATTTTCCTCTATGTAATCAGGAGCATTTGTCGTTATATCATATTTTCAACACTTGCATTTTACGGAAAACGTTTTCGGTTTCCAGATTACGTGAAAAATGTGTTCTCGTAGTTGCTTCCAGTAAACCACAAATCTGTGTCTTCGGCACAAATCAGCATATTTCTCGCTGGCAAATTAGTGTCGCTACTGATGTGTTTTATTTTGGTTAAATGTGCATTTTATTCAAAATGTTACTGTCATGTCCATTGCATTTAATAATCTTAAATCATTTATTTCAACATTTGAAACAATTTTAAAATTTAAAATTCTGTGATTCGGATTTCTATTAAAAAATACTGTATAAAATTGCAACATGAATGCAACTGGATTATTTAGAATAAAATGGGCAGCGTTGTGTTTTGATATGTTATTTTAAGCCGTAAAATACAGCATTACAGGACGAATAAAAAGTTGTTTTGTGTAACAATGCAGTTTAAATACTTAAATCTTACTACGTGATATTTTTAAATCTCCCACGCTTCGAAGTCTGATATCTAAACAAATATTAAATATTGAATTTATAAATTATTTTATAAAGCACCAATGTAAAAATAAATGAACACAAATGTCGTGTTAACACAACAAAAGCCGTAGCTAGAATAAATTAATATGTGCTGCCGAACTCATTTTGTTGAGTAAATTTTCAACCGCATTCACATCATCCACTGACGTTAATTCCCGGTCACTCCGAAACTAAACATGTTTTGTTAAATGCTGTTCAAAGTACAACATCATCAAAGTAATCAATCATTCATCCTTAAGTTATTAAATTTTCGTCATGAACATTTTTCGACGCATGGAAATTAAACGTGGCAGGCCGGTTTCAGAAATATAAGCCGTATTAAATGTCAAAATAATATGCAATCTTTAATGTAGCTAAAATACCACTTGAAAATAGATAAATACTCTTGAAAATGTAGTAATGTAGTTTTTTACTTTGTTTTCAACACATGTTTACACAACTTTCCTATTTGTGGGATTCATTCTCTGTATTTTCTACTAACTGTATTTATTTAATACCACATTTTACATGGTCTACTAAAATTATCACCGTATGCAATATTTTATATGGTTTTACATATATATTTTTCAGTTTCATGTAGTTTTCTGAGAAATATTTATAACACCATGTCGTAAAATACAGTGATAATAAACGTAGTACTAAAATAGCCAATACTAATACAAGGAAACTGAACTTCATCGCTGTCATTTACTTCTTTATGGAAAATCCATAAAGTGCTTGATAAATTACTATTTCCCTTGTTTTAACTTATTACCATTTGTATTATACCGTACGGAAGAACTAATTTACCTTTTCTAAAGCCAAATTTAAAAATTAACTTCATCGCTGTCATTTACTTCTTTATGGAAAATCCATAAAGTGCTTGATAAATCACTATTTCCCTTGGTTTAACTTATTACCATTTGTATTATACCGTACGGAAGAACTAATTTACCTTTTCTAAAGCCAAATTTTACAATCTAACTTCATCGCAGTCATTTACTTCTTTATGGAAAATCCATAAAGTGCTTGATAAATCACTATTTCCCTTGTTTTAACTTATTACCATTTGTATTATACCGTACGGAAGAACTAATTTATCTTTTCTAAAGCCAAATTTTACAATCTAACTTCATCGCAGTCATTTACTTCTTTATGGAAAATCCATAAAGTGCTTGATAAATCACTATTTCCCTTGGTTTAACTTATTATCATTTGTATTATACCGTACGGAAGAACTAATTTACCTTTTCCATAGCCAAATTTTAGAAACAAAACTATTTAAATACATTTTCTATCTGATAGAAATTAGTATGGAGACGTCATTACTTAAAATGTATACATTTCAAGTAAATTTCAAAATAAAGGTTTTAAAAAGATATATTTTACGTATTTTCATACATTAAAATAAAGTGTTAATGAACATATAATTAAAACAGGTACTTCTTGCACATGAGACGTGTATTACATAAGTGTATACATACCATGTCGCTTCCTTCCCGTTGAAAGTAAAAAAAAACACCTAATTAATATTTCCTATATATTAAAAATATTCTAACCAGTTGAAGATGATACTTAATAAATTTTTTATATATTTATTTGTCTTTCATTTGTGGTCTTTATATCGACATTACAACATAATTGAAAAAATCTTCTGCTATCTAAACCTAAAGCAATAGAGATTCAAAAATTTGGATTAAATGCATAGCTTATTTTATGTATCTTTGATGTTATATACAAGATATTAAGGAACCTCTCTGATCATTTCCAGTGATTAAGCAAGTGTTTAATCACTGTTGTAAAAATGTTTCAATAAGTTTCTGGCTTTCAATTTTATATAAATTTTCATTAAAAATAAATATACGTATATATATTTTTTTAGATTTAAATACTAAGAGTTCATCATTTCAAATACTAAGAGCGCATCAGAGTGTCGTTTGTTGTCACACCAACCGATAAACAGATGCTTTTCTTTATTTGCGATATAGCTAAAGACCTAACTAAATCGTGACCAATCTGTCTTTCGACTTACAAGAAGTTCTGGATTGTGTTGTAATAAAATTAAAAAAAGAAAGCACACTTTTTAAATTAAAACCGTAAAATCTTTAAGGTATCCGCACACCTTGGGGGGTGATTTTTGAAAAATATAAAAACATTTTAGAAATTACACAGAAATACTTTTTTTAAAGTAAAAAATAGTCAAAATCATGTGAAAAATTGACATTTGTGCAAAACATGTTAACTCAAAATCAAATCATTGCATTCACATTTTGTAAAGTGCATAATAAAAAAAATAACTTTTACTAGGACATAGGCCAGCTGTATTATAATAGTATCTCTATCGCAGAAGTTGTGGCACTTGAAGTACTAATGTAATGGAAAATTCACAACATTTCTTGCAACTTTTTAACTTATACCGGTGTAAATCTAAAACTAATTAATATATCATCATGATTGTAGTCTATTCCCTCAATTAACATTCGTAAAATAAGTAAAAACAAATTTCAAGGCATTTCATGCAAATTTTTTTGCTGTAGGATGTTTTGCGTACAGTAAAAATGAAAAAATTATATTTTGAGAAAAAGCTAAAAATAACTTTAAAGACGGTTCTTGCTATAAAAATAATTATTATTCTTTAAAGGTTTAATTATATACTACATGTATTTTCTTGAACAAATAATACAATTTAAATGCTAAATCTTGAAAAAGAAGAATGTAAACATACATTTCAGCTTACTTCCGGTTTTACGAACGATATTTCCGGCAAGATGTAATCGATGTAACTTTAAACGGCTGTAACTCGGGTTCCAATTCAGATACAGACACAATTAAAGGATAATTTGATAGGTAAAATATCGAATTTTAATATTATTGCAAAAATGAAAAATCGATTATTTTAATCGAAAATGACGTTTCAATGGTGTGCGGATATCTTAACAACAAATCTATCCCCCCCACCAACTTACACCTTCTAAGAGCACCATGCTTTCTGAAATAAAGAAAGGAAGATATGGAATTAGGAGGTGATTTTAAAGATTTCCAAATTTCTTTAAAAGCATCTTAATTAAATTATTAATTAAATTTCCAACTACTGCTCAAATAACTCATTTTTAGATGATCCAAAGATAAAAATATTAAAACGCCTGCAGCTGTATTTCGCTTAGTGTAGTATTATCCTAAAATTGTGTTTATTTATTGACATGAAAAAGTTAAATGAAGAAAAAGTAAACATTTGAGAAAATTAATTGAAAATTCCATTTTTTCCTTTTTATTTTCAATTATGATACTTATATTTTGTTTCTCTGTCGAGTTAAAATAAAAATTAGTAATTCTATGAATTTTCTTACATATTATCTAAGAAAATACCTCATTTAACACTTGATAAAATAAGGTTTATACTGCTAGCGCTTTAAACTTTTAATCTTTGAACAATCAAATCTAAATTATATCCAAAATTAGCAAAGATGAAATGTGTGCGTTAAATTATACGCCATACTCCGTTTCTTTAAATTTCCGGTACCACACATGAATTGTTTTGTCAGTTGGTCCCTGTTTTCGATATTTATTACGAAAGGCCCGTTGAACTGACACCACTGATTCAGATTTAAAGAAACGGAGTATGGCAGGAACTGGACTATCGCATGGATGTATGCCGTGTGACCAAGGGTTCACACATAGAACACCTGTAATGTATGTAAGTAAAACTTGAATAGTTTCGGAATAATTTCATATGTTTCTTTTTTTCATATTCGTCTTCGTTTTTTTACTATAACGTTTCGAAACCCCGGAGGGAATTATGAATGACCCTGTCTATGTTATGAAATTAATATATAAGGTTCGCCCAAATGAAAGTTTCATTGCTGTAATAACTCCGCCATTTGAAGTGAAAGATGTCTGCGCATGCACCTATGGAGGGCGTAGAGTGCTGGGAATGCATGTGTTATCGTCAGATGTGTATGGCACGGAGTGTATGTCACGCAGATCAGTATTCCGATTGTGTAGGGATTTTCGTAAGGGGGACAATTCTGCTGGGAGGTTCTCTAACATCCCCCTTACAGTCCAGACCTCTCGCCGTGTGACTACCACATCTTCGGTCCACTCAAGAAAGCTCTGAAGGGACGGCGATTTGCCGACAATAATGAGGTCCAAGCTGCCGTTGAAAATTGGTTCCACAACCAATCACGGAGCTTCTTCACTCAGGGTATCAATCGTCTCGTTGACAGCTGGGACACTTGTTTCAACCTATAAGGTGACTTTGTCTAGCTTATCTGTTACCTCTGTATTTCTTCTTTTTTTGTATACTAATTTATATTAGTACCATTAAACCATTTCTCAAATTGACTGTAGTGCCACTTTCATCTGGACGACCCGTATACTTTAAAAATGTAACAAACACGGTTTGTTACGCCTTTAATGGAAATAATAGTGAAGAAATAAAGATCTATTACTAAATGAAAAAACAGCGTTTTATTAAACGTTTTAATATAGAGTGAATCAAGAATAGAATTAACATATTTCAATTGAGATATAACTTCTCTTGTTGGTGTAAATCAATGTTACGAATAGCAGTGACTTTTAAAGATTTTAAAAATGTGTTAATAAACATATTTTTTAGTGTGGACTTTTCAGAATATAATCGGACTTTAATAATTTTTACACTTAATCATATAGTGTTTATACTTCTTACGCTTTCAACGTGAATTATTTCAACTGTGCTATCAACATTAGTTTTAAGGGGGTAGGATACCTTTGAACACGTCGAAAAAGAAAATATCGCTATGTTCCAAGCTTGAAATTTTGTGTAACTCAAAAATAAAAATCATAAATATAAAGTTCGTATTTAAATTATATTTAAAAATATATATATATACTTGTAAATTCATAAATAAATAGTGAAATGGTAAGTTAAAAAATATATATGATAATAAGAGGGAAAAAAAACATAACACGTCTTGCGCGCAGTGTTACTAAAAAACTATGCATGGCAATTAATAGAAATTATTATCACATATTCATTTCTGTATTATCTACAACTTAAAACTAGAAAAAAAGTAAGATTTATTTTTTATTGTTTTTGTACTTTGAGAATATTTTTAAAAAATTTAAAATTTTTAATATTTTTAATTTATAAGTTAATATTTTAATTTAGTCAATATTTTTTAGAAATATTCTGGTTTTAGTATAAAAGTAACACTATTATGTATTTATTTTCACCAAAATTTACTCTTTATATGCATATTTTCAGATTTTATCATGCGCGCAAGACGTGTTATGTTTTTTTTTCTCTTATTATCATATATATTTTTTAACTTATCATTTCAATATTTATTTATGAATTTACAAGTATATATATATTTTTAAATATAAATATAAATGCGAGCTTTATATTTAAAAGAAGTTTGATTTTTATTTTTGACTTATTACACAAGTTTTGAATCTTGGAACATAGTTATATATTTTTAAATTAGCAGAGAAAAAGTGTATGTTTACGTGGAATAGAATTCATGTATTTTCGTATAACGTTATATAGTTTATGTTTTAGAGAATATTTCAAATTTTAGCAGCTCTAAAATATTACTGAAATGTGTTTTTTTTTAATCTCACCTAACAAACCGACTGTTTATTTAGTATTAATAAATATTTTTGTGAGAGAAACTAATTAACACAGGTTAAAGTAAGAAATATTAAATAAATCGCAATATTAATTCTTAAAGATGTGCTTTATTAATATTTTCGGAAGGAAATAATATTTTTTTTTTTTCGAAAAGAGCCAAAATATTTAACTCTAGTCTACAAAATATTCTGCTACTCGAAAATGCTTTTATTGATTTTGAAACTTCTTCAACAATATCTTAATGAAATTATTAATTAAAATTTGAAGTGTTGCTCAAATAATTCTTCTTTCGGAACATACGAAGATAACTTAATGACATACTTCCACATTTATTTGACTTTAAGATATATTGGAATACCAAGATTTCATTTGATTACTGATATCTTAAACTTAAAAGGGATAAATGTTAAAATGTGAATTTAATTAAAATTTTTCCTTATTAATGTTTATACTTTAATATTATTTTATGTCACTACTTCGATTATTTGTCTAGAAAACATTTAAATACATCACTTTATCAGTTTTCTTATATTTTATCTGGAAAATAACAATTTTATTTTTCTGTTATACAAAAAATAATAATAATAATTTCTATTTTTTATTTCTTCCAATTTTTTTTCAATTATAACTCCAAAATATATCCAAACATGGTATTATTTGACAAAACTTTTTAATGACAGTTTTTAAAAAATAATCCAGAATATATATATGTAATAATTTTCCTAGAGTTAATATATATATATATATATATATACTAATAAAATAAAGTTTCGCTCTGTGTGTGTGTGTGTCTGTGTGTCTGTTGGAGATGGCTAGCAAAATCTAGCCCACCTAGAAGTCTGGAAATTTACGTATAGATAGTCCGAGGTCTGGCCATGTGCACCTGGGTCTCAGAATTTTAATACTTCGAAAATTGACAAATATATTAATTAAAAACTGATCAATAACTCATCTATTTTTTTGCGAGCCGACTTTCAGAACTCGCGCATGCCCAGAACCCAATTTTGAACATCGTACGGGAATGAAGAACTATTTACATGAAGTTACATGCGTTTATTTCGCAATTCTGTTTTAAATTATCTCGACTAAATCATTTGGTTTATTTAAAAACGAAAAGCATTTTCTAAAAGATCGCTTTCTTACGTCTTCAATGCCGTAATCAATTAAAAAAAAATATATATGTTAACCCTTTGAAAAACATTTTTAAAAAAGGATAATTTCCCAGGCTTTAGTTTTCTCCCTTACGCCAACGCCCCTCAATAGTACAATTTTAGAGATACATACAAACCAAACGTATGCTCTTAAAGCTGAAACCTTTTTCTAATAGGCGGTACAATTATTTTTTAATACGGATTTTAACCCTTTGAAAAACACCAGCAAACGCAGGTCATTTAGCGCCTCATCAGAAGATTTTTTTTCTTACGCTAAAAGTTACTAAACGTTCGTTTTTTGACACAATCTTTTTAGAATATCTCGGTAGACCAAATTTACATCACCTACAATAATTTCGAAGCGGTCGGATGAGAACAAGTATTTAAAAAAAATTTAAATTTTGAGATATTTTCGGTGAAAACCCGTAATAACGGGATGTGTTCCGCAATCTCGCTCTGGTAAACTTTTCACTATTTAAAATGCATATATTGTCACATAATTTTATAGAGGACTTGGAAACAGTCATATTTATAAACGATTAAAATTTTTGAGAGATCGGACGACGAATACTATTATATATATATATAGTAACGGACCCGACGCGAAAAGAAAACATATTTATTTTACAACCAGATAACAATATTTCTGACTTAAAACCGTTATATTTATGGCCATTGAAAATTTCAAAAGGCTTGGACAAGAAAAGCTATTTTTTTAAAACTATATAATGATCATACTTTAAAAAAAAGGTAAATGTTTTTTGTACCATTTTCCGATTTCGTCATTAAGGATATAAATTCATAGAAAATCGAGTAAAATATATAAAACTACCTAATCCGCCCGGCGTTGCCCGGGCCCGAAATATTAATAATCTGTTCTATACGAATATGACTGAAATCTGTAAGGCTATCGAAATCAAGTCGAATGTGGCAAACTTCGTCGTAATCGGCCTCATAAAACCCAAGATCGGAAAGCGCATCCTGGCGGTCGAAAGTGCAGCTGAAATATTTAAGGCTATAGATATCAAGTCGAATGAGCCTAACCCCGTCGTAATCGGGTCCATAGAACCAGATATACTCCTATAGTTCCACTTTCCACCGCAAGGGGGTGTGACGAGGCGATTTGTTGAGGGCGAAGAGAGTCTTTTAAATTATAGAAATTTATTTTCCAGGTTCCGTAATTTCAATTAAAAAAACTCCATAAATAGACATTCAATGCTTTTATTAATTTTTCCATGATCATATAGTATAATATAGGAGAGGTGTCTCTTAGCAGGAGCCAGTAAAAAGGCCACTCACACAGTGAGTATTCAAAGAGAGAGTGAGTATATACATAACATTATTGCTAGAGATTTACATTACTTGGCGAACAAAATTGGTGACAAAACACTTTACTCCATACATTATTTTGGCGTTAGAATTCGAAAAGACAAGATACTTTTGGCTGGGTGTGGAATTTCCAGTAAATTAAAATAATTATTTGCCTCAGAGCCAGAAACGTTACCATATTTGGACATGTTGATCTAAATTTAGCAATTGATATCATCATCCATTATTTTGATTGGAAGATGCTACTGAGAGTAAAGCAAAAACAACCGTTATTTTCTGAGTAAGTAAACATAAAAAAAAGCATATATTAAGGATAATCTATTTGACAGTTAGAAAAGGAAAACGTTGTTTTAAATGAGATGAAGGTATATTTATTGGATATAATTTATTGCTATAATTTGAATTATCAACATTTGCAAGATTAATGACTCTGAAATAGAAGTTAAATTCTTTTTGGATTATTTATGAGAGATCAAAAGAATAATTATTATTATGTTTATTTTAGAAGCTATAAATAGGCATATTTATTTTATATACATATTGCTATAATTTGATTACATTCAGAGATGCAATTCAAGGTTAAATGAATAAAGAGTGAAAATGAATTACATGTGGATTGTTTTATGAACAATAAGGATAATTATAAAAAATGGATTTAAAAGTAATAAATAAAGTTCTTAATTTCATTTTTGCAATAAATCTTGATATATAACTGTGATGTAGAAAACTACTATTTACCTTTTATTTATTCAATTATTGTAACGGAAAAAGGAATGCTTAAATGAAAAGAATTATTTATTGAACTACAAATGAATTCGTATAACTTAACATTTAGATTACTGCTGAGATATTATGAAAATAAAACAGAGAGAAAAAGGATAATTAATATACAGGGAAACGGATGAATATGGAAAGTTTTTAAAATTAAGAGGGGTTTGATTTAAATAAGTAAAATGTAAGAAAGCATTTATATATATGACAGATTGCTGTCATATATAATCACCCCACAAACCAGGAACAGCTGTAATGGTACAGTACAGCTGTAAAAAAAACAAGTATCGTGTCTCTTCTTAAGCACATATATCCAGTTCGTAAGTAAAGCATAAACCTTGAAAAAGATATAACAGCAAAGATTTTTTTTAAATCTTATTTTATCATAGCAATTCTTTATAACTTGTGTTCAATAGTCCATTCATCAGTCCACAAGTTGTTATTTTGTTTTTTTGCAGGACGTCCTGTTTAATTAGTCATCTAAAGTTTGTTTGCCTTGATTGAATTGGCCTTACATGACTGCTTTGAAATTGCTTGACTTTTTGTATAATAGTATAAAATTGTTCGACTTCTTGTGTGACTGGTACCAGTACTTAATTTATTTGTCATGACGATAAACATATGAGAAAGTATGCAAACATTTCTCATTTTCAAGCATTTTTGATCCAGCTAGGATCTTTATCTGATTAAGCAAATTTATATAAAACACAAATGCAAGCAACAAAGAAATACACAATGTTACTAAATACATAATGTAACAAAGATGTTACATGAAAATGAAAATGAAATGTATGAGTATAGATGCAGTGAAAAAAATGTGAGGATTCGTGCCGAAGCACAGGACGGGAAAAAAAAGGGATGCAATTGCACGCCCGCAAAAAGTGTCCGCCCTTATTCTTGTAACAAATACAAGTATTACGACGCCATTTTAATACCTTTGTCCTAGGTGTAGAGGGAGTGAGTTGAGAGCCCATATTGTAGCTTTTTGACCACAACATGGACCCCTTGCTCCTCATGAAGACCGCACTGGTGTTCAACAGGAGCACGTTTCGACAAATCATATAAAATTATTTTGGTATCAAGAAAAAAAATTGGCGTACCAATTCTGGGTTGTCTGTCAGCACAATGAAGTGTGGGACCTTAGGGCAACAATTTTGAACGGGCCACAACTTCTGAGGGCAATAATTAATAATAATTAAAAAAAAACTGGATATATATCTTATATATCAAAAAGAGGTAGACAATCCTAGAGTGTTGAGAGACTAAATGACATAATCGAGTAAAATATATTCAAGTCATGTGTGATGTTGAAAATTTAAGTCCATTTTATAAGCTATTATTTGTTATTAACGAAAGGGAAAAAAATCCTATAAAATATTGCATGTGAAATTTACATGTTCCTATATTATGAATGTTAAAATTTATACGAACTTGTATGTGTAGATAAGTGTGATACAATTATGATATGGCTATAAAATAAAGTGAAATAAGATGAACAAAATGTAAAAAGACACAAAATATTGTTCACAAATGATCTTTGAAAACAGTAAAATCATGGACCAGCCACAATGTTGTTAAAGATCAGTTATGCGCAACATACACTCAATGTTGTACACCCATTGAGCACTAAGTATCAATGTACATATTATTTACTAAATCATTGAAAGTTGAAAATAAATTATCTTTTTCTCAAATTATAACGAGGTTCAAAATGAAAAGGAGTATTATTATTATTAATGGCATGACTTGAAGGATCAAATAAATGTCCATATCGAGGTGGTGCTATAAGTAGTCTATCAATATGCACACGAAATGCTGTATCATCATGAGCATACAATCTTTTAATTGAGAATGAAACGGGAGAATGTTTATATGTTACAATATATGGTCCGGTATATCGAGGTTTAAATTTATCAACAGATTTTAAGTAAACTATATCTTTTAAACAAATGTTTCTTAATTTTGCTTTACGACCATATATTTGATATCTTTTTTCGTGGGTTGTTTTGATGTTGGCATAAGCCTTGTCATAAATTTTATTTAGATCATCTAGTAATTTATGTACTTCAATATGTTTATCTAGGAAAGGTTGATTACTACACTGGTCATAAGTGTCAAAAATTAATGAAAGTTCTCTACCAAAATGTAGTAGGTTAGGAGAAAATAGTGTAGAGGAGTGTTTAGAACCATTGTAAAGTGACTTGTGAATATGTAAAGCATTTTCAAACGAATGTCCTTCTTGTAGAAGTGTAGTTACAGAGTATTTAATTGAGGTATTTATACGCTCAGAAATACTGTTGCTAGCAGGGTGTGAAACAGAACTGTGACGTATTTTTATGCCTAGGGAATCATTGAAAATATCGTAAACATGGGAGGTATACTGGGGTCCTAAGTCTGATAAAATAACTGCAGGTCTCCCAAACGTAGTAATGTAACTAAATAAACATTTAACAACTTTAGGCGCAGAAATATCAGTAGGTGGATAGAGTTCAATGTGTCTTGAGAAGTGGTCAGTAATAGTTAATATATGTTTTCCGTTAGAAAAAGGTCCAACTAAATCTGTACTAATTGTATGACCAGGGTATCTGGGTGTGTAAGTAGGTTGTAAAGGTGCAGGAGGGGTGCGATGATGTTTAGCTTGGAGACATTTGATGCATGAAGACACAAAATTCAGAGTATCAACATACATGCCTTTCCAAAAATATCGAGCAGAAAGAAAATCATAAGTCTTAGCTAGAGCAAAATGAGAAAGATGTGAAATTGTTAAAACTTTGCTCTTTAATGAGTCAGGAACTACAATGTGGTAAGAGAAGGTATTGTTAATGAGATCTTCTTTTTTTATCATTAAAACTTTGGAATCAGGGTGGATGAAATATTTTGGAAATTTTTGCGAAGATCCATTATTTAATATTTCATTGCAAATATTACCTAAGGTGGAGTCATTTTTTTGTTCCGTGCAAAATGTTTCATTTGAGATTTCTAATAATGGATCACGTTTTGTTTGATTGCCTGACACTAGGTAATTTACATATTGGGCATTGACATTGGCAGAGAAGTTGTTGCTATTAGGTGTTTCATAATCAACAATTGGTAGTGCTTGAGTTTCATGAATAAGATTAGGATTGTTTAGTAAGGTTTCTTGGTGATTGTCAAATTTACAACGTGATAAATAATCTGCAAGTACATTAGATGATCCTGGTATATGTTCAAAAGTGTAGGAATATTCTGAAAGTTCAACTAACCATCGTGTGGTTATGTCAGCTGGGTTTGTGGTTTTTTTGTATTTTTCTAAAGGCTTACTGTCAGAAAGAATTACAAAATCTCTATTGTATAAATAGTATTTGAAAGCTGTTACCGATTTGTATATTGCCATAAGTTCTAGTTTCAGAGCGGGGTATTTTTTTTTCAGAAGATTTCAAAGATTTTGAAAAGTATGCAATAGGTAACAATTGTCCGTTATGTTTTTGTAATAAAGCACTGGAAATAGCAACATTGGATGCGTCTGTGTTAAGGTAAAATGTTTTATTCCAATCTGGTAATCTAACCATCGGTGAGTTGAAAAAAATTTTCTGTATGGTGTTAAGAATGTGTTGATGTTCATCTGTCCATTTGAATTTAGATTTTGGAGTAGTTAGGTTTATAGTAGTTAGGTGGTTGCACTAAGCTTGAAAATGATGGAATGAGTGATTTGTAGAATGTTATTACTCCTATGGGTCTTTTTAATTGACGTTTAGTTGTTGGAACTGGAAAAGAAGTTATCTTAGCGATGTTAGATTTAATTGGTGAAACACAGTGATTTTCAATGTGGAATCCCAAGTAGTTAATTTCAGTTTTGTGGAAGTTGCATTTGTTGGGGGAAAGTGTTAAATTATATTTAGTTAGGAAATTAAGAATTTTCTCAAGTTTTGAACACATTTCTTGAAAAGAATTTGCGCCTAAAATGAAATCGTCCTGATATGTAAATACACCTTCTAATTGTAGTTCATCAAGCAAGGAGTCCATTAAAGCTTGGAAAATTGAGGCGCTGGACTTTAATCCAAAAACAAGTCTTTTATATCTGAAGGATCCAAACATAGTAGTGAATGTCAATTGGTTTTGAAATTTTTCTGGTAAGTCGATTTGATGATATGCCTGATGAAAATCGAGGGAAGTGAAAAATTTATATGATGATAGGTTAGCAATAATTGTTTGAATTTTTGGAAGTGGATACCATGAACCTTGAATAACTGTGTTTACCATTCGAAGATCTAATGCAAGTCTATATTTTTGTTTACCTGTACCATCAGATTTTTTTTAACCAGTAACATAGGACAAGCCCATTCAGAACAGCTTCTCTCAATAATTCCAGCTTCTAACAATTGATTGATTTGTTCGAGTGCATCTTTTTGTAATGATTGAGGGATTGGGAAGGGTAAGGTTTTAATAGGGTAGTCATTAATGAATTTTAAGTCTGGCACAATCTTATCCGTATGACCTAGAGTGTTTAAGGATTTTGAGAAAGCATTGTAGTATTTTAACAATAAACTATTTAATATTTCTGCTTCATTTGTATTCCAGTGTTTTAGATCAAAATCACTAGAGGTTAAATCTTCTTTTCTCTTATTTAGAACTTCTTTTGATGCTTGAATAAAATTAATAAAATGTTGTTCTGCATTATTTGGATTCTCAGGGTTATCTGGGGAGTGCTCGACAATATCCTCAATTTCAGATAAATGACCAATTTTAGTTTTTTTATGAAGATGAATGCAAGTATCAGAGTTATTTTTAACAGATATATAAAAGAAGTGACATTTTTGAGGAATTTTCTTCTTATGTTTAGAATTTTTATTTGACTGAATAATGGCATCAAAACCAATTAGGTCTTTTAATGATGATATATACTCAAACAAATAATTTTTGCTATCATTAATATTGTTGGTGTACACAGAAACCCATTTTTGTTCTTTTGGTTCTAAAACAATCTTTCGTGTTAATAGAACATCCTGATTTGTCATGGATATGCAATGTGAATTACATTGTTTGTTATCCTCAATATTTAAAGGTATTTTTTGTAGTTTCTAAGGGAACCGATAAGCTGTTATTTATGTGTATAACTTTCTTGAATGTATCTATAATAATGTTAAATCTGTTTATGAAGTCAAATCCTAAAATTCCTTGAAAATTCGAAGATTCTGGGAATTCAACAATATAAAAATGGTGTGAAAATGATTTATGGTGCAGTTTAATTGAGGTTCTAATGCAACAAGAAAAATCAACATCAGAATTAACTGTTTTAATAGTAATCCTTGTGGAGAGTCTTTTATATTTTAACTGAGATTTAAGTTCATTAAACAGATGTTGTGATAATAATGAAATGCTACTGCCGGTGTCCATGAGAAAAGTTACATCTGTTTCAACAATGGAGGCCTTTACAAGAGGAAGTGTTGGGGTATTTCTGTTTACATTACAAATAAAATGTACAGTGTTGTCATTATCATTTTTTTGAGTTGTTTGTGTTGCTACGTGATTTGAAATTGTAATGGCATCACAAGTTTGTGAGCTAACTGATTTTACTAATCTTTCTTTAGAAATTTTAGGCATATTAGGGTCAACATAAAAGTTCGCTGATGTGGAATTGCTGAAGTGAGATACAATGTCATCAGCAAAATTGCATCTCTTGTTTAGTTTTCCTGAGATTTCTGTTGGTTATTGTTTGAAAAATTTCTAAATTGTTCGCGTCTTTGTGTGTTCATTCGCTTCCACTTGAAGCACGAATGGGCCTCATGGACCTTTTTGAAACACAACTGGCATGTTGTGGTGTTTCTTTTGAAGGATTTGTGAGGAGAAAAGCGCTTGAAATTGTGTCGAGATTTGAATTTTTTTTTGTGACGCATAGCGTCTAAACGATATTTTTGTTTGAAGTCTGGGCGAACATTTACATTTTCTTCAGCCTGTTTGTTGTCCGACTTCAGCGATAGTACATTTATTTTTTCAGAAATTTCTCTTAATTGTTCTGCTAACCCTATATCAGATTTGCTTGTAGATGGATATGCATGTAACACTTTTTCTGTATGCAGGATTTCATGTAAGACTTGTGCTCTTTTTACTGCTGTTTTATAGTCATATATTCCTTCTTCCTGT
This sequence comes from Maratus michaelseni, assembly GCA_963931845.1. Taxonomy (NCBI): domain Eukaryota; kingdom Metazoa; phylum Arthropoda; class Arachnida; order Araneae; family Salticidae; genus Maratus; species Maratus michaelseni. Next base: position 171,946,275 of record OZ007594.1, on the reverse strand, counting down.
ATTTTGATACGAAGATTAGAAGGGATTGCTTCTAAAAATTTCATAAATTTTATTTTGTCATGTGCATTTTTGTCAGTAATATCTGCATAAACAGTAGCAGCTAAAACATTAAGTCTGTGAGCAAAATTTTTTATGGTCTCTGCCGGTAAAAGTGTTAGGCCGGATAATTCTATACTGGCTGCACATTTGCTAGGGGGAGAAAAGAAAGCTGAAAATTCCTTTTCTATAAAGTCCAAGTCGTTACTTTTTAGCAATTCAGGGTTTTGACAGAAAAATTTGAGAGCAGGACCTGTTAGTTTACTTTTGAGTAACGAGATTGTAGTTTGTTGGTTATATTTGTTTATTTCTGCCACTGATCGGATTTGATCAAAAAAGAAAGGCAGAAGTTCATGATCACCTTCAAAGTTAGTGATATTTATAGGTATGTGTTTATTAGCCATAACTGCAGTAAGTTAAGTAATGTAAACGCAGGTATTAACTACTGAAATTCTGCATATAAAACATACAAAATACAAAATGCATAAAATAACAACACATAATGTAACTAAAATAAAATATGTGTATATTGAAAATAAAAGGAAATAATATTTATACATGTATTATTATATATATTATTTAAACTTTTTGAGGAATTAATCAAACAAACGGAAATTGGTTTCTGCACATGCGCCAGCTCGCTTCAGAATAATGACTTTTTTATTTGTGATCTTTGATCAGTTTTTAATTGATAACTACTTTAATTTTCAAAATTTTAAAATTCTGAGGCTCCGGTATACCAGGAGAGTGTTTGGACTACCTAAATCTAAATTTACAGACTTCTAGGTGCGCTAAATTTTCCTAGCCATCGCCAACAGACACACACACACACACATAGACACACAGAGCGAAACTTTCTTTTATTAGTAAAGATAATACAAATTTGGGGTTTATTTAAAGTTTTATCACGGGCCCGGGCAACGCCGGGCGGGTCTGCTAGTATGTATATATATATATATATATATATATATATATTACAATACCTATTCCTGTTTTCAGTATGAATGCAGGCAGCATTTCTCATGCCTTTTTAAATTCAAAATGCGTATATTATAATACATACTTTCAAGCACATTTAATATCTTAGCAATGTATTCTGTATCGTATACGAATCTGTCACATAATTTTTATTACAAAGTTATTTTATATAATGTAACATTGTATAGTATTATGCTACCCAAATTTGTATGGAAGGTATTTTATAAGTTTATAAATATGTTCATTGTATTTTGTAAATTGGATACTATTCTTTTTAGCCCATTTTGGGTCTTAAATATTTATTGATTAGCTTTGCCTAAAAATACATGATGAATATATATGCTTTGAAAAATGACTTTACATTTAGTTTCTTTACAATTACAAGCTTTTATTACAGGCACAAATGAACATTTATATACATGTATGGAATATAGGACAATATTGGAAGTATATATTGAAGTGTTTTTGCATCTGTTAATAAACCTGTATATGTGCACCATTCGTTGCATATATAACACATGGGCTGATAAGTTCCCGGTCTGGCACACAGATGGCGTTTCAATCGACGAACGATGCTTTTTTAGTAAATACTAACCTTTAAAAGGTAGCAGAAAAAATTGCATGACGATTCGCCGTTGGATAAATCGTTAGAGTGGTTTTATTTGAACGACTTTGTTGATAAACAAAAAAAAATGTATAAACAAGAATTTCAAGAATTGTTATTTGATGGGAAAAAACACCGTTCAAACAAAAGCTTGGCTTGATAAGCGTTATCCGGACACCACATCAGGTAAATCAACCATTATTGACTGGTTTGCTGAATTTAAACGTAGTCGTACGGACACCAGTGATGCACCCCGCAAAAGTGGTAGTTATTCCGGTAAACATAAAAAAAGTCCACAAAATCGTTTTATGGAACCGTGAAGTGTAGTTGCAGGAGATAGCTCAGACTCTGAAGATATCCAATGAACGTGTAGGTTTTATTTTGAATGAACATTTGTCTCTTAAAAAGCTGTTGTCAAAGTGGGTGCCGCGCTTGTTGACTTTTGAACAAAATAGTGGGTTTTCTAACTACCATTATTCGTAGGCCCGTGTGCAATTTTATGATTCAGTATTGTGAGTGGTCTCATTTTTTTCCTTATGTATTGTAGATTAATAAAAGTGATGGTGGACATCCGGGACCCGTGACTGGGGAGGGGGAGGGGAGGGGAAAGGGATGAAAGGTGGAAGAGAAAAAAAAAATTCTGTTTCAATAAAATATATGTTTATATATTAATGTTTAAAACTGTTTTATAGAATGAGAAAAGCAATGGTGGGCCTCCGGGACCCACAATTGGGGAAGGGGAGGGGACGGGAAAAGGTTGAAGTGGGGGGGGGAAGAAAAAAGTATTTTTTTCTGTTTCAAGTAAACATGAGTACATATATTAATGTTTAAAACTGTTTTATAGAATGAAAAAAGCGATGGTGGACATCCGAGACCCGCGACTGGGGAGGGGGTGGAGGGGGGAGGGGAAAGGGTTAGAGGGGGGGGGGAAGAAATTTTTTTTTCTGTTTCAATTAAATATATGTATATACATTAATGTTTAAAATTGTTTTATTGAATGAGAAAATAGATTATTGACATCCGGGACCCGCGACTGGGGTAGGGGAGGGGAAAGGGTTGGAGGGGTAGAAGAAAAAAATATTTTTTTTTTGGTTTCAATGAAACATATGTACATATATTAATGTTTCAAACTGTTTTATAGAATGAGAAAAGCAATGTTTGACATCGCTTTTCTCATTCTATAAAATATATCGAATATAATCAAGTTCTTGATTATATTCTATAAAATATAATCAAGTAAACATATGTATATATATTAATGTTTAAAACTGTTTTATAGATTGAGAAAAGCGATGGTGGGCATTCGGGACCCGCGACTGGGCAGGGGGAGGGAGAGGAGAGGGTAAAGGGTTGAAGGGAGGGAAAAAATTATGTTTCAATAAAATATATGTATATATATTAATGTTTAAAACTGTTTTATGAATGAGAAAAGCGATGGTGGACATTCGGGTCCCGCGACTGTCAAAGTATGAAAAACATACATCAAAATATGATAAACAACTTTGCTTTTTCTGTGTTGGAACTGAAACCAGATAACATCCACTTCATCATGTCTCATATGATACAGGAGGTTCTAATTTGAGAGAAGCAGTCGAACTAAGGGGAAATAATACTTGACATGCGAGGCTTAGCGAGTGTATCAACCCAAACGACGCCATGCAATCGATAATTTGTATCATAGAATCTGCTGGACTAGAAATGTTACACATGTGATTCGTAGAAATAAATTCTATGAACAACACAATGAAAGTTTATCAGCTACTGTAACGTCAGAAACTGAATTTCTCTGTATGTTGGAAGATTTTCTTACTCAAAGAAATGTTACAAGAATGGCCAATTTGCATAACACATACATTAATGTCTGTTTTTCTAATGGCGTTGATCGGTCAACGCGGCTTAAATCAAGAAGAGAATTAAAGGCTTTTCTTAAAGAAGAAGTTGCCGGTGTTGAATTTTCTGTGCCTAGACGAAAAAATGAATCTAAACGTGTATTTTAAAAAGAAGCTAAAAATTATGCTGTTGGTAAACTAGAAGATGATACCCCAGATGAACAATTTAAGGTACTTCTTTCTGCAGTCAAATTATTAAGAAAAGCAACTTTGAACGCAAAGCGCTGGACATTTGAAGTAAATTTAAATGCTGATACTGAGCAAAAATCCGAATTATTGACTATTTTCATTAAATGGTGTCTGGTTGGAAAAAGTGATATCACTGCAGAGAAAAAGCGTGTGAATGAAGTTGATGATCGAGCTAATCGTTTGTCTCAAACACTAATATATGTCTGGTTATCTGATTACCAGGCTTCAAGATCCAAATCAAAAGTAAGCAAGCATACACGTGAACTTTCAGTGCAAGTTTTCACTGGTTTATCAGTTTATCAGTTGACTCGTAGTTCTAATATTGTGAATTTTATTCATTTATTAGGTCTTTCTGTACACTACGCTTGTTTCTGGAAAATATTAAATAGAATAGCTAAGTCTGTAGCGGTTAAAATGGATGCTAATGAAGGTCTTTGCTTGCCGTCGGACATAATGTAAGGTACGTTCACTCATTTTGCTATTGATAACATGGATTTTCAAGAAGACACTCCTGATAGTCGGAATACTCTTCACGGAACAGTAGAAGTTATTTACCAAACTATTGAAGAAGACGATGTAACTGAAGATCGCAAACTGGTTTCTGATGAAGAAAATGTTGACATTCCAGACAAAATTTACCCAGCCCTAGAATGTTCGCTTCTCAAGGGCACCGCAAAGTCCAACAATAAGTATTGATATTCCATCATCACATAAGACACTATACCTTACAAATTCAATGGTGCAAGATCTTGTATGATATATTCCCTTTAGTTAGACTGCTTCTCTCAAATTAGAACCTCCTATATCATATGAGACATGATGAAGTGGATGTTTTCTTGTTTCTTTTCCATCACAGAAAAAGCACAGTTGTTTATTATACTTAGAAGTGTGTTGAGCTCAAGTAAATGGTTTTGAGGTACAAGCCTCTTCAAAAATCATTAAATCTACTTCATTTTACATCTTCAAATAGCATCTTTCTACAGTTTGCCATTTTTTCTTATGAGTCAGTGATTTGTAACAAGTTAGATGCCAGTTCACTCGAAACTGTTGTATATTTTCTATTGAAGCATCACCACCTAAATTGTCCAGTATCTGTACAATTGTATCGATGATATATTCCACTTTTTCCACTTAAATTCCGTCTCACATTGCTCATCTTTCCATTTTAAAAATTGAATTATTGTCTTTTATAGGTTTTTTAAAGTTTCTTCTCAAGCACTTTTTAAAAAATATGCACTACTTTCTCTTTTACACGGTATACAAACATCATTACATCTTTTTCTCTTGGATGGTTTCCCTCTTTCTACTGACTCCAATTTTTTAATAATTCTTCTTTGTATTCAGTACTTACCTGCAACAAAAAGATTTTAGTGGCAAAATATTTTTGATGATTTTAGTGATGAAAAATTTTAGTGTCAAAATGACATCATTTTAGACTTTAGTTTTACACAGGTATGCCATTAAGTATCTGTAAATTTTGAGAATACCATAATATAATAATAAACGTTATGATTTTTATGACATAAAAAGTTATACCAACACTTAAAAAAAATTGATTCTCCCCACTCAAACTACTCTTGAACCCTGTTGTTTTGGGTCCAGTCACCATCAATTAAATTTTAAAATATTTTAAACATTAACTATACATTCAACTAAAACAACTACAACAAAATATTTGGTTTTAGCTTCTTCCCTTCAAACACTCTCATTCCCACCCTGGTAGAGTGTCCGGCATGTCCACCATTTCTTTTCTCATTCTATAAAACAGTTTTAAACATTAATATACATACATATATTTTATTGAAAAATAAATATCCTTCCTCCCTTAAACCTTTTTTCCTTACACTCCATCTCCCCAGTCGCAGGTCCCGGATATCCACCATCGTTTTTCTGATTCTATAAAAGAGTTTTAAACATTTATATATGTATACATATATTTTATTGAAACAGAAAAATATTTTTTTTCTTCATCCCTTCAACCCTTTTCCTTCCCCTCCCTCTCCCCTTCCCCAGTCGCGGGTCCCGGATGTCCATCATCCCTTTTCTCATTCCATAAAACAATTTTAAACATTAATATATATACATATATTTTATCAATATAATTTTTTCTTCTTTTCTTCTCTTCAACCCTTTCCTCTCCCCCTCCCCCTCCCCAGTCACGGGTCCTGGATGTCCACCATCACTTTTTTCATTCTATGAAACAGTTTTTTTAAACATTAATATGCATACATATATTTTATTGACACAGAAAAAAGTTTTTTTCTTCCTCCCTTCAACCCTTTCCCCTTTCCTCCCTCTCCCCAGTCGCAGGTCCCGGATGTCCACCATCTCTTTTCTCATTCCATAAAACATGTTTAAACATTAATATATATACATATATTTTATTGAAATAGAAAAAATATTTTTTTTCTTCCTCCCTTCAACCTTTTCTCCCTCTCCTCCCCCAGCCCCTCCCCAGTCGTGGGTCTCGGATGTCCACCATCGCTTTTCTCATTCTATAAAACAGTTTTAAACATTAATATATGTACATATGTTCAATTGAAATAGAAAAAAGTAATTTTTTCTTCCCCTCCCCTCCCCCTCCCGAATCGCGGGTCCCGGATATCCACCATCGCTTTTCTCATTCTAAAAAACAGTTTTAAACATTAATATATATGCATATATTTCATTGAAACAGAAAAAAATATATTTTTTAATCTTCCTCCCTTTAGCCCTTTCCCGTCCCCCCCCCCCTCCTCCCCAGTCAAGGGTCCAGGATGTCCACCATCACTTTTCTTAAACTACAATACATAAGGAAAAAAATGAGACCACTCACAATACTTAATCATAAAATTGCCCACGGGATGTAATTACGAAACACACTAAAAACAACAACGAGTCGATGATTCTGAGCACTGTTTGGAGCTTATTCGTTATAAAATTATGTTATTTATTATTAAATTATTATTAGTATTTATTTATTAAATTATTATTATTAAATTATTATTATTATTTATTTATTAAATTATTATTATTAAATTATTATTATTATTATTATTATTAAATTATTATTATCATTATTATTATTATTATTATTAAATTATTATTATTATTATTATTAATTATTATTATTATTATTATTAAATTATTATTATTTATTGTTAAAGTTATGTTATTTATTAAAGTTATAAAGTTATGTTAAAAAGTTGTGTTTTCTTTATTAGACCGGGAACTTAGCCCATGTGTTAAAGTAGATTAGGGCGATAATCACCGACGTTTCCCTACGATACCCTTTTCATCCATTCCTCGTTTTATCCAATACTAAGCTGGTATCCACGAACTTCTTGTGCATATTTTAAGTGGGCACAAGACATGTCAATAAAAATAGGAAGTTAGTAATTTTAAAATCTTACAAATATTCCAAATGACAGAATACCTTTTTTTTCTATTTCATATACACTATTAGAATAAAATTATGTGTTACATTAAGTGCCACATTAATTGGCCCCTTTTATTACCTTAAGGTAAATAATCATTTAACTATACTCAAATTACCCCATTTTGTGAGGGAACTCGGCTATAATAAGTAATAAACAAGCAAAATGCGTTTTATAGTGTAACTAGCCGGTCTTCGCCCGTCTAACCGGTCGCTTCCGAGTGGGGCCCCAGATAGTGCAGTGTACCGCCCTGACTTCGCTTGGGGCTCAGAAAGTGTATTTTACATGCAACCAGAAAAATATAAATAAAATACTTTAAATTAAAAGTATACGAAAATAACTAATAAGAATATAAAAAAGCACTTGAATAAAGATTTCGAGACATAATTTTTTTTTTCATGAACACCCTGACAAAGTAATACTTATCTAAGGGTGGGGCCCAAGTAGTACTCTGTATTTGGGCCCCACTCGGAAGCGACCGGCTAGACGGACGAAGACCGACAGAGTTATATATATGAGAAACAAAATGAGACACATAAGTAATATTTTTTTATTATATATCATCGACTAAAAAAGGAATTCCGAGCCGGATTCCTTCAGCCCCCGGTTCTTCGAGCCGGATTCGAACCAGCGACCTACGGATTATTGATTACCACGTCTTCTACAGTCCACCGCTCTGCCAACTGAGCTATCGACGGACACAATCTTTGATTCGTTTAACACATTACAGAAAATTCCCAATGAAACTCTTTTAGTTTTAAGCGCTTTCTTACAATTTCTTTCAATTTAATTATATGTATGAGAAGTACAATTACACATATGTAATATTTTAACTATATATCATCGTCTAAAACGAAAAATTCCGTCGAGCCGGATTCGAACCAGCGACCTATGGATTTCTGATTACTCCGTCTTCTACAGCCCAACGATCTGCCAACTGAGCTATCAACGGACACATTTTATGATTCGTTTAACACATGACATAAAATTCCAAACGGTTGAGGCTCGGCGTTGATTATGAGAAAATCAAGCTACTCCTTTATAAGTATAGATTATATCCCTCTGTAGGTAAATTTATTTATGTTAAGAAATAAAGAAGGACATATTAGAGACTTTAATGAAAATTTAATAGGCCATTCATAAAACATTAACAAAATTGTATTATGTCTAAATATTTGGAACATAGAGCGATATAATTTTTTTATATTTATTATTATTATATTATTATTATTATTTATTATTATATTATTATTTATCTATTTAAATTATTTTATCTTATTGGCGTTGTTCCCATCATATCTCCTGTATGTTCGGTATAATTCGGTTTGTCTATCTGTCTGTCCGTCAATCCGTGCTCTAACTCTTGTAAATATACTCGGATTGTCGTGTATTTTTTATACATTATTGAATTTTAATATAGAATATTCAGTATTGAAAATGAAGTGTGTAGCAATAATAGGTCATTTACGGGGACACACAAAAGCATTCCATCACATTTTGGTCAATGGGGAAAAATAGTTTGCGGAGCATTTTAGGGATTTTACGATATTTCAAACGTAATGAAATTAATATGCATTACTGAGGTGAACTACATCATGCATTTACCGGGGTGTACAATTAGTATATTTTATAGTTCAATTACAGGGACATACAAAATAAGTCCTTCACATTGTGACTGTAAGGAAAAATCGTTTGCGGTGCATTTTGAACATGTTATGAAAATTGAAACATAATGAAATTTAAAAAGATTCATAAGGTTCAATACATCTTAATATCTTTAGATTATGGAGTGCGTAGTATTTATCGTTTATGTACACAGACGCACAAGAGATTTCGATTGAAGAAGTGACTATGATCGGTAATTCCTAGAAGTGATCTTTCCATGAAATTTTATTTAATGTTTAGTGTATTACGTGTTATTTGCAAATTCTGTAGATACTATACAGGGCTGTACGAAAGATGCAGAAAATGGGCAGAAATTGTTGAATGGATTTTTACTGAGTTATGTCTTTTTTATTTGCTAATTTAGCTATCTCGTTTCATTGTATGAAAAAAATAAATTTCCTAATAGTATTTTGTTAGTGTTGGAAAGTGTTTCATAGTCTATGCCGGATGCATAATTTTTGTTCTTGTTATTATATACGTGCGAGGTATGTCTGGAAAATAATATAATTAGAGGGATCTCTGCACTTACTGTTTGTCAACCATTTGCCATATTTACCATTGTCAATCCAACCATTTCCCAACGGTTTCTACAAACTGAAAACAATGAGCCAACAAACTGCGCTTCACTGAATCAGCACAACAGAATAAATCACAAGTAATGGAGTTTCAAGTTAACGTTAGATACGTAATTACACTCTTCTAATTTTAACACAATTATTCTAATTAGTAAATAAATCATGCGAGTTGTAATTTTCGAACTGAGTGAAAAAGTGTACAGGCTAGGACTTGAACCAAGAACCTTTTGGCTTAAGCTGTCAACTGAGCTAGCCTGGGCAAATCTGATGGTCATAATTCCCTCAAACAAACTTTATAACTCGTTAATGTTACAACGAAATTACAACACGTATGATTTATTTACCAGTAAGAATACTTTTGTTAAAATTAATGAAGTGTACGTTTTCTCTAATTAATATTACACGTTGTTTTATTAATTTTACTAACCTATAACCATTGCATGTTTTTAATCTTGCTCACGAAATTGATGTTGTGATTTTTACGTTCATGATTTTTTACAGTTTAATAAAAACTGAATAATTATTTTATACAGATAACACTTGCAACTTATTGCTATGTTTAATAATACATCAGCACAACAGAATAAATCGAAATAATGGAAGTTCAAATAAACATTCTAATTGGTAAATTCTTCCTGCGAGTTCAAAATTGAGTGAAAAGTTGTACATGCCAGAATTTGAACCAGGAACTTTTTGGCTTAAGCTGTCAAATGAGATAGCCTGGGCAAATCTGATGGTCATAATTCACTCAGACAAGCTTTACAACTCGATATGGTTACAACTAAATTACAACCCGTATGATTTATTTACCAGTAAGAATAATTTTGTTAAAATTAATGAAGTGTATGTTTTCTCTATTTAATATTACATGTTATTTTATTTAATTTTACTAATCTATAACCATTGCATATTTTTAATCTTGCTCATGAATTTGATGTTGTGATTTTTACGTTCATGATTTTTTTACAGTTTTTTTTAAAAAATGAATAACTATTTTATACAGATAACACTTGCAACTTATTGCTATGTTTAATAATAACTGACATAATACTTTTATACGCTAAAACATTTTTCGGCGCCATCTGTTGAGTTATTTAGCAGCAACTAACTTTATGTACACATGATTCAATCTAATATGACACTAAATGAAACAAAAGTATGGTTCAGTTCGTGCTTATATTATATTTTCCTAGATTAGGAAATTTTATTATATTTTACATTGTAGAAAAAGTCAAAATTTTCAGTACATAAATGTAAAAGAAAACAACATACACGGTGTCTACTCTCAGCGGTATCAAATGGATAATTCCTAAACCGTTAGTCATAGACATAACACATGGGCTGATAAGTTCCCGGTCTAATAAAGAAAACACAATTTTTTAACATAATTTTATAACTTTATAACTTTAAAACTTTAATAAATAACATAACTTTAATAATAAATAATAACAATTTAATAATAATAATAATAATAATAATTCAATAAATAAATAATAATAATACTTTTGTAATAAGTAACATAATTTAAAACGAAAAAGCTCCAAACAGTGCTCAGAATCATCGACTCGTTGTTGTTTTTGGTCAAAAGTCAACACGCGCGGCACCCACATTGGCAACAGCTTTTTCATAGACAAATGTTCATTAAAAATAAAACCTACACGTTCTTGGATATCTTCAGAGTCTGAGCTATCTCCTGCAACTTCACTTCATGGTTCCCCAAAATGATTTTGTGGACGTTTTTTATGTTTTCCGGAGTAACCACCTCTTTTGCGTGGTGCATCACTGGTGTCCGTACGACCAATGTTAAATTCAGCAAAGCAGTCAATAATGGTTGATTTACCTGGTGCAGTGTCCTGATATCGCTTATAAAGCCAACTTTTTGTTTAAACGGTGTTTTTTCCCCGTCAAATAACAATTCTTGAAAATCTTGTTTATCCATTTTTTTGTTTATCAACAAAGTCGTTCAACTAAAACCAATCTAACGTTTTATCAACAGGGCGAATCGTCATGACATTTTTTTCTGCTATCTTTTAAAAGTTAGTATTTACTAAAAAAAGCATCGGTTTGGCGATTGCAGTGATTGCAACGCCATCTGTGTGCCAGACCGGGAACTTATCAGCCCATGTGTTATAGTTCCAATTTCAAAAATGTTTTCAATGAGTTATAGTAGTATTTTGAAAGCTATTTGGGACAATAAAAACATTTCTTAAAAAGTTGCAAAATTTAATTTTTTATACGGTCCCTTATATGATATTCATTGACGAAAATATTGTTTGAAAATAATTCCCTAAATTAAATTATCCCTATAAATGATATTTAGTAAAAATTTCCTATTACACTAACAAGTAAGACAAAAAAAAAAAAAAATCAACTCATCTAACACTAAAATCGACCGAGTTATGAAACTCTGAAATGCATGACTTGTACCAATTTTCTGCATCTGAACACAGATGAGTTGGGCCATGTTGCGAAGGGTCGTATACAAAGTGCTTAAAGTATTAGTCGAATTTATTTCGCGTGTATCTACACTTTAACTGAAAATAGTCACATCGTACAAGTATTGCGATAGTGTTAATTTTTATTAAGTTTCAGATTGGTTAAAATAATAGTGTTCTAACATGTTTTATTTTGTAAAGAATTGAGACTGTTACTTTTCATCATTTTATTTGAAAAAATTCTGTTAGTTTTTAACTTATGCTTTTAGTACAAGTTGTATATTTTGCGTTAACATGTCAGAACGCAAATTGATTTCAAATGTATATTGTAATGTTAATTTTACTGTCAACTTTGATTTTTTTTATATCTGATGATTATTTATATTTCTAGTAAATTTAAAAATTACCCCTATTTTGCAGCAAAATAGATGCTTCAACTTTTAAAAGCTATTATTCAGCCAGTTTTAATCGTAGAAAAATTTAACTTTTTTTTGTCTTACTTGTTAGTGTAATAGGGCATTTTTACTAAATATAACACATAGGACTGGGGGACCGTATAAAAATTATTTTGTAACTTTTTAAGAAATGTTTTTATTGACCCAAATCGCTTGTAAAATATTTATTTACCTCATTTTAAACATTTTTGCAACTGGAACTATATGTCTATGACTAATCGTTTAGTAATTAGCCATTGGACACTCTGGAGAGTAGACACCCTGTATATATATATATTATGGTTCAAACTAAGCTTATTAAAACATCTGAAACCGTTTTAAATATAACTAGATGGAACCCGTGAAAACTGGACGGAAAAAATTACAATAACAATATTAGTAAAATAAGCTTCTTTATTACATAAGAAAGGGTGCGTATGAAACAGTCTTTCAAATATTTTATTTTAAAAGTTTCCCCCCACCTTCAGTGAATTACAGTACTATTTCCGAAGCAAACTCCAAACAAACAATCTGTGTACTGAAAATCAATTTGACATTACCGCCATATTCCCCACGGCAAGAAAGAAAATTTCCTGGACCTTTGATGTATCATACAAATACTATATCCCTACGTTCATCTCATATTCAGTCAATAATAAAATAAAGTAAATAAAGCACACATCTCCCCTCCCCCCTGTGATAATGCAACCGAATGAGCGTCTATGCGCATGTGCAATGCATCTCACCAAAGGCACCGTCAAAATTCGACGTTAAAAAAAAAAGTTTTAAAATGTTTAAATTAAAAGTTTTAAAATATCTTCTTTAATCATTGTTCGTTTCAAATCCATATCTTCTGAAACTCATCCATTGTTTTAAGCTAATCAATTTCTATGTAAAGATGAAGAATTTTTTCTTTACAATAATAAATCAATCTGCAGATAAGGGAGATTTTTAATGTTTGCAAGTGTAATTTATTTGCATGGTTTCTTCGGTTTCTTTACATAATCAGGATTATTATTCCTTTTCCATCACAGTCGGGGATCTTTCCCTTCTTATACAGTTAATTATCCAATGGATCTTAAAAAAAAATAATAAAATACAGTTCCTAGAATATTCTGATGCAACATATACAATACATCAACGAATTCAGCATTTCAATTTTATGTTAATCATAAACTATAAATAGTTTTTTTTCCTGACAGATTTTAGTTTAGCGCCAAAATGCTCTTTTTTTTTGGATAATCTGATCATATGATTTATCAGGGGTTTTTATTATTTTTCTTTTTCAGTTTTTATGATGGTTAGGAAAATTTATTTTCAATTGGGGCAACTTTCCCAGGGACTATGTTACATTATTAAAGCAAACTGATTATCGTTGTTGAGATAGAATTGAAAAATATTTCATGCTTGAAAATTATTTAAAAAGTCGTTAAATTAAGCGGCAGTTTTCAAATAAATTTCAATCAAGAGCTATTTTTTTTCTAATTGATGATGTAAGAACTGAAATTGTAAAATGTAGTAAAGAATTGAAATTTGTAGTATTTAGAAGTGATGTAACCGCGATGAAAGCTAAAGCGATAGGGCCGTTTGTTGTCACAACCGTTATACATTTCTAAAAATTGCCACTGTGTTTTGGCTGGCGTCCAAAAGTAGACTATCATTTTTTGACATCGGAAGAGAAATTCACAGTGGAAGAAATAGGACTTTGCCACTAATAAGGAACTGTTAAATGAACTTATAACAAACCTACCAAAATAATCCCTATAAAATATTATTTGATGCAACAATCCAATGGAATTAGAAATCCAATGGATCTTAAAAAAAAATAATAAAATACAGTTCCTAGAATATTCTGATGCAACATATACAATACATCAACGAATTCAGCATATCAATTTTATGTTAATCATAAACTATAAATAGTTTTTTTTCCTGACAGATTTTAGTTTAGCGCCAAAATGCTCTTTTTTTGGATAATCTGATCATATGATTTATCAGGGGTTTTTATTATTTTTCTTTTTCAGTTTTTATGATGGTTAGGAAAATTTATTTTCAATTGGGGCAACTTTCCCAGGGACTATGTTACATTATTAAAGCATATATCAATATTCAATTCATCAATCATGAATTTCTCTTCCGATGTCAAAAAATGATAGTCTACTTTTGGACGCCAGCCTTACATTATTTATTCTAGCTAAAAATACAATCATTATTTCAAGTTTTTTTCACATAACACTATTTTTAATAATTTTAATTTTCCTGAAATTCTTTACTTTTGTGAATTTTTTTATAAAAAAATGAAATCTTCTACCCTACAATTAAAAAAAAGTAATTGGTAACATGTAATCAAAGTATGCAATCAAGATGAAGCAACCAATAAAGGCTTAAATTCTGACCTTTAAAATTAAAAATTGAAAAATCAGTTAAAATTACGTCATGTTGACACAATTAATTTTTCTTTTTAGTTTTATCAATGTTAAAAGCATTTCAAGCTAAGAATATCGTCATTTTCCCCGGCGCAAACTTTGCACACGTACTTTGTATAAGTTAGTTTTATGCTTAAACACCGTGTTACAAATAAAAATATATTTTGTATTTAATTGTAATGAAAAAATGGCATCAAGAAAGTTATAATGCACAATGATAAAATAAACCTAATGGACAATATTCCGGTGACGTCACAATAAATATGAATTATTATTCGCTTATAAAACACGCGGATAAATATTTTCACCGAAATTTAACCAAAGACATTTAAGATAAAAAATTCGGCCTAAAAGTTCTCATCAAGTGATTTTTAATTCGACGTTAAATGTATTTATAATGATGTTTTACTGATTTATTAGTTATTACATTAATTAAAATAAAAATTACTCCTCCAAAACCATGATATTAAAATAGAAAAAGCATAAAAAAAATGTTGTGATTCGTAGTTTCGTACAATCGATAAAATTCAACTGATGACGTCCCAAACATTTATCCAACAGTCGAAAGGGTTAATTAAGAGAAATAATATAAATAAAGAAATATCCAAGATTATTTTTTATTCTGTTTTCACTAATATATTGTAAATTTTATTGTTTAAAGACTGATAAATGATACTTTAGTAAATGGGGCTTTTCCTAATTATTATTTTATTATTTTTTTATTTTGGAGATTTAATGGCAACATTCTCCTGTTTGTTTATTGGGCGCTACAGTTTGGCAAATAATTTGGGGTACTTTTCGGTTAGCCGGGCGCCAGTGAAGTATATATATATATATATATGTATGTCATTCTATGCGCTGTAACTGGGGTTAATTTTTGACGCCTAAATGACGATTTTTGCTTTGTATGGCAACCTGGTGTTTTATAATAAAATTGAATATGTGTATAAATAAATAAAATAAAATTGGTCTTTTATGTTAGCTGGGCATCAGGGATAACTATCCAAATTTTCTTTCAATTGGAATTATTTAAATTGCAATATTTTACGTGAGATTTGTTATTCATATTGATATGTTTATGTTTAGATATTTTATTATGATTATATTTTAGCTAATTTTAAGTAAGTTTTTTAAGATTTAATATTACAATGTTAAAATATTACCTAGTCGATATTAGCTAATGTCAAAAGATTGGCGAACCACAGAGTTCAGAAAATAACTCTATGCCACGCAACAGTGGGAGTTGCGGACTTTATGACGTAATAAGCAGCAGTAAAAGTTTAATTGAAAATTACGGCTAATTAATTAAATTTTCGAACAAACGAATGCACGATTACAAATCTGTGTCCAAATATATTTCATTTAAAAAAAGAATGGTGTAATTTGATGCAGTAGTTTGTTCTCACGGATTGTCGAAATAAAACGCTTAGCGTTTTAAATGTATAGATTATGCTCTGATGTCTTCAATCAAAATCAACTCGTTTTAAATCTGAAAGAAAATTTGAAATTGAAATTAAGTGAAGCAAACTTCGAATATCAAATGTATCAATGCGTATTAAGGAGGTAATAAATTTGAGACGCACTTTCACGCTGACAGGGAGAATTTGAGCGTTAATATTGTGACTTAAAATCTGATGAATTCATGATTCATTTCTCTTCTCGTGATTATACATTGCTTTTATAGAGATCAATTGAAAACTTTGGGAAAGTTTGATAATATGATGTATCATTAAGACCTATTTTCTATCGAAATCCTGTTAGCGTTGCACAATTTTATTTTTGTAATATATTTACTCCACTTTCGATTTATTTCTTGAAATGTGTAATTATCACCAAATTTAAAGAAGCGTATAATTAATTTAAAATTCGAAAAAATACAGAAATTTCAGTATACCATTAGAATTATACTATACTAGTCAATCTGCAGATCAGGAGCCTCAATGTCAGCTCTGTAAGTCATTATTTTTTAAGCTCACTTTTCATATTATTTAGCATCGTACAATCCACAAATTAATTATTTTATATTACATACATATTTATAGGCATATAAAATACATCGAAGGTTTCATAAATTAGAAGCGTTTAATTATACACAGTTTTTGAACTTACATATTCTGAAAACACATATTCTGAAATTCCTATAAACTTCGCATTCTTGAAATTTTTTAGATAACAAAATGCATTTTTACAGGAGGGCCTGAACCTCCTGAACCCCCCGTAATATTATTAAATTTACATTCGTGATTTCCTATTGACTGTGTAAATGGTTGTAGTCTAGCTTTGATTTCCTTCAACACGGTGGTTTTGTTAGTATAAGCAACAGTTTTGAAACGAATCTCATGATATCCTAGTACCCAAATAGCAATATTTACTTACCTGTCAACCACGAAACACCTGCATCTGATGAATAAGTTGAATAATATCTCATGTACAAAAGCAACTTATGGACATTTAAACTGAATCTACTACATTTCACTTATATCTATATATGTTACAAGTCCAGTGTTATTACAATTTTTGTTTTTGAAAAACAGTTTTGATGGTCATATACATATATATATATATATACATATATATATATATATATATATATATATATATATATATATATAAAACTCCCGAAAAGCAGACGCTTATATTTAGCGAAAACTTTATTAATCCTTATAACATGTATACATTTAGGCCAATATAGAATTCGAAAAAATGCAGTAACATAAGTATACCTTTAGAATTATACATAACAATACAATTCCTTGTTCAAAAATAAATTACCATAATGCCTCCGAAATATACGTAACACCCTAATAGCGGATACTTTTACTTAGTGAACACTTTATTAACCTATATAATATGTACAGTGGCGGTCAAAAGTTTCCGGCCAGCATAAAATTTTTGGTTAATTTGTAAGTATACCCATATGAAGAGGAATCTCAAAGTGATACTTATCCATTTTATTGACATAATATTTAGGAACTTATTTATGAGGTAACAAATAAAAATCAGTAAATTTAATTGGCAAAATTAATAACAAAGGAAAACGCACATTCTCAAAAATTTCTGGCCACCTTGACAAGTTTGGAAAAAAATGGTGTTATGATAGAAAATAACAGTGATTATCAACATTTACAATTATTATTTTATCCTCATACCTTTAGCAATAAGTACTGCGGCGCAGCGACGTGGTATCGATTCTATAAACGGTTGAAGATCGTCTATGGTACATTCTTTCAACACTTATTGCAATTTTTGTAAAAAATGTGCTGAATTAGAATATTTTTAATTCACACGTTTTTCAATTTCGTTCCAAATATTTTCTATTCGATTTAAATCGGGTTATTGGCTGGCCTTTCAAAAGCGGAATTTCTTTGTGCGAAAGCCACTGTTTGACGAGCTTGCATGTATGCTTTGGGTCGTTATCATGCTGAAACAAATAGTTGAAATCACAATTTTTCTTCCAATTAGGCAGCAAATGATCTTGCAAGATATCCTTATATATATCACCTTTCATCTTGCCGAGTATTTCAACTAGCGGACCGACACCTTTTCCAGAAATGCTCTCCACCGCATAACGTGTCCTCCGCCATTTTTCATTCTAGCAATAACGTATCTCAAATCATATCTTTTAATTTTAGGTCGTCGCACGTTGTGTCTGCCATCACTTCCAAAAAGGTTGAACTTTGATTCATCGGAATATAGTAATCAGCCTTTATGTTCCTTGGCAAACGCCAGACGAGCCCACTGATTTATTTATTTTTAATTTGGTTATGAAAGGTTTTTTATCACCGACTGCTCCATAAAGTCCTACGTCACGTAAGCGTCTTGACACGGTAGACCAACTTATTTCAGCAATATTTTCACTCTGTAAACAGCGGCGGCATTTTTATGCGGGTCCTCAACTGTTTTCCTACTGATAATTCTGTCCACACGAACAGTCGTTTTCCGGGGTCTCCCGAAACGTGGGATGTCCTGAAGGCCATGGCCATCTTTATATATTTTTTAAAATATCGTTCATAGTATATTTTCAGATCAATAACTTTGTAGCAATCTTACGTGAAGATTGCCCATTTAGCGACAAAGAAATCACTCGTTTACGAACAATAATTGTTGAACTTTTCATTTTTGAATTTCAACTACGTTATTCACGTTGATTAATTAACAAACACGGCTAAAAATCACTTTACCAATAGCAAAAACTAACGAATGACGAATGGCCGGAAATTTTGCACACGCGAATTTCAAATTCCTCTCCTTTGCATCAAGTGTCTTCAGTATCCAATCAAAATGATCACTTGGTCAGAGTTCATTTGCATACTCTTAACTTTTGGAGCAATTGAGCTTCTTCTTCGCTGAAACGTTCTGGCAAAGAAATCAAAGAATCTAACTGTCCGGAAACTTTTGACCGCGACTGTGTATTTCTGGACTTTCAACTCGGAGATCGTCGAATAGTAGTCAAATTCCACAGTCCCGAGATGTCTGCTGTTTATAAGTTTTCCTGTATTTTTTAAAGCAATCGATATAGCAATTTCTTGTATAAAAATATAAATCACTGAATTTTTTATAACATTTCAGTTTTGTATACTCGTAATGTCAATCTTATGATGAAGTCATAGTGAATTGTTGTATTATCATTCGCAAATAATATAAACACAGTTTTAATTAAAATTGGTCTTTTTACAAATGTTTGAAATAATCTTGTTTCGTTCAATACTGAAAATTTTGTACGGTTAATTTAGATTTTTCCTCACTTTTTTAGAAGGAAGGGGGGAACTGTGAAATATTCTTTTGTAAACTATTCAAATCTGATCAGTGAAAAAAAATATTTAATGTAAAACGTTTATTTTATTACTAAAAAATGAATTGAAACAATATTTATGTACGGCATTATAAGTACCAGTGTTTGCCGAGTAGAAGTTTAAAGATGTTATGCGGTTTTTATTGCTTGGAAGCCGCAAAATTTTATAAAATCGAAAGTATCTTAACTCTGTAAATATTTCTCGTAGAAGAATGGGATTTTTACTGTTGTATTTGTCAGACCACAGTGAGTATTTTCATAAATATAACTTATAGGGTCTAATGACCTTATACAAATTATTAAAAGTATAACATTTCAAAAAAATTTTGCAGGACAATTTCATTAACATATTCTTAATTTCTACTTTATTTTCAATATTTTTGCAATTTACATTACCTACGTGTCTACAAGAGAAAAATCTATAAAGTGCGTTTCATCTTTTTGGGGCACTCTGTATATAATTTGTGGGTTTTTATGGAAAAGAAAAAATGAAAAAAAAAGAGTGGGTAAATAATGAAATACTTGTTCTCTATTTTCATGTTAATTGGGTAATATCTGTAATATTAAAGATGTTGAAACAGCAAACATGCCGATGATGAAAGAAGGTTTAATGTTTCCCTGATGCTTTAATTGGGCCATTGGTTTGAGATGAGTCGGTCTTAGCTCGGTCCTGAAATGTGCTCAAGCTCGGTGTTATCTTCGGGCTCGAGAGGTCTCGGGCACAAAATAAAAGTTTTATTTATTCACAACCTGAAAAAAATGTTTTTAAAAAATGCTATTTGTGAAATACAAATGCGGTATAAGTTTACTAAAATTTGTTATCATCCTTTAAAAATCAGTTTGAGAGGGAATTGAATTGTTATGTGAAAAGAAATTTTCTATGTGAGGAGAAGTATTCTATCCCATGTCGATCTTTTTTTTTAGTTTGAAGTACTTTTCCACAATAACCAGAAAACGTAACTCATGCCTTTCTGCCACATTTGTACAATGACATTTTAAAACTATAAACTTTGTCACTTTTGCTTATTTCTGCCTGTGGTTGGGTATAAATAAAAAAAAAATTAAACACATTTTCAGGCTCGTGAAAATCACAAACAGTTGAAAAAGGGAGTATTTAAGATAAATATTTATTTATATGTAAGAATAGAATTTAAAATGTGAAACATTTTTTGAAACATTTTTCAAACGTTAGTAACATTCTTTTACTGCCTAATTTCGGTATCAGACTCATACTCTTTAGACAAAAAAAAAAAAAAAAATTCAGGTCCGACCGCATCTCTACTACTGATCAAGTAAAAATCACCAAATTATTTCACAGTACTTTTTACTTACTCATCATACGTAGTATAGGGTAAGCCTTGTAATCTTTTTTGAAATCCAAAAAAAAAAAATCTTGACGGATTTACACGTTTCAGACACTGGGGATTCCGAAAAACATATTTTTAGGACAAAAAAAAAAATGCCGTCGGTCTGTCTGTGTGTGTGTCTGTAAACGCTCTATCTCCCGAAGAAATTGAGATAGAGACTTGCAATTTGGTATGTGCTTAGTATATAATAATGGAAAGAAGCTCATTTAATTTCAGTAACCTCGATTATCCGGAACTATTTTTTTCGGACTCTCGAAATAATCGTTCTGATAAAAGGTACAAAAATTTCGAAATTGTTTATTTTAAGGAATGAATATAAAAAACAATAAAAACGCATAAATTTTGCATAAGCAATGAAGTTGATCGGATTATTAGTTGCCGAGATATTTCTAATCCTATTTTCCACACTCTTCGATTTTTTTATGACCCTGTATTTCTTTCAAATTTCAATTCAAAGATATATTTTAATTGGATATGAGAAGCTTAATCCGACGCAGTAAACTGTTAGTTAATAGGATTATAAACTTTTACGCAATTCAGTAATAGAGCATTTAAAGCGAAGCTAACGAAAAAGAAAGGCTACCGTGGTGCTTTACGCGTATCTTTTTTTACAGACCGCGGGAGTCACGTGATGCTCAAATGCACCGATGCAGGTGTACGAAAAGAGCAACACGTCACTATAGCGGTCTGTAAAAAAGATAAGTGGAATGCACCGCGGTAGCCTGCCTTTTTCGTTAGCCTCGATTTAAAGTTTATGACGTCATCATTGTGCTGCTATCTACCGAACAAATTGAGATAGAGGATGTAAATTTGGTATGTACTTAGAATGTAATAGTGCGACAAAGTCTTTTAAATTTCAGTAACCTCAGTCATCCGGAACTATTTTTTCGGACTTTCGAAATATTCATAGCCATGATGGGTAAGTATTAAGGTGGCCACCAACAACTAGTTTAAGGTAAAAGGTTTTTTTTTTTTTTTTTAAATAATGTAATTTTTATTTTAGTCTGGGAGTTTTAGAATATATCTAGAAATTGCGCTTGAGATATAATGCATAGGAGTGTTATCGTTAATAAAAAATGTTTGTTAAGGGGGTCCGGGACACAAAAATCTTCAAATTTTTAAAAATATTTATTTTATTGCTTAAAAACTTTCTCTGTTTTTATCCGCTTACAATGACGTTTAAATCATGTTTCTATCTTATTTAGAACATGATATATTAATTTTTTGTTTTAAAAATCTAGCTTTTAAGTCGTGGTTGTCATGGAAACGTTTTTGCGTTTTTCTGCATGACGGGTTTTTTTACGAGTTATCATCTTTAAATCGTTATAAGTCACGAACCGTTAAAGATAATTGGTTCAAACTTACAACATGTCTTTTGCAGTTACTATACTTTAATTTTGATTCAGCGAATTTGAAAAAAAATATATTTACTTTTGAAAAAATGATTTTTTAAAAATAAATTACATTTTTTTTTTCAAATTTTTACTTTAAATATTTTTAATATTTTAAAAAATAATATTTAGAAAATGCTGAATCAAAATTAAAGCTTATATTTTTCTATTTAATTAAATGAAAGAAATTTGCAATTTGGCGAATACTATTTGGAGTTATAACGATTTTAAATTATTCCACTTAAAAAATAATATTTTTTTTTTTTTTTTTAACTTTGAGAAGTTTTATGAAATGATTTTTTTACAAATTATATGGTTAACTATCACAAAAAAACTTAAAATTATAATTCAATAAATAAAAATGTTTTTAAAATGTGTCTTAAAAAAATATAATATAAAAGAAATAAATACAAAGGAATATACTCGTACTCTGATTTCAAATATCCAATTCTGTAATATAAAATCAGATGAAACAGCAAACAAGCAGAAGGGAAAAGAGCTATGGTCAGGGAAAAAAAGAAGTAATGTTTTCCTGCTGCTTTAATTGCGCCATTGATCAAGGAGAAATCATCAAACTATTTCAGTGTTGTGTATTTAACGAATTTTGTTCTTTAGGGATTTTTTTCCTTTTTACTTTGGTATATTGGATTGCATCTCAGAATTATGCCTGAGAAGAAATAAAGATCATCAGCAGTTTCCCATTATATTTAAATAACTTTAGTTTAAATAACTTTACATTTATGTTAATAATAAATTTGTAAAAGTTAATGTGTACAAAAAAATCTTTTCAGTGCAAATCATATAAGCAAATCTCCCTCGTATAATATTTCATTTGCTCAATTCTGGGATGATTCCTATTATGACTACATAAAACATAATTGTATAATAATAATTTATTTTGTTATTTTATTCAAAAATAAATGTTATATCAATGAAATTTTAAAACTGCTATTTTGATGTTCAAATATTAAACCTTAAAACTCTTTCAACTATTGTATGTTTACTTAGTGCTGTTTATATAATTTTTGTACTAATAAATAAAATGATATCGAATATTAAAATGTCAAACACTATTTGTATGATAGGTAAAGGGATTGTGTTTTGTGACACTTTATCATAAGATAACAACATGAAGAATAAATAATATAAGACTGTCACACCGAAATTAACATATTTTTGTAAAAGTTCAAACGACAGCTTATTTTTTACACTCTAAAAATAATAATTAACCGTAAATTGAAATGTATATTTTTGAAAATTTTATAACGTTAATGCAAAATATATATATATCCGCTTTGATTTGCCCATATTTCCTCAAAAGAAAGAAATTACAGCAATCTAACGTAAGAATTTTGAAAATTCTAAGCTGCATGACAATCAAATAACCGGGATGTTCCGACAATTAGAATGGCTTTAAGAACTTTGTTGTTTCAGGGACGGACTGTTTAGTTGATGTGCGAATGCCTCCTTGGTTGTTTGAAACCAAACGATTTTGTCTGTTACCAATGGCAACGGCTTTTTTGTTTACTCTGATTTTGTTCTTTCTGCAAGATGATGATGTAACTTTTTCGGAACCGATTGTTCGATGATAATTTGAACACTCAAATGAGTGTGATAAAATAATATTATTCTGTTAATATGTAAATAAAATGTTATTAAGTTTTAAGGAAGAAGTTTGATTATCTGTAGAAATATTTTACAATAAGTGAAAGCTTAACTTATGTGATCAAGTTTTGAATCCTCGATTGATAGAATGAATGGCGTCGTATTTCTAAAAGAACCTGCATTCGAAACTAAAATGGCTTGCATCAAGTTGCACTGAAAAAAAATACAAATGTTTTTTTCCCCTAAGAAACTACAATATAATCACAAACAAAAGTATACTAAAATCTATTCCGAGTTAAGCACGATCCCAAAATGCATTCCTTTGTCTTTAGAAAACTGGGAAACGAACATATTTTCGAGATTTAAAGTGGCATTTATGAAGAGGCACACTGATACTTGGAAACATTTTCGGGTAGCTTTCGTAGTTTATTAGTTTTTGGAACCCAGAATGTATGTTTTTCGATTGCTATCAATTAACAAGAAAACATTTCCATGTTCAACAAACACGTGTTACAGACAAACATCATAAATTAACAGCATTGATATTAAAAATGAATTAATATTATTTTGTTACTCCTGCATATATAAATTCAGTTATGCAGCCGAAAATGTTTAACCCTTACAGGACCATAAGATGTCCAAGACTAAATATGCCAATACAACACAATATTTTAGCTATTGTGGGTGTAAAGTAAGAGAATATCACCAGAAAAACATAGCAGGGTGTATAGGTTTCCTATAATTTCATGGGAAATATTTTTCCCTATGGACCATAAAAGTAAATAAACGAAGAGTTAGGTTTATTATATCGGTATTTTATTTATTGCTTTGTAATACAAAAAACATAATAAAAATTATCAGAAAAGTAAAATAAATAGTTAGTTATGGTATTCTAATTTTCTCAAGTCCAAAACACTTTCAAGATATTATTAGTTCAGCACGCGAATGTTTTGGTTTTGGCGCAATAAAGTTTGACAGTTCTTTTTTTTTATTATTCGTTCAGAAACACATTTGCCGCCTTGGACATACGTTTTATTTTGACATTCAGTAAAAAAAAAATATCGATTCAATAATAATTGAACAATCGATAACGATTTTTGTAGAAGGGAAAAATATTTCCCTTGAGCGTGAAAGGGTTAATTGAGAATCGATAGCATCCTAAAAACCGATATTGTGGTTTTATAAATCAGATTAATTAGCTATAAAATTACTCAAGAACGTTTCCAAAAATCAGTGGTAGTAATAGAAACTTCGTTATGATAGAATCATCTTTAAATCTCGAAAATTATTTCGTTACTCCTGCATATATAAATTCAGTTATGCAGCTGAAAATGTTTAATTGAGAATCGACAGCATCCTAAAAACCGATATTACAGTTTCATAAATCAGATTAATTAGCTATTCAAGTACTCGAAGACGTTTCCGAAAATCAGTGTAGTAATAGAAACTTTGTTTTGATAGAAGCATCTTTAAATCTCGGAAATTATTTCGGTACTCCTGCATATGTAAATTCGGTTATGCAGCTGAAAATGTTTAATTGAGAATCGATAGCATCCTAAAAACCGATATTGCGGTTTCATAAATCAGATTAATTAGCTATAAAAGTACTCGAGAACGTTTCCGAAAATCAGTTGTAGTAATAGAAACTTTGTTATGATAGAAGTATCTTTAAATCTCGAAAATTATTTCGTTACTCCTGCATATATAAATTCAGTTATGCAGCTGAAAATGTTTAATTGAAAATCGACAGCATCCTAAAAACCAATATTGCGGTTTCATAAATCAGATTAATTAGCTATAAAAAAACTCGAGAACGTTTCCGAAAATCAGTGGTAGTAATATAAACTTTGTTTTGATAGAAGCTTCTTTACATCTCGAAAATTTATTGTCTAAGATATATAAGATATTTTTAAATCATGGGTTACCACGCAAAAGGATATTGTATATTTTCGTTCGTGATTATATTTTCGTAGATTAAAAACATTTATTTCTACAGTTTATAGTTTTTTCGCTCAAATTACACAAACTTCGAACACCTTAACTGAGTATTTCCTGAAATTCTCCAGTCAAAAAACAGACTTTTTTTCATATATGAAAAAAAAAAACATTAAATTACACGGATGTCCACGCAACTTGATGCCAGTCCTTTTTATCTTTGTGAGGATATGTGTTTTAGAATGCATATTGGATAGGTGATACCTAGTCTAACGTAATTTTAGCATAGAAAGAAAAATCTACAGACCAGTTATCATATGGTAATATATCTTCTAAACATAAAAGAAACCCAGAATTTTGCTAAAAAGAAAATCCTTATAGCGAAAATAAGTACACGTAAAGGTTAAAGATACATCTAAGATTTTCAGAAACTGGAAAAAAAGTACTGCGTGGAAAATATTTACAATGTACTCCATGCAATAGTAGAATGTTTTTATAAATTTTTAGCACAAAATTCTTTATGACATTCTTATATGATCAAACCCACAACTTCACACAGTTAAAAATTTGCAGCAAACTGTCCAGTCATTTAACCGTTTTCATAGAAAACGATTACATCCTAAAAAGGTAGATTTAACTTTGCTCAAATAAAAATGTATAAATTGGCAAACATCTGTTCCGGAGCCCCTAAAGCTCCATCATCAGTGCCAAACCAAAAGATTAAAACCCGATTTAAAAGTTTAAGCCATGTAAATATGCTTACGTCTTTCGCACGTGCCCAGATTGAATTGCCGCAACCTTTTCAAAAACGACAGCGGGCAACAGCATGCCACAACATTGTTTCAATTTTTCAATTTTTGATAAAACAAGAAAAAAAAATTATACAGTGAAACTTCCATTTAACGAAGTCTCATCGTTACACTTAAAAACTTCGTTATGAAGAAAATTCGTTAAATAGAGATCAACTTATATTCATGAAATTTTTTCTTCAAATATGACAAGCAGGTATTGCATTCAGAAACTTTTGGTTCAGTTTCAATTGTGCAGCCGTCTTTTGCAAAACAGTTGTGTACGGTCGATGAAATCACGTCACATTCCCAAACTTTGGTACGAGCTTTCATCAGCTCTAATACACAGGTTCTAAAACTAATGTTTTCACTACATTGTCTTTTCTCTGTCTTTTCCGATAATGTACGTCAAGATTTGTTATTGTTCCTTAGACTTCCTAATGGCTGAAGTTTAGAAGTTGCATTGGTAGGAACAAAAATAACTTTGATGTTCTTTGATTTCAATTTTGAAGCACGTTCTTGTGGATGTACAAAGCAGTTGTCTATCAGCAATGGAAGGTCAGAATGGTAACTGTCTGACTCTAATTGATATTTTTTACTGCAATGTATCTGACGTCATTGCGTCCCTGCATCTTCTATATCATTGAATGTAAAAAGGGGATTTTGACCTCCCGTAATTTTTTTCTCGGTGTGGAGAGTAACGATAACAAGTGTTTTCCTATTGCCTGAAAAAAAAATTGTTTCATTTAACGCCAAGCAGAATGGAAATTATTTAAATGTGTTCATTTTCATACAATCCACTGAAATAAATTCGCAAAAGCAACCCCATAGTTTGGATTCTGTACACGTACAAAAGGGGGAATAAATTTCGTTATATAGAATATATTTTTCGTAATGTGGAGATTAATTTACATGCTAATGGTGTTCAAAGTCAAAGTTCTGCAGAAAATTTCGTTAAGTAGAAAGCTTCGTTAAATAGGGACTTCGTTAAAGGGAAGTTCCACTGTATTTCTTACTAAAATGATGCATTTTATTTATGGACACATTTTAATCATGATGGTATATGCTGTCACTAAATATTGTTTTTCATGTGCACAATTTAGTGTATCAGACAAAAAAGTAAATTCATAAAAATGACAACAAAAAAAATCTCAGGATTGAATCTCGCAGAAATCGTAAAGCAGGTCTTCTGCTTTATATAAATAGTTTGATATCTTTAATTTAATTAACATATTTGAATGTATGTCTGATCAGGATCGCTGAATGGATTTAAGGTAATTAGGAACATAAAAAAGGACTTCCAGCAACCATTGTACAAGAATCGTGGCTTACTTATATCAGGTCATTTAAAGCATCAAATACGAGAACACTTTTAGATCAATATGAAAATCACAATGTTTTAATTTGCATTATATATTTTCTCTTTCAATCAGCTAAATATGATTGATTTTCAAAAGGATTATTGTATATTAATTAACTTTAATGTAATCTGAATAAACGATAGCTTTTCTTCACACAAGTCTCTTTATTTTGGTTCTGTTCATGAAATTTGAATGGAACGACTGATATATAAGTTCCTCACCTTTGTCCAGATCCACGAGTGGTCGAGAGGTTCTGCTCTCGAAGATGGTAGACAGGAGATGCTGGGTTCATACCGCTGTCGCGCTCGTTGACCTAACCGTTCGGAGTGTTCCGTGGTTTTCTCCGGACTTTGTTATAAATACGGGTTAGAATCTCTTAGAAAGGCACCCCCCCTTAGGGCCTATATCTCTCGAGTATATAATTGGCCGTCATAAATCAACCAACCAATCTCACTTTGTCCAAAAAATTACAGAGAAAGGATGCAAAGACCAGTAAGAAAATTCTAGACAGAATAAACTGTTTTCTAATTTTATTTAAAAATATAAATTTATATTTTCTATTACATTATTACATATGATTCCAGGGTAATTTTGATCTCTTGCAAACATGCAACTTTGTACCCCCGCCTCTGTCACCATCGTAATAGAAAGTGTATAGCCAAAGTTTTATCACAGGACTTGTGAGCGCCCCTGACGACCAATCATGGTAGAAGCACAAGCTGATCTCCCACCCTCCACCCCTGCACTCCTTCTACAGAATGGCTATTTAATTTAAAACATTTTAATAATTATCTGTAAATTAAAACTGCATTTTTTTTTATTAAACTGTAAATATTCGCGGAGTAAGTTATTTATTACATGTATAACTAATAGGTACGTATATCGTAAATTCTATGACATAATGAATGTTGCAAGAAGTTGATGTTTATGTATCATTTAATTTCAGTATTTCGTGTAAATGAGCTGATTTAATAGAAAGAAGAATACAATCAAACTTAGATGTGTTACAGATCATATTTCCCTTCAAAGCAAGAAATTTCAAAGATCTGTCAACACACGGGAGAATAAGAATTCCAATGTTATATAAATCAATATGGACGCAGTTTAATGCATAAAATGTGAGCATTTGTTTTATTATATCTGCAGCTTCACGAGTCTCAGGGGCACTCGTAAGTAGCTTAATTTTCAATGTGTTGCTTAATTTTATTATGCTAAAGCATTTTATTTTGACCTTTAAATATTTTTAGTATATTATTTCTGGAAAAAAACTTAATTTCTTTCATTAATTTCAATAAGATTTAAAAAATACATACATTTGTTTACTGTTGTTTATAGTTATGTTCTTCTATAACAATCATATTCTTTGTTACAGATAAAATGTAAGTGACCTATTTTCCCAATTTACTCTAATACAATTGATCATAGAAGTATGATTCTACGACAAAAATTATGTCCTATATTTCATCTTCGTCAAAATGAGAAGAAGTTCATGTCATGTGTCCCAGATACATGACATATCAAACTAGAACATTATTCATTAATAATGTGGTGTTTTAAGGCTTAGGGTGTTGATGACAAAGACTTTGAATATGCTTAAATAAATAATGAATAAACAATGAATAAACTCGAATCCGTTTCGGTCGTCCAATGTGCCTTTAATTTAACGAAAACCGCTTTTACAGTTTCTCGGTGGGATCATCTGTGAGCGGGCTACATTCCCAGCTGTCTTGAAGGAGCCGCGACTTATGCTGTGTCACCAGTTCTTCAAAATTATAAAGTAAATTAGAACAGGATTTTTGAAAATTCGGAAAGTTTTCTTTGGTATGCTTATAATGCGGTACAATGCTCTCGATGCACTGTTGTTCACAAAAACAAATATTTAAACAAGTTCGAAGAAATGAGATATACTTACAATCTTATTGTAATCGCCTGGAATACTTATCTTAATTTCATAAAAAAACGTTTACACGAACCACTGGAACAGAAAATTCAAAATCACAGGTAAAATAATCATGCCTTTAAAAATAGAAAGATTTGCTGTACAATAATTGAATTATGTGTAAAGAGTTAATGTTGTTAATGTGTTATGATTAGGGGAACTGAAAGTAATTGATTTATTAGCTAAATCTTGTAATTCAATTATAGTTAATATTATCCATCATATACGTGGAAATTAAAAAATTATATTACACATACTTTATGAAGTATGAGTTCACACTAAGATTTGTAAAATTCTTATACAAAACCAGGGTCACCCTATTAATTATTAGGTCAGAGATACAGCGCGTTTTAGTTTAGATAACTGTTTCACTGTAATCTAGACATATATTGTTATTCATTACTGTAACAATAATGGAGATATTTTAACTACATTTTCATCTGATTCACTTTGC
The DNA here is from genome assembly GCA_963931845.1 of Maratus michaelseni. Taxonomy (NCBI): domain Eukaryota; kingdom Metazoa; phylum Arthropoda; class Arachnida; order Araneae; family Salticidae; genus Maratus; species Maratus michaelseni. The sequence continues at coordinate 171,915,996 of OZ007594.1, read as the reverse complement.
TTTGCATGAAATGATATGGTGTCGTTTCGGAAAATGCTTCATGTCCCTGAGTGCCAGTGACACCGCATGTAACGTGAACCACCTTTCAGAATATACAATTATCTCGATTAACACTGTTTGGACGTGAGCGATGACAATTTCTACCACTTCTCGTGATATGTTTACCTTTCACATAATGCAAATAAGCGTGCTTAAATGTTCGTTAAAAACCTCAATTAATGTAAAATGCTTAATTAGAGTAGAGAAACTTCCAGTGTTACAGAACAGTTGGGTAATATCGAATACTGATGTTTCTCTTTGGTAACATTCTGCCTCAAAGATGCAATATCATAAACAACTTAAGAGCGTTCCCAGAGTGTCGCTTAGAGTATGTCGTTCGTCAGTGGGCGTCAAGATGTGTTGTGTGAATAAAGATTTGTTTTTCGCGCTTGGAAAATTTCAAGAGGTAAATATTCAATACTTTTTATTCATAATTATAAATAATATTTTTACATTGAAAGTAATCATGATCTATACCCAAATAGTAAGAGTTTATAATTTAAGTCTCGATTTTTAGTTCATGATTCATAGCAATTTACAGAGGGTATTTTTTTCCAAATTAGTTGAATCGTGTTACCAGTATTGAATACCTCTAACTGCACTGCCGCAGAGATCTATCTTTATATTGTGATTTATGCATAGAAACTAACCTATATTAACTAACCACCTAGAGACTTTAGTCATGCCCCTCTTGGTAATGTTAAATCTGTTTTTTTTTTTCAAATTTTGTTCGTTTTCTTCATTTTTAACCCTCAATTCCATATTACCTGAATATCTCATAATACATTCCAAAAAAGTTTATTATTATTATTATTTGTTTGCATGTGTTGAAATTTTGTAAAATGATTTTTGTCTACTAATGACAGATAGTTGAAGTTTGTAACTGTATTTGATTTTCGGATATTAAACAATATCGAACTGTGATATTGCCTTAAACGTAAATGGTATTCCATAATATACGAAGTTCTTCTAATATTAAGTTATAAATCAGGATTGAGACCAGAGTGAGACTTCCTGCATTTTCTACAGAATAAGTTGTTTAGAACCTTGGTTTTTACATTCTGTTTAACTGGGGTTTAACTTAACTGGGTTTTTTATGTTGGACGGATTATTGTAGTCTATTTTTTCTTCCCTGGTATACTAGAACTATAAACAAGATATGTACACAGGTGTGTTGTCGATGGCATTACAGCATTTAATTTTTTGTAGAACTTAATTATAAACTAGTAATTTAATTTTTAAGTCATTTTCCATTGGCAGACTGCAGGTATTAAACACCTAAATAATTTTTATGGTTACCACTATTTACGAGTTATTTAAAACAATATAGGTAATTATGCGCCAATGAACACTCGCCCACAAATGTCTATGAAACTGCGACAACGAAATATTTTAAACACTAAAAAGTAGAAATTATAAATAATAAGAACGAAAATTCATGCGTCGAGCATATATGATGTAACACTTTCCAACACTTCCAAAATAATTTTACAAATCTTTACTGTTTAATGAGGTGAAAGATAATATTTAAGTAACAATTTAGAAAATAAATGCACAGCATATTAAAAAACCCAATTTCAGGAATTACCAACAATATTCGGAAAAGTATTTTTCTGCAGCCTTGTATAAGGTATATATATATTTGTATATATACTATGTAAAATGCAAAATTTTAGTTCAGTTAGGAAACGTGTAACGCAGTTTAAATTTCCCCTTCTGGAATTTCCGTCAATAAACGGAAATGTACTCGAGAAATTTTGTGCTTTCCTGTAATGATCCAAAGCAATTATACACACCAAGTAATAAATAAAAAATGAGTTAAATTTAAAAACGCGTTCAGCAACTAGAAACGCACTTCCAGCAATTATTGTTAACAGACATTACTAAATTTTGTGTGTTCCTGTAAATGAACAATAAATGCTATACACAATATTCTATAATAAGGTCCTTGTAATGCACCTTAGTGGTATATATAAATTTCAACATGTTTGAAATAGTGAAACATTATTAAAATACGAAAGTAATTTGAAAGTAATAACGGAACTATTTTGAGTAAATGTCAAAAACATATATCGATTGCATGACAATCCGAGTATATTTACGCGAATTAGAACACGGACATACAGACAGACGGTACACAGACAGACAAACTGAATTCCTAAGCATTTTTCGACTACGCTGGAAAGTGTTAAAAAGGACGTAATAATTTTACAATTTTATCTATACAAATATTGGATGATGTGTGAACAGTCAATTTTTTTAATCACCTATATATTTATGATTTTTGCAGCAAATATAAGAGTAAAATATGATTTTCTAGAACAAAATTTAGTGTAAGCAATCGAAACATGCTATATTTTTTAAATGTAGAAATAGTTATTGTAAAATTATTTTATACGATGCCTACATAGTCTTAACTAGTCGTTGGGGGCCACCGTAATACTTACCCATCATGGATATTTATAATGTAAAATATTAAAATAAAAATGTGTAAACTACTTATAAAATGCATTGCAATTCAAACAAAATCGTGGCTTGATGACGTCATAAACTTTAAAGGCTCGATTACTGAATTGCTTAAAAGAGGTTTTTCCTTATAACTCCAAAAATAATAATCCTATTAACTAGCGGTTTATTGCATCTGATTAAGCGTCACATTTCCAATTAAAATATATCTTTTAAGTGAAATTTGGATGAAATACAGGGTCATGAAAAATCGAAGAGTGTGGTAAATAGGATTCCAAATATCTCGGCAACTCATTATCCGATCGACGTCATGCTTTATGCAAAATTTATGTTTTTTTTATTGTATTTTATATTCATTTCTTAAAATAAACAATTGCGAAAATTTTTATATACCTTTTATCAGAACGAATATTTCGAGAGTCAAAGAAAAAAGTTCCGGTTAATCGAGGTTATTGAAATGAAATAGGCTTCTTCCTATTATTACATACTAAGTACATACCAAATTGCAAGTCTCTATCTCAATTTTTTCGGGAGATAGAGCGTTTACAGACACACAGACACAATGACACACAGACGGACGGCAATTTTTTTTTCTAAAAATATGTTTTTCGGAATGTGAAACGGATTGTGTTGGAAATGTTTCGGATTCTGAAATGTGTAAATCCGTCAAAAAAAATTTTCGATTTTCAAAACGATTACAAGATTTACCCTATACTACGTATGATGGGTAAGTAATAGTAATCTATATTAAGCTTTCATGTGTATTAAACTTCAGGAAATAAGAAGTGTTTATCATAAACTGATATAGACTTCTTCTTTCTTTCTTCAATACAAATAGCAGATAATTGAATAAGATCAGTTCATTGTGTAAATAATAAAAAAAAAACTACCATCAGAAAGCCACATCTGGGGTTAAATATCTATTGTCTTTTTTCTACCAAAACGTTTATTTATTTATTTATTTTGTACTGCAAAGAATAAAAGTGTCTTTATTTGAAATACGCGCAAAAAGATTTCAATAAAGCAATTGAATCTCTTAAAAATGTAAATGCTATATCTATGTTATTGCAAAGATAAACAAGAACGAAAAATCCTGCGTCAAGCATAGATTATGTAACACTTTCCAACGCTTCCAAAATAATTTTACAAAACATACCGTTTAATAAGCTAAAAGATAACATCTAAGTAAACAATTTGGAAAACGCATAACATATTTAGAAACGTAATTTCAGAAATTTCCGACATATATTTCCAACATACACAATATCCGGAAAAATATCTGAATACTCTTATTCAGCCCTGGATATGATCTATAGATTTGTATATATACTATAGGATGCTAAATTTTAGTTTAGTCAGGAAACGCGCAGCACAGTTTAAAATTCTCCTTCTGGAGTTTTTGTCAATAAACGAAAATGTGTTCGCGAACTTTTGTGCTTCCCTGTATAGGATCTACAGAATTTATACACACCACGTAATAGACAAAAAGCGAGTTAAAATTAAAATCGCGTTCAGTAACTTAAAACGCACTTCCAGGAATTATTGTTAACAGACAGTAGAGAATTCTTTTGGTGTTCCTGTAAATGAACGATGACTGCTATGCATACAATATTCTGTAATAAGCCTCTTGTAATGCACCTTAGTGATATATATAAATTTCAATGCGTTTAAAATAGTGAAACATTATTTAAATAAACCGCAGACGATTTTTCTCCATAGACGTAATGTAACGGAATTCTTTTGACTGTCCCTGTAAAGTAACTATAAGTGCTATGCACATCCTATTCCATATTAAGCTTCTTCGAATGCACCTTAGTGATATATATAATTTTCAATGCGTTTAAAATAGTGAAACATTATTTAAATAAACCGAAAATTATTTTTCCCCATAGACCGCAATGTAACGGAAATCTTTTGAGTGTCCCTGTAAAAAAACTGTAAGTGCTACATACTTCCGTTGAAATAGGGAACATGCTACAGATAACGACAATAACATATAAAAATTGCAGAGCAATCCGAGCTTATTTACGGGAGTTAGAGCACGGACAGACGGACAGACGGCGAGACGGCAGACGGCCATACGGCCAGACAATCCGAAGTCATAAACACTTTTCAACAATAGGTTGGAAAGTGTTAAAAAGGCGTAAACCAAAATATATTTCTACATATTTAAATATTTTATAGAAAAGTAGACAAAATCTTTACTATTTTTATTAAATAACCTTGAGATTTTATTTTTCCTTTTTGATCGTAAAATATTTTATGTTGTTTAAAAGTTGTTCGTTTTGTTTCCCCATTTATCGTAAAATATTTCCCTTTTATCATAAATTGTTTTTTTTACTGCTATGAATGAATATAAGTGTCTTTATTTAGAAATGTGCATAAAAAAGCACTATATAAAGTCATTAAGTATTTCTCTTAACGATAGAGAAACTTAAAGAAAACATTTTGAAAACTCTCTTTTTGTACAAATTTTTAATATGAAAATTTTTGGACATCGTTTTTCGTGAAACATGATTTTTATTATTATTATTATTATTATTACAACGTTTATTTGCAATGCATGAAATATTTAAATATAGCTGCTATTTTTACTTTCTTCTCTCTTTAGAAGGACAAAGTATTGGATTCATGAAAATTTTCGACTTACTGTTTTTGACGGTATTATACGTTTTAGAAAGTCCTGAACACGATTTGACTGTTTTTAGAAAATGTCTGTCTGTGAGTCTTTCTGTCTGTCTGTGACAAAACTTTTGTGGGCGCTGTATCTCAAGAACTAATGCACGTAATTAAAAAAATATATTAGTTTCAGTTAGTCCCTGATACAAGTTGGTTCTGATTAGTTTTTGGTGCAAATCGCAAAGCAGGTGCAACTGCGATGCAGCACTTTTCGCAATTTCCGCAATCGCTCTATCTCAAGAACTAATGCACTGATTTTCATCAAACTCCAGACTTATTTAGACTTTGATATAATTAGACGCTGATTACGTTTTGGTGTAGTTATCCCAATAGATGGGGTTACTAAGACACTTTTTTCATGATTTTCACGTTAGCTATATCACAAGAACTAATGCACAGTATTGCATAAAACTTCAGATTCTGTTAGACCATGACATAAATAGATGTTGATTACGTTTTGGTGTAAATAGCCCAACAAGTGCCACTGTTATGCTACTTTTCACGATAACTATATCTCAAGAACTAATGCATGGATTTTTATCATACCTCTGATTTTGTTAAACGTTGACATAAGTTGTTGTTGATTAGGTTTTGGTATAAATCTCCCAAAAGGTGACGCTACTATGCTGAATTTTTCTGGATTTACACGATTTTAGCTATAGTCATATCTCAAGAACTAATGTACGGAATTTAACAAAACTTTAGATTCAGTTAGACCTTGATATAAATTGATGCTGATTCGTTTTAAGTATATGCGAAACTTGTGGGAGGTAAAGGAAGGTTTTGGGATTGACACATCCGACTAGTTATTCTTTACTATACAAATTAGTATATTTTTAATGAAACTGTTCATTTAATGTATAGCACAACAGAATAATTATTTCTAAATAAATTATAAATAATGTAATATTACAATACACTTTGTCTTTCATCTAAAAGTAATTGCAATAAGACTCTGTCACACAGGTGTTTACAATAAAAAGCTATAATATCCACGTACTATTAAAGTTTAGAAAATATCGCTCTTTCTACACTAAAATTTAGCAGATAATCGATCATACCAAAAAAGTAGTATGTTTTCTTAAACAATTTACCACAGGAAAAACACATCTGAGCTAAAATAACTATTACTTTTCTTCATAAATAAATTCTGCTTTAAACAAAGTATTTTTTATTTAAAAATGTGCGTAAAAAGATTTATTTTAGGCGTTATTGAATTATTCAGTTAAAGAACATTGAAGTAGTTTTTTACAATGCTGCAAAGATAAACAAGCCGTAAATAAAAATACATTGTATTTACGCGGATGTTAAACTCAAATATAGATAAAAGTTTTTTTTTTCGCTTACAAAGTTGAAATGATGTTTATTTGTGGAATCCTTATCGAAATAAATATATACTTAAATCAGTTTATATTTAATTCAGTATTTATTCAAGCATTTCACAGTGAACATTTTTGTATCTATTCATTTTGTCTTTGTAACTTTTCTATTCGTTTGACTTTTAAAAAATACATACAAAATTACTAAGTTATTTTATTTCTAACAATTTCTAACACAGTTTATAAAAAACTTAGAGAAAGAAAAATGAGCCGAAACTTTAGTACAGATTTATCAGTAATTGCCAAAGAATTGCCAATTTTAAGGGGGCGAAATCCCATCCGAAATAACTGCTATTGATGCGCCTTTTCTATCAGGAAGTATTGAATCGATTCCAAGTTTTGGCACAAACTATAAATTGATCGTTCTGCAGGTTAGAAAAGTAACAAATGCAATAATTACGTTGATTTAAAAAGTATATATATATTTTTGAAATTGTGTAACAATTGTATCTTTTATTCTTATTTATTATTCTTTTTGTTTTATTTCAGCCGAGTGATCGATTTACACTACCTAGCTAATGTCCAAACTATATAAAATAATTAAGAAATCGCTTCAGTAGTTTCCGGATTAAAAATGCATCAATGCCAGCTGTTTTGATTTGTATGTTAGTTTGAGAAATAATGTAACTACTTTTTTTAATCCTTATTTATTTTTGAAAGATCAACTACTGTCAAAACTAGATTTAAAAAAAAATAATTAAATTCAGCTTCGACCATCTCCTTCAATGCTGCACGATGTCCATTCGACACTGGCCAATAATAAGGAGAATAATCGAAAACTCGCTCAGTTTAATGTTCTTTAAATATAATTTAATGGGTGGAATCACGATGACTAATGTGTGGTTTCACCACAACAGAGATTCAAATACAAATATAAACAATAAAGTTTAATAAACCAATAAATATACAACGAGAGATTCAACATATAATTAGATTATTACTAAATAACAATGAAATATTCCCATCTTGCAATAATACATATTTCGCAAGCTTTTCTAAGCCTTGCGTCAAAAATCCAACCAACTATTTTGGCTCAAATCTATGAACGAACTCTCGTTCATGCTTGCGCGTTTTAATTCTTGTACATCATGAACTCATAATCGTTCTTGCCTTTATCGCATCTCTTGGTTATTATTATTTCACTGAGTTTGTATACTTGTTGCTGTTACTTCCCATTGTTGCTTTTTATTACCATACATTAGTCATTTTTACGGTATTGCTGACTTAGTCAGTTATTAATTGTTCTAGAATGTGGATACTACATTATAAACTTGAAAGGACATTATAAAGCAAAACACAGAACAAAACAAAAATAACAAATTATAACTCAGCATACTTCTTCATACACGCAAAGGAGTTTTTGACTTATGCATGACACGCGCAATAACAATTCTCATAATTAGCTCCAACTTGCATATAAGCATTGAAAGTAACTGAAGATACATGACCACGTTTGTTGTCACTTTTACATCAGACTTTTACATGGCTCCATCATATGTGGCTTTATATTTTTTCGGATCAAATTTATCTACAAAATAAGGTTTGCGTTTCCTATCGCGCCAAAAGTAAAGGCTTTTATGACGTCCCTGAATATCTATATTAAGTTTTTCGTTATTTTCCTGCTGCTCGTACTGTTTACGATATTCGTAATATCTATCAACAAATTTTGTTTTTGTATAAAATGATTTCAATTCATTTGCATATATCCCATCTAGAGTTTCAAAGACTAGAAAAAACCCCGCTTTAAACCTGGGAACAAACCAGTTTTTTTGGAATAAACCAAGTTATTTGGGAATAAATCCGGGAATAAACCGGGTCTATTGGAAATAAACCAGGGAATAAACCTGTTTTTTTCAACTTCACTCCCATCACGTTTTTTAAAAATTTCGTGAAATATCTTTTTTATTTTTTTACTTCTTCTTTTTATATTATTATTATTTATTTATTTTCTCATGGTCATTCGATTATAATATTTTTCGCTTCTCGTTATTTCATTTCCATATCTAGGTTTTATCTCGGGAGTTGGATGAATTTTAACCATTTTCGTAACTTTCATCGTCCACTTATTTGGTTTTGTCATTTTTGCTTTATTAAATGGATTGGCAGAATAATTTGATTTTTAAAAGGACTTTTTCCCTACTTTAACGTAATATACTTGAAAATTGTTGCGTTTGTCAACGATTTTAATTCCCTCATCGTTGATCGCCAAATTTAAATTGCTGATCAAATCATATCCCAATCCGAGTTGCAAAGAACCTGTATATTCTCAGGTTTATTTACAATAGAACCGGTTTATTCCCAGGTTTATTCCCAAAAGATCTAGTTTATGCCCAAAAAATCCGGTTTATTCCCAAAAAAACCCGGTTTATTTCCAGGTTTAACCGTGTTTTTTCGAGTCTTTACAACTCTAATCCCAATACAATATCATATGCGAGAAATTCTAAAAAATAAAGTTTTGTTGATATTGGATATTTGTCAACACATATTTCATACACGAAATGTCTAATTGGGTGTACAGTTTCACTACCGATACCAGTTAATGAGATATCATCTGAAGATGAATTTGACGACCCAATCTTAACATAACATTCATAACTGATTAAGGAACAAGATGATTGCTTGTTTACCATTGATATAATTTTTTTCTCTTCCCATTAGGTTACATTTATTTTCGCCTGCATTTGTACGAATGTTAACTTCTTTACGTATATGATAATTAGAATTGTGATCCTGATTATATTTTTTATAGTTTTAAGGTGAATGTTGCCCCTGATCATTAGTTTGATCATTAATTTTATTATTTAGATATTGAATATGAAGTAAAGATTTTGAATTTTCCTGTTTACATATTTCGGATTTTTGATTTTCAAAATTGTATGGGTTTTCATTTATTGTTCTGATACTGCGCCGTGCAGATTCATAATCTTCTAGCTTGTTTACTAATATATCAATATTTTTAACTTTTGGAAAATCATAAGTAAAGTGTTTTTTTTTTCATTTCTACCGCTAATCTTCTCTTGATTTAATGTACTAATATTAATTCTTTTAAAGATTCAAAATCAGATACATCAAAAGCATTAATCCATTCTTCCAAATAATTTCTAAATTCAAACACTAGATCTCGCCAAGTGGCTGAAAATTCGTTCTTATGCGAGATTACTTTTTGCCTAAATTCTTCTGGCGTCATTTTGAAGAGTTTAACCCTCTGAACGTTTTGGAAAAGGGTAAAATTGTAATGTTGTTTTCTCTGCATTTATCTTTAAATGCTAAAAAAATATGATTCTTTCAGCATTATAAATAAAACTTAATTACAAATATGAATATAACCCGTGGGAGTATTAATCATTCTTCAATGTTTTGAAAATTCATTACACCCAGAAAAAGGAATTGATTAAAACAACAAAACCTGTTTTGTTGAGTACATTTTGGTTGTTTTAGTCAAATTTTTAGTTCAAGTAAAAAAATTGGTTTTGTTGCTTGGACAAAAAAATATTGTTAACACTCGTACAAAATTTTAACAAAATTTCACCAATTTTACTTGAAGTAACAAAATTTGTTTCTTTTAATTTTACAATATTTTTGTAATTCCAGCAAAATTTTGTTATTTTTGAAAAATTTAAATTCCTGTGTAGTAGTCATATCTTTCTTACGTAACTTGATTTATTTGATTTATATAGCTATATAATTACATGATTAACATAATTTTGGGGTAATTAAAACTTTTTTTCACTGGGACGGACAAAGGTAGTTTTAAAAATCCCCCTGTCCCATTTATTACCGTCTTCTATCTTTGCAAGAAGAAAGAATTGGATTCATGAAAATTTTCGATTTCCGGTTGTCCTGAACGCGATTTCGCTGTTTTTATCTCAAGAACAAATGCACGGAATTTAATAAAACCTTTTATTCAGTTACTTTCTGATATAAATTGTTGCTGATTACTTTTTACTTTAAATCGCGCAACAGGTGGCGCTACTATGTTGCATTTTTCGTGATTTCTGCAATAGCTCTATTTCATTTTCAGCAGTCAAATACTCCTGTAATCTTTGAATAATAACAAGGAAATTTTTATCCTGCTTTTTACAGGCGTAATTCACTGCTGAAAATGAATAAAAAATTAACTATGTGTTGCCGTATGCTGTGCTTTGTACTGTCGTCTCATGTTTGCCGCAGAAATTTGCGTGCTCCTTATGACATTCCATCTTGTGCTGCGATTGCAGCCGTTCCGACATATATAAAAGTGAGAAATGCCGAACTCAGATATCGTTCCTGGTAGCGCAGTGGTAAAGCGTCAGGCTGCTGTTCTGAGGACCCGGGATCGACTCCCGGCATGGGCAATTTTCATTCTCTCGGTTTGCGTTTGAAAAGAAGTCGCATAAAATTCGCTTGTTATTGTTCAAGGTTTACAAGCGTAATTCACTGTTAAAAATTAGTTAAAAATTGCATATGTAGATTGGTTCATTTAACAAATGTTTTTGTAGTATAAACAAAACAAGTTCGTAATATAACATATTTTATCGATTAAACAAACAAAATTTAGTTAGTTGAAAAAAGAAAATAGATTGTTAAAATAACACATAGCATATATCTATGTAACAAAAATAATTTTGTTAATTCAAGTAACATTGAACCATTTTACTTGAATTAACAAAACATTTTTTTGCTGACGATACACATTTTTTTTTTTGGAATTGCAAAAAAAAAAAAAATCAACAATATTTTTTTTGTTGATTCAAATGAAATTTCCATTGACCCATATTTAAACAAAAAGTTTCGTTGGGGAAAACAAATTTTTGTTGATTCAACAAAACTTTTTTCTGTGTGTAAATCTATAGAATTATATTATCTTAAACATTGTATACATTGCAGTGAAACCTGGAGCTTAGTGAACGGAATATTACGTTCTACACGCTTAGAGGGTTAAGAAGCCAGTTTTTTAAGTAATCGAAGTTATTTGCTAATGTCTCTGATTCTATGAAAAAAATATCAGCAATTTCCATTGGGATTAAATTTAACGAATACAATACATCGCTCAATTTTTCCTTACAATATTCATCCGAGATATTTCTCTTTCCAAATAGATAGTACTAATATCACCATTTCCGTCAAAATGAGACATTAATTTAAATTAATCTGGTTGCTTACCTGAACCAGCTCTTGCAGAACTGTCAATTACACTTTTCAAATTGCCTTAAAGGTCCATTTTTCTTAATTCGTACTCCATCTGTAATTTTTCTACTTCTACTTTTCTTGCGCGCCTTTCGTCTGCTTCTAATGTTCTTTCTTCTCTCTCTGCTTGCAATTTTGCATCTAATCTTCTTTCTTCTCTTTCTGCTTCTAATTTTGCTTCTAATCTTCTTTATTCTCTTTATGTTTCTAATTTTGCATATTATCTTTGTTTTCTTCTTTTTTTATTTCTAGCCTTCTTTCTTCATTTCCATTTGCTGTTTTCTTTCTTCTATGTCAGCTATAGTAACTTGAAGACTAACATTAACGAAATATTTTTCGTAAGTTTCAGATTCTGTTTGATAATTCTCTTTATGTTTCAAATTTCGCATCTTATCTTTTTTTCTTCTATTCTTATTTCTAGCCTCCATTCTTCCTTTCCTAACTTCTTTTCCTCTTCCATTTGCTGTTTTCTTTCTTCTATCTCAGCTATAATGACTTGAAGACGAACATTAACGAAATCTTCTTCATAACCTTCAGATTCATTTACCAACTTGATCAAATCCCTAATTCTCGGATTACGAGGCACTTGTTGATCGACCCATTACATAACTCTAACAAATGTTTTTTTAGTTTTATTCTAAATATTTAATTTATTCGTCTAATTTTCTTTCTTCTTTTTTTCTTTCTGCTTCTAGCCTTCTTTCTTCCTTTCTTTTCATCTTCTAGTTGCTGTTTCCTTTCTTCTCTCTCAGCTATAAAGACTTTAAAAGGAACTTTGGCGAAATCTTCTTCATAAATTTTTGATTCTATTACCAACTTGATCAAATCAATTATTCTTGGATTCTGAGGAACTTTTAAATCCAGGTCATTACATAACGCTATCAAATATACATTTTTAGCTTTATTAAGAACTCACATTATTTAATTTGTTAACAATTAAATTGCACAAAATATCATTCTATCTCGTAAGTCTCGTTATGGATCTCTTCTCACTATACTACCAACAGACAGCTCATTTTTTCATACTATTCTTTTCAGATCAAAATAGTTTTTCTTTATTAAAAAATTCATATCAAGATACAAATTATTTATCTCAAGTCCTGGCACAAAAGAGCTTTTTTATTCAAAATCCTTGCCAAATCCCCCAAATTGTTCTGGGAATACAATGCCTAATATGCGATTTCACCACAACAGAAATTCAAATACAAATATATACAATAAGTTTTAATAAACAACTAAATATACAACTTAAGATTTAACATATAAATAGATTTATACTAAATAGCAATGACAACTTCCCGTCATCCAATAATACATACTTCGCAAGCTTAATTAAGCCTTTCATCAAAAATCTAACCAACTACTTAGCTGTGGAATTTAATCTATGGAACTCTCGTTCATGCTTGCGCGTTTTCATTCTTGTACATCGTGAACTGATGTTTGTGGTTGCCTTTATCGCAGCTCGTGTTTATTATTATTTTGAGTTAGTATAATTGTTGACATATTTTGAGTTTGTATAATTGTTGCTGTTAATTCTCATTGTTACTTTTCATTCTCACATTTATATATATATATATATATTTACTTTTTTACTTTTTTAATTATTAATTTTTATATTCATAAGAATATCGATCACTTGCAGCCCAATTAGATATTCATCTAATTACAGCCCAATTTTTGGCAAAATATATATTTTTTCATAATTATTAAATACATTTTTTTATTGCTGCTTTGCTTATGCGCAAAATTTGATGTATTTCTTGTAGTTCAAAATAATTTTACGTTGCTGCATTATAACTTTTTGTAATGTTGCTATTGAAATAACATATTAATTTGGCCGTTTGCATTGTTTTTGTTTGAGTCTTACTATTATGGTCATCTTGCATTTTGAATAATTTGAATAGTTTATTCTGTATGGGCTTATATAGTTAAAGTTATGTTTCACTTTTTGAATAAATAATACTTCATTTGTTAGGACTATCTATACATATATTTGTCTTACGTGGCGCGGAAATAGGGCTGCATTTCTACCTTATTGTTGGCAACAACCGTAGTTTCTAGAGCTCAGACCAATGAACAGACAAGATTGTGTTAGCTCCGCCTCCAATATGGCGCCCAGTGACAATGCACTGAAACTCAAGCTAGCAATTATTAAAAATAAAATAATATGAACGTAATTAAAGCGTCTGAGATGATTCCTCATTTTAATTATGAGTAATATTGTCGTTTAATTATGAGTAATATTGAATTCTCAACTCTTATTTAGAATTTATATACGAATTTCACTCACACAAAAAATCGGAGTTAATAAAATATAAACTTTCTAGAATCCCCTGCTGCCATCTGTTGATGTTTTATTGAAGTAAAAATGATTTTTCTTCAATTTCAATGAAGTAAAAATTTCATTTGCAGAAATCAATAATCAATTAGAATAGTAAAATGCTGAACGAAATTTAAACAATCATTGATGATAAACTATCTTCCTACCACGTAGTGTTTTTTTTTTTTTTTTTTTTTTTTTTTTTTTTTTAGTGAATTTAAGCCGTGTTGTACAATATTATAGGTGCAATAAGTTTTAAACTAATTACGTTTTCAAGATCCTTTTCTCATAGTATTTAAATGATTTATATGTCCATTAGTAGCATCAACTAAATGCATTTTTAGTTGTGTTTTCAACGGAGTTTTCGATTATTTTTTTACATTAAAAAAATTGTCAATTTCATATGTTCAAATGATTTATTGTAGTACTTATTCCGGCTAGAATTATTAGAAAAACAAAAAGGGGCGAGCGAGCGAAGCGAGCTGGGACCGCGTAGCGGTCTCAATGTGAATTGCTTTGCAATTCACGGGGGGTTGGCGAGCGTTAGCGAGTAGGGGGCTGAGCCCCCTAGTGTTTTATAATGTGTAATTTGACAGTGCTATATGGGGTAATAATTTCATTGCATATGGTCATTTGCTTCTGTTTCAATGGTTAATTTTTGCAATAAGTTTATATATATATATATATATATATATATATATATATATATATATATATTGTGTGTGTAATACATTATCTGTCAAACATTATCAGTCTTCATATAAATAAATTAAATTTCATCATTGCATTGTTAAAAAAGACGGACATTTTGTAGTCTAGAAATATATAATATAGGCACAAATGCAAATATATATATATATATATATATATCATGGGTAACTCTACCGAATATCTCTCTTTAGCTATAAACACATCAAAAGCCAATATATTTTAGAGATTTTAGGAAGTATTTATAAAAACTAGGCTTTTTTTCCTGCCAATAATTTTCGGAAACGTTTACCGAGTATTTTTTTTATAGTGTAATTAATCTGTTTTCGCAACCCTGAATATAAATTTTTCGGATGCTATCAATTTTCCAGTAAATAATTTCATGTTCAAGAAACATGTTTTTCAGACAAACGAAACATTAATAGTATGAGCATTAACATCAATACTATAATTAATATTATTCTGTCATTGTCGTATAAAAAATTCATTTATGCAGATGAAAATGTTTAATGAGAATTGATAACATCCTTAAAACCTGTAGTCTGGTTTGAGAAAACAGATTAATACAGTAAAAAAATTACTCAGGACAGTTTCCAAAAATCAATGAAAAAAAAAAATCCTGATTTTATAAATGCAAAGAAGCACTTATAAAAACAAGATTTTTATTTTTAAACGAAATCTCGAACATATATTGGTTTTATGAGGTTTCTAATAATAAAGAATGCATTTTGGAATCGCGCGTAACTCAGTCGGAAGAGGTTATCGTATATATTCATTTGTGATTATATTATATTTTCGTAGATAATGAAACATTTCTCTCGGTTTACAGTATACAGTTAAAACAAAAATAATATTAAAATATTAAAATATTTTGCGGACATCATAAAATATGTTCTTATAAAATAAAGTGGGGGAATGATAAACGTCTATCAAGTAATTTACATTTCACAAATGCTAAAAAACCTATCGTAAGATTATTAACTTAAAATGTACATTATTGGCTAAATTTTTTTTAATAATCACGGAACCCCTTAAACTTTTCTTATGAGTAATATTCACTAGATAAGGCAGACATGCATTATTTATTTTTAAAACAAAATGAATAGTAAGCAAGAGAAAACAACTAGAAAATTATTTTTGTTTACATAAAAAAAGTTTATTGCATTACTAAATTATATGTGGCATAGGAAATGTAATAAAAGGCTTTATAAGCATTACTAAGCTCAAAAGAAGAATGTCTGATAAAGAAATATGGATTTGAGACTTTTTTCTTCAATACATAATGGCCAATAATAGGATAAGAACAAAAATAAATCTCTTCATTGTGTTAAAAAAAAGTATTATCAACTAAAAGTCACATCTGGGGTTAAACAACTACTATTGTTTTTTCTAAATATATTTTTTCCACCGCAACAAATAAAGTTATCTTTATCAAAAAATAATCATACAAAAAACGTCATTGGATTCATTTGAATAATTCTGTTAAATTCTATCTAATTTTTTTTATCTTATTGCAAAGATAAATGAAGTATAAAGAAAAAAAAATCTATACACTTTAACATTTTACAGAATTGTAGATAATTGATTTCCATTTTTTTTTTCATTATAATTCAATGAACTTAAAATTTTGTTTTTTGTCTATTTTATCGTTAAAATGCTGGGACACATAAACACATTTATGAGGTTATTTTTTTCTTCGCACCTTAGCATTTTTAGTGCACATAATTTTTCGTTGCAACTTCTATAAATATTATATTTAAAATATTTTGAACACTATTTTTTTAAACAATAGGTATTATTTTACATTAAATTCCCTTTAAATGCTTTACGAATTCCATTGCAAAAGTATTAAACAATAAAATGTACACCGGTGTCCAAAAATTAAAATATAAACGCATAGTGCCTGCTTTATTAATTGTGAGTCTTTAAGTGATATATTCATCAGGTGTAGCATAGACGTATTAAACTTACAGCATAGCCAGTAGATGTGACACCACCTTCACATCACAAATGGTAATGCGCCACTATTACTGAGGTGAATCAAAAGGCACAAAAGAAATAAAGTTATCTTTTAAAGCTATTCTGTTAAATTCTATCTAATTTTTTTTATCTTATTGCAAAGATAAATGAAGTATAAAGAAAAAAAATCTATACACTTTAACATTTTACAGAATTGTAGATAATTGATTTCCATTTTTTTCATTAATTCAATGTACTTAAAATTTTGGTTTTTGTTTATTTTATCGTTAAAATGCTGGGACACATAAACACATTTATGAGGTTATTTTTTTCTTCGCACCTTAGCATTTTTAGTGCACATAATTTTTCGTTGCAACTTCTATAAATATTATATTTAAAGTATTTTGAACACTATTTTTTTTTAAAAATAGGTATTATTTTACATTAAATTCCCCTTAAATGCTTTACGAATTCCATTGCAAAAGTATTAAACAATAAAATGTACACCGGTGTCCAAAAGTTAAAATATAAACACATAGTGCCTGCTTTATTAATTGTGAGCCTTTAAGTGATATATTCATCAGGTGTAGCATATACGTATTAAACTTACAGCATAGCCAGTAGATGTGACACCACCTTCACATCACAAATGGTAATGCGCCACTATTACTGAGGTGAATCAAAAAGCTACATCTTTCATTCGTCTTTCATTATTACTCTAAATAAAACATCATTTGGTGACTGCAGTGTGAAATTTTAGAGTTTTCGTACATTGAAAACGAATAGATGATTTTTTAGTGCCATAACGCTTGGAACTTTCATAAAATTTAAAATATCATATCTGGATAAATTTTAATCGTAGATAAATTTGAATATTGACGGTTTCACTTGTCAGACTGTGGGGAATTATTTTCTTAAATTATTATGTACATAACTCCTTACAAAATACATGCCATATCTGACAGCTATTCTTGATTTTCAAATTTATTTTGAAATTGAAAGAGGTTTAAATCATCAGTGAATTAAGAGACACACAACATGATCTCTATTCCGAATCACCTTTTATAAATGCTCTACCAAAACCTACCGCACTGTTCACCTACCCCAGATTGATTTAATTAATATAGTGCAACGCTTGATTGCGATTTCAGTTTTTTTTCTTTTTACCGTTATTTTCCAGTATGCAGAAATATCCTATGGCTTACTATATGGTGTCCATCCTTATCATTGACCAACTTGGTAGACCTTCCAGGTGATCCTGACTCCACCACTCAAGGGAGGCAGATGACCAGCATCTTAGAATAGAGTGCAGTAGCCTTAGATGGAAGGGGCAGGCATGCGTACGAATTACAACCTCCTTGCGTTGATCCATGGAGAAAGAGGTTTCGGAAAAATCCGAGTGGTCGCGTATCATAGGACCAACGCCATGCGACCTCGAGAGATGTTCGTTAGGCGTATCGCGAGAGAAAGCCCACTCTGTCCAGTTCTAGCTCGGGGAGGACTCGAGGAATAGGCTAGCTAATGTGATGGACCGCATGCACTATTATTTGGGGCGAGAGATACGCGAGGATGTGCGCTGAAAGCAATAGCTGTTGAGAGACTCCATTGTGAGCCTAGTCAAAGCGTGAGGAATCATGTCGCAATCCTCGGCTCTGATTTATGGTGGTGGAAGGAAGACGGTCGCGTCACAGCACTGCTTTTCGCAAGAGTCCGCAATGCGACGCCATCTAAGAACCTCTCGGAGTTTTGTCCCCACCAGGAGAGATTCCTCTGGGGACACAGTTCGTGGTAAGCTTAGGCATCAGGCGAGAACACGATTGAAAGTCTAAAGTTGCGAGTGACGCTTCAGATAGTGATTCGAGATGGCGTGAGCATAGTGTAGAAGCCTTTTGGCATCCTAGTAGGTCCATTGACGGTTCTTGTGACAGAAGCTATCGAGCGCCATCGCGGTCGGCGCGGTTTCGTGGATAGGGGACTGTTAGGGGTAGTAAGAGAGTGGCATGTTGTCTTGGATTAATTCGCTGTTGGGGGTCCTCCTTCCCTGTTTCAACTGGCTAGAGAGGTCAACCAATGACCCCGCCCTGTGATGCGGTGACATATTAGCCGATGTCAGACATCCGGGACATAAACCAATCCAGCGTGTCTGTGCTCAGCCGGGGGTTTCGGTGTCTGGCTATTGGATTAGTAGGCTTTCTCCTCCCTAACCTTCACTCTACTAAATTCCGAGCAGGAACGCTACTATGGTGTTCGGGAGGAAGGTTTCAACGATACTCGTCGTGAGTAGTGCCTATTATTCTTCTTGGTACCGACCACATTACCCGGGAAGGAACGTTTTGGAATTGAGAAACCAGTGACCAGGATGTAATGTTTCTAAGCCGGGGTCCGGGTGTTCGGTTGCCACGGCTTTGATTTCTCTGCTTTCTTGGGAAGTCAACTGGGGACTCATCTGGATACCAATGTTGAACTTGCTGCCTTAGCGAGAACGTGTCTATGCATTCAGGGACAGGTCTCTCCACTTTCCCATTCTTGTCAGCGGCACCTTTATTTTCTTATCCATTGCCAAAGCGCCAATCACTACCTGACATAGGCATTGATATCCGCAGGCTTTGATAAATAAAATGCACATCGCTGAAACTCGGGAATTCACTTGGATTTCACTTGGTAAGTGGTGGAAATTACTGCCTTCTCCTTTTATTCAACTTTCTACAGGTGTTACACCCCTCCCTTTGTTTATCATTGCTTTCTGAACTATCCATTACCCCATCCATCACTGAAAGACACCACCCCCTTGACAGCAACCCAACCCATTTAAGGGGAATGGAAATCCTTTCAGCTATCCAGGGCTACTGTGGGTTTCAGAGCAATGGGCTATTTTCGGCTATTGCGGGATTCAAAAACTGAATTATAATTGTTTATTATACATAGGCCATGCAGAAAGTGTGAAGTGCACGCGGTTCCCTGGAAAAAAACACGAGCAGTACACAGTATTTCACACTCTACATTACTTTGAGTCGAGGATAATTGCGCTTTCAAGTTTCTATTTCTAGCTCATTTTTAAGAACTGTCGGCGACAATAGAATATACTGCTATGTGTGATATCGGCAGTGTTATCCTCTTCGTGAATGTACAAAATATTTGGCCTTTTGAAAAATATGATGAAATTGAACATGTTTATGGGGAAAATGTAATGAAATAATCTCCATTGAGAAAATAGTAATAATAATAATGGTAAAAATCAACATCGTGTTTAAGTGGTAATTAATACCAATTTCACGTCATGAAATTTAAAGAATTTTCAAGAATTTCTCAATGGAAATACAAAGCTTTTATATAATTATCCATTTGCGCTAAAATAATGTGTATACATTAAAGTAAAACCCTATATTTTTAATAATTGATGTATTGCAAAGTCTCGTGTTCGCATCTGATGGGCGGTAGCGCTTCTAATAAAAGATGGTCAAGTCGTGGACACGATAACTCATCGTGGACTCAATAAAAACAAATGATACAAAAGATATTGTTACTTTAGTCCAAAAGATAGCGAAATCCGTAGCTGTTTAAAAAAACATGTGTATTATTTATATGGCATCGTATATGACTTATAAATGTACATTTTAAGCAAAAATATATTTGTTTAAATTTACACAGAAAACTAGACACATATGTGTCGATTAATTTTGAAAAAGATCAGCTTGATTTTTTGAAAATTGGTAAAGTTAGATTGTCCACCAGAATTTTGAAAATGCTGTTCTGAAAATAATAATAATAATAATAATAATAATAATAATAATAATAATAATAATAAAACGCGCTTATTGTTTTCGTTACATCATAGTCGCTGTGGCGCCCGCTGCTTCTATCAGCTCCAAAATTTCTGTTTCACATTCAATACCGATTTCTGATTTATAAATATGATTTTTGTGTTTATAAAGAGCATTTTAATATACAAAAAATATTTCGAAATTTTAAACCTGTCAAAGCGTTGTTACCTTTTTACCTTTTCAGAACGCGTGGTTTAAAAATCGGTCTGAAAGTATTACCTTCTTCAAAAATGGTAATGATCTTAAAATGTACTAAGCGCTTTTTTCTCCATAGTTAATGTTAATCTGTGATTCTAGGTGGCATGATTAACAATAACTGCTAGGTAAATAAGCACTTTGTATATTTTGTATATTTTAATGTAGCTTTATGCTAACTATGAAGGAATGACTCGTCGTTGATATGTAGGCTGGTCCCCAACTTCCAGCTCAACAACGAGAAACTTTCTGACACATTTTCTGACTCATTTTTAAACGTAAACGCATATTGACAGGCCTGGCTATTAAAGCGATTTGGAACCGAACAGCGATTTCTATGTTTAAAAAAAATAAATTATGTATTGAATTAAAAGTAATTCTTGCCACGTGACAAGTTTATTCCCTTTCTGGAGGTACCGTTTCAGGTGATTATGTAAAAAACGCCGATTTCCACAGTGTCTTCTGAAAGATATTAAGCCTTTACGAAAAAAATTAAAAATGCCATTCCATTACATAGTTTTTGAGTAAAAGCACCTGCCAATACCCTGCGTTTGCAAGCAAAAATTAATTCCGAAAAGTGTCAGAAAATAACAGAAAGTAACTCCTTTGGATATGAGAACAGCCTTAAAACATATATCCTAAAAAGATTAATGGAACGGTAAAAGTTAAATGAAGAACAAACATGCACAAGAAAGATCGGAGTTAAACAACCTTTACAGTCGACCTAAAAGAAAAGGTCCTTCAAGAATTACCGTCACCATTAGAGAAAAATAAAGAGTTTTTAGGAGGAAAACTCTTTGAAAACAATGCATATCATAAAAAAAGTGGTAATATCATGGCTGCTGTATTAGATGCGTACAACAATGTCATTTAAAAATCCGTGCCACGTTATAACTAATGCTTAAATAAGAACGACAAAAATGTCAAATAGAAGGATTATATCGTGTGTTATTCTAAATTAACTTTAGTTTAATCTGTTGATTTTATTGAGTTGCACATAAACGGTCATTATTTTCTGGATAACGCACTTAAAATTGCGAAATATGCTTTCGATAAATAAAAGCAACGATTCTTAAAAGAAATGGTAACTAATACAACTTTACTTTCTATATTTTAACTTCTATACGGAAATCGCTACTGTGAAGCTATAATGAATATTACAGAGAAAATTTTAAAAGTAATGTATTTTACCCATGACTTTATATAAAAGCAGCGGATGAAAGGGAATCTTGCTATAAAGATATAACACTCTCTTTCTCTGATAAAAGAGCATGTGATTGTAAAATAAGGTTGTATGATAGCTCTGATTACAATTCTCAATAACTTCGGTATAAACAATGATGCGAAGAAACGTGTAATATATATTACAGTAGGAAGTTAAATTTGCGTTCTTCATAATTTATCTGTCATACTATTAGTCATACAGATTAAATCCAAATGGTAGTCCATTTCATGCCAGATATTATCATTACTTTCTGGATAACTCATGTAAAATTCTGTGACCTGATTTAGATAAATAAAAACGACTACACTTAGAGGTGGTAACTACTACAACCTTACTCTGGATATGTTGTTTCCTTCTATGCAAAAACACCTACTGTAACGCTTTCATAAATGTTACAGAGGAAAAAATATTTTGCACACTATAATGAATGTATCCAATGTGATTTTTATTTATTAATGCCAGATGATCCAACTCGGATTCACGAGTTACGGAACATACAGCCCAGTGAACAAAACATGGCTGAAATATTTATTGAGTTTTTGTTTCGAAAACTGTAATAGCTTTTTTATATTTAGTATATATATTTTTAGATAGCACACTAATAATACCGAAAAGCACTTTTATATGAAGAAAATCAATTATTTAAGTAAAGTTTTCAAATTTATTAAATATGATACCATACTATTAGTCTAATGAAACAGTTTTATAATATATGAAGAAATCGCCAAAGATTTTGCTTCTTTTAGCAGCCTTATGATTCTTATTATATCAGGTCTTAAGCAGTTCGATTGGATATCGAAGTTGATCGATTACATATTTGTTAAATTTGTGTTTTATTTGTATTATTTTATTTATTTATTTATTTATTGATGAAATATAAATATCGTTATGGAATATATGGCTGGAAACAAACAATAAACTATTTATGTTGTTTTAAGTGCGACTGTGTTACTCATACTCAATCGAGTTGCACTGGATAGAAATAGATTTTGACAAAATCATGTTTTGAAAATTAATTTAAAAACATAAAATTATTAAATTTAAAAACTGTTTTCAACTAACTTGTATTTAAAAGTACTAAATTATTTCTATATTCTACGATGTAACATTTTAAATTCTGCGATGTTTAGAAGTACTAATTAAATTTGAGCAAAAAGGAAAATTGGATTGCTTACATGGTTGCCACTGTTTATATGCCGTTAGCGATATTCGCTGACATGTTTTTGTTTTATAATATAAATATTTGTTATTTAACCATAAAATGAACAAACCGAGGACGCACATAGAGAATGCATTGAGATCAGTGCCTAAGCGATTATGCTTTACAATATTTATCGCTAAAAGAACTGATACATTTATTGGTTAATTTCATCATTGTTTAGTCAGTGACAAAAAGGAGTCACGTAGAACTGTTATGAGATAAGCAAAAAATACTTTCGGCTTATTTTTCTAACGTTTTTAATATGTAATGGTCCAATTATTGTTTACAACGGAATTAGTGTCATTTGTCATCAGGACAATTATTTTATTAATCCTAGAAACACTATATAGTAACTATTCAATAAGTCCTATATCTTAAATTAATGATTCTATTGATTAGGATTGCTTATTGTAAGTTCAGAAACCCATGTTAAATATGTACAATAACAAATTCACGATTTCTAAAATAAGGTAAATAAAACAACCTTATTCCATAATTTTTTACTTCTGTACAAAAACTTTTTATTGTAAAACTATTCAACGTGTGAGACAAAACACAGTACAAAGATGTCTAAATAAGTCGATACAAAGATGTCTAAATAAATATAACACCCTCCTTCTCCGATAAAGAAGAACGTAATCAAATATGAAGGTCTGATAGCGCGACTATATTTTAACATTTTTAAAAGCCATGTATCTCATAGAATTGGTTTTATTAATTAGCTTTGCTTCACATAAATTCATAGACTGTTTTTGAAAACGTCACTGTGGACAATGTTACTATTATTTTTAAAAATGGTTATTAATATAACCTTATTAAAATAACCATTTTATAGATAAACAGTGAAAATAAGTTATTATATGTGTCTCCCCAAGAAATTGTAATGAAGAACTATTTAACTATAACTTTTTATTAAACTTCGCCAAAAAGATGACGAATTGCCAAATAAATATAATACACACTTTCTATGATAAAAGAAAGTCCGTAAACAAAAAATAACAAATGCAGTCTTTTTATCGTATTAAACAATTTATCGTAGACAGTCGCATCTGCGGTAAAACAAGTTTTGTTTTTCTTAGAAAATTCTCTGTTTTATATATATTTTTTCGCGGAGATGAAGCTAAATGAATTTATATAGAAATATGCGTGAATAAATTCCTTTGGGCGTCATTGGATGATTCATTTAAAGAATACGGAAACACGCTTTTACAATACTGGAAAAGATAAACAAATAGCAAAAAAAAAATTAATTTGTATCTACACGGATATTTCATTCATAATGTGCGTACTAATATGCATGTATATATGTATATATATTACAGAGTTTCTAAGAAAGACATGAAAATTTACATTTAAGTGAGTATTGATATTGTTTATTATCACAAAATTATTGTCTTTCGATATATATATATATATATATATATCGAATAAATATATGGATATATATATATATATATATGTGTGTGTGTAACGAATGGCATTTCATAATGAAGATATCAATTGTAGCACTCGAGGATCCCGTAAAAAAACATAGCATGAGCAGTCCATGATTCCAAAGGCAAGACGATTGTTCATGAAAACGAGGAGTTTTCCCGTTAAAATAATAAGATGATGAATCAGTATCAATTCTTTTATTGACACTATACTAATTAAAGTCAATTTAACTAAAGAGCGTGTTCAGGAATCATATATAACTGGTATTACGCCATAGGAACAGCATAAAGATGTTAAATTCATTGAAGAATTTACACCGAATTGAAGAAACTTATCCTCCAGGTGACGTGGGTTTCATTAGCAGTTGGAAAAACGTACAAATTTTCCTCTCCAAGGCGGTGTAACCATGTTTTAAAGGTTGCGAGCGTATGAATCTTTTCGCTAATGCAGTAGAGGGATAGCCAATAAGCTGCTTGCAAAGCCGTAGAACTTATTACTATATATGGCTAATTTTTAGTTGAGAAGGTTAGACGCGCGAGAAATGATTTATGTGGTATCGAATGATAATATTAATAAAAATAAAAATGATACTAAGAGACGTTCTAAAGAAATAAAAATTTAATGTTTCAAAAGAAGAAATAAATTAAGGTTTTTACAAATACGTGTAGCTTTTAACAAATTAAGATGTTTAGAATAATAATTAAAAGAAAATATTGATTAAATAATAAATATAAATATAATTTAGATTTAAGATATATTTAAAAGACAGGGGAAAAAATAGAATTGTAAGAATTTGGAATAAATTAATTCAGGAAAAATGGTAATTTTTTTTATTATTACATATATATATACTTTTATACTTCTCATAAATTCTGAAATATACGTAGTAGATAATGCTAGTCAGATTTGCTATTCACAAAACTTTCTTCTATCTAATACATGTTATTACTTGAAAAAGCGTAATTTGCTTTAATTATGCATTTTCGAAACAAACCATAAGTAGTTAACAGACCTGTTATTTTTTTTTTTTTGTTACACTTCAAGTATTTTGTCAATAAATGTTTTCAAATATTGGTAAGTAGGCAAACAATTTCGTAATGAAGTCCAATAAACGGGTATAGGTCAAAAAACGTAAACAATTTTGCTTATTACAAATACACAAATTACACCTAAATTCGAAAATTGTGCTATTCAGACTGTTTTTTTTTCAGCAGCTACTGCTTCCGTCATGACAATTGAACATTAATTAGCTGTCATACCGCCACCTTCAGTCTGGTTTTCTCCATAATTTTATACAAACTATTACATTTCATCCTAATATAAAATTTCGTCGAGAACTGTTCATAAAATCTTCACTTAAATTGCAAAAAGATGTAGAAACTCGCACAAAAATCACTGTCACATCGCTCTTTTCAGACGGAATATCCCCATTTTCGCCTGAAACACGACATCTATCAGCAAAAACATATGTTTGAGGTTTGGTTCAATTCTCTCAAAAACTTCATACACTTTCCGTTGATACAAAAGAAAAATCGCTATTACAGCTCCTCTTCCAGGGGGAATATCTCCAATTTCAAGTGGGACCTGGAATCTATAGTCAAAACACACAGACTCGCGGGCATACGGACAGACAGACATTTTATAAAAACATGTTTTTCCTTATCTCTGACCCCTAAAGCGTGTAAATTCGTTGAAAAAATGGAGTTGAAAAAATTGTCGATTGCAAAAACAGTTGTAGTGTAAAGCTGTAAACGCCACGCATAAAAAAAATTGCTCTATTACCATAAGTTTGTATTCAGTTGATAAAAGATATTTTTGTGAAATAAGTATAACAGTATAAAATATTCGTCAAAACTGGACAGTAAACATCTAAAGATTCCATAGAAAAAAAGTTCCTAACATCATCAAAATGTCAGAATCTGTTATAAAATATTTTTTAGCAACAGTTAAAAGAAATTAAAACCTCACCTTTTATAAATGAGTTGGGGACCGGCTGCATATTAACTGTCTTTACAAGGACAAATGTTCATTCTCATTCACAATTAATTTTTTGATTTCATACTGTCCAAATTATTTTCACAACAGTGAAAGATTTCAATTATTTTCGTACACCTAATTATCAATTCAACAATTATAAAATACATATGAATGCAAAATTGATTGTAAAGAAATTATTTGGTTCATAAATTTCGGTACTTTAATAAGCAGTGTTACCAATCTGATGCATTTTTTCCACTTTGATTTAGGCAAACGAAATGTGGCTTAGAGGGAGGAGGGCAGGGTTAAGGGTAAAATGTTTTTAAAGAAAGTTTATTTTAAAGGAAAATAAATTCCATTCTTGTGGAAATCCAGTAGCATCTTCAAATTTCTTTTACTTTTATAATTTTTCTTCTAAAAAAAAATCTTATTTTTATCGTTGAAATTTTTAATATAAAATTTTCTCCTAGAGATTGAAAATAACTGATGTTAACAAAGGTAACATTTATATATAATTTATTATAAAGTTAATATTCTTTAAAAAAACGTTTATTAATATAATATTACTCTCGATATATTTTTTTATATTCAAACAATTGCAATAAGTTATAAAAAGTGCCACAAAAGAAATTTTAATAAACAAAATATATTATTTGTTAAAATAGCTGTTAATTGAAATATATCCAGAGTAGGGGAATATACTTAATACCACTGATTATTTATTTATTATCTAGACGATAGCGCTCCCTATATTGTGTTATCTATACTAATATTATAAAGGAGAAATTCTTGTTTGTTTGTTTGTAGGGGGTAATCTCTGGAACTACCGAACCGATTTCAAATGTGATGGTGGCAAATTGATGGTGACAACCCCTGCTCCAACATAGGCTATATTTTATGTCGGTGCCACTAACCCCAGGGTGTGCAGGAGCAAAAAACTTTCTAAAATTGCGATTTTTCAGTTATCACACTGGCTGTCAAGCCCTGAGAGCTTGGCAGCCGGTTCTGTATGTATGTATGTACGTACGTAATGCGATAACTCTTCATAGAAATATCCGTTTTCCTTCAAATTTTGTTTATAGGTTCACTGTGTTAAGGCGCTTCCCTGATTAGTTTTCGGGATTGATTGGTTAAGTATAAAAGGGGGGGAACAGGGGGCTAATTCCACCCCCTTAATTTATATAAATGGGTTTTTCATGCAGAATTATTCCGTTTTCCTTCATATTTTGTTTATAGGTTCACTGAGTTAAGGCGCTTCCCTGATTAGTTTTCGGGATTGATTGGTCAAGTATAAAGGGGGGAACAAGGGTCTAATTCCCCCCCCCCCCCTTAATTTATATAAATGGGTTTTTCATGCAGAATTATTCCGTTTCCCTTCAAATTTTGTTTATAGGTTCACTGAGTTAAGGCACTTCCCTTATTAGTTTACGGGTTTGATTAGTTAAGTATAAAGGGGGGGGGGCTAATCCCCCCTTTAATGTATATAAATGGGTTTTTCATGCAGAATTATTCCGTTTTCCTTCAAATTTTGTTTATAGGTTCATCGGGTTAAGACGCTTCCCTGATTAGTTTTCGGGATTGATTAGTTAATATAAAGGGGGGGATCGGGGGGCTAATTCCCCCCTTAATTTATATAAATGGGTTTTTCATGCAGAATTATTCCGTTTTCCTTCAAATTTTGTTTATAGGTTCATTGGGTTAAGACGCTTCCCTGATTACTTTTCGGGATTGATTGGTTAAGTATAAAGGGGGGAACGGGGGGCTAATCCCCCCCTTAATTTATATAAATGGGTTTTTCATGCAGAATTATTCCGTTTTCCTTCAAATTTTGTTTATAGGTTCACTGTGTTAAGGCGCTTGCATGATAATTTTCGGGATTGATTGGCTGAGTATAAAGGGGGGAACGAGGGGGGGGCTAATCCCCCCCTTAATTTATATTAATGGGTTTTTCATGCAGAATTATTCCGTTTTCCTTCAAATTTTGTTTATAGGTTCACTGAGTTAAGGCGCTTCCCTGATTAGTTTTCGGGATTGATTAGTTAAATATAAAGGGGGGATCGGGGGCTAATTCCCCCCCCCCTTAATTTATATAAATGGGTTTTTCATGCAGAATTATTCCGTTTTCCTTCGAATATTGTTTATAGGTTCACTGAGTTAAGGCGCTTCCCTGATTAGTTTACGGGATTGATTAGTTAGGTATAAAGGGGGGGGGATCGGAGGGCTAACCCCCCCCCCCTTAATTTATATAAATGGGTTTTTCATGCAGAATTATTCCGTTTTCTTTCAAATTTTGTTTATAGGTTCATTGGGTTAAGACGCTTCCCTGATTACTTTTCGGGATTGATTGGTTAAGTATAAAGGGGGGAACGGGGGGATAATCCCCCCTTAATTTATTTAAATGGGTTTTTCATGCAGAATTATTCCGTTTCCCTTCAAATTTTGTTTATAGGTTCACTGTGTTAAGGCGCTTCCCTGATTAGTTTTCGGGATTGATTGGTTAAGTATAAAGGGGGGGAACGGGGGAAAATCCCCCCTTAATTTATATATATGGGTTTTTCATGCAGAATTATTCTATTTGCTTCAAAATTTGTTTATAGGTTCATTGGGTTAAGACGCTTCCCTGATTAGTTTTCGGGATTGATTGATTAAGTATAAAGGGGGGGAACGGGGGCTAATACCCCCCTTAATTTATGTAAATGGGTTTTTCATGCAGAATTATCCCATTTCCTTCAAATTTCATTTATAGGTTCACTGTGTTAAGGCGCATCCCTGATTAGTTTTCGGGATTGATTGGTTAAGTATGAAGGGGGGAACAAGGGGCTAATTCCCCCTTATCTATACTAATATATAAAGTAGTAAAGATTGTTTGTTTGTTTGTTTGTTTGTTTGTAGAGGGTAATCTCTGGAACCACTGAAGCGATTTTAAAGTGATGGTGGCAAATTAATGGTGACAATCCCTGCTCCAACATAGGCTATATTTTATGTCGGTGCCACCACCCCCAGGGGGGTGCAGGAGCGAAAAACGCTCTAAAATTTCGAATTTTTGTATACTGAAGGAGATAGAAGCATCAAATTTGGTATGGTAGTTACTTATAATATGTAAATGCTCTCTAAGAACAAATTATAAAAACATTCGAAATTTAAAAGGGTGAGATGAGGAAGAAGCGTTCTAAAAACATTCTAAATTACAATTTCTATGGAATCTCTGAAACTACAGAACCGATTTCAAAAGTGATGGTGGCAAAGGGATGGTGACAGTCCCTGCTCCAACATATGCTAAATTTTATGTCAGTGCTACTACCCGCAGAGGGTGCAGGAGCGAAAAACGTTCCAAAATTATGATATTTTCAATACTGAAGGAGTTAGGAACTTGACATTTTGTATGGTCGTTACTTACAAGATTTAAATGCTCTATAAGAACAAAGTCTAAAAAAATTCGAAATTTAAAAGGCTGAAATAAGCAAAAAATTTTCTAAAAACATTCTAAATTACAATTTCTATGGAATCTCTGGAACTACTAAAGCGATTTCAAAAGTGATGGTGGCAAATGGATGGTGACAATCCCTGCTCCAACATAGGCTATATTGTATGTCGATGCCACTACCCCGAGGGGGGTGCAGAAGCGAAAAACGTTCTAAAATTGCGATTTTTGCGATGTTGAAGGAGCTAGAAACTTGAAGTTCGGCATGATTGTTATTTATAAGATCTAAATGCGCTCTAAGAACAAATTCTAAAGAAAAATGATCTAATGATTCTGCGATTTTTCAACTATTGAATTTCTAAAATTACCAAATTTCACCATAGAGTACCATAGCGAAACCTTCACGCGTAAAAAGATAATGATAAGGGCGACGTGTCCTGACGTGTATATTGGCTATAGCACGAGTCACAAATTATAGTATCCTTATTATTCTGTTAAAATATAAAAGTGAATTATGAAATGTCAATATTTTGTTTGATTAAAGTTTCGTTAAGAGAAATTGACCAGCGTAGCGGGCGTAGCTCGCTAGTTATTATATGTAGTAGTACTGACTTTGGGGGTTCCTTGTTAAATGTAGGCAGAATTCAGTTGGTGTCTAGGAGAAAATCTTTAGTAAAGGTTGGAAACAAAATTTCAAAGTTATTTAACGTAGTACTGGTTTATTAATTATTCATTTGGCTTTTACACCAAGTTAAAGTTTTTAGTTTAAACTTATGAACACAAAGAAAATTTTTCAATATGCTAAAAAGCACTTTTAAAATAATTTTTAGAAACCTTTATAACATTACCGATACATTTAGCAGAGTTTAGGCTCTTTTTACAGTTATAAATATTTTAAAATCGGGAAAGTTGGCAACTATGCTGATAAATAACAGAAGAAAATCAAGATTACAGATTCCATTCATTCTCCAAAGTCTTTTAAAATGTACCAACTGATTTTAAATTTCAATAACAAGCAACATTGACAGTTATTGAGGTTATTATTGCAGGAGAGTAAAGTGAAGGGAATAGAAATTCTTTACTACCCTTCCGTGTTTTAGTTAAAAAAATCAGAGACAGATGACACTCCACACTCTGAAATTGTGAAATGCTGAAAATAACTTTGACGGTTACATTTGACACGGGGACAAGCAACATTGACAGTTATTGATTTTATTATTGCAGGAGAGTAAAGTGAAGGGAATAGAAATTCTTTACTACGCTTCCGTGTTTTAGTTAAAAAAATCAGAGACAGATGACACTCCACACTCTGAAATTGTGAAATGCTCAAAATAACTTTGACGGTTACATTTGACACGGGGACAAGCAACATTGACAGTTATTGAGTTTATTATTGCAGGAGAGTAAAGTGAAGGGAATAGAAATTCTTTACTACGCTTCCGTGTTTTAGTTAAAAAAATCAGAGACATATGGCACTCCACACTCTGAAATTGTGAAATGCTCAAAATAACTTTCCTTACGGTAACAGGTGATGCAATACTGTGGCGGGTGGAAAAAACGCCCGAACTAAGCACGCGAGCAGTCGCCAGTGATGTGAATTCGAGTAAAAGTACTGTGCAGAGACTGTTACAGTCAGAGGGGCTATATCCATTTCGGTACCAAACCATGCAAGCTCTAAAACCAGGTGACCTTCAAAAACGCATGGACTTTTGCGAATTGCTGTTGCAGCAACATATCGCAGATAATGGTTTCATTGCACATATCTTGTGGACTGATGAAGAATGTTTCACTCGAGATGGGGTATTCAACCATCACAACAGCCATATCTGGTACCAGGTCAATCCGCATGCAATCCGGCTGGAGAAACATCAGGAACGCTGGTATGTACATGTGTGGTCCGGGATACTCTGGGATCGCCTGCTTGGACCAAATATGTTGCTTAAACAGCTCTCGGTATAGTCCTACTTGGTATTTCTCCAATATGTCTTAACCCAGTTCCTCGATGACATACCCTTAGTGACAATTCACTTTGGTTTCAGCATGATGGAGCTCCGGCGCATTTCTGTGCTCCTGTACGTGATTGACTGTATATGACATACCCCGGCCTCTGGATCGGACGTGGGGGTCCGGTTCTATGGCCGGACCCCCACGTGCTGATGTGTCAAATACTGCTATATTTCCTCACTGCTGATGTGTCAAATAAAGTGTTGTTGTTTTTTTTGCACCGGCTGTGACGTCATACTTTGTTTTTCGTACCGTTGGATTTTTTCCTATGGGACCATCTCAAGGAATTGGTGTATCGAGACTTTGTGACTGCACAAACAGACTTAGTTGCTCGTCTGCACGCTGCTTGTACTTCGATGGACGTCGCACTGCTGCGACATGTACCCTCAACCATTCCATGGCGCGCTCAAGCATGCCTCGATATGCACGGCGGACACTTTGAACATCTGTCTTTACAATTTACAAATACTGCTGCTGATGTGTCAAATAAAGTGTTTTTTCCTTGCACTGGCTGTGACGTCATACTTAGTTTTTCGTATTTTTCTCGTAAACTATGATTCGTATAGTTACAGTTCTTTGGGCATTTTTATGTACTCCCAACAAGAAAACTGTCTGTGCAGAGTTTGGGCGCTATTTATGGGACACCCAGTATATACAGTATTGACAATTATTTTAAATAATTTAATAAATATATGTTATAAAATCATGAATGAATATACAATGGATAAGGATCCATGCTATTTTTAAATGCATCTGTTATTCATAAAACTTTTACTGAATTTAACTAAACTATTCTTAAATATAATTCGTTATTTTTCGTCTAATTTCAATTCAAAATCTTGTTAATTTGAAGTATTCTTTTCCCATCATTACTTACATATATATTATATAAAGTTATGTTATTGTAGATTATTTCGATAATAAAAGACACGAATAGTCAGTCCTCCGAGATAACATTGTTCTAATGATGTACAGTATTCTATTTCATATATTTATTGTCAATCAATAAACGTTAAAATTTAAGGTTTGTTATCTTGAAGAATGCGTAATATGGCATTCCCTCATTGTTCATTAAATGAAAGATATTCAATTACAGTTCATGTTCATTTCGTTCTTTTTATTTGTATTTCTAAGTCAATATTATACTTCAATAATAGCTCAGTGTTTTATCTTCTTCCACAAGTATAATTTATTCCATTTTCTAATGCTACTTCGCATTATTTTATTTCAAATGAAAGGAACTGATCTCCAAACACCAAATAATCTCTGTGTTGATTTCATGCGGTGTCTAAAAGTTAAGTGATTTGCATACAAAGGAATATCTAGAACGCTATTGTCATTCTATATAAATAAGTATAATACATCTTTATGTTTGATTTCCATATTTCATTGAATTTCATCTCCAAATATTTTCAGGTTAATCATTGAACTTTATAGAAATATTTCTGGAAATAGTGACAACTATTGTAGAGCTCAGATTTTATTGTTTGAGTGGTGTTGTATAGGTAAATCTATAACTATATCCATATAATACAACATAATAGAAGTGTTTAAATATAACATGTATATTATTACTAAGATTGCGAAAATATAATTGATCATTTGTAAAAGATTATACTTTAAAGTGATACATGTTTGTTTAATAATATATGCTTTTAACGAGAGTTTTATAAGTAAAATTTAATAGTGTTATTTGTTCATTTTAAAAACAATTTATAGACCATTTAAACTTTCATTTATTTATAATAACACAAAAAAATTACATTCGTTGATTTAACTCAAATTTATTATAATAATAAACAAACAATAATTAAACAAATAAATAAACAAATAATAATAATAACTATAAATTGTTTCATAAATATGTACAACAATAACACGTCAGGGAAAGAAATTACCTAAATAACAATTTTCCTTAATATTCTGAAGCATGCAGCAAATACTTTCATAGAGGGTAGAGGCTAAACCAAATTAAAGTCATTTTATTAAATTTTAATTATAGTGTGAAATAGCATGGTAATTGTACGTATAGTATGAAAGAGTAAAAGTATAGTGAACTAAGAGCAGTGATCGCGATCTGTGCCATAAATTCTCAAACGATATCTATTAACACTGTAGTATACGAATATTTTACGTAAAATATATTAGACATTTTGTCGTATATTCGGAACACTCATTAATACAATCAGTCGCTTTCATGTACTAAATAACTAAATCTAAAATAATCTATACTGACAAAATGTAATCAAAATCAAATGTAAAAATAAATATAAATCAAAATGTAATTTTTCTGTATATTGGTATGAGATATTCATTTAATGGATTTTCGATTCGAAAATATAATTCCATTAAGGGGACCTTACTCTATTAAGGGAAAAAAAACACAAGTTTTTGCGTAAGCAATTTTTAACTAGTTATTAATGAAACACTTACATTATAATAGGTCAACTTCCATAAAAAATGGATTAATTATCTATAACTGAGATGTTTTTCTTGTACGTTCGACTCGATGTGTAATGCTTTATATTTGATTCATATTCTGTTATTTTTAATAACATACTAATTAAAACTCAGTTCACGTCATTTTATTGCAGTGATTTCTTTATGAAATTTATTTAAGGTAAAAAGCTTTTTAAATTCTCATAGAAAGACAAAATAGTTACATGAAAAAACGTTCCCTATCACCACAGGAAAAAGAAATATTCAAATGCATTATATTTATGTAAAAATACTTGCATGGTTTGTGATGTATTTTTAATTCTGTACTACTTAATCTTGCGTACTTTTTAAACAGATTTTT
This sequence comes from Maratus michaelseni, assembly GCA_963931845.1. Taxonomy (NCBI): domain Eukaryota; kingdom Metazoa; phylum Arthropoda; class Arachnida; order Araneae; family Salticidae; genus Maratus; species Maratus michaelseni. Next base: position 171,881,202 of record OZ007594.1, on the reverse strand, counting down.
TTTATTATTAATATCATAAAATAAAATATAGTTTTATCTGTACAGTGATTTAAATCTCTCGCATGAACTGTTAAAAATAATCTGAAATTCACGTGTATTTTTTCCTGAATTTCACAGAAAAAGTTCTTTTTCATGACAACAGGGCATTTTCAGTTAAAAGCAGAAAATTTCCTCATATTTCCTGAAAACAACGGGCCCCACCAGTGGCTGAGAGGTTGTGCTCTAGAAGCTGGTAGACGGGGGGTGCTGGGTTCGATCCCAATCGCGCCCGTCGGCCTAATCGTTCGGAGTTTTCGTGGTTTTCGAACCGTGGATTTATCCATGCGTAAATACGGGTTAGAAAGACCTTAGAAAGACCCCCACGAAGGGCACTCCCCCCGGGCCTATATCCCTAGCGTAGATAATTGGCCGTCAACAATCAACCCAACCCTGAAAACAACGGAACGGACGGAGAAGAAAGTAGCCAACGGAGATATTCCGTTATCTTCTGCATATTTATTTTCAATGTTTCAAAAACTGACATATTGCTGCACACAAAAACTAAAATTTCAATAAATTAAAATTTCGAGTTTATTTAAAACAACAACAATAAAGTAGTGTTTTCGAATTGAAAAAATCAACAATCAAATTTTCCATTATTTTAAAATTGTTTGCAGTTCATTTTTTAAAGTTATATAAAAAAAGCACCTAAAATATATTCTAAACAGATATATATATATATATATATATATATATATATATATATATATATATATAACAGTTAAATTAAGTGAAAAAATTGATTTTACTCAAAAAAGCAACAAACAAAAATAATGCTTTCGAATTTAAAAAAATAACAAATAATTTTCTAATTCCTTTAAAATTATTCGCAATTTTTTTTAAGTTATAACAAACACTCGCACTGAAAATATATTCGAAGCGAACACATTTAAAATATGTATGATAGTTGATTAAAAGTCGATTTTCTCAAAAAAGCAAACATTTTTTATCGAATTTAATTAAAAATATAATATTCATACTTTACATCTAACAATCAAATTAGAATATATACGTAGGCTGTTCAATAAGTAATAAGACTAATTTTACTGCCGCGAGACCACTCATCGGAATGTTAATTTCTCTGGCATAAAAAAAGTTTGTTGTCTGTATTAACAAAAGCTACGGATAGATGGCGTGTACAGGCTCATGTTCCTGAGTATCACGTGATTGAACTGAAGCGTGTTTGCGGGCGCCTACGAGAGCGGCCAGTTGTCGAAATGGAAGCGTCGATGGAACAACGTTATGCGATTAAAGTTTGTGTTCGCCTGCAAAAATCAGCATCGGAGACCCTTGACATGATACGTGAAGTTTCAACGATGAAAAAATGTCGAGGGCAAGTATTTTTCGCTGGCATAAAGCTTTTAAGGAAGGAAGACAAAATGTGGAAGATATTAAACGTAATACCGTAAACGGCTCGTACTACGCAAATGTCCTATAAACAATGGTACAGCACGTTGAAAGGAAACGTCCAATGCTCCGAAATGACTTCCTATTGCACCATGACAATGCGCGACCACATATTGCTCGTTACGTGCAGGATGTTTTGCAGAAGAACAACGTAGAGATTTTATCACACCCTCCATACAGTCCTGATCTCGCTCCATGCGATTTATGGCTGTTTCCTCAACTTAAGAAACCATTATGAGGCGAACATTTTGCACGCAATAAAGCATGTGTTAAGGCTGCGGGAGCGGTTTTGAAAAAGCTCTCAAAAAACGGAATTTTACATGTTTTTAAGAAGTGGACAGAACGTTGGGATAAGTGCATTATTTGCCGCGATAGTTATTTTGAAAAAGACCATGTAAAGGATGACGATTAAAGGCAGGGGGGAGCCATTTCCCTTTAGTTCTGGCATCAAGTTTTCGGTTTTTCTGACGTCACTGAGCGTGCTAAGAACGATTCTTTCAACGGGAAAGCACGCATTTTTTCATTTAAAATAGTATTTCTGCTTTAAAAAAGTCGTTTCTTTGGTCATATGAAAGCATACTTCTTCAAACTAAAACATTTTTCATTAGCGAAAGTATTTTTTTCCAGGAATAAAGCGATTTAAAGGGATTTTTTTTTCCCTTCAAATGAAATAGTCGTGTATCTTTTTTGCTAAGATATGGAGTTTTTATTGCTTGTTATCTTTGGTCGATCTTTGAAAGAAACGGGATTGTGAAGTAAACATTTATTGTCATTTTCTTCGACAGCCAGGGCAGTTTTCCCTCACACGAAGCTTTAATTGCTTCTCAGAAAGAGAGACTTCCGGTCAGTTTTGCTAAATACGAAATTTGAAAGCAGAATTTTTGGGTTACGCTCCTGCTAAAAGAATATTGCATGAAAGTGTTGTGTCAACTTTAAAATTGCCAGAAACATGTGCTGTGAATTTTAAAAAAGAAACTTTACTCGGAATTGATTTTTCTTATAGCAGTTCCTCTCCAAGCATAAAAGAAACACCTAGACATATTAGGTTATATAAGGTTATATAATATTTTAATGAGATTCACGACAGCTCACTTTCGAAAGAATTTAATTTTATCGAAAATGCATGCAAAAAAATCCAACTGTTTTTTCCAAAAATGCACAAAAATATAATAAATGCACAAAAATATAATAAAAACATTTGTGAAAACAAGAACTTTCATTCGATTGAGACATAGTAATCATATATTCATCAGAAATAAAAAGGGATACGCTGCCAGAAAATCAAAAATGTGCAGTCAATCAACTTTGATTGCACGATAAAACGAAAAATAGCAAATAATGGAGAGCACATCTAAAATGAGTCTTCAAAATGCACCCTGTGATGAAATAAAATTCTTGAAATAAAAGCCTATTCTGAGGGTAAAAACCTAAAATATATTAATTATTAAAATATTTTTATATAATTTTTTCATCCTACAGCATTAAAATATAATTTTATATAACACTTTTGGAAGTTTTTTTTTTATATAAAAGTACATTATTCTGAATTTCAAATATAATTTTTCTATATGTCATAAATCTGTCAGTTTAAAAAAAAATAGGTAATTTAAAAATTAAAGTTTCTATTTTTATTTGTGTTTTAGATCTTCCTTATAAATACTGCTGTCTTCCTTTTTATTCTAATAGATATATATATCAATTTGATATTCAATCACATCAACTATTTGAATGGAATTTGAAGAAACAACATTAAATTTTAAAATTAAGTTTTAAAACGCTAAAAAGAGATGTAATTTTAAATTTTAAATATTATTTGAAAAAAAAAAGTTGCTTAAACTTTAAACGCTCTTTCACGTATTAATTTACCTTATTATTTTTTTAATATTTTTATGTTTATTATGTGCATTTATGTTTATTATATGGCATTAAAATAGCATTTTAAATAAACTTTTCGGAATGTGTTTATAAAATATATTACTTCGAATTTCAAATTTTATTTCCACTAAATCGTATAATTATACCGCATGAATATTTTAGTTTAAAAATATTAAATATTCAGCTGTTTACTTATTAAAATTTCTATTTTATTTGTCTTTTAAATCTAATCATGCAAAACTCAATATTGAGTATCTGTGGTGTGAGGTTGAAATCTGAATGATTATTATTATTTTTTAACTTTTTTATACTTTTTTTATGAAAGACATGTCGAAATTACAATAATATTAGAATTATTATAGATTTCAAATTGAATACCGATCAAATATTATAAATATACTATATTAAAAATTATTAACTGCATTCATACAAACATTAAATTTGATACTCTTGTAGGTCTTTAAGATTTTATTTATAAAAATTACTATTTTGCATTTTTAGGTTTATGATAATGAACTTTTCATACTGAGGCGCAAACGAAATGCAATGATAAAGATAGCCAACTTAATAACCAAATTTCGGCAAATTGAAAAGAGATAATACTTTAAATTTTAGATGTGATGCAAGTCCTATGTATAAAGAATATATTTTAATTTTTAAATTTCTTTTCAAATGAAAATTTCGACTGATACTTTTCAATTAAAAATAGCGCGTTTCTAATTCAAATCAATTGGAAAAGTGGACAGAGCACGCCGAGTGACGTCAAACAGCGAGTGGCTCCCCATTGGCTGCAGAGGGAAATGGCTCAACCTTATGATATAGTAACCTTGGATTAAAGGTATTCTGTATTTTTTTATAATTTTAGTCTTATTACTTTTTAATCAGCCCTCGTATAATTCATGTTTTTATCCTCTATTAATACTAAAGTTTTCAACTATCATCTCATTACAAAATATCCCCGCAATTAACTTCAAAATTACCAGGTTTCTGCAATTTGAAGAAATCCCGTATGATCGTTTCAAACTCTTAATCCAGCAAGGATCCGCTGGTCTTACGGTAAAACACTTGGCTCAAGGCACTAGCGTCCCCAGTTCGAGCCTCAGGTCGGCCAGAAAATATTCTTGAAGTATATAAAATATTAAATTAAATACTCCCGTAATCGACAACAGATGGCAGCACAAATAGAGATGTATCTTTTTAAAACCGAGTTTATTCATAACGGAAAGTTACCGATTCTTCAAACGGAGTTTTTCTCTTTTTATCTCTCAAAATGGAAAATCTACTAAGGCAACGGAAAAAGTCCGGTAACTTTGCTTTTAATAGTTTTACCGTGAATTAACGGATTTATTTTTAACAGTGATGCGAGGAAAAATGTCATACGTGCCAATTGTAAAACGTGTGTCATAGGTTTGCCACATCTGAATTAGAGTAAGAAAAATACTTATTTCATGTCAATAGAGACTATATGAAGAAGATCAAAGTCCCGGCACAGCAGTCAATAGTTAATTTAAAAAACAGACAAACAAACACAAAAAAAGTTATTTTTATTGATATTATAAAATATTATGCTTTTTAACATCTTGGTAGTCATAAATGTGTGAATAACATTAAAATGGAAAAAATAAAAAAACATTTTATTTTATTTTATTTATTTATATTAATTTAAAGTGTTGTTTAAATTACGTTAGCTCACGTGCTTATCTAGTGGTTAGGTAGTTAGGTTGTTAGATGAAAAGTGCTGGATTCGAATCCCGATTTAGGCATGTACAAGGGGTGTACAAATGAAAAGGTACGAAACGTCGTAACAAAGTAACCGTTAACATATTTGCCTACGCCTCTATGAAAGAACTTAGCAAGACATGTAGGGATGCGATTAGAGTTTCCGGTGAGGATCTGAGCATGCACGGGCGCCCACATGCGCAGGAGAGAGCAGAGGTTCTTATAAAGAACTCCGTCCAATTGATGCGGCAGTGAGGACAGAATGGCGTTCACATTGCAAAATTGAACAATTGAGGAGCAGCGAGGCGTTATCCGATTTCTGACAGCGGAAGGTGTTAAACCGGCTGCTATTCATTGCCGGATGGTGACAGCATACGGAGAAGACTGTGTGTCCGACAAGTCAAAGAGAAATTGGAGTGCCCGTTTTCGTGCAGGTCGTGAGAGATTGGTTGATGACCCGAGGCAAACACAGTCATCACGGTCGATCTCATTGACAAGGTGGACGAAAAGGGAAAAAAACCTGAAAGTGAAGCACCTGAACTCCTACTACGAACTCAAGGACGCTGTGAAGGACTGGGTCTCGTCACGGCCACAGGAATTCTGGGAACAAGGAATCCTTCGGCTCGTTAATCAATGGGATCGTTGTTCTCAGTCCTATGGTGTATACCAGGGTCGGCGAACCTATGGCACGCGTGCCGTAGGTGGCACGCGAGAGGATATTTTTGGCACGCCGTTGATTAAATCAAATTGTGTCAAACTTTGCAAAATTCTACACCTCATTATTTTTCTTCCATTAATACACAAGCTTGACTGGCAATATCTTTTGATTGTTATAATAAGTACTTGTGTACTTGTCATATCAATGAATTACCTATTTCGGAATCATTTAACCCTTAAATGTATAGTGATGCAAATTTGCATCACTTTTTATTTAACTTTTAATAAATAAATCAAGTTCCTTGCCACCAGTATATTTATATAGAAATATTTATCGTCTAAAAATCACATAAAATATGCTACTAAACAAACTTAAAATCTATCTTAAAATTTCTGGTGTCTAATTCTTAATATAAAAGTATAAAAATATTCAATTCTAAAAGAAAAATCCATGCATTTATGGTTAAATTTGTTATCTACCCATATGTGACTCCAATAGATAAACTGATTTTTTCGATTGGTTGGAAATTTCAGAAATTAAAATGTAGCTTATTGACTTCCAATCCAGCTCAATATGGACTCAGCAATTTGACAAATTGAGAGAGGATTTGGAGATGTTCGAAAAGAAAGATTACCAGGCATCATAAACAAAAATGGTGATAATAAAATAATGCACACTTTGAATTCAATTCCAGAAGAAGTTGGCATTTGCCCCATGTTGACTATCTCTCCCTCTACTTATCCTTGTGAATCATTATTATCAGAGATGAACAATATTAAAAATTCTAATCGAGTTCATCATGTATTTTATTAAAAATAACCAATTATGAGTTGATGCCATCATTTGGCATCCAAGATCCAACATCAGAAATCACATTAATTTGTTTAATTGCTTTACTTTCTTCTCTTTTTAATTACTTAAAAAATGTAACTACAGTTAGACATTGTTAAACCATTACTCTGCATATTACGCCAGTTTATTAAGGTCCCAACCAAAGAAGGAAATAGCGGTAAAAAATCCTAATAAAATTTGACGAGAAAATATGAGATCTGTTAAACGTTCACTTGCGTTATCTTCGACTTACGATTTATCTTTTTTTGTACAAACGATACGAAAATTGATAGAAGAAACAAACATTTATGACAATGAGTTAAATGAGAGTAATTACGAACTCTGTGAAGAGAAACTAACACTGAAATTCCAAGATGCTGTTGCTGCATTACGTATATTATTATTTACTGCATTACAAAGATTTTAATTTTCTTCTGAAAAAAAAGAAGATTTTGCAATGCTTATGAAATTAGAAAATAAAATTGAGTCAACGAAAACGAAAGAGAAAACAGATATATTTCGCAGACTTTTTAGGTAACGTTTTTATATTTGCTAATTTCTTCATATATGTATTGTAATTTATTTTTAAAATAATAATTTTCCATTTAATAGCAGGTATAAAACAAATATTTTGCAGATATGATTCGTAAATGTTTTTTTTTTTTTTTTTTTTGTTGTTCGTTGTTTCTTTTTTCATTGTTAATTTTAATATAAAATTACCGCAAATATAAAACCACCACGTAACTTAAAATGTCAAAATCAACAGATACCAAGGGACACCACTATCTATTACCATAATTATTACTGTCATTTGGCAAATTGTTTCGATTTGAGTTTTTAATATTTTTTACGATTGCTATAATTATTTCTTATACTTATCTTCTTTCTATAATTGTTATTATAATTAATTAATCTTTTCAATGTGACAAGTTATTTTGGTTTGAGTTTTCCATATTATACATCATTTAATTTAATATGCATGCTGATCTTAATATTATGTTAATATTATTACTTGCAGGTATGTTATCCATATATATCTTAATCTAATAATAATAAAAGTAATTTTATTCATTATTTTTATACTTTTTTTTGGCGCAGATGGGCGGGGTTTGGGAATTGGCACGCCATGGTCGCTTGAAAAATTTTTGGAAGAAAATTGGCACGCTGATGTGAAAAGGTTCGCCGACCCTGGTGTATACTTTGAATAAAGTCTTCATTTATACCCACAGTGTCGTTCCGTACCTTTTCATTTGAACACCCTTTGTATGTTTGTAGTGTGTCGGATTCTACTTCAAACGATGGCCAGTGACATGACCTCGTGTGTATAAACCTCATGTTATAAATAATAATATGTCTAAATTCATTAAAAAATATCTGTTTTTGAAACAGCAGATTTTAAATTATCATAGAAAATTAATGTTTTAAATAAGAGTAAAATTTTTCGCATTTTCTACCATGTGAGCGTGTTAAAGTCATAAACAACGCCATTATATTTAAAGAAAATTTTTTGTCACTCTTTAATCAATAAAAGCAGCAGTAGAAAGTTGTCATGTAACCATAAAACTTTCGAGATTATAAGTATCTTTCCTTTCTGTTAATGCGAAGTAAAGCACTTACAATCATAATGACAGTTTTGACGCATAAACGTTGAAAAATAATTTAAAATTAAAGTTTGGAGCGAAAATTATAATGATTTTGTAACAGCGGTGTAAAAGTTTGAAAGCTATAACTTTGACATCATAACGCATGCATACAGAAATTCTATGATGATGTTATTTAAAAAATATATTAAGTGATTTGGGCAGTTTTCGATAATTTACATGTTATTTTTTATCTATTTGTGTACGATTTATCTCTAATTTAACTTATAAAAATACGAGTATATTTCGAGTTAGAAGTAAAAACATGAATTATTTTCTAGTAATTTTTGTATGATGGCGTTAACAGTTTCAGAACAGATGTTTGTTTTAATTTAACTAGAGAATTTGCCGGAACATTATTATATGCCATGAATTTTGGAATATATATCATATATTCTAATACGAGCAAATCTTGTGTGTGTGTGTGTGTGGTTATGCAAATTTTATCTTAAAAACGGCTCTAACGATTTTGACGAAATGTTGTATCCTACCGTTTTGGGACACCAGAAAACCATTGGGCTGGGTCCGATGTTCGAAAAAATTCAATTATTGGGTTATTTTGGGTCATCATGGATCAGGGACAAGCTAATTGTATTTAAAACACGGTTCAAATGATTTTGACTAAATTTTGTAACCTACCATTTTCGGGCACGAGAAGACTATTGGGCTGGGTCACATGTTCGAGAACTTTTGATTTGTGGGTCACTTTTGGGTCAACACGGGTCAAGTTAATTTTATCTAAAAAACGGCTCAGACTATTTAGACTAAATTTTGTATCCTATGGTTTTGGGGCACGAGAGGACTGTTGTACTAGGCCACATGTTAAAGAAAATTTGATTAGTGGGTCATTTTGGTCATGGATCATTGTGGGTCAACATATTTTTATCTTAAAAACGGATCACAGTATTTGAACTAAATTTACTATCCTACAGTTTTCGGGAACGAGAAGACTATTGGTCACATGTTCGAGAAATTTCCATTAGTGGGTCATTTTGGTCGGGGGTCATCATATTTGAACTCGAAACTAATTATGAGCTCGCATAGCTCGGTCTTCCCTCCTCGTATGCCTTTATGATTAAAAAACAGTATTCATTCGTACCTTGGTTTACTGATCTACGTCACTTTCTTTACGATTTTCCCTTTATGTTGTTGAATAAAACCTGTCGAAAATTTTTATAAATACCCTCGGAAACTTTTTCTAACATCTAATATTTGAGTGTTTTATGATTTTATACTGTAATATAGTTTAAAATATTATTTTTCCCCGAATAAATCAATATAATAAGAGATATTTAAAAAATAGTTTTAAATTACTAATAAATATGTTAATTTACAAATTCCATATGAGTTTTTATGTACCTTTGTGAAACTGGGTATTGTGCCTATCGGTTTAATATTTGTGACATAAAATCCCCAAATAAATATCCTGCATCAAGCAGGGACTCTTAAATTATAAAAGAACACTTTAAAGAACACAATCTAGAACAGGTTAAAAAATTTAATTATGAAATATAAGTATTTTTTTAATTCGAATCGTACGTATATTTATTTAGACAAAGTCAAATTCAGTTCTGAGGATGATAAAGTTAACATATTATTTGTACCACTTGTTTTTAATTCTCAAATGCTCTAGATTTACTCTAGATTTTTTAAAAGTAAAATTTTGCTTTCAAAGTAGACACGCAGAAATGTAATTATTTGTTTTTAAATCGATCTGTTTTGAAATTCTAGTGGCAGACAATCTTTGTAACATAACGATTTTTGTAGGAACAGAACACCATTGGTCCTGAAAGGGTTAAACAAACGTAATATATACAATGTAAAAAAAAGGGGGTCATTCTACTAAAAAAATTTTAGTTTCTCTTATTGATCCTTGCAATTACTAAAACTTTCATTGTATTCTTACTCACAAGGGGAGGACCAAGCTTGGTAATCACAGATTTTGATTATTTTTATATATATTTCAGGGTAGAAGCCTCTTTGTCTCAGGTTCAATGGATTTTATACAACGCTCCTTAGTCCTCGGGAAATAGGGGGGGCGGGGGTCTAAAATTTTAAAACATCTTAAATACTCACTTTGTAACAAAATTTCTGCATTGGTCGTAGTTCAGTTGTCATGGCGTCAACTCGTTGATCCGACGGCACGGATTCGAGACCGGGACGAGCTGCGTTTACCTTTCTCATTTTTTGTGCCATAAATGTACTTGTACTTATAATTTAATAATCTCAATTAAAAATTTTAATATCGTACATTGATTATAATGTTAACATACATTGATAACATACATGTTACATTGATTATAATGTTAACATATTTAAATTTAAATTAAATTAATTTGATTTTTACGCCATTATGAAAAAATTCTCATCATTTAAAGACATTAAAGAAAAAATTGGATCCATTATTGACCAGTAAAAATTCCAAATACGTTACAAAATCATACCTTATTTTATTAATTATAAATTAATTCAAAGCACGTATTATAAATTAAAAAAATTTTAATATGCAAAATAAAATGTTGTAATTTAATTCTTATGCTAAATTTTAATATAATTATGCTTCTTATATTAAAAACAGGGTAGTATTATCGCATTGAATTCCCTTTGTTAAGGCAATATATAAATGATGTTTCTTTAAAATCACGAATTGACACAAATGTTCATTATCATTGCATAGATAAAGCACATATGAAATACATTTTTAAAAGTGATTAAAATAATTAACTGTTTAATGATGTTTTAAACAACGATTTTGTTACAAATAAAAATTAAATATTGTAACATTATAATTAATGCACAATATTATAACTTTTAAGTAGGATTATTAAATAATAATTACAAGTATATTTATAAAACAAAAGATGAGAAAAATCACACGTAGCTCGTCCCGGTCTCGAACCCGGGCCATCGGATTAAGGAGCAGGCGCCATAACAACTGAGTTACGGCCAACGCAGTAGCTTCGTTACAAAGTAAGTATTTAAGTTGTGTTAAAATATTAGACCCCCTATTTCTTGAGAACTAAGGAGCGTTGTATAAAATCCGTTGAATCTGAGACTAAGGGGCTTCTACACTACAACATATATAAAAATAATCAAAATCTTGGATTACCAAGCTTGGTTCTCTCCTTGTCAGTTACAAGAAAATCTGTAAGAATTACTAGAAAACAGCTAGCAACGATTCCTGGTTTATAATACCGTTACAAAAAAATTCTGTAGAATACAAGTTTACTAAAATTACTAAAATTTACTAAATCTCAGGATTTTTTTACAGTGTATATATGTGTGTGTGCGCGTGTGTACACAAGTGTGTGTGTGTTTGTACAATTTATAATATAAAATCATGTACAAATCAAATTAAATGGGATAGTATACACTAATGTGCTTTAAAAACACAAAAGTTTTATCGTGATGCATATCTGGTATGGAATTTGTGAAAGGTGGTGATAAAATATTAAGAGCAGTATTTGTATGAAGCATCATCAAATGAAAGAAATAACAGCGTGCCTGCTGGTTACTTCAAATTCTGATGCCTATGATTCATTCTGCAGTGGTCAGTGATAGACACATCTGTTTTTAACTGATTAATTTGAGGAAAATAGACTCTCATAATTGAAATAAGTATAAAAGTATAAATATTTTTAAACACTCTTTTATAAGCATTAATCGCTTATCTTAAAAGTCAAGCATAATTTCATGACTGCAATTCATGTTTATAACGGAAAATTCCTTTACAATATGTTAATTTGGCGTGGTGGCCAATTATGGAAAAATCAACGCTTTTATTTTCGATTGCTAGGAACCGCGAACTAGTCAACTCATTAAAAATACATATAATTTTTGCTCCGTTTCTTTAATGAAATATGGCAATCGGAAAGAAAGAGCATTTTACCGGCATTCACCACGAAACTCGTCTGGTTTTACTGCCTAATACATATCTTTTATCATAGATTTTTATGAATAAACAAGCTACGGAGATATGTCGGAAGCTTTAACACAGCTTGAATAATACATGGATTACTTGTAATTTAAGAGATAGACAAAAATACAACAGTTTCATAGTTAGATGCAATTTATAAAAAAAAACCTTGTTAAACCTGAAACATAGATACTTGCACCTCTACGTCATCAAAAAATAACATTTCCGTAATCTTATTAACATGGAATAAGAAAAATAAAAATGTATCATGAAAATATTCTGGCTCAAGTTGGGATACGATGGAAATCCCATTATCTTCTTAATCTCATAGAGGACAACACTCCACGACGAATCTGGAAAACGGGCACTAAAGTTCAAATTCATCTTGGACGTGGTGGACGAAGAATGTCGCACATATGTTTCTAAATGGAGCCGTAATCAAAATACTACACACTTGCTGTAAAATTTGCTGTAAAATTGCGGGCAGAAATTCCAGTTATACCCGCAAAAAAAAAAAAAAAATCTATGCCCGTCATTTTGTGCAGCCTGTAATTTGACGGGACAAAGTAATAAATATTTTGATGCACAGGATATAATGCACTTTAAAACACAATAACACTTTACTTACTGCTCCGTAGCACGTAGCACGTTAGATAATCATCACAGATGCGCTTTTTTGGCGGGTTAAAAATTTCGGAACACGAGTAAAATGAAGGGTTCCACCCCAGCGGAGGACAATGTATGGGGTCGTACCGTATTTTTGCTAACATATGGGCTAGAACTGTAAGAATATGTGGATTGCTCTTAATTTTCTAAGTAGCTAAGGGATAAGGCCGCTTATTTAGTGGATCAGACCGTTTTTCATCAAATAAGGCAGTTGCCTGTGAAAATTGAAAAGCAAACGCTCATAAATTTACAGTTTTTTCTGAGAGTGTAGTACAGTTTCTTTTTACCCATCGAGCTCCCAACGTTGTAGTTTCTGGACATACCTTGTTCGGCAGAAGTTGTAGGAATATGAGTAGACAAGTTGACACTAACCGCTTCGCACTTTTCTTGATAGACACTTATGTTTATAGTTCATTGTGTATAGTTATGTGTTCTACATCACTGTAACTGAAAATTTCCGGATCTTCCAATAACCAAAATTGCAACAAAATTTCTTTTGAAGAAATAATTTACGAAACCAGGTTGGATTCAACCCGGTTAATTTATGAAAAATATTTTCTTTGTTATTCAATAATAAGTGCACATTAAACGATGTTCATAACATATTTTGCGAATAGAAAATGTTGGAGAAAATAAAATTGTCCTCATTAACTGGAGATAAGTCTTTTACGAACACATTACCGAAAGTCCACTGTATATTATTCCTGATGTCAACATCAATTTTTGTATACACATACAAATTGCACAACGATGAATTTCTAAGCATGATTTTTCCGTAGTACTCTAGCATTTTGTTAACAGATGTTAGTTGTTAAGAATTGTATTTAATCTAACATTAATGAAAAATCGTATCAAGAAATAATTTCGGAGACTGCAGTATAAAAGCGTCGCACTCATCCAGTAATTGTATGAATATATATATTTTTTAAATCGGATCCCTCTCTAATTTTATAAAATATAAATCTTTAAATTAATATTAAAAAATCATCAAATTTCAATGTAGAGTCCAAAGTAATTAATTACAGGTTATATATATATATATATATATATATATATATATATATATATATGTGTGTGTGTGTAAATCCGAAATTTATTAGACCATTCACATTTTCGCCTTTTAAATTATTTATATTGCATTTTTTAATTTTATCCAACATTTTGTTATCATTATTAAGTTTTTTAATAATGTTTCGTAAAATATTACTTTAGCTTAAAAAGGTGAAATTTGACACATTTTTATAACAAGCATTCTTTTTTATTTTTAAACTCAAAATCTCGCTATACTCTCTGGGTAAAAAATCTTAACACAAACCATATGTCATTGAACTTTCTAATACCTGTATTTTGAGATAGATTTTGTTGTCATGTTGAACGATTAGTTTCTAAACTTCACTGCCGTTTTATTCAGCACATAACATATATCATCCTCTACACCAAAGCTCTTAGATAAAAGGGAAAAATAGAAGAAAATGCCTAGATTTAAATGTGTTCTGCTAAGCCAAAATACATATAGGTCAATACAATTGTATTCTAAAAGCTGATCTGAAACCAAAGCTTAAACTTAAACTTTTCAAATAATACTTTCATTTTTCATGAAAGAAAGAAAAATATTCTATTTTAATAATATAAATAAAAATAAAAAATTATCTGACTAGAAACAAAGGGTGTTAAATAATTCGTCTGCATATATACAGCGGGGGGGCAGAAACGTACTTTTTTGGAGACGCTTTGCGAAAGAAAAAATGGTCTCAGCAAAATAGATAAGGACTCAGCGAACGCAGCAATCTCGGTCATTTTTGTCTGATACCGTGGATGATGGAATAACATGTGTTTGCGTATGAACCCTATTTTTTGAACACCAATTCATCTTGATTCCATGTGTCATCCGCTGGGTATCGCACTGGCGCTGTGATTTTTTTATGGAAATACTTCAAGAAACAGGCTTTTAAACATTGACGAACATACTTCATTATTAGACAGGAAATTTGGTATGCAAAAAAAGTGTAAAGAAAAAGTGCACAAAATCTGAGCATATTTGGCACTTCTGATTGTACACAAAAAGTGTACAATTTAGGAATTATTCGGTATGCAAAAAAGTGCACAAAATCTGAGAATATTTGGCACCTCTAATTATGTATAAAAAGTGCACAATTCAATTTGCACTTTTTGTGCACAATTTAGTTTTCACTTTTTGTGCACAAGTAGAGGTTCCAAATACGCTCAGATTTTGTGCACTTTTTTACACTTTTTTTGCAAACTTTTTCTAGATGGGATCCCAAATTCCAGTGTGCATGTTTGAAACGTGTTAAAAGGAACTTCAGAAATCGGTTGCATCGAGAATGGTGGTCAACACGTTCACATTTTGTTTAAAACTACTTGATTGCATGATTTA
The DNA here is from genome assembly GCA_963931845.1 of Maratus michaelseni. Lineage (NCBI taxonomy): Eukaryota > Metazoa > Arthropoda > Arachnida > Araneae > Salticidae > Maratus > Maratus michaelseni. The sequence goes on along the minus strand of OZ007594.1, from coordinate 171,866,056 downwards.
AAATTTTCAATTATTTTCTTTCGTTAACAAAAATAAATTTTATCTATCAGTAATGCTTTTTATATTATTCTCCCTCAAAACAAAAGTTTCTGTCCTTTACATTAGTAATATTTTGTTATTCTGTTTTGATTGAAAGGACTGATAATGTTTGGAGGCCTGTACGATTTGCATGCCGATTCAAAAAATAGGCTATGCGCCTGTTTTGTTTTCATTCTAGGCTCTAACAGTCTTAAAAATTGGTGTCTTGTCCTGAAATTTGGTGGTATTATGATATAGAGTAAATTAATCATCGAATTTAGTACACATCTTTTTAAAGTGTCGTGTAAAACGTTTAATATAGGATAGCCAACTTCGAGTTAAACATTAGTGATGCTAGCAGTATGTTTTGACGTTAACGTTTATATAAGTATAGTATTATGATACATATATTCTGTTATGTCAAATGTCTCTTTTAAATACGCTAAATACGCTAACTTATAGGACCTAGGAGGTGTATAAAAATTACTGGCAGCACTGTTTCACCAACATAATATTAACTCTTAACTTATTTTTAACAACTTTTAAATTTACTTTGCATGCGCATCTTCAACATAAAAAAGCTTAAAGAGCGTTTAAACTTTCTGAAACACCCTTTATATACACATACATATATGTTTCATGGAATGCAATTGTTCGAATAATTAAAAGTCGTATTAATATCTTGAAAAACACATCTTTTATCAATCTCTTTAAAATGTCCCTGCATTCAAATATCGAATACAAAATGCTTTGTTATATTCAGTCAAGATAATATACGTAAAGGTAAGACGATTAATAAAGTAGGATACTGCTTATAACCAAGATAAATATTTGTACAAAGAAAGGTTAATTGCTTATCCCATTATGGGCAGGCGGGCAGTAACATACTTGCTGTTTTAAGTGCGGCTTGTTTCGATACACATATAATATATTCTTGTTACAATTGCTTTTTGTTAGTCCCTGCTTTTTGTTAGTCCTCATTATAAGATCAGGGGTTATTTTAACTCAGGACCAAGACTCGCAGAACTCACATGTATGTCTTTGAATTCATGTCATCAACAATAAATTAGTGTCCCGAAATTTCCCATTCTTCTGACAGTGCGGCGTAATAGTTTTTAGCAAACATTGTATGAGTGATTTGACTAATCCCAAAATATTTCAGCTATTTCTATAGCATTTTTTTAAAACTGGAATAGTGCAAAGACTAATACATGGCATCCACAAATGAAATGTACAACTTCACTATTCCGTTGAAGAAAATGTAGTTATAGTAATTTCGCATTTTACTTATTCGGAGATGAACAAAATGTTAAAGTCTGTAATCGTAACGGTAGATTGCGCTCATACGATGGTGTCTCATACGATGAGACATGTCATTAAGCACGGAAAGTAGCAGAAATGGCTATGCCATAAGAAAAAGCAACGTGTGTTTTTTGGTTTACAGAATGTTAACCTTTGCATTGGGCTTCGGATGCACAACAGTCTTTAGATCACCACTTTACCGGACATGTGATTGGAAGTGGCGTCCCAGCGCAATGGACAATCCGTTCTCCTGATATCACACCTTGCGATTTTTTCTTTCGGGGTACATTAAGAATATCATTTATAAGACAAAGATGAAATCTGTGCGTGAGCTCAAACTACGCATTAGCGATACCTTTCTTTTCGTTACATATTTTGAACCGTACATGGATTGAATCGGATCATCGTCTTAATATCTTTCGATCAACTAAAGAAAAACATGTCGAGATCTACAAATGTTTAAAAAAAATTTGCGATTTTTTTTCTTTCAACATTAAAAGTAAATTCTGATTTATTGTATTTTTTCTTTACTATTAAGTTCAAGTTGCATAGTTCATTTGTGGATGCCCTGTGTATTTAATAAGAATCAAACTTTTAATAATTATTGTAAAAATATTTTTTGTTATTTTTTCCGGTTACTAATTTTTAAATATAACATTTATAAAATAGAATTCATATGGTTGCTTGCGAGAGCATTACAGATAACCTACTGGATCCGTTTTTTTTAACATTGTTTTTTTTTTAAACAAAATTCCTTTTTTCAGTTTTCTCTTTCAAAATATGTAGATACCCCGAAGGCAAATCTATTGCAAATGATATAAAAACTTACTATGAAAGTTATTCTTTGGAATTACTGGTCTTCAAAAACGGACCAGTGACAATACATTAAAGTATCGAATGAAATGTATTGACGCTTTCAACAAAAAATAAATTTGGTGTCCATCTTAAAGTAATGGCTGTATTTGTTTAAATTTGATTAGTAATGTAAATGGGAAAATTACAAAAGCGAAAACTGTATTCACATTTATTTTATAAAATATAATTCTTCACTCTTTAACCGATACATTAATAACAACTATTTTCATTAAGCAGCTAAAAACATGTACTCTAATTATAAAATAATCAGTAAATATTATCAAGAAAGTAAAAAAGTTAGACATTTTGTATTAGAAAACAGAAAAGCACTTAATTCTATGTAGTAACAGTTCCCTTACATTTCCATTGTGTGTTATATTCTAAAATTTAGATTTTGTACCGACTAAATTTATTATATACAAAGGAAGAAAATAGAGAGAAAACGAACCATTTGGCATGCACAAAAGCTGATTAAAAAAGAAATTAGCCCTTAAAATCAAGTATGTAATGTTTTGCTATTATTTGCTTTGCTTGCAACTTTTTTACAATATTTGAAATAATAAAATTGATCACAAATCAAATTCATAATATACATATAATACGTGTATGCTATATCTATAATAATATGCTATTCTTAACTGTATATTTTACATTGATTTTTTTAAAATTTTGTATAGTATTTATTTTAAGTTTTATGAAAATAAAATTATTACCATAAGCAAAAGAAAGAAAGAAAAGAAAAAAACCTATATTCTATCTACAGCTATTTTTATTTCTTTTAAACTGATTTCCTTTCCGATTTAAATTTTATAGTATGTTTTCTTTCAACAAATTAAACTATTCGTTGGGGGCCACCGTAATACTTACCCATCATGGATATGCATAATATAAAATATTAACATAAAAAATGTGTAAACTACTTATAAAATGCATTGCAATTCGAATAAAATCGTGGCTTGATGACGTCATAAACTTTAAAGGCTCGATTACTGAATTGCTTAAAAGAAACATCCTTATAACTCAAAAAAAATCCTATTAACTAGTGGTTAATTGAATCTAATTAAGCGTCTCATTTCCAATTGAAATATATATTTGAATTGAAATTTGGTTGAATTACAGCGTCATGAAAAATCGAAGAGTGTGGTAAATAGGATTCCAAATATCTCGGCAACTCATTATCCGATCGACTTCATGCTTTATGCAAAATTTATGTTTTATTATTGTTTTTTATATTCACTCCTTAAAATAAACAATTTCGAAAATTTTTATATGCCTTTTATTAGAGGAATATTTCGAGAGTCCGAAAAAAATAGTTCCGGATAATCGATGTTACTGAAATTCAATAAGCTTCTTCCCATTATTACATACTAAGTACATATCAAATTTCAAGTCTCTATCTCAATTTTTTCGGGAGATAGAGCGTTTACAGACACACAGAGTGACATACATACAGACACACGGCAATTTTTTTCTAAAAATATGTTTTTCGGAATCTCCAGTGTCTGAAACGTGTATATCCGTCATTTTTTTTTCAAAACGATTACAAGACTTCACCCTATACTACGTATGATGGGTAAGTAAAAAGGGAAGCGAACACTTTTGTTTAAAACAAAATCTGATTGGAAACGAAATTTGTCCCAACGAGCAAGTATATAATTATTTACTATAAATTTCTATACAAACAACTTTTATTCTAAATTCGAAATATTAAATTTGTCATATAAGTGAATTTCCTTATCCAGTAAAACTCCAATTATCTAAACTATAGTAATCCGGATCGCCAAATATCCAGTCAATATTGTAAAACAAAAGAAATTGTATTATTATTTTGAATTCAAATAGTATATATTCATTTGAAAAGTATTACTTCCTTGAAAATTCTATTTAAACAAATGCTAAAATTTATCTTTATTTGGAATTTTCTATGTCTGTAATTGGGTTATTAAATCTAAATCGATATTTAAATATTTGTAGATACACTATTTTTCTCTATTTTTGTATTGTAAAGAAAATCCAAACATTATACTTGTATTTTAAAAATTTTAACTCATTTTTTAAGTGAAAAGTTTATTTTAAACTATATGTATGATTTTTTATTTAGTACGATAAATTCAATGTAATTAATAATATAAATATTTTCTAAATGCAGAATAAAACAAAATTTATTCTTCTCATACACACAAAAAATATTGAAGCATATTATTCAATACAATTGCCACACGTTGTACCTATTGTATAGAAAAATATATTTTATTCCAGAATACCTATATTATGTTTGAAAATAGAGAATAAAATATAAACATTTTGTGTCTATCTTCAAGTTTTTTCAGTTACAGTTTTCTGATATATGTATAAAAGAATCCTATTACGTTTGATGCTTTTCTTCGTTATCCATAAAAACAGGATGTTTTTGAATACTTATCATTCTTCAAAATTCCAAACTGAAATAGGAAATCTATTTACTGCATATTTCAAAGGACAAAACTTTAAAGCTTTATTTAGTTATATCAAAGATGCTATCTTCTTTATCGATATGTTTGCATAGATATCAATAAATGTAGAAAATCATTTTTTCTTTTGAAATCCGTTCATGAATATTGTATTGATAAAAAAAAATGGTTTCAAAAGTCTAAACTAAAGTTGACTATACGTTTTGTAAAATTCGAAATACAATCATGTGACAGACTTAAAATTCGTAATCATATGGATGGTATTGTAATAAAGTTGTTTAGATAGAATCTTATATCAGACATTTCTCATAATATTATCGATAGAATAATATAATATTCTTTTTTGATATGCTTCCGATATTTTGCAATACATAGAAATTTCAAAGGTATCAATGTCTAAAATATAAGTAAATATAATAGGATAATTCCTTTTAATCAATAAACTATTTTTTTCTGTGCTATAAATAAATAATATCAACAATTATTTTCAGAAGTACTAACATAGTTGTTTTAAAAACGGTAAACGATTTTAATTAAATTGATTATTACCGTAAAGATGACGAAAGGTAAAACAGGGATTTCAAATAATGCCTTGATACCACATTAAATAACATATTTCATAATCTTAAAAATTGAAATCACGAAAAAGTATATCTTCTGGATCATTGTCTATGTATAATTTAGTAATTTGCAGTTACTACACGCCAGAAACAGATTATGTATAATTTTTACAGATAGTTAAATTAAGTTGACTGAAACTATAATTTATTTTATGAGATAAAATGGGAAATATTTCATGTTTAATTTTATTTCACATTGAAAATGTTTTGGAGAATATAAAGAAATTAATACAATAAAAAAATATTAATAATATTTTATAAGTTTAATTATGTATAGCAAAAAATTATTTATCCCAATCTATAAACTGAATGCATTAAAAAATTAAAACTTTTTAAAGAAGATTTTTATAGTATTTTAATAATAAATTTATGAAATAAATCAAAATGTAATGATAAACAAACGTCAAACTTCAGCGAAATGCTAAAAACTCTGTTTTTTTTTTTTTTAATAATATTGTTTAATAAAATAATAAAATGTAATAATAAAATGTTTTAATGGAGCAAATTAATGTCAATATTAATTTTATGCTATTAATATAATAATAATTATTCTCATAAGATGGTTCTTTTTATAAAAAATAAGCAAACGTTTTTCAGTTATTTCTGGATAATGGCAAGCAGAATTTTATCTAAAAACATTGGTGTGCTCAGTCCCGTGCACCGGATTTTCAAATGGAGTGTGTTAAATGTAATATTTTCTTGGGTTGAACTTTTTTGTAAAACATCCTGTCTAAAATTATACATTGATTATCCATTAACTCTAAATAATTAAATTATTTGTATTAAATTACATTAAATATCTTGTATATTCGTTTAAAGTCATTGTACTTTCATTTAAGCTACCTGCTTATCATCAAAATATCGTACACGTAAGACATTCTTAATCACGCGGAGGAAAATAGTTACCTTTTAAACAAACAATTGAAAACTAGCACAAATTATTATGTGTTTCTTAAATTAAATAAAAATTACATATCTACAGAAATGCTAGTTTGGTGCTCTTTGAAAATGTATTTGCGTAATTTGAAAAGTAGCTTTGGATAGTAGTCTCATGAAATTAAAAAAAAAAAAAAACAAATTGAAAATTGTACGTCAAACGTGACAAATTAGGTGCGTTCGTAATATAGCTAGTTATATAAATTTTCAGATCTTGAGATTTTTAATTTTGTAAAATGTATTATATCGTCTGAAGATAAATGTCTGTAATAAAATAAGTATCTCGGTCGTTTGACGGTTAAACCTCGGATGCTCTTATAAACAAGAAAGCATCGATTTCTTTTTACAAAATTCAAATTTCTTAATAAATATTTTTAATTAGTATCTTCTATAGTTTTGATTCGGTTTTCATAAAATTTGAAATGTCTCGACAAAATTCTGCAAAGATAATATATCTTAAATTTGAAGCCATTCGATTGGGTAATTTTTGCGTTGTTATATGCGGACGGACAGACAGACAGACGGACGGACCAGACGACGACAATAGGTCCTACGTATTTATATAATTACGAACGCACCTAAAAAAGAAATCTATACTAATAAAAGAAAGTTTCACACTGTGTGTCTGTATGTTGTTGATGGGTAGGAAAATCTAGTGAAAATCTTATAAATCTGAAAATTTGAATTTTGGTAGTCCAATGCAGGTCCTGATACACCTGAGTCTTCGAATTCTAATATTTTAATAATTAGGCTATATATTAATTTAGAACTCATTAAACATAGCAAAAATGCGATATTTTTATTTGAAAATGTCGCTAACCGCAAAAGTAATAAATGAAAGGATGTGCATACGTTTCAACAAAACAGGAAAGAAATCACCGCAATGGAGAGTTTGCCAGATAAAGATTCCAGTCACAAATTTTAAGGTATTTACAATTTTTTTAAACTATATAAGAAACGGATTTGAAAATTGGTATATATACGCAAAATCATATGTTGATTAAGATTTTCGAAAAATCGAAAAAATTAGCAGCAAGTTCATCGAAATTTATTGGCATACTTTTACGGGACAATGGGTTCGACGTCGTTGGCCACATCTATAGTGAACAAGAACGAAATATCTTACATCAGGCATAGATTTTGAAACACTTTCTAACACTAGAAGAATATTATTTAGAATGTATATCTTTTCATGCGATGAAATGGAATACCTAAATAGGCAATTTAAAAAACACATAACTAAGTAAATATTCATTTTCGGCAGTTGGTGTTCATATTAACAAATTTGTGTGAATTGCGTCCTAAAGATGTGTATATGATCTATAGAATTTATATACGCCGCGTAATAAAATAAAAATTAGATAAGTTTAAAAATTAATAGCACAGCTAAAAACACATTTCCAGCAATTATCGATCATAGTCTTTTTAACCAAATTTGGAAATTTTTAAATTATCTTTCCTTTAACTTACAAGTCCAGTGATAAACATGTTACTTTTAAACATTATAAAATAAAATCTGGTGCTAAACTGAGAAAATTATGCTCACAGAAGTAATAAAATATTCAATATATTTTTATTGAATAAGCCTGAACTTACCGAAACTGTGTAATTTATTTTAGTAATCGGAAACCATATTTTACCGTGTTTGTATATTAATGACAAACGTCTATACCCTTCAAATTATTTTTTATGCATTTCAAGAAAATCCTTTCCATATATTTTAAGACTTACATTTGCCACTTTGCTTCGTTATAGAAATAAGTATTCAATTTTTGAATACCTTTTATATTCAAAAATGAAATATCTATTGACTATACAGTTCAAAAGATGGAACAGCCATGTTCTCGTGTTTAGGTATATCAAAGAAGCAATCTTCTTTTGCGATTTATTTCTATGGAGATAAGAAGATATTGCAAAGACTTTCTCTTTTGAAATTTTTACTTTGCATATAGCATTGAAAAATCTCTAGTTGTTTATATAAAAATAAAACTTGCTTTCTAAAAATTTAAATGGATTATATAAAATACGACGGAAGGTGTGTACAATCTAAAAAGTGTATTAGTAAGAACATTTTTCAAAGATCAGCGTACAAATAAATAGTAACCAGGGATATTAAATTTTCAAAATAGCACACATATAAAAAAAATTGTATTAAAAAGAGCAATTTTGACATAATTAGTAATTTTTCAATTTTTATTTTGCAAAATTAGTAATAAATTAAGTAACAGGATATGATTTCATTAAAATATTTCTTTAAAAAAAATACATTTTTCAGCTGTCAGATATAAAAAATAACAAAATAATTTGAAAATTATTATTAGTATGTATAGAAGATGTGAGGCGTGAATAGATATTTTTTAATTTATCAGTAATTTAATTATTTAGTAATAAATCGATATTATATTTATATTTAGTATAAATCGATAATTGTTTTACACTTATTGCTGGATACAACTAGGCACTCCAAAAAATTTTGCTACAAAAAAGTCTATACTAAAAACACTGCATAATTCGTGGTCGTTTTTGTTTGGCTAGAGCTTATAAAGCTTACGTAACTACCACTTAACCTAAAACTTCAAAATTAAAAAATACGAAGAGTGTGATTTTTGAAGTAAAAGAAATATTTACAGGAAATATTTTCGTAAAATACTCAATCATAACTAACGGAAAATTTGTCTGCCTCAGCCAACGTTAAAACTTACGTTTTATCAAAACCATTAATTAATTTGATTATCTAATAAAAATAAAGTATTAGTTAATTCACATTATTTCTCATTATCAAAAATGAGTATTCATTCATCTATGAAATAGGTAAATTAAAAGGTAATAATAGAAAATAAAAACCTTGCAACACTTGAATCTGTCAATACCAGTACCACTCTTTTAGCATACACATTAAATAAATTCAATAATAACTTTGAACAATGAGTATAAGAGATATTTTGTACTTGGTTAAATGCATACTATAATCGTCAATTCGATAGTTCCACTATCACCGTGAACTATTTCCTGCACTTCACTTTTCTTAAGCACTTATTAGATCCTTGGTGATTTTATCATTGTGGATTAAACTACCCATTTATTTTTCTTAAAATAATATTTGCAAAAATTTGTCAATGATTAAGTAAAAAAATCTGCAAAGCACGTAGATCCCAAATCAACATAAAATTTCAGAGTTAAGAAAATGGCAAGAATAATCCGTTAATAAAGATCTCAAGATAAAAATCGTCAAATAATAGAGATGTACTTCATTTTTAAAAACTTCACTAGGTGAGTGGGAAAAAATCCCTCTGCAGTAACTGGCGATTCACAAATGCCCTACGAGTGTTGGTCGGTGTCCGCAAACAATACATCGCATTTAGCAAGATCTGAATTCCCCATATTCATGCTTGAAAATTACCTTAAGACACATAAAAAAACAGCAAATTTAGATAAAAATTCTAAAGAAATTGACTTTGAAAGTACATTATTTTTTCCTATTCAGTGCAAAAATTCAAAATGTGGGATGTTTTGGACTTACAAAATATTCGATGAGATGGAATCATTGAGCTTTATATATAACAGGAGTTCAGAATCAGCGGTTAGAAGCATGAAAGGCAAATGAAGCTTGCAAAGCAAAAGTAAAAAATAGTCCGCGTTGTCAATGTCAGATATTAGTATTCTCATTTACTATTATCCTAATTTATGCTTTATAATTAAGCTATGCTTATCTAATTCATAAATAATTCACTAACCATGTAAGGGAATGTGAAATACAGCATGTTTTGCCATGAATGCGAGTTAAAATTATCGTCACTGTATCCTTCCGCGCTGACCGCTGGAAATCATGTTGGGCATTAGGAAGACAGTTCTCCTGTTATATTTTGAGCTCAGTGGATGGAATAGATTGGTCAAGTTGTTACCACCGTTAATATCACGTCAGCGTTACGCACTGACATGTTTTTGCATTATAATACAGATTTACATATCTGTGTGCAAATTATAACAAAATTCTTTTGAAAATTATTCGTGACAAGATTTTGTATATAATACTAAAACCGTTCTTCGCATGGATAGAAAGAAAAAAAATACTCATCAATTCTAAACATATCGGGTGTCTCAAGAAGGTAGAACTCAAATTAAAATTAATTAAATTTACAAAAAGTTAACCCTGAAAAGTCCCGTTAGTTGCATTTTTTTAGAAATGCAATAAAGTTTTAACCATACGATTTCAAAATTATTTTAAAATTTCGCGTAAGGGGGCGCTATAAGATAGTTTCCTATTCAATCCATACAACCGTCTACACCCCGGATGGAAAGGAAAAAAAGTACTCATCAATTCTAAACATACCGGGTGTCTAAAGAAGGTAGAACTCAAATTGAAATTAAATAAATTTACAAAAAGTTAACCCCCAGAAAGGTCCCGTTAATTGCATTTTTTTTAGAAATGCAATAAATTTTTAACCATATGATTTCAAACTTATTTTTAAATTTCGCGTAAGGGGGCGCTGTAAGATAGTTTCCTATTCAATCCATACAACCGTCTACACCCTGGCCGTCTAACTTTGGCATCGGAATCAGGTCAGAGATTTGAGAATAATTGTAGCTGCTACTTGCATCTGTCTTCTATAATTAGTACTTTTTATATGATTTTTTTCGCAGTTAAGTTTTATATTTACTGATTTTTCGTTATACTAATGGTCTGTTCTGTCTTCTCGTCAATGTAAAAAAATATGGATCTCTAAAAGTAGAAAATTCTTTATAACCGATATAACTAAAGCGTGTGTCTCGAAATTCGTGTCATGAAAACAAAACAAAAACATTAAGAAATCCAGCAAACCTATTGTATTGGAATCTCTAAAAATATGAAATTATTTATAGTCGCCAAATCTATAACGTATGTATGAGTACATCGTGACCATGAAAAAAAAATCACTGCATTCATCTGAATTGTTGTATTGGAAGCTCTAAAAATATTATTTTCACTAAAACTTCAATCTCCATAACGCATGTTAAAAATTTTACATTATGTAATGTGTTAATATCGTTTTTAATTATTTTTATAGCTAAATTAAATAAATTTAAAATTAATAACTTTTCATTTTTCAACATTTATGTTGCCTGGATACGAACCCTACCTTAAAGCACGGGAAACAGATTCTGAAAATGGTTAGAACAATACTTTAAATTTTCAGTGCTTGCTCTAGACGCTATTTGTGATCCCGAAGTTAGAAGTTCAGGGTGTATACGCCACTATAATCCATCCCCCTATTCGCTGGAAGTGCATCCTTGCGACAGACTTGGGGATACTTAAAAGACAAAGTTTATCTACAAAACACAAAATTTAGCGGAACTTGAACATTACTGTTGTAAGAGATGTGACAGCATTCTTTCATATAAACATATTCACAAAAAATCGGCTAGTTTTGCTATCAGACTACGTCATGTTATTGGCTGCAATAAGCGGATATCTCTAAAATATTGTCTTTAGTTTTGTCAGTTTACACCACCACCTATTGGCAAAATTTAAAACTAATTTTGAAATCGTATGTTTAAAAATTTATTTTTTTTTATAATGACGAGGAAAATGACGTATTTATAACTTTAGCCGTTTTCAATTTTTTTTATTTTAAAAAGAGGCCTTCCTTTTTTGGACAGAAAACAAACGCTTCCATCGATAAATATGGTATATGTAAATGCATATCAGCAATTTCACCCATAAAAAGAAAATACCTTATGATTCTTTAAAGGAGATGCACTTTTCAGTTTCATTTTTGGTCTAGACTAAGATTAAAGTCCCACATTACAAAAGGAAATTGTTTTAATTTTCACGGATAAACCAGGCAGTGAAAAAGCTAGTGGCTGAAAGACAAAAATCCATCATTCAAACTAAGACATTTCAAGAAGGAAACATGCACTTACCTACACGAATTTGTAGACACTTTCTTAAGAATGCATCGAAAATGTGTCCTTTTCCTTTAATTCTAAGAATTATAACTGAGGATATATGTTTTGACATTGTTTATTTTTTTTAATTTAGAAAATAAAACCCGTATCATTATTAGTGTCTCAGCGTTTTTCAAAGAAATAAAAAATGGAGAAACAATATAATCGTTTGCATTTTTACATTTATTGAAATTAAATGAAAACAATTTGTTTATATTTTTAAAAGTTTTCTTCTAATTAGTCATTAAAAATCCGTCAATTACATTATAGTTTTGAAATAAAGTTTATCTGAAAGCGATTTTTTTATCTATCCTGTGCTGCAATGACTGGCATTATCAGAAACAAAGATTAGAATGTTGAATGTTGAATGTAAAAGAAAATAGCTAATGCAAAAATCCTGTAAAAAAGTCCTTAAAACATAATTCAAAAAAATCTTTTAGATCTCAGCTTTTGAAAATGTTTCTTAGAAGGGTTTTCGGGTATACCTTGGATTACATACATTTCAAAAGTCATAGCATTATCTATCACAGCATGAGCTTTTAAGCAGTCAGACTCAAAAAACCTTTGGACTTTGTTTTATTAATATAGATTGTTGAGTAAAAACCTAAGTATTGCTGATTAAGAGTAAAATATATGTGAACATTTTTTATGGCTTATTGCATCATGGTCGTACATCTAAGCGACTATGAAACTTATATAGTTCTGGTAGTTTTCTTTTATTAATTTAATATTTATATTTATTGTCTTATTAGTCCATATTAGAAATTTTATGCCGAAATATTAATTTCTATAAGTTGTAAAATATGAGTTAAATTTTCATTTAAATCATGAAAAGATACAAGCTATTCAGAGTTACCTACGATTCAGAAAAAAGCGTTCTTTAATTCTACAAAAGCTCAGAAACCAATGTATGTTTTGGAATTTAAAGGTGAATGCATAAAAACAAAGCTTCTTTCATTGCCACTGATTTTCCAAAAATGTTACCAAGTAATTTTTATGGCGTATTAATGAGTTTTATCAACACAGAATATCGGTTTTTCGGATGGTATCAATTCCCAAGTATACATTTCCATCTTCAACAAACATGTTTTGCAGAGAAACATGATGCATTAACATAATTATTACTTGCACGTAAAAATGAAATAACAGAGCTGAAATTTTTAAATGAAAACTGATAGCACACTAAAAACCGATATTTTGGTTAAAATACCATAAAACCTACTCGGAATATTTTTTAAAAATCATTGACAGCAAAAGAAACATTGCTTTTATTAATGCTTATTAAAACTTCTCAAATATACTGGTTTCTAAAATATTAGTTTCTTTTCGGAATCATGGGGGACACTGAAGAAGTTATTGTATATTTACGTTGGTGTTTATATTATATTTTCATTGATTTAAGAAACATTTGTCGTTTTTACAGCGTAAAATTAAATTGTTTAAATTTATTTGTTAATAAAAAAAAGGCTATAAAGTTTTGGTAAGTTTATCAATTTAGTATTTATACTTCTTACCTCATTAGTCTAAAACAGCAATTTTTAATTTCGATATGTGGTAAAATATCTGCTAAATTTTTATTTCATTTATGAATAATATGATGAAACTGAATATGTAAAAAACAAATGCGCTTTATATTATTCTATACAATTGTTTGACATGGACGACAGCCAAGTACTATAATAGGAACACCATATAAAGTAATTAGATATGGAATGCATTTCTCAAGATCTATAAAACTGTCCATTTTAAACGGTATTTAAGCGGAGAATTTTCTCTGCTCAGCCATACATCATGTGGAGATGACTCATGCCAAATGTAAATGTAGCAGTATGCCAAATTCGAAAAATATTATTTGACATATAACTCATGCAATTTTCTTAAATTCTGCCTCAAGATATTTAGAATTCTTTAACATATCACAACGAACAATAACGTATAAAGAATATGAATGTAATTAAATACATATGCCATATTTCATTTCGGATAAAAAAAAGGAGAAACAAAATAGACAAAAATACAAAAGCATTAATATTAAGCCTTTATAAGGCAAATTATTTATGTTCATAGGATGTTGAAATAATTGAATACCACCAGAATTTAAGAACAAATTAATTTAAAAGATTTTAAATAGATTTCGTCATGTAAAATATAAACGCACAATTTCATTAAAACAATGTGGTACAAATTTGTAATTTTTGGATTAAAATTAAGTGGTGAAATACATACCACTGCCTTATAAAGGGTTAACGTAGCAAAATTTTATTTATCTTTTAATGTTACAAATACCAACAAAAATACGTTTAAACTGGACCAAAGTGTTCAATTTGGCTTTTTTTAAATTCGGAAATTTCTAATTAGTAATTATTACTTCATGTAATCACGTCTAAAAAACGCAAAGTTGGACAGCATGAATTAGACCATGCAGGTTGATAAATCTTTGACATTAAAAATGTAAACTAAATCGACACAAAATAAATAATCAGCCGAAACTTTGTGAAGAAAATCCGGTAGATCACACATATTTTTTTTACCTTAAGAGCTTAATTTATTTTAAGAATTTGGTACAGTGGCTAACATTTGATTTTGGACACTTGTGTTTTTGAAACTTACTTATAAAAAACATCATCTAAATATTAATGGATCTACTTAATTTTTTTATCATATAAACTTTCTTTTCTCTATAATAAAAACTATATATTCTAATAAAAATAAATTCAAACACTTAAAAAAAATAATTTACCGAGAAAGTGTTCAAAACAATCATACATAAGTAATTGGATACATGCAAGCTTTACAAAATTTTTTGAAAGACGATACTTTTTTTTATTTACTTTTATTATAAATGTAAATATATGTCAAATATTATCGTACGCACTTTGAAAAATTACTACTACTACATGTAAGTTTCTTTACATTTCTATATTTGAAATGAAAATGACCGGGCGTTACAAAGTTACAAGAATTCTATTAAGAATTTTATCATAGAATATTTTAAAAATGATAAAACCATCAGAACTACCGTAAAACTTTTTTGTGTAATTGATCTTGCTTAATGAACCAAAAAAACAGCCGTCATCTGTCACGACAACGGTGTATACAGCCTTAGGCGCAGAAAAAACACCATTCATAGGGAAATAAATTGCAACCCGATTACAGAAGATCTACAGCTGTCAGTATAATATCATTTTATCTTCCATAATCGGGTAATCTATTGAAAGAGAGAATCTTAAAACGGTTTTTAGAGCCTGTGTAGTCTGGAATGGGGCTGGCGAGCATAGCTGGTAGTAACAGAGTTCCATTACTTAAAAAAAAAAGAATAAGAATTCCTTTTGACGAATTATATGTCAATTTTCTCCTATCATTAAAACGTATTTAATACTTTTACAACCTGTTCTATATTTTATTGTTTTTTCCATTAAATGAAGAATTCAAATTAATGTTTATTAATTAGATCATTTGTTGAATATATTGTTAACCGTTGTAGAAGATATAATATTCTTCTAGAAGAAAAGATTGAAGTATTCAATTCCTATTTTTTTTTTATAAATTGAAAAGACTAATTCTCTTATTTCTTTGAAAATATGTGACATTCAGTTGTAAGTGTTAAACAAATACATTTCTTAAGCACGGTATATTATTTAATTGAGCGTAGACTTTTAGATAAATAATGACTATTTTTCACATTCTCCTAAAAGTTAAAACATCCTACTATCACATATTATGCATTTAAGTAATTACAAATAAATGTAGACGAAACAAATAACCATATTTATAAACAATATTAATGCGATTAAATTCATCTGTTATTGTATGTTTTACATAATATATTTAGAACCTATTTTCCAGCGCAACAGAATGAACTTATAAATGTTTATGTCACAAAACCTATTCGTAGATGGCAGCAATATGCTCAAAATTGCAACGACGTCTTTATGTAAAATATTTTATAATATTTATATTAAATAAAACTGTGGTTCTAAAACATTTTTTGTTCGCAACCCCAGTTTTTTTTGTTTCTTTGTTCACCTAATATGTAGGAACATAAAAATGTTTGTACAATAAGGCAGACGAAAAAAAACAACTGATATTTTCATCGCTATGCGGAGGAAAAGTTGAGAAATGGAAAGTCAAATATATTTCTCTCTCTCTCTCTCTCTCTCTATATATATATATATATATATATATATATATATATATATAAGCTAAGAAAATTATTAAATTTATCTCATATTGCATAAGCATTACATTTCATGAAAATAGGCAAAATATCCATTATTTTATGCTATTTTTTATCACCTTTAAACACTAATAGATGTAAAAAGAAGCATTGCAATGAAACGGTGTATAAAAATCTATTCAAGATTTTTTTTTTTTTAAATACAATCGAAATTGAACAAAAGTATTTGTGGAATTCGTGTTTTAAGATAGTATATATTAAGATTTTTTTTAAAAAGTTTTTAAGACTGGAAATTTGAACATAAATACAGTCGGTCGAGAAATGAGTTGTTCACCCTTCCCCTCTCTGCACGTCTCTTTTGTCCGCGTTTACAAATTTTATGTTAAAAAAGAAAGCGTTCTTCAACAGTGTTTTGAAGAAAAGGTGTTCAAACATAATGGTTTTAAGATTGTCATCTTTGAATATATTTCTTGATGATAAGTTGCATCTAATAATGCAATTAAATATATAGAAAATATATTCTAGAATTTTTTCTCATTTCCACCCTTTGATGATGGCCAGGTTCTGGTCGTAAGCGCTCGGGACTCCGATGAATGTGTTTTAACATCTTAAAATGGTTTTAATGTTTTAGAACTTTTTTATTTTTACACCTATTTTAGTAATTACACAAATTATGATCCATTTTAATGAGTTCATATTTTAATCTAATAATGGAAAGCAAAATTTGAAAAGAAAGGTTTGAAAATTTATGATGGAGGTACCGGTATTCAAATAATTTTGCTTTCGACTTTACCAAATTTTGATTATTTGGTGAATATTTGATTTATTTCACTTTTTAAGATCTCATGAGGATTTGAAAAGAGTTTGACATTTAAGAGCTCTTTTAAGAATAAATGTATTTCCCATTAATGTGAATATTAAAATGATAGGGATACATATTAATGTTTCTGAAAGTTTCTGCTCTTATACTTTCAAAGACAGATGACATCCCATAGAAGCGAATTGAACCATGTGTTCATTAAATTCAAGATACGAAGTCTGAGCTCAAACTCTCAATATGAAAATATTAAAAGTACTTCTGGAATGTATAATCTAGTTATTAAGAAACGCCACATTTAAAACTTTAATATATGATTCTATTTCATTAATTTGAAAAATGATTTTCGCAAGAATTTCTTTTAATTATAACACCTAAAACTTTATCAGAATTGTATAGCAAATATATTTCGATTGTATCTAATCAAAAATAAAACATGAAATTTAATAATAATTTTTCTCTTTCCAATTATTTTTTAATTTTGATATAATGTTATTCATTATTAATAAACAACACTATAAATATTTTAATCAATATAATGAGCAAACTTCATTATTTTTTTTTATATTAATGCATGTTTTTAGGAATATATATACACATATGTAAAAACTACACACTCATTCATAAACATACATATAAATCGGGAGTACCACAAGTTAGCTAAAATTTAAAAATTCATTAAAAAGAAAAAAAATGATGCTAAAAATTTACGGTTTGCAGGAATTGGATTAGAGGTAGATCGTACTTTTTTTAGTAACAAAAATCAAATGTTTTAAAAACTACCGATAGATGGGGCTGCATGCATAATATGAAGCAGATTTAAGAAAATCAGCCTGCAATATATCCCTTCAATACACACAGATTCTTCATTCGATGCAGTATGCTATTGTCACCAGATCAGGCGCTGTTAGTTAAACTCTTTTCCACGAACAAAGAATCAGCAACGGGCGCATTGCGAAAATTCTGCACAGCAAAATGACTGAACACTACAAAAGAGCCTGTTTCATGTGCTGGGATACTGAAGCTTGTCAGACGCTTCGCAGAAATTGGTATTTTACTATGAGCCTAATTGTCATACACCTGCTTCATACTATGCATGCCAGCGCCATCTATCGGTATTTTTTTTAAACACAGCTTTTTGTTATTTAAAATATCCAATCCCCGTTTAATCCCATTCCTGCAAACCGATGTTTTTTAGCATAATTTGTTTATCTTTAATGGTTTTTTAAAGTGTTAAGGAAATGAAGACGCAATCAGTATTTAGTAGAACCGTATAATCTAAGACCAGTTAAATTAAAGTATCAAATAAATAGAATGTTCGGAATCCCTAAATATCGAAACATATTTCAAGGAAAACAATTATAATTAAATTCGGATATAACGAATAATATCCCCACATCCCTCAGCTTTGTTTTAGCCGGTTTCTTTTCTATATATAAATGTGCGCATATCTGCGTGCGCGCAATATCACTTTGTATAATGTTACTTCGTACATTTAAAAAATAACATATTTTAGAATAAATATGGTTTTTATTTAGAAAATGTAAGAAATCATAATTATTTTTTAGTCTAAAAAATTATATTTCTTAGAAATAACAGGTATTTTAAGTTTATTTATTTTAAAATGAATCTTATAAATGAAGATTATACGATTCATAAGAAATAATTATTAAGATTCTAAAAGTTCTGTCACAATACAATTTCACAGTCAGATAATTTCTTTAGAAGTAATATGAATTATGGATTGAACAAAATCACAATATGAAGTTCATGCTTAAACTCGCTGCTTTGCTCAGTCTTAAAATGATCAAAATATGTCTGGAATATGCAATTTCTTTAATAATCAATTTCAGATTTAAAATTAAAATGTAGGATTCCAGTTCAATAAATTTAGAATTATTATATGCAATAATAATTTAATTGAAATTAAATACATTTAAATTATTCAGAATTGTAACATATATATTTTGATTGGGTAATATACAATTAAAATAAAGATCAATATATAAGAAAATTTAATGTTAAAACTTGGCAATTTTTTTAATACATTAATACATTTCTATTGATACATTAATATACGAGTTATGTACTTATTATATCTATGTCGGAGGATTTAAAATAGATATACAAAGGGCATTCCATAAAAACTAAGTGTTATTTTTTTACGTAGAGGCAACACCGCGAAACTAAAAAATGAAACTGCAGGCAATTTTTTCAAACTGTTAACTGTACGTTTATAAATATTCTAAACGAAGCAGACGATTTATTTTCCTTGTTTCGTGCTTGTTTATAGGACTGTTTATATTTTCCCTACAGAAATGGAGGTGAGTGATTCACAGTTAAAAAACGAAATGCGTTGTGCCACAACATTTTGCTGTCGTTTGGGCAAAACAGCCCAAGAAACAGTTGAGTTAATGAAAGAAGTTTACAAAGACAAATGTTTTGGCGAGGTTGCGATTTTTAGACGACATGATGATTTCAAAAAAGCACGTTTGTCTGCAGAACTGGCCCCTAAGCCTGGCCGAACATAAAGTGTTCTGAATCATCGAAATGTTAACACTGTGTGGGCAATCTTGCAAGAAAATTGGCAAACGACATGTGAGGAGACAGAGGCACCAACTAACATTTCGAAAACGTCAATATTTTGCATTCTACGTAACAATTTATAGCTTCTTCATATTTGTTCCAGATGGGTTCCTCATCACCTTACTAAAGAACAAATGCAAACAATAATTCACCAATGTTGTGAGTGGAAACAGATGCTTCAAAATGATCCGAATTTCCTAAAGACTGCAATAACAGGGTCTGAAACTTGTGTGCATCATTTTGATCCCCTTGGCAAGACCGATTCTGAAGTTATTTCACCAGTGTAGGGCTCTTTGAAGCAACTTCCAGCAAAAGGCTTCTCTACATGTTTTGAAAAGTGAGTTGAACGATGGGACCATTGCATATCATCTGAAGGAAGGTATTTTGAAAAAAAAAAAGATTTATATTTTTTGGTGTAAATATATGTCTTGATTTTTTATGATTTTTGCTCTCCGTTTTTATGGAACACCCTTTCTAATAGCGATTATCGCTTAAACAGCTAACGATGAAAACACTCTTCCTTCAACAAAAAAGATACAAATCAACTATATGTTTTAGATTAGGCATGTGTTTTTTATTATTAATATTATTTTTAGGCACGTGAACAAGTTTCAAACTTAGCTGCATAAAAGAGTTAAGTAAAAAATGTCGCTACCTGCCAGACTTTTATAACGTTCAGAAGAAACGGTTTCTATACGAAAATCGTTTCTATGACGTAAATATGACATATAAAATATATCGTTTTGAATGTGAAATAATTTTCATCTTTAAAAGCTTTTCGCAAGTAATAACTTAATTATTTTAATGTTTTCTTTCTTTTTCAATATTTACGTGTAAATATATATTTCAATTAAAAATGTAGTGTCTGGAAGAGCTATAAAAATCGTACTTAAATATGTAACTTAAAATATGACATTTTAAGTACATCGTTTTAATTGTGACGTTATTTTCACTATTAAATTTTCACAATTCACCATTATTTTTCGCAAGTAACTTAATTATTTTATAGTTTTATTTCACATGTAAATACATTTTTCAAATGAAGAGTGATTGCAATTTTTATTATTTTGTTCTTTTAAAGCCTGGCAGAAAAGAGTAAGAATGTTATTTCAAATTGTAAATAAAATTTCTATTCAGATTATGCAATTTAAAATTTTTAAAAATAGAAAAATTAAAAAGATGTATTACACGCTGCGCACCACAAACTAGTCAAGTATGTGACAATAGCTGGTTAAATTTCTAGGCATTGTTTTTGATCTATGAATCTTTTTTAACTGAATTTTTTTCACCGATTTCAACATCAAAGAGCGCTTTAAATAGTTCTTCGATTAAAAAAAAAGTCTGCTTCAGCATATTTATTCTACATTTCTATATTAAACTATCAGTTAAACTATCACTATTCTTTTATTATTGTTATTATCAGTGAAAGTTAAAAGTTCACAATAAATTCAATTAATCAGCGGCGGTGGCTGTTAGTTATCTTTTTCTAAGTATTGAGAGATATTTTACGCTAAAAATAGCACTTGGCACATTTCTATTTTAATTATTTTGTAGCATAAGTTTCGTTACTGATCGAAATAAAATATCCCGTTCTGGTGAACTACTTCTTTGTTTCCAGTTGGGCTTTTTTTCCGATTGCTCAACCCCTTCGCGACGAGCGCCCTTTACAGAATGTTTAATCTTTTACAACCGGTTTTTCAAAACAGAAATTTTCGCCCGATTGAATCGCAGAAATGCTACCATTAAATAAGGCAAAGCTTACAATAAAAATTAACTGGTGGGAATAATCGAGGATTCTGAGCATCTTATGCGTCACGTATACGTGTCGCTCGTGACCAAGGGGTTAATTGTTACCACTTTTTTTAATTATTAATATTCTTCTTATCTAAACTTAACATTACTCTTTCAAAAAAGTACTAAAAATCTAGATAACTGAATTAAGAAAAAAGGCGTCCATCGGCAACACTGACTAGCTTTAAAACTCACAAATTATATGTCTAATTGGTCCATGCCTGTTATTTTATTCAGAAAATCTTCCTATTTTCATTGTTCCGTAGAATAATAACGTGTGAATTTAAAATAGTATGCAGTAATACCTTGGTTTCCGTTGACTTCGGCTATCGTCGGTTTTGGTTTTCGTCGTTTTTTTCCGCGAAAAATTTGTTTTGATTTTCGTCGATTGCATCGGATTTCGTTTATTTCCTGTGTATTTTTACGCTTTTTTTATTGATTGCAAGTGCTCCATCATGGACACAAAGAAAGTTTCTTATAAGTAATTTGTTTAATGATACTGTCTTCCCCCATTTTAGGCAAATCTTAAAGAGGCGGTAGAAACAGATCACTTTGGACAGCTGTTTTGAGTGACATAGGTCCTCTGACTCTGAAAGCTTCCTACTGACAAAGAACCAAAAAGGGAAGTGACCCAGATACAGTGCCTTGTTACCATACAGTTACCATACGCTAAGAACACTATATAAATTTCTTGTTGTTTTTAGTATTAAACGCTATACTTATTTTCTATAAAATATGTTTTTGATTAATTGGATTTACATAGATTCATATGCATATAATTGACTCGGTTTTTGTCAGTTTCGGATTTCGCCTATTGTTTTCGGACGTATTATCGACGAAAACCGAAGTATCACTGTATTAAGTAAGTAGGCAAATGAAAACTGTATCCAGAAAATATTTAGATATCGAAATAGAAGTCTTCATATAAAAGAATTTTGAATACTTTCAAGTTATACACAATAATTTGGATTTTTTATTTGACAGAAAACATTCCAAATTATAGAACAGTTTTCATAAGTGTAATGATAGAAAGAAAATCGCTTATAAAAGAAAATGAAACCTTGTTATTTTTTCTGAAGAATCTTACAAATAAAAAAACGCCTGAGGACATACCAAAGAATAACACAAAACATTATTATTATTCTACGATCGTAGTGCCGTTATTGATTAAAGGTGTCCCTTCTGTGGCAAACTCTCTTTAAAGGAACTTCACTGTTATGTGTTGATTGATCTTCGTGTTCAGAGAGTCTCCCTTTTTTGCGATAAAAGAATAATGCATGAACAATATTTAGCATAAAATTAAAAAAACCGATTATTTACACCGATAAATTAACTCAAATAATTTCAGACTTATCTCTTTTGTAAAATATTTACATTAACAGTATGCGAATTAATATCTTAATATTAAAGATTATTCAACTTTAGACAGACAAAAATCTAAAAGACAACAGGGAGATATTTCCATATTATTGCATTATAATGTAATCAAAATTAAAAATAAAATGATAATTCATTAAATTTTGAAAACTAGCTAGTAAGATAAGAAAACATTAGCAATGTTCTTTTTTAGTTAATTTAATTTTCTATATATAAATAGCTATTAAAGCTAACATTAAAAAAAAGAATAAACAATATAAATTCAAAACTACTGCGTAAGATTTAAATGTTCCTAATTTTTAATTCTGCACTCCCAATTTCATCATGATTTACAGTATATTAATATATATATATTTCCTGATATATTTCTCAACGCATACTATTATTTTAATAAAATATTAATTTCTATTCTTGAAAACTATGCCTTCTTTCGTTAACTCATAATATATAATAAAATAATTTCGGAAATCATATTCAGCGAGCATTTTAAAATAACATAGTTAAAAATATATACGTTTTCTGGTAAAGAGGTGACTTATCATAAGAATTATTTTACCCTGTATTTTGTTATTGTTCAACTTGAATGTTTTATGGTTTTTCTTGAAGTGCTTATCATAAAAAGCCAAGTACCTTTGAAACTGACAAATTACACGTAAAAGTAGCCCTAATAGTGTCTGCAATAACTCCATATCTGATACACTTTTGGATATGAAAATTTAAACAGACATTAAAAGAGATATACACGAAGGGCTAATGTTCTAAAAAAGAGTCCAGATGCATATAAAGTTTTTAATTGAATCTGAAATGTAATGCTTTTTTAATAAATGAGTTTATGTTACATATCTTGCATAATTGAATTATCACGGTGAGCCAATTTATATTTATTCAGTAGACATATAATATGAGTCTAAAATTATTAACACCGGAAAAAAACATAAAAATTTATTATTAAGATGATATAAAATTTAAATTAATTTTTAAGATTAAATTATACGTTAATAATATAAAAAGAACTCAAAATGTTTACCACATACTTCCCTTCTAAAGCAAATTTTTACATTTAAAATGTTCCTAATGATTTAAATTTTCATATAAATTGTTAAAAAGCTGATTTTGTGACACTTTAAGAGATACCCGATCCTGTTAGCATTTTTTAAAAAATATTTTATATTAAATTTTGTGACATAATTTTTCCCTTTGTTTGTTTAATAAATTTTGCTTACGAATCCTTTATATCGCATTTAATTTTGTCAGCATTCCATAAAGATTAGAGTACAAAATTATTACGAAATACAGTAGAACCTTCATAAGTTGACCACCCAAGGGACTGTAACTAAGTGGTCAACATGCGGAGGTGGTCAACT
The DNA here is from genome assembly GCA_963931845.1 of Maratus michaelseni. Classification (NCBI taxonomy): domain Eukaryota; kingdom Metazoa; phylum Arthropoda; class Arachnida; order Araneae; family Salticidae; genus Maratus; species Maratus michaelseni. Next base: position 171,841,838 of record OZ007594.1, on the reverse strand, counting down.
TAGAGAATTTTTAGAAAATATTTAGTACAATATTAGAAAAAATGTAGTAAACGTTTTTAGTATTTTTTAAGGAAAAATTTAGAAAAAAATTAGCACTTACTCATTTTTATTTTTACTGAAGTACAGCACATTTTTACAATTTTTGAAAGAATAATTAAATTTTTGTTTGAGACCTCTTTTTGTTCATTAGGTAATTAACTGCAAAAAACACTTTCACAGTTTACAAGTCAATTAAGCATGCTTGGGTATTTTTCTACAGCGAAATCTTTAAGTTGCTCCATCATGCGCTTTACATCATCTTCCTTCAGAGTTGGGTCTTTTTCAATTTCGTCGTCACTTGGATCATCATCCTCTTCGCCATCCATTTCTTGTACCTTAGAGTCCTCGCTGTGCTTAGTTGCAGAGAATATCTCATTGAAGATTGTCTATGGGTCTGGTTCAACACATGTGACTAACTCGTCGTCCATGGTAACATAATCTTCAAAATCAACTCCATAGAAAACTGGCAAGGGAGATAGAGGAAGCCCATCCTCTTGCTCCGATGTTGTAACTGTAACAAATCCAGCTTTCTTGAAGCAGTTCTAAATCGTGGTTTCCGTAATTTTATTCCAAGCAGAATTAATCCAATGAACAGCATTCAAAGCATTTACTGACGCAGCTGTTGACGATGCCAATGCAGAAGGACCGCAGGTTTGTTCTGTAATGATCACTCATTCCAGAAGTTGAGCTCTGTAGTGCACTTTGAAGGACTGAATAATGCCTTGATCTAAGGGTTGGGTTTTGAAATTGTGTGTGGAGGCAAAATTTTTAGCTTCACATTTGTGAGATTATTCCCTTTCGGTGTGCTGGGGCAGTTGTCCACGGTAAGTAGAATAGACCACTCATTTTTCCTCCTTTCTGCGTCAATTCCTCTAACCCACTCTTCGAACAAAGCACTGGTCATCCAAGCGGATCTATTCGCTTTCGAAAAACAGGCAGGTATTCAGGTTTTACATTTTTAAATGCACGAGGTTTTGCGGATTTGCCGATCACCGTAGGCTTCAATTTTTCTCCAGTTATTCTAGCACATAGAAGAACAGTAAAACGCTGTTTTGAAAGTTTTCCTCTTTTGCAAGTGTCATCCTTCATTACTAGACTTCTATCAGGCATTGCTTTAAAGAAGAGACCGCACTCCTCAGCATTAAAGATGTCCTCTTCTTTAAAACTTTTATCAAACTCTGGGAATTTTCAATAAACTTCTCCACCACTTCAGCTGAAACCTCATTCGATTCCCCACACAAAACTTTTTGAGAAATCTCTTATTGTAGTTTGAATTTTTCAAGCCAACCTACTGACGCTTGGAAGTCCTCTATTTCAAATTCTTTTGCAAATTTTTTTGCTACTTCCTCAAGCATAAGGAAAGGGCACCTGACGTCACTGTTGGTTAGTAAGAAAAACCTGTTCGTTCGTTACGATTCCTACTGTGTACATAAGATGGGGAGATTTGATTGGTCTACGTTAAACTGGTTTATAATTTGATTGCCCTACTTCGCCACGATGATTCCTGCAAATCATAGCTACTACAAAAATGCAGTGGTAGATTGGTTGATGGAACTGTTTGTTTGTAAACATGCCCTTTCCTCATAGGTCCCGGTATTCTTGCATTGATTGATCTCATCTCTTTAAACCAACGAAACGTGGCTTCGTTCACAGCGTCGAGGTACGTTTTTTTGCGTTTTCTTTGGAGTCCCCCGTTTTCGGAAGAATACGGGGATTTCTTTCCAGATATTCTTCCTTGCGTTTTAAAATGTTGCTCACAGTTGGCCTGCTCACATCAAATTTTTCCGCCGTCTTTTTTTGGCTGCTGCTTTCCAGAAAATTAAGAAGATCCACTTTCTCCTTTAATTTAAGTGTTTTAGAGCTTTTCTTTGCGCCATTTTTAAGGAAAATTCGCAAATAAACAACCGGTCCCGTCATGACGCGACATGCAGAGAAAAAGAACGGTATGTGTTTCACATGTGAGTGATACACGTTGTTTTCCAATTCTGCGTATAGCTACACCGCTACGCACATCATCTACTCCCCTGACATTTTTCAACAGATTCCAGGAATTCTGTCATTACCCTCTCATTGTATCATACTGGGAGTGAACAATGAATGGAGCACCACAAGGGGGGCGAGTGTTGCTCAGATAAGCCAAATGACTGATAAAGAAATTCCTGGAAACCAGATAGAGAACAAACGGAGGAAAAATCAAATTCGAGAAAACATCTGTGGTCAAGTTACAGAGAGTAAAACCTACTAAAAAGTGGCCAACATACAACTTACGGAGGTGGCCAACATAGAGAGGTAAATCTCCATTGAAAATACGTTGTGACCATTCAAACTAATAAATTTCGGTCAACATAGAGAGGTGGTCAACGTAGAGAGATGGTCAACTTTGGAGGTTTTACTGTAGTAATAGAGCTGCGATAAAGCAACAAAACTAGCAATGCTGCTATTAACCTTACATTTTCAAATGCCTCACGTCACGTGTGTTGTCCTAGTTCTACTTCTTCCTTGCGAAAAGAATGAGGATGCACTCTCTACATATAGAATACTTAATCTGATTTTTTTTATTTTCTTTTTATTTGCGAGATTTTGATTATTATGCTGAATTTGGAGGTATGCGATTAAAATGATTTTTATAAAACTTTAAATACTAAGTGAAATTTTATTTTTTCTCCTAATTGGTTTACACTACCCTATGAACTACGCAATGCTACGTTTCCTTATGTATTTAACTCCAGCATTTGAACTCGCAGAAACAGTAATAACTTTCAAACCGGAGCTCTGCTTATAATTTACATTTCATAATGCCGCGCGGAGACAAAATTATAACCTCCCACATATAGTAACCGATAGAACGTCACTATTCGACAGTGGGTGCAGAAATCTTCACACAATTCCTACTCTATAAATAATTTCTATTTACTTACTACTTTTTTTTTTGTTTATTTGTTTATTTGTTTTGTTCTTATGATGATTCAAACACATCGTTAAATGATAACGGTTTGACGCAGACTCTTTCCGTTGAGGATCGGTTCGGATCGGGCTGAGTCTAACTTTGTATGATTCGTTTCGTTTTCGTGTTGGATTTTGATTCTTTTAGGTACTTTTGGTAACCCGTTTATTAAAATAAAGTTTACAATATTGTTTCAGATAGAAAATCCATATATTTTATTATAAATTATTATAATATTTTATTTTTCTGTATATAAGATACTATAGCGATATAGGTAATAGCGATATAATTATAAAGTGTTTTTACATAATTACATTAAAATATAAATTAACATCCTTTGATTTTGGAACGACTTCGTATTTAAGTATGGCATGTTAAAGATCGAGTTTCTAGTCCAATATTTTATTTTCGTTTTCGTATTGGGTTTTGGGTTAATTTCATGTAGACATTTTGGGATATATTCCTACCTGTACATGACTGTAATGTGAATAGAAAAAATTATTGGCACAAAAATATGAAGAACATATGCAATCCATTTTAATTTTTTTTCTTAAAAATTACTTCTTTAATTCGAGTAGCATGTTTAAAAGTAACGTAATGTAAAATATGTTTTAAGTGTGATCTGTTACATAAACAATTTTTGGGTAACTCTTCATTCTAAATTTAAATTTATGAGCCTGTAGATGTCAGACGTGTAATCGAATCACAAGAAAAAAAGATTGAAGGAAAAACAAACTGTATCTATAAATACCATCGAAATTGGAGCAAATATGAGCCTAATGCTTACAGGTAGTTAATTTCTGCCTATTAAAACTACATATGAAATATAGTTAAAGTTTAATATAGAAAAAATGTACGTACCGTATATACCATCGTATAACACGTATCTATGAATTGACACAGTATATTTTTATTTTTTGCACATTCACCTTAATAACATTAGACCAATTATATCTAACATATGTGTATGACTAAATCTGTATGTCCATATTTGTAAGCAAAATACATAGATTAGACCAAATATATCTAAAAATGTCATTGAAATTGGAGCATCCTTTAGCCTAATGCTTATATCTAACTGGTAGTCAATCTTTGCTTAATCAAACTACATATGAAGTAGAGCTAAATTTGGGGGAAATCACGTTGAGCAGCCTGAAAATGACAATAATTAAACCAATGCGAAAAACTCTGTAGTTTGAAAACCAATTAATGAAATACAACAATTTTTTCTATAAATTTACACATTTTTGTAGTTAAACAAAGACACTAAAATTTTATACATTTAGCAATATTAATTAATTAAATGATATCGACAAAAATGACTTCTTAAAAATATAAATACTAAAATATGCATTTTACGCACAAGATAGAAAAAAATTCTACACCTGACACATACTTAATATTTCATTTATTTTTACTTATATTTCTATATTTTACACTGAACCTAAATTTGAAAGTATATTGAAATTCATTAGCCTAATTAACGGCTTTTATAATAATATTCACTAAATTGACCAAAAATTTAAAATTTAATTTTTCAATACTGAATTTTCTATGGCAAAAATCGGACTAAATTTAGGTTCAGCATAAAAGTATATACGAAAATTAATTATACGCAAAATTTCAAGGTTCTATGATAATTAGTTTTTTAATGAGAGTGCGCGCAATGCCATAAAACACTGTTTTGAGAAAAGGGCTTTAAAGGTAACTTTATAGCATGACAGGAAATGACTTTTTACAAGATATATTTAGCTATAACTTCTGTTTGGAATTTTTGTAAAATTCTTTTTGCAGTGTATTTGTAACATTTCAAGGCATCCATGCTAATTTTTTTGAAAAATCGATTTTTTTAAATCTTTAACGTGATCTCCCCCCTTAATATAGAAAGACAAAATTTATGTACCGTATATACCGTCGTATAAAGCGCACCTACGATTTGGGGTAATATTTCTCTATTTTTACGTATAAACACATTATTACGCGTTCTTCCATTCTCTCAAAGAAACTTTCATCCGATATGTACTCATAAATACAATAAAGAGCATTAAAAAGAATCAAAACTATTACAAACATAAAAAAAACTAAGAAAATGGATAGTGAGGATGAAAGTTATTATTCGAATAATCATGTCTTCTTCTCTGGTTCATCAATTAGACAAGAAAGAAAAATCATGCGTCAAGCATAGAGTATGTAACACTTTCCAACGCTTCCAGAATAATTTTACAAATCATTACCGTTTATAAGCTAAAATATAATATCTAAGTAAACAATTTGGTAAACCCATAACATATTTAAAAACGTAATTTCAGGAATTTTCAACATATATTTCCAACATATACAGTATTCGGAAAAATATCCGAATACTTTTATTCAGCCCTGTATATGATCTATAGATTTGTATATATACTACATAGGATGCTAAATTTTAGTTTAGTTAGGAAACGCGTAGCACAGTTTAAAATTCTCCTTCTGTAGTTTCTGTCAATAAACGGAAATGCGTTCGCGAACTTTTGTGCTCACCTGTATATGATCTACAGAATTTATACACACCAAGTAATAGACAAAAAGTGAGTTAAATTTAAAATCGCGTTCAGCAACTTAAAACGCACTTCCAGGAATTATTGTTAACAGACAGTAGAGAATTCTTTTGTGTGTCCCTGTAAATGAACGATGACTGCTATACACAGAATATTCTGTAGTAAGCCTCTTGTAATGCACCTTAGGGATATATATAAATTTCAATGCGTTTAAAATAGTGAAACATTATTTAATTAAACCGCAAACGATTTTTCTCCATAGACGTAATGTAACGTAATTATTTTGACTGCCCCTGTAAGTTAACTATAAGTGCTATGCACACCCTATTCCGTATTAAGCTTCTTGTAATGCACCTTAGTGATATATATCAATTACAATGTCTTTGAAATTGTGTAACATTATTAAAATAAACCGCAAATGATTTTTCTCCATAGACCGTAATGTAACGGAACTAGCTGGCTTCGCCCGCCAGCGGGCCCCTAATTTACATCGGTGCCTCGAAACTTTTGTATTCTCCGGCTCGCATCCCCTCGATCCAAACGAACCTCCGACCCGGGTCCCCGATGCCTTCGGCACCGTATACCGGTCGTGCTACAAACGCACCGGATAATCCCTTAAATTGCACATAGAATAGTATAAACCTCTAACTGAACGAACCTCCGGCTCCGAAACTCTCAGATATAACCTTCGTAATATCATTTCCAATCCTTCAAACTCTCAAAAGTTAAAAGAGAATTATAATATTCTCAATAAAAATTTCTCTTTCATTACGAAAGAATTTAAAAAAAAAAAATTGACTGAACTGACCATTGACTTTCTGAACTAAAATACCATAAATTTAGGACATCATGAACTTAGTGTACTTCGAAAATATTTTATATTTAACTTTCAATTTACAAAAAATTGTTACTTTTTACATTATTTATAACCTTTTATATTTTATTATTGTTATGTAATTATATTCATTGTTTCAAATCTAATAAACAGGCGCCTCCTGCGGTGGGAGTTGGAACGGATGGGTGCTATCGGTGTCGGGTAGCGTTTATTTTTCCCCTCGTGGAATTATTGTTCCTATACCTCACGGGTGGCTGTCCACGAGTGGGTGATTTCGGTCCCCGCTGCCTGCGTTACCTTATAGCAGTCGTGCTGCGCACGCGCTGCAGTATACGTTAGTTCCACCTTCCGCCACCAGGTGGCGCAATCCGTTTATATGATCATAACTGAAATCGTTAAGACTTTCGATGTCGAGTCGAATGAGCCATACCCCGTCGTTTTCATGCCCGTAGAACCGAAGATAGGAAAGCGTCCCCTGGTGGTGAAAAAACAAAATAAAATCGGTAAGCTCTATCAATGTCGAGCCATACCCCGTCGTGATCCTTCCCATAGAAACAGAGATAGGAAAGCGCCCCCTGGTGGTGAGAGTCGGAGCAAAAATTGATAAGCTGTAGTATCCTCCATCGACGTTGAGTCGAATGAGCCATACCCCGTCGTGATCCGGGCAATAGAAACCCGCTGTATAGCATTCGTGCTGTGCACGCGCTGAAGTATACGTTAGTTCCACCTTCCACCGCCAGGTGGCGCAAACTGTTTATACGATCATAACTGAAATCATTCAGGCTTTCGATGTCGAGTCAAATGAGCCATACCCCGTCGTAATCCGGACCATAGAAACAGAGATAATAAAACGCTCCCTGGTGGTGAAAAACGAACTAAAACCGATAAGCTCTAGTATCCTCTAACGATGTCGAGTCGATTGAGCCAAACCGCGTCGTGATGTGACCCATAGAACCCGAGTTGGCTGAAAAATCCTTTGATTACACCTTCCACCACCAGGGGGCGGAATGTGTTCTATACGAATGTTATAGACCCAGCTAAAAATGAACTGCAGAAAATCTGCAAAAAAAATGCAGTTGAGAAACTGCGGTGATTTGGCCAATTCGACTACAGTTTTTTTTAAGTCGATACAACTGCAAAATTACTGCAGTAATTTTGCAGTTGAATCGACTTCAAAAATTCTGCAGTAATTTTGCAGTTGTATCGACTTCAAAAATTCTGCAGTAATTTTGTAGTTGTATCAACCTCAAAAATTCTGCAGTAATTTTGTAGTTGTATCAACCTCAAAAATTCTGCAGTAATTTTGTAGTTGTATCAACCTCAAAAATTCTGCAGTAATTTTGTAGTTGTATCAACCTAAAAAATTCTGTAGTGGAATCGGCCAAATCACCGCAGTTTCCCAACTGCATTTTTTCTGCAGATTTTCTGTAGTTTCCCAACAGCATTTTTTCTGCAGATTCTCTGTAGTTTCTCACCTGCATTTTTTTTTGCAAATTTTCTGTAGTTCATTAAAATAGAGAACCTCGTTTCTCTTAAGTGACGTCTGAATATTTCTGTTGTTTTTACAGACACCCTTGGCGTAATCAATGTTTATTTTTGTTTACCAATACTTTCTTTAAAACAAAACAATAAATATTACAAATAATATAGAGAAAATTCATTGGCTGTTTTTAGACTCTCAACTTGTATATTTTAGGAGCAAAATGGAAGTGATTACCCCCCCCCCCCTCTAGAATTCTGCAGTTAATTTAACTAGCTGGTAAACTCTCCCCATTTCTCCGGCTCCTCATTTGGCTAATTTTCAATTAAACACTCCCAGTTGTATACATACATGTTACTTTCACAATTTATATAAAAATCTGTTGTCCCCCCCCCCCCCAAAATTTTTTTTTTTTCTTTGTAGCTTGTGAGAATATATATATATATATATATATATATATATATATATATATATGCGAAAGGGATTGAAAATTTTTAATCTCATAAGCAATTCATAATGAAGTCTATTGTGGCAGATTTAGATGATAATTTTAAATATTAAATGTAGGGGAGACTGGTACGCAGTGGAACATTTTTTCAGTTAAAAATTATGTTCTCTTTAATGCACAAACTGATCTGCATGAAAATATTTTTGAATATTCCTTAAACATTTATACATTTATCATAATTTTCTCATAACATAGTTTTCAATATTTTTCAAAAAAAAATTTTATATGCATCCATAAAGTGGACCACTGTGCCCCACTTCTGGGGCACAGTGGACCGCTATTAGGTATTATCTGAAATACAATATGTCTATTTTTCATTAATCTAAGTCTTTTTTATTTTCCCTTTACCTGCAAAATAACATAGTAATATAAATTTACAAGTAACATTTTGAAACAAAAACAAAATGAATTATATTTTGAAAATAATAACAGATTAATACAGGAACAATTGCACTTTAGTTGAAGTTATTACTTAAGTACAAAAAAATCAGCGCACATTAAAATTTGCAAATGAAATTCCAAAATACTTAAGAGTAAGATTGAGCCTGGAATTTTCCTGAAATACTTTTGGGTCTGGGAGCAATATTATGACATCATTGACAACAATAGATTCATCTACAGTTTCGGGAAAAATAAACTGATTTCCATTCAATTTGCATCTCATGAATCTTACTTGAATAGAATCATAAAAAATTTAGACTACAGTTATATTTATCAAAGGCAGTATATACAAAACAAAATATTTCTTACTATATTATATAAATTGTCATTTTTCTTTGTTTACTTTATTTTACAGTTAAATAACTTTTTTTGGAACAGATGTGTTACTATCACGCTAAAATGTAAACAAAAGATTGGCGACTGTTTGTTTGGCGCGATTTCCAAGACTGCGCCAAACGAATAACTTAATACAATGGCTAGGTTGCCATTAAAGAAAAAAATCCCCTAAATTAGGCGACTTTTTTCTTTTTTTTAACCGATATTTTTTTTTTTTTTTTAGCGTGAGTGTAAAGCATCTAAGCCCTTTTTTTAAACAATATTTCTTTATAGTAAATAAGCAATTATTAAATATTTTGAACATTCTGCATTACAGGAGCAGAGTGGATTGTGGATCACTGTGCCCCAGGAGTGGGTGGTCAACTGTGACCCATGTTGAAGTTCAATAAATAATCATATTAATATTGTTTATAGCTTCCTTTTAAACATATTAACTTTAAAGTTAAATAAAAAAAGGATCTTAGCTTTACAAAAAAGCTGTTTTATCTTATTTATCTACAACCTTTAATTACTAAAAAATTGAAATATGATGATGAAAAATTTTACTTTTAGAAGCTCAAAACAACCAATCAGGATAAAATAGTTCAATCTGAGCTAAACATATTTTCTGAAGGCTATAAATAATCAGTGCAGTGCTGTTGTCTATTAGGATATAAGAGAAGCTTTAAAAAAGTTTAAATAAATAAAATATTAGAGGGTGGTCCACTGTGCCCATAGTTCCAGTGTGTATCAGTCTCCCCTACATGAAATTTAAATGCAAAAATTAATTTTAATTGCAACTAATTTTTCCACAATGTGACTTTCAAATTTGAATATTCTTTCATCTCTTAAAGATAGTATCAATATGTGCCTTGAATATTTATATAATTTTGAATATATAAAATAAATTATACGAAAGGATATATATATATATATATATATGTAAATTTCTAAATTATATACCATTTACTATGAAATAAAATGTATTACATATGTTACAGCTAATAAAAAATAACTGCATAAAATTAATATTAAGAGCAAAACAAATATATGCTTTGCTGTTTTTAAAAAAAAAATGCTAAAATTTACAAAAATTACTCTTACCTGCATCCTGATTTGTCCTTCCAATTTTATCTTGTATGCAATTATGGAGGAAATAAGGTTTAAATTTAAAAAAAACCATTTTATTAACATTTGATGTTTATGCTTTATAATTTACATCGTATTTAAATACCAAATGTATTTACAAATTCTTCTCACATTACACAGCTTTTGCAGCAGAATTTAGCTTGTTTCGAATGGTGGCACGTACAAGTGATACATTTACACCAAACTTGCAGGCAACATGGCCCTGAATATCCATTATCCTGGATCCCATTATCAGAGGAGACCGCGAAAACACTTATATAAGCGAGGTATGCAATTATCCGTTACCGGATTAAGCAGGTACATCAACCGAACATTAACTGAAAAAAAAACCCTGGATGCATGAAACTCACCATACAGCAATCTCTAGAATGCATAAAATTGATTCAAACAGCAGTTAGTAACATATATATGTACGCTTCGCATACATTAACTGAAAAAACGTGGATGTATGAAACTCACCATGCAGCAATCTCGAGAATGCATGAAATTCATACAAACAGCAGTTAGTAACATATTATATATATGTACGCTTTGCCGACATTACCCCCCCCCCCCCAAACAAAAAAACAACAACATCCTGGATGCACGAAACTCACAATACAGCAATCTCTAGAATGCACGAAACTCACAATACAGCAATCTCTAGAATGCACGAAACTCACAATACAGCAATCTCTAGAATGCACGAAACTCACAATACAGCAATCTCTAGAATTCATGAAATTCATTCAAACAGCGGTTAGTAACTTTTATATATATATGTACACTTCACGCACATTAACCGAAAAAAAAAAACCCACAAATTGAATTTCAGAAGAAAAATTGCAAATTTCACCATTCAAGAGTGTAAAAATCCTGAATTTCGTCGATAGTGCGTGTAAAATCATGAATTTTCTCAATCGAGCACGTAAAAATAATGAATTTTGTCGATTGTGCGCAGAAAAATAATGAATTTTGTTGATCGGCTACGTAAAAAAACTTCGCCATTCGGGAGTGTAAAAATCCTGAATTTCATCGATCAAATGCATAAAAATCACGAATCTCATCGATGGGCCGTGTAAAAATCATGATTTTTAGCGATCGAGTGAGTAAAAATCATGAATTTTATCGATCGGCGTGTAAAAATCATATGTATTTCGTCGATTGGCTACGTAAAAATAAAATTTCGTCATTCGAGAGTGTAAAAATCTTGAATTTCGTCGATTGAACGCATAAAAATAATGTTGTCGATCGAAAGCGTAAAAATCACAAATTTCAGCAATAAAGTGCAGAAAAAATCTGAATTTCGTCAATCAGCCGTGGTAAAATCCTGAATTTAATCGATCGGACGCGGTAAAATCATAAATTTCAGCGGTCGGGTGAAGAAAAATCATGAATTTCAGCGATCTGATAAAAAAAAAAAAAAAAAAAAAAAGAATTGTGGCAATTGGACACGGAAAAATCACAAATTTCGGTGATCAGGTGCGGAAAAATCATGAATTTTGGTGATCGGATGCAGAAAAATCGTGAATTTCATCGATCGTAATTGGAAAAATCATAAATTTTGGTAGTCAGGGGCGGAAAAACCAGGAATTTTCGTGATCGGGTGCAGAAAATTCATAAATTTCAGTGATCAAATGCGGAAAAATCATTAATTTCGGTGATCGGGTGTGGGAAAAATCATGAATTTTGTCGATCGAAAGCGTAAAAATCACAAATTTCAGCGATCAAGTGTGGAAAAATCCTGAATTTCGTCAATCAGACGCGGTAAAATCCTGAATTTAATCGATCGGATGCAGTAAAATCATAAATTTTGGCGGTCAGGTGAAGAAAAATCATAAATTTCGGCGATCTGATGCAAAAAAAAAAAAAATCAAGAACTGCGGCAATCGGGCGCAGAAAAATTACAAATTTCTGTGGTCAGGTGCAGAAAAATCATGAATTTCAGCAATCAGACGCAAAAAAATCAAGAAATTTGGCCGTCGATTGTGGAAAAATCATTAATTTCATCGATCGGACGCTGTAAAATCATAAATTTCGGCGTTCGAGTGCAGAAAAATTATGGAATTAGGCGATCAGACGCGAAAAAATCAATTTTGGTGATCGGGCACGGAAAAATAAAAACTTTCGGCGATCGGGTGTGGAAAAATCATGAATTTCGTCGAACGGGCGTGGAAAAATCGCTAATTTTAGGGAAAAAAGTTAAACAGAAAATCCTGCATTTGGCCGGTACTTTCCATGTTTTTAGTCGCCAGTTTTTCAAGTTTAATCGACGAGTGGCGACTGGCGAGTGCTTATTTTCACCTTTACTCTGAACCTGTTTACGTTTTACATGCGACTCTCGGCATTGAGCAATAAGTGACAGCGTTCATCCATTATTTTCCGCAATTCGCTAACTTTGTTAATATAATAATTAACACCGTAATTCATTTTTTAAATGTTTATACATAGCCATAAGATAGCTAAAAATATGTACCGACAGACACTTCTTCAAAACTGGTTTCTCTTAAAAAAATTAGATAGATTCAACGTATTTATAAAAGCCTTACTAGAAAAAATATATTCATAGGATATTTGTATTTTCAAAGTTTTGTTCATATTATCTTATTTTAAACTTTTCTTTAATAGTGATGGAGTTAATTTAGAGTTTGTTATTGTGAATTCAAATAACTCATATTTATTACAAAATTAAATTAAATATTTGAGCCTTTTATCAGTACAATTAAATTTATAATATTGTTTGGGTTGATCTTGACTGTACTTAGCCTGTGTGTCAATATTAGTGTCAATCCAATTAATGATTTCTCAAGGTTTTTACATATATTTTCAATTGCTTTTAATCAAAGTTTATAAATAATATACCAGGAGGAAAATAACTTTATAAAAATTATGATTTAAAGTAATGTAAACAGAACACGATCGGAATTGGAGTTGAGTTGAGTTGGTACTATTTTAATTATTGTCCTCTTGAATGATATGTTACATGAAATGCGATTAAAAGCTTTTTCTTTTTTTTCCAAGATAGTTTGCCAAATTGGTATGTTACAGATGTCAGTTAACATTTTTCAATTAATAACAAAATATTTGTTGCTATATTTTTATACTTGATAGCAGGGGTGTAAAAATCCAGTCGCCAATGGGTAGATTACTACCACTAAATTTTTAGTATTGTTCGACTAATAAGAATACTGATAAAATTTAGTTGAAGTATAATAATAAAATTTAGCCGAAGAATACTAATAAAATTTAGTGGTGAGAATCGGCCCACTGACTCCTAGATTTTTACACCCCAGCTTGATAGCTTATTTTTAAATTTTGTATGCTGTTACTTGTTTGTAATAATAAAAACTTTGGATTTAAAGAAAATATTTTTTTTTTAACTTATTTATCCATTGAACACCATAAAACACATTTCAGGATTCATTTTCTGCATTTTTTATTACAAAATAATGTAAAATTAATACAAGAAAAAACATCTAGTGACCAAAATTTATCAAATTATAAAGCATGTATGACATGATAATAATACTATATGTGTTTTACATTTCGTGATTTATCGGCATAATCGTAATTGTAGGGGCAACAAACTTTAAATTAACTCCATCGCTATTACAGTATTAAAAAAAAAAAAAGTCTAAAATAAGACAATATGGACGACACATTGACAATACAAATCTCCTCCGAAATAATTTTTTTTGGCAAGACAACGTGGTACTTTATAAATACGTTGAATGTATCTAATTTTTTAATCTATCTAGATTTGTAGAGGTGTCTGTCGGTACATATTTTTAGCCATCTTATGGCTATATATAAACATTTAAAAAATTACGGCATTAATTATTATATTAACAAAGCTAGCGAATTACAGAAAATAATATACGAACGCTTGCACTTACCGCCATCGCCGTCAAAATGTAAACAGAACACGATCGGAATTGGAGTTGAGTTGAGTAGTAGTGTTTCTTCACATAATTGGAGACAGAAATGCCGGGTCAGTTACGAAAAAAAAAAATAAATGTTAAGGAGATTTACATTTTTCATTTGTTTTTTGAAGTAAAATTTTATTGAAAACTGGAACTCATGCCTGTAGTTAATAAGTGGAAAGGCCATTTCCCCTCTCTCGATTTTGAAATTTAAATAACTAAATAACTAAAATAAATAATAAAATAAAAATAAAAAATAACTTAAAATAAAAGAACTAAGAATTTTTCGTTGTGTGTAGGGTGTGTATGTGTGGGGGGGGGGAGGGGGGTGTTCAATTACTACTTTCTTCCTGAATTTTAAAGTTTAAGTAACTAAAATTACGTTTTCTCCGATTTTGAACAGCATAATAAAATTGGTTCTTTTCGAGTAACTTAAAAGAGGAACTAAGAATTTTCCGTTGGAGGGGGAGGGGGGGGGGCGTCATTAACCCTCCCTGGATTTTGAAATTTTATTTAATTTTTTATTTTGACCGATTTTGTAAAACAGTAAATTTATTCTTTTTTCGAGTAATTTAAAGTAATTAAACACTAAGAGAAAGTACAAATTTCCCGTTGGGGGTGAAGGGCGGACTTTCCCCCTTAAATTCCCCATGAAAGTTATTTATTTATTATTTTTTATATTTATGTGTTAAAAATTTATCTCCAAAGGGGAGGTTGAAAGCAATGTCCGCTGCTTAACTCGCTGTTCCTCGCTTAAACTTAAAAGAGGAACTAAGAATTTTCCGTTGGAAGGGGGGGGGGGCGTCATTAACCCTCCCTGGATTTTGAAATTTTATTTAATTTTTTATTTTGACCGATTTTGGAAAACAGTAAATTTATTCTTTTTTCGAGTAATTTAAAGTAATTAAACACTAGAGAAAGTACAAATTTCCCGTTGGGGGGAAGGGCGGACTTTCCCCCTTAAATTCCCCATGAAAGTTATTTATTTATTATGTTTTATATTTATTTGTTAAAAATTTATCTCAAAATGGTTGGTTCAAAGCAGTGTTCGCCACCCCTCGCCCTCCCCCACCCCCGCCCGAGGATTTTGATTTTGGTTCAATTTAGTCCCATTAAACTAAAAGTCTTGAAAACAGTGTTAATTATTAATAACAGAGTAAATACGCAATATTGTCATAAACTGAAAAACTTTAATATTGCTTAGCTTTTGAAACTGCAGATAAATTGCTGAAAATATCTCACAAACTTACTAAAATTAAGTTCTGTAAAATTACCTTAGAGTAACTGCACTTATACTGCAGATACATCTGAAAATATAATACTGAATTAATGACTGTAAAATTACTTCAAATTTACTACAGTTTTACTACAGATGTAAAGTCTGATTATTTTTTTAATTTATGATTATAACATAACTTCACGTAAACTGCAGTTTTTTTGCAGATAAAAGCTCACAGTATTTTTGAAATATATTACTGCAAAATTACTTCACATTAACTGCAAAATAACTGAAGTATTTTTACAGTCGAGATTGCACTACAGAAAATCTACAGTTGACTGTAGAAAAACTTTAAAAATACTTCACTTCTGTAGAAAAACTGCAGTTCATTTTTAGCTGGGGAGGGTCCTTATTACTTTAATTCTGATGTTTGGAATCAGTTTGGGGGAAATTCGTAACATAGTTTCTGAGTTATAGAAACGGACCACAGTTAAGATAAAAAAACTTAAAAGGGTGGGGGGGGCGAGGACACTGCTTTTCCTTAAACAACTGAATTAGACTGCCGGGGAAAAAAAATGTGATGTCTTAATTACATAAACCGTACGGATTCGATAACGGGCGAAGCCCGCTTTTTACTAATCGAAAATAGTGGTTATTTTTCTATACATATAAACAATCAAACGTTTAAAAATGTTAAATTTGTTGAAATGGAATTGGTTTCCGCAAAAATAATACAAATGTACAAATATGTCTTAATTACAGCAACCGTACCGATTTGATAACGGGCGAAGCCCGCTTTTCCTTATCATAATATCTGGTTGCGACTCTAAAAGAAAAACGTAATATACTCGTCATGCAGTTTTTGGACGCGGCCTACTTCTTAAAATCGTAATATATAGCGGGCGCTGTGATGGAAATCTTTCTTTTGCGTTAATTATACGAATGTTGATTAATTATACAATTAAATAATATATCGGCTCGTAATCGAGATATGAGAATAATTTTTAGATATTCTGAAAGCAGAATCAATTTTGCGTCGTCCTTCTAAAAAATGCTCCTCGCCTCTTGAAAATCGATCCAGACGATCGTCTGGGCGCGTGTCTGCGTTCTCGCATTCCCGGCACGGAAAGAAATGAAAAATCATTTTTTATCGATCGATTTTTAAAGGATTTTTTCGGTTCTAATTGTAGTACGGAAATGATTTTTCGAATTTATGAAACCGGACGCTGTCCTGCTTCCGTCCGTACGACTTCCGAATTTCTGGCCCCCGACTTCCGGAGATATGGGTCGGACCTGCACTGCGGTTTGGGGCTTAAATTGCTCCCTGGGAACCCGCTGCCTTTTCCTTCCCCGTCCCGAGAGAGACCGGCAACCCCTTTCGGAGGCGAAAATTTGTGGTTTTCCTTTCTTTTCCAAGTTCGGTTTCGGTCGGTAATTAAAACAGTTTCGTCGATTAATAACTCCCCGGGTCCGGGTCGGACACCCGACCCGACCGAAACTTGAGCACCGCGCCTTTTTTCCGAATTTTTCGGTCCGCGTCCGCCGTCGGTGCGTCGATTAGTCCCGGAGCCTTTGCGTGTACAGAGGGGAATGCACAGACAGACAGAAACACACACAGACGTATACGAACATTAATAATAATAGATTCTTTGGAGTGTCCCTGAAAAAAAACTATAAGTGCTACACACTTCAGTTAAAATAGGGAACATGCTTTAGATAACGACAATAACATATAAAAATTGCAGGGCAATCCGAGCATATTTATGGGAGTTAGAGCACGGCCAGACGGTAGACGGCCATACAAACCAAAGTCATAAACACTTTTTAACTAGGTTGGAAAGTGTTAAAAACGTCAATTCTTATGCTTAATATTTAAACTTTCATTTTGAAAACAGGCGTATAACGCGCAACTTTAAAATTTGACCACTTTGCTCGTTTCAAAAGTGCATGTTACACGCCGGAATATACTAGAATATTAAAATTAAGGTAAAAAAATTAATGTCAGACAATTTAATGTATACACAATTACAAATAAATATGTAATATTCACACGGATTACGCTAATAAAATTAAAATATAAAATGCATTAAAAGTAATTTAAAAGCCCACCTGAAGAAACAGAACATACTATTTTTTTATACAATTTTAACGAGCATGCGTACATCCTTATATATTTTTTTTTATTCTCGCATATTTTGCTGAATATAGTAATAGATGTAGAATAAAAGCGAAAGTGCTAACGAATTTGTTTATTGTGATGTCAGGTAAACCTTAGTGACAACACAATATTCAGCATATCTTGACTAAAAGTTTGGAATTTTTCTAACTATTTCAATAATTCACTAATATACGGAAAGTTTTATTTTACCACTATTCATAAAAATAATATTTTCAACGGTAAGTTAATAAGCCTATATATCTGCAATATTGTCATTTGTATTGCGAATATTTCCAACATAACCTCCTCAGACCCCGTGTATCCTATAGGATACACATCTTTACATTTTTTTTTCATGTATAAAAATAAGGTTTAAAAAAGAGAAATTGGTATGCATGGAACCTAACAGATGGCAACACTAATGTAAAATAGCAATTTGATTCTTAGAGCGTTCTTTTGGCGGGATATGTGTTATTTCAAAATGGCTTGCAGCAAAAATGTTAGCAGTTTACTTCGGAAAAAAGATAAGCATTATTATTTAAAAAATAATTAACCTTGTAAGCTTTATTTATGAAATAAATTAAAATCAGATGAATGATGTTTATTCTAGTACAAAATATTTTTAAATAATG
This sequence comes from Maratus michaelseni, assembly GCA_963931845.1. NCBI lineage: Eukaryota > Metazoa > Arthropoda > Arachnida > Araneae > Salticidae > Maratus > Maratus michaelseni. The sequence goes on along the minus strand of OZ007594.1, from coordinate 171,823,679 downwards.
TATAATTTTAATAGTATGAACTAGCTTTATATTTGATGTATCCAATAGGATACATCGGGATTGACTCTAACACGTAATGCTAATTTTCTATGTTGTTTAAAAGATACATTGGGACTAAATAACAGTAAAAATGGCATGAATATTTACTATAATGAAAATAAATTAAGGTTATTAAATAACAGGAATGTTTTTAATCAGTGTTGAATTCAAATATTTTTCTCCGGGAGGTATTTCTGCTGCTCGGGGGGGGGATATTGTGAAGTTCCAGGAGGTAAATTGCACTGCACAAATGGATTTTATGTACATTAAAAATCATCAAATCTCAAACCTTCCTGGAAGGACATTTCAATGTTTGGGGGGGGGGGGTAATTCCACCCTGTCCTTCCCCCCTGAATTCACCACTGTTTTTAATAGTGTTGAATTCAAATGTTGTTCTCGTCTGATGGAGGATCTTTTCGGTCTTTACGTTCTTTCTCTTTTTCCGGATGGATCTTTGCAGTTCCAGGGTGATATTTCAGAGATCCGATTTGGAAATTGCAGTTTTGTCCATTAAAAAAAAGCATAAAATCTCAAACCTTCTTGGGGGAACATTTCAGGGGGAAGATGCACGACCACTACCTGAAATCAACACTAATATTTAAGGTTATTTTTACATGTGTAATACGATAAAACATTTTTATTTAAAAAAATGTAGGATTTTCTGAAGCAGAAATTCTTGAATTGTTAGAAGATTCAGATTTTGGATTGTCATCAGACAGTGAGGTGGATGAAGAGATAGCTGAGTTTGTAAGTGATAAACTGACTAGTCAGTCAGTCAGAAGATGAAGATGAAGAAACAGGCGAAAATAATGGTAATAACTCATCAAGAAGAGTGTTTTGGAAACACAAAGATTTTGAGCCTCTACCTCCAGCTCCACAATTTGAACCCGAAGCTGTAAATTACACATGCAAACCTCCTAAAGAATATTTTGAAAAATATTTAGACGATAGTATATTTTCTGAAATATCTGATATGACTAATCGGACATATTTTTTAAAGAAAGGTAAGCAACTAAACACTTCTTTGCATGAAATTAAGATTTTTTTCAGGATATCAGTTGTAATGTCTTCGTATGTACTGGGCAAGGCGTACTAGAGTTGATTTAATTGCATCCAAAATGAATCGTGATAGTTATTTTTTAATTCGCCAGAATCTGAAAGTTGTGGAAGACGATTTAGTGACAGATACAGATTGAAAGAAGGATAAATTTTGGAAAATACGTTCTGTAATTAATTCCGTTCGAAGAAGGTGTTTAACAAACCCACGTTCAAGAACGATTGCAAGTGATGAACAAATGATATATTTTTAGGGGCATACTACTATGAGGCAGTACGTTCGCGTGAAACCAAATCCATGTGCATTAAAAAAATTTGTTGCAACTTACCTGATGGTTTGCGTTTGATTTTTTTCTATACGAGGGAAAAGCGATGCAATCACAGCTAACGGAAGGGAAGATAATCTAGATATTGTAGAGAAAGTACGCTTGTCGGAAAATCTTCCTGAAGGATCGCATATATTTGCAGACCGTTATTTCATGTCAGTTCCTTTACTTGACATATTACATACTAAAGGTTTACAAGGTACAGGTACGATAAGGAAATCAAATATTCCTAAAGCTGCACAATTTTCTTCTGATGCTACGTTAAAAAAACTGGAAGGGGTTCTATGGACCAATTTATAAGAAATGTTCAAATTGCACTAGTAAAGTGGTTTGATAATAAACCAATAATTATTGCTTCGTCAGTCTAAAGTAAAGAACCAACAGATATTTGTAAACGTTGGTGTAAAAAGGATAAATGCTTCCAAAATGTGAGTAGACCAAATATTGTAAAAGACATTTCAAACATGGGAGGAGTTGACCTTCTTGATAGGATAATTAGTTTCTATAAAATATCTGCAAAGTCAAGAAAGTGGACTGTAAGAACAATTTTTCATTGGCAGCTGGATAGATAGAGTACCGTCGAGCAGCACGGTATTTACATACTGATAGCAAAAATACTTTAGATTATTTGGAATTTCGAGAACGAGTGGCTGAAACCTTAATTCACAGTAAGGATGACCAGATTGATTCAGTAATGAATAATGATGTTTCTGAAACAGATTCGAATATTGAGTTTATGTCTCCACTGAAAAAGAAAAGAAGGAATCCCTGCCCTGAACCATCTCCTGAATTAAGAAAAATGTCTGCATCCCACCTTCCTGAAATTCCACAGTAAACAAATACATCACGTTGCAAATATCCTGGCTGTAACTGTACAAAAGCTAGAACAAGATGTACCGTTTGCAATATGTTTTTTTGTCTCACGAAAGAAAGGAACTGCTTCATGAAATATCATCAATTGAAAAGATAAGACTCTTTTATAACAAATTGTTATATTATAAAAAAAATGTAGAAAAATGTAAACAAAAGTAAAAAGAAAGCGTAAATATTTTTTCTATATGTTAATATACGATTTGTAGAGTCCATTAATAATAAAAGTTATTAAATGCATAATTATTTCTTATTTTTCATTGCTTTTGTCATGCAAAAAAATCATAGCAAACTGTTGGAAAATGTACTCATTCAGTCCCCATGTATCCTATAGGATACATCAAATTTAAGGTACAAAAAATAAATTTTAATTTTTTTCGCTTTTAAATTTTTCTTAGTTAATAGTCTGTTAATATAAATTCATAACTAAAGTAGAAAAAATTATAAAAATAAATGCTGGGGTCTGAGGAGGATAAAGCCAATGAATTTCTTTCTAAATGTTACTTATGTAAACGAACATTTAAGTAGTACTGAGATAAGGGATTTCTAGAGGCAATCTGTTAAGCATCCTTTATTTTTTAGGAAGACGATTGGAAAGAAAGTTACATGTGCTATCGTTCTCGTAGAAGGAAACCATGAAAACCTTACAGCATCACATAGCACAGGACGCCTTAGTATCGAATCCGCGAACGTTGGTACAAGCTCCATTATTTTGAAGGCAGGGTGTTAAGCACTAGGCTGAGTGGGTACAGGTTAATATTCCATTACATTGTAAGTGTATATATGAATAGAATTTTAGTATAGTATTTGACAAATTTTGCTTTTGTGTTAGAGCAGAGGTTCCCAAAGTGTGCTCCGCGGAGCCCTTGGGGCTCCGCCTATACTTTTCAGGGGCTCCGCGGCGTTCCAGGAAAATAAACAATACATGAAAGAAATTAGCATATTGCAAGCGACAATTTTTCGAAAGTATGTAGGAATTGTTGTGTGTGTGTATGTGTGTCAAAAATAAATACATTTATCTTTGGGCTGAAAAATACTATAATGTGCTTTTTTTCAATCAATAAAAATTTGCATTATATATTTACTCATTTTCTATATAATATTTTTGGTTTGAACTACTTTATTTTATGTTTCTGCATTTATTGTATTTTAAAAATTCGATTCAAAATAAGCTAGAAGAAATAGTATTCTGAATCGAATGCACAACGTGAATCGAAAGAGCAAAGGTGCGCCAGTGCTGTTATCTTTGCCTATGCATATGTTTATACTTAGTTCTTTTGTGCTTAGTAACTAGTGCAAAAAAATTCAACCCCATTTTTCACACTAAAATTTTATATGTTATTGCTCGTCACACTTTGTGCAGAAAAAAAAATTCTATGGGCAATTAATATTTGTATAGATTGTATATTGTATTATTTTTATTTTTGGAATTTTAATTTCCTTAACCTATTTGTTTTATTTTATTTATAATTTTAGTTATTTAAATCTTCTATCCTATTTTTCATAATTGTATTTAATTTTTAAAACAATGTTTGTCGCTTAAAACGTCTTTTTTATAAGATCTTGTATTATTTAAAGCCCCTCACTAGATGCATTTTACATTTGTGTAAATTGTGTATATATATGCTTCTTTTTTTATATAACTTTGATTTCTTTAATCTGTTTATGTTATTTGTTTTAATTTTTTATTATTTAAATTTTCTATACTGTTTTTCATAGTAAAACAATGTTTGTCGCTTAAAACATCTTTTTTACAACATCTTATGTAATTTAAAGCCCTTCATTAGATTCATTTTACATTTGTGTATATTGTATATATATATATATATATTTCTTTTTTTTTAATGTATAACTTTGATTTATTTAAATATTTAAATTTTCTATACCGTATTTCATAATAAAACAATGTTTGTCGATTAAAACGCCTCTTTTTTTAACATCCTGTATCATTTTAAAAGCCCCTCATTAGATTAATTTAATATTTGTATACGTTGTGTACATCGTGTATCACTTAACAACCCCTCTTTAATTTTTTTTTTAAATTGGTCTCGGCATTGGCTAAGATTTTTAAGTTATGATGCCAATTTTTCCTATCAGAAATAAGGCTGTAGCAATTAAAAATTATATTGGTCTTTACATTTGTCATAACACTAACAATTTAAACTTTTGCTCAGCTCCACCCCTTGCTTAGACTTTTCGTCAATGAGTACCTGCCCTGATATAAATTTAACCCCACCCATATATCCCGTTTTTTAGTAAAGTATTTCTACTAGTTGCAGTTCTTTTAACATGTGTAGTTTTTAACCTTATATCTATTTTGAGGCAAAAACAATGGTGAAAGAAAGTTTCTTTCAAAACTGTAATTAATAGCTAAATACTTAAAAAAAAAAATCGAAAAAAAGTGAAAGATGCTGCACCTAACAATACAGGTTAACATAACAAAAGAAGAAGCTCAGAGGCGATTCGTTTCCGTTGCATGTTTAGAAGTACTAGAAACGTAAAGAAAAGCGAAAAAAGATTCCGTAATCACATGATTCTATTACTGGTGGGCGGGACTAGCGGAAACGTGTTATATAATTACTCATGGGTGACTGGGTTGACAAATTTTCTTTCTTTTCGCGAGTAGCCTATTGGGATTATACAGAAGTCTCTCTTTGTAAACGAAAACTGTACAACTTACCTTTTTTTCTGTGTGCGTGTGGTTTTCGCCATAAACAGAGGTGCAAAGCTCTTACTAATCTTCCGTAATACGTGGGTTAATTTAACCCAGGTTTATACTTTTCGCAGCAGAATTTTTTTTTTTTAAGAAATGAAATTAAATATATTCCATGTAGAAATCTGAAATTAACTAAATAAAGATTGGTCAAATAATTTTTCTGGTTCGAAAAGTGGTTAAACTGAGTCAAATTAATCTACATATTACGGACGATTAGTGAGAGCTTGGCACCTCTGCATAAATAATAATAGTTTCACGTAAGCCCCAATGCAATGCATAATCCGGACAGGGTTACCATTTTGATCTTTAATTCCGAGTTCATACTGGAAATCCCGAAAGAATATTTTTTATTTTAAAAATGGATGTCATTAATCCCTTAACAGTGTTACTCGAACGTCGCTGGGGTAAGAAGACTGTTTTCTTCGTTACTAAAAGCAGAGCTGATTTAAAGCATTGTTTATTTAGTTAGCAAATAAAAAAAAATACATTTATCTGCGTATACTTAGCTATCAACTATTTCACTTTTTAGTTATTACTACTTCCAAATAGAAACCTTTGCCAAATCTTAATGTTAGTTAATCGCAGAATTCTGTGATTCAATAAGCTCAGGATTATTATTCGGAAATACTGTTAACACAAAAAATGAATAGATCGCAGCTATGCAGAATAGAAAAAGATTCTTTCTGTTTACTCTTTATTCTAATCAAAATAGCATTAAAATGATTTGAAATGGAAATAAGTAAACTTTTAAATTTAAGACAGATTGAGCTCGACCCTGCCCAAACTCGAAGACTGATATAAAAATCGAGCCCGTTTCATCTCCATCTCTTACGTGAGCGACACATTACGTCACTTATAAGTGTTTTGTTACAAAAGAAGGCAAAAGATTGGAGATGTGAGAGAAAGGAAAGGGTAATTTAGGATTCGTTTTTCGGAAGCGTTATTGCACTGGGCTACGGAGAGAAGTGTTTTTGGGCTTCTGTTAATTCTGGTCAACAATTAAAATATTTACTAAAAACAGAGAAGTACCGGAGCTGGGCTCTGCCTCAAATTAAGCCCTGACTAAAAGAGCTCAATTTTTAACTATAATTTTTGCTGTATTTGGCGGACATATCTCGATTATGCAAGGCAGATATTTTAATACAAAAAAGTGGTTTTAGTACTTATTTTTAATTTATTGTGTCCAATAATAGTAATATTAAATAAAACTGTTAAGGGGTTAAATAACAGAAAATTTGATTTTCAAAATTTCTAGTAAATATTCAGAATTTCTGTATCAAGAAAAGGGCCAAACTGAAAACCTTGGACCCATGTTGTAAACTACTGGTTCGGACTCTTATCCAGCAGATTTTTCTCTGCTCTATAGGCAAAAAAAACATTAATTTGTAAACCATAGAGTACCGTGGGGTTAACCCATTCGGGACCATGGTTGCATATATGCACCTTCAAAAAAGAGCATACAGAAATTGTTTTGGGCACCAGTAAAAAATAAAAGTAATATTTGCTTTCTCTAATTAGAGCATTTTTGCGATAGTTTAAGTGAAGGTAACTTTTTTTTAAAAAATGTGGTGCCAACCGAATAAAATTTGCGTAAAAGCCGCCGGTCCCGAAAAGGGTTAAGGGGCTCCGCCTTAGGAATTCTTCAGAAAAAGGGCTCCGCGAGACCAAAAGTTTGGGAACCACTGTGTTAGAGAAACAATATCCTATTTCTTTTAACAATCGAACAACGTCATGGGCCCGAAAAATTCATTCCTCATATATATCTTTTCTTAACGATCACTTATGTGGTTAATGCGCATTTTGTTAATCGGATTTTGATTCACGTTTAGATATGAATACCCGAAGCATTTCTAAACACACTCCAATCTGTCACACACTGCCTGTTCAATTCTCCTCTACAAGTAATTTACGGTAACGTTGCGAAACTAATTATCCAAAAAATAATGATTCTATATTAAGAGTTAATGGCGGATAAGATATTTGCGAGAAATGTCGTATAAACTGCTGTATTTTATTAACTTCTGCTTTAGTTACATACTTGTAAAAATTTTAAATATTCAGACGAAAAGAAGATTTATGACAAACACGGTAGAGTATATAATATTTAAAAATACGTTTATGTAATTAATAAAAATTCAACACATGGATAAATATATAAAATATTCTATTAATCAAATACCACACAGTGCAAATGGTTCATTCTTCACGCAGTTCACTGATTAGTGATTAATTTATACAAATACATTATCCGCTGTAATCATAATCGATAATGTAATAGATTTAACATATAGTAGAAACACACTAAAACAGAATTTCAAACTTTGTAGTATGATTTAGTAGCTCATCAAGCCGAAAATTTTCGATGTTACATTAAGAGGAAATAAACAGCATTAGAAAAGTTAAATGAAAAATAAAATGCACATTCGTTTTTCTCTTCGGAATAATAAAAAAGCATTTTTTTATCGAATTTTTCATATATCATGCTTTTATGGAATGCACTCAGTATTAAAACCTTTTCGAACATAGCGCTAAAATTCTCTCATTATAATTTTTTTTTATTCAAAGTCATTTTTCAGACTTAATAATACAAGATTCAAGGAATATTTTTTTCTCCAGAGGCTATGCATCATTATTTTTAATTATAAAAAATATGTTCGATGTTCTAAATTAAAAGAAGGTATGCGTGCATATGAATTCTTGAATTACTTGTAAAAAATGAATTTTTCAACAAAAAGTTTCGAGAACGGTATGATTATAAATGTAATATATATATATATATATATATATATATATAAAGAGGATTTTTTACATGTAATAAAAGTTCTTTTTCTTACTAATGCTATTTTAATGATAATGTCATTAATGATTGTTATTAATCATAATGTCATCTTCAGTATATTGAAAATTATAATGAAGGTTAGTTTCAAATTAGGAATTATGAAAAGTAGAAATTATTATGAATGTTAACCTTATACCAGCCAACGTTACACAAGTGGAACATAAACTATGTGATGCTGTATCATTTGAAATATTTGTTTAATCTGTTGGAAATTTTAAATATATCTTTTTTAAAGATATGATATAACGGATTGTAAAGTATTGTTCAAGAACTTTTTGTGGTTCCCATCCTGGAGCTTCTTGAGGTGCAACAAAAGAAATAAATGTAGTAGACTGAGCTTTTTACTTTATCTATACCTCTGGAATTCAAATGTGAGTGTTCTGATGATAATTACTGTATTGCTTACTATTTATTATGAATTTTTATGTAAAAATTAATGATTTATCTTATTTTGTTTTTGTTTTATGCTTATTTGAATGCTAATTTTCCATATGTGGATTCTTGGTGGTTCAGAATAGAAAATTAATTTATTATTTTTATTATTATGATTCTGATCATTTTTATGCAGTTTGGTATAATGCTAGATATGTAAAATTAGTCTAAATGGGAAAATAGGGTGCATTAGTCCAGATAGGTCCAAACTAGAATAATTGTGCTATAATGGGGGTAAATAGGGTTTTATTATGGTAATTAGCTAAATAGACTAAATAGGGTCCAGCTAGTTCAGCTAGGCTCAAATTAGAATAATTGTGTCTTAATTGGTGGTAAATAAGATTTTACTATGACAGCTAGCTAAATATTTTGGGACTATGCTAGATACAATAAAACTAGTCTAAATAGGCTAAATAGGGTGAAGCTCGTCTAGATAAACCCGAATTAGAACAGTTGGGCGATAATTAGGGTAATTGGACCATAATTGGGAGTAATTAGGGTTTTATTATGGTAACTAGCTAAATAGGCTAAATGGGGTGCAGCTAGTCCAGATAGGCTCAAATTAGAATAATTGTGCCTTAATGATTAAAGAAAGCTGCGCCGTCAGGAGCCAGAGGGGCCCCCAGTTCGTAGGCGACCACCGAACCCAAGTCCTGAAGGACTTTTGACACCAGTAGGAGCTGCTTCCCACGGCACTTCGGCCGACCAAAGGACCGCCACCTGCGGACCCTCCAACCACTTTAGCCTACGTGTCGACGACGTAAGTCGTTGCGATACGCGGTGAAACCCAGTAGGGGAGTCACCACGAGACACTTGGTGACGACAACAGCTTCGGATCTGGACATCCAGAAGGGAACCACGTCCTAGGCCTTAATTTCAAATAAATCTGACGACTGCAGCGTGTAATTGATTAATTAAAATAGTTAGACGTTATTTTAAATGTTAATTAAAATAGTTAGAAATTATTATGAATGCTAATTAAAATGCAAATTATCATGTTTTCTTATTTTGGCTGAGTTGCAAACATTACATAATACCGCAATTACTAGTAAACTATGCGTTGTGTAATTATAAACATTGCCTGTAAAGGAATTCTTTCAATTTCAGAACAATGCCATAAAAATCAAAATATAAAATTTATATAGGTAAATAATACTATGTTTTCTTTATTTTAATCACTACTTTACATTTTAATGTGTTATTTTGGTGATCGCACTGCATATAAATAATATTTTAATTGTATATTTAAGTAATATTATACATCAAAAATCCTAGAAAAAGTAATATCTGTCACTAAAGAATCTATTGAAAATTGTAGAATAGAGAAAATATATGTTTAGGTTTTTGACTTTTAAGATTTTTTCATTTTAAATTATAAATAAAGATTTGAATGAATGAAATATAGTAGACATTTTATACAAAATTTTGATTTTTACATTCTATTTCCAAAAAATTCTACCAATAGATTAGAGTACATATGTCTATGCACTAGATCTATAGCTCCAAAATTGTCCTATCAATTTCATTATTGATTTCTATGTAATAAATTATTATTCTCGTGTGTGTAAAGATTACTTATTCGAAACAAAATGTAATTTTGATCCGCTCAAGGTGGTGTTACCCCTTAACAAATTAAAGAAGAAATTACGTGTCATTTATAAAAAAATAAACTTAAAATGAAGAGAAATTTCTCTTGACCTATCCAGAAACATATACGCATATTCTGAAACTTTCCCGAAAAATCAATAATATTCAATTTATAAAAATCCAAAATTTTGTCTGTAATCAATATACCACTTAAAATTCCGAGGCGTGCATTTGAGGATTTTTTTAAATTTGCTTGACTAGCCTACTTTTTTGTAATCATGAGCTAAACACTACAGCACACTTTTCAACAGTTTACTTTCGCACATTACATTATTTTTTTCATTATTTTGTCATTTTAACAAGTTAAAAATAATTCATTATTATTTATTTTTTTTTTTTTTACAAAAGATGAATATAAATAATGTTCCATGATCCGTTAGCAAATTGTCAGAATGTTTTAGAACTCATAAATTAAGTTAAAAACCGGAAAAAATAAACGATGAAAATACACCTATTTTCGCGATTCTTATAACATCATATAACATTGTATAAATGATAATAACAATAGCAACTGTGATAAATAACATCTACAGTAGAACTACAATTATCCGAACTCCGACTATCCGACTCGCTGATTATCCGAATCGCTTTAAGAATTTCAGAAAAAAAATTAATACTGAAACGTACTGCGATTCGCAAAATAATGATTATGTCTACGCGCGCTATTGTCCTTCCGGAAGCTTGTGTAAGCGCAGTGCGAACATTATTGGGATGATGAGTCAACGTCCCATAGTGCAATTAGATTATTGGTTGTCGTCCGTCGCCAGGTAGCCAGGGTCGCCAGGTGGGTCTGGCCCACCTGTCACTGTTCGTTCTGATTAGTCAGTCAGTGTGACGTGATCTGCTAAGTTGAATACTTGACCTGCTACTCTGACGGTACTCTTTCGCGTTGGTGCGTTATTTTGTTTGTGAGTGCGTTTCGTCGTTCACCATGGCTTCTAAAAGAAAACGTGTTGTGTTATCGTTAACGTATAAACTAAAAATTATAGAGCAATCAGATAAAAGCATTACGTGTAAACAGTTAGCTGAGATGTACGGTGTTGGACAATCAACGATTTCAGACATTAAAAGGAGCAAACCTACACTTTTAAACTTCGTGTCAGTGCTTGAAAACGAAGATGGAAGTTCTTGAAGAAAATCAACGAAGGCAGCAACAAACAAAGATTTAGAAGATGCCGCTTTCAAGTAGTTTTTGCAACAACGTTCTATGGGTTACCCAATTTCGGGTCCGATCTTAACTCAGAAGCTTGGTTTTTCTTTAAAAATTGTTTTTTTGTCTCCTATTTTCAACATACATACAATAATTAATTACAATAGACCCTTTTTTCAGAAAAAATCCAATTATCCGAATGTTTGATAATACGAATGGGGTCTGGTCCCAATTGATTCGGATAATAGGAGTTCTACTGTACTTTGTGAAATGAACAATTTTCATAGTTAAATGAGTTCAATTATACTTTGAAAGAAATTCAAATTGCCATGCCGTATTTGTAGAAAATTTATATATACATGAGAAGTATTTGACAAATTATTCTCGTTAAAACTGTTATATTTGATTTAAATTTCACATAATTACATGCGAATTTTTGAACAAGTATTAAATACTCTAAAATATTTCACTATTTTAACATTTTTAATAAATAATTGTTCTTTAATTTAAAATAGATACTTTATTATGCTTTAGAAATATGAATTTCTAATGGCGAAAAAGAGTTCATTCAAAATAAGAAATATGTGAATTTGAAGCATTAATCATTTCAACTTTCTGCATTGTTAGATGAAACCTGAAATTTCAACGTAAGCACGTTTAAACACTTCACTAATGAAAGTTAACTGGAAACATTTGAATTATTTCTTTTACCTATTTGAACAAATATTAATAAAACGATATTCATACGAGGGCCAATGTTCAGAAAATTCTAAATACTAAATGCATAAACTGTATAATAGTAATATAGAAATAATATACGTACGCAAAAAATAGAGAATGCACGTATAACATATTTTTATAAATTAAATCTATTTTCTTAAGAGAACTTATAAGTCAGTTTTAAACTATTCATATGACTGAATAATATATATTTATACATTCTTTCATATCTAGAGAAAGAAGAATAAAATGCTATTTTTTAAAGAACAACCAAATCTCTTCATAATAAGAAAGTTTAAACAAAAGGTATGTAATGAAAGATATGCATACAAACAGTAATGACGATTTTCATTATGGATAACGTGATTCAAACAACTAATAGACAATTCTTGTGACGCTCTCGCATTTTTTTATGAGCACTTGCAAAAATTAGATAAATTAAAAGCCTGCCCTAGTAATGCAAAGACCCTCGCAAGCTAATATAAAACCAATGGAAGCATGCTTTTAAAATTTCTCATTTGCATTTTAAGACTTCTCAATATATATAAATATAAATATAAATATATATATATATATATTTTCTTTTTTGCATCGCATATCCGAGGTTGATGTCTAACCGCGTATTTTCGAACTTTTGCCAATCTCAGTTATATTTTTTTCTCCGAGAACACTTCTACTTTCGGTCTCTTTTTCGAACATTAAAATGTAAATGAGAAATTTGAAAGAAAAATGCTGCCATTGGTTTAACATTAGCTTGCGAATGTCTTCGCTTTCCTAGCGTATGTTCTTAAATTTATTATACACTATACGTTACTGCAAACAAGAGAAATTGTGTAAAATACTTACATAAATCTAATAAAATTCGATTGTAAACCTTTCTTTCTAACAAAGTTATCATCTTGTTTATAGGCTATTTTTCGAATATAAAAATAATACAATTTATACGCAGTGATTCAGAATTGATCATTCAAATTATACGAAGTGGTAGAATATACTACAACAAACAATTTTGGTGTATTACCCCAGGGTAGTAATACATTTATTCATTCAAAAATACAGGGTGTCTCACCGTTCCAACATGAACATAACTGCTATCCGTAATTATAATAAAAACATAGATAATTTAAAGAAAGTTCCAACAGATCTTGCTTTGTATAAGATGCAATGGCACTATCAAAAGTGATAGAAGTATACACTATTTAGCTAAGTTTTACTATCCATACTATACAATACAATTTTACGTCAGGAACGTCTAGCTCAATACTATTTTAACTATTTGGAGATGATGAGTACTTATTCCACTTGTTGAAATAGTGTTGCATTTCACTCAAAGAAAAGTATTTTTTTTGTAAATGTAGTTATAATATCTACATTATTAATAAAAGTACGGACACAAATTCTAGTCCGGATTACTGTAATATATATTTTTAAATAAAATGTTTATGGGGCTTGATTTCTTTCGATGCAATTGTTTTTTTGTAATAAGATGTACCACACATTAAAGTTTAAACGATCAATTCTGAATAACCCTTTGCATCAATACGTATCACATTGAAAGAAGAATAATCTTTTGTAATATTCAGTTTTTACAACTGCAACATTATTTTCTTTGCTATTAAGATTTCCATTAAGGTATATTTTTATGTAAATATCTCGAGGAAGTAAGAATACTTTCTTTGTGTACTTTATATTATATGCTGTTTTATATGCATGCATTGTTCTTTTATTGAGAAAAAGAAACTGATTTTCTGAACAACATATCTAAATACCACCAATCAAACAAATAACGCACAGGGTGTCTTAAAAGAGGGTTTATCACAGAAGGGAACCATTTTAATCAATAACTGAACTACGGGCGTAGAATAATAAAATCGTATTCTGTTGTTATTCTCCACGGTATTTCTGGGTTTTTTTTCTTAGCCGTAGGATGTTTGTAGAAAAATAATGAGGTTTTTTTCTGAGACGTTATCTGTGATTTCTTTCTACCATAAAAATATTTTTTACGCTTTTAATAAGCGTATCATATTTTATGATGCATTCTATTTCAGAAAGAAATCAAATTATGGCATATTTTTCATAAAAAGAAAGAAATATTGTTTTTAATATAAAAACATGAAATTTCAAATTTGTTTACGCATATTGCGTAGTGTGGGAAATTCATCTATAATAAACACAGATACGTTATTTGTGTTTAATAAAGTGTATAAAAAAAAACTTCTTTTGAATGATGTTTTTAGAATCTCTATGTAAAATGCGTTTCATCAAAAGGAACGAGATTCAAATTTAAATTGACAGGCTTTTTAAAATGTATATGTTCGGAAATTTATTTGGAATTTATTTTATTATTTTATCGAAAATTATTGTTAAAACTGTAAGATTAATATTTTGAATTTTTCCAAAATTGCGTTCAGCATACAAAACCAAATTTGCAACGTTTAACCAAAAATATGGCGTAATAAAAGAAAATAATATAAATGCAGTAGTTGGTACCCAGCTTTGAATAAGACTATCCATGAATCATGAATTCTAACTATAATCTTTAAAACTAGGGGAAAACCAGGGGGAAATTACAAATGGATCGAAAGAATTACTCAAAACTGTTTAAATAGATTTCATGCTCCATGTGCTGGAAACATACGTCTCGTATTTCAATTCACATCTTTCAAATTTAGAACAGCTGATGTATTCTCAAATTACCTCTTACGATTATTTAGGTTTTATGGTTAAAACGTAATGCATGTTAAAATCGTGATCGGAATTCAACCCTTTGCCTCACCTGAATCCTATTCGAGACACCGAAACGCACAGTATTGGAATCCCCAGACTGAGTTTGGTGAGGTGAAAAATCATTGGTTCTGTTCCATTAGTTTTATTTCCTGTTTAAAATGTGTAATGTAATTTAATTTACTACTTTTACAATCGATAACAGTTGAGTAAAATTTTATTATAAACCATTAATGTTTCTCATGTATGTGAAAGTATTAAATATAGTAATTACTTATTTAATTATTTTTTAATATAAAATAATTTATTTCTAACCTTTTTATTGGTGTAATGCACAAAATTAAAGAGATAAAAAATGCTTAAATTTATGACATATCTTTCTCAAAATAATCTTCTTTCTTTTTCTAAATTCATGTTTATGTTTATGTTGATATGAAGAAATACACTGTAGTTTTTCTGAAGTCACTGTTCAAACTGTGCAGAATCTATAAACCAGAAAAAAGCGCAATTATATATTATACTGCTGTTATGGTATTATATTACCCAATTATTGTACATTCTTATATTATTGTAAATATCATATTCTGCATTGGTATTATATTATTCATTTATTATTCATATATTTCAAGATTTTGTGTCTAATAGAAGCCCATCTATTAAAAAATACCAATACAGATGTCAGCCATATTGGACTTCTAGCAAACAGGCCACCAGAAGACGCGCAAAAGTTGTTTGCGATAATTTCCTAAATCTTTAAGACTATATAAACTTCAATACTACACCAAACTATACTAGACCTTTACAACTACTACAACACCAAATTTCAAAGACTTGGCACAAAGTGCACGATTCTGATGAATTTTCCATAATTCCAACCCCGCTATTAGAAATACTCTTTTTCACAGAGACATTCATTAGGCATCCTTCATTTAAGATTATCATTAATGATCTTGCAGTCATATGCCGCAATTTCCAGCTGAGAACATGATGTTTATTTCTTTAAACTTATATTAATACCGTGAATCATTTAAAGTACGCATATACAATTTATAAACTATTGAAATGTTTTGTTTTCAATTTCATATAATTTTTGAATTGCTTACTGTAAAAAATAACTAAAAAATAATTTTTATTATTTCTCCAGATTAATTTCTGATGTCTGAAGGGCAATTCCTATCACAAAATTTCAGCATTCGTTAAGTCATGAAGGGTAAAATCTTCTAGTTAAATATGGACGAAATTCTATGTTAACAATAGTCCGTAATGTCCTGTAAAATAGTGACGATCTCGAAATCTTGAGCGATGCCCGTGGCCTATGCCAAATGTACTAATGTATATTTTTGTTCTAATCTTACTTTAGTTGATTAGTTACCCAGATTACATGTTCTTTGCAGAGGACAGACAGTACTGCAATACAACTTTTGTTTTTATATAAATTTTCCTTTTATTATCTTTCCGGTGTTAACATTTTAACACAGTTTATAGGGGAAAAAATATATTTCAAGATACATCCTTTTGCGATACTGTCACACATTCACAGTTTCTCGGGTTAGTTGCATATTTTCTCTCTGTATCGGAAATCAAAGATGTTTGTTCGCATCAGAAAATATCACAGAATTATTCAGTATATGTGAATCCAGCACTTTGAAATGCTGACAGATTATTTTATGAGTAAATGAGCTTTTGTTGCGTGCGTATTGAGAAATAAAATAATTTAACTTTTCACCTTTGACAGATGCGATATTAGAAAGTGTAATGAGCTAGTATGTTGTAAGCTCAAACTTTTGAAATAACTAAAATACATTTGCAATTCAAGTTAAATTTAGCAACTAGTACCACATCTGAAATATGAATCCTTGATTTTATGAATTTTAATTTAAGACCTTATAAAATAGAATTATTCAAACTAGTTATAATATAAATATTGTTTAAACTTTTTCAGAAAAAACCTTTCCTTAGATTTTTCAAACAAAAATTTTAAGTAGAAATACGTGAATGAGAAGCTGAAAGTACGTGTGTGTGTGGTTGTGTATATGTATGTGTGTGTATATATATGTGTGTGTGTATAAATAGTTGAAAAATTCATTATTAAATTTAAAATGTACCACAAAATTAAATTGTAAAATAAACGATTGTATATGTACATGTAATATATCTATCTATCTCTCTCTCTCTCTCTCTCTCTCTCTCTCTCTATATATATATATATATATATATATGTGTGTGTGTGTGTGTGTGTGTGTGTGTGCATGTGTAAATAGGTAAATAGATATATAGATATAGATATAGATATAGATATAGATATACATATCGGCACTAAATATTTCTTTGAGGAACATTGCCAATTATGTAACTTACTTTAAATTATAGGTTTATTTCTGAAAAAATATTGATATATACTTTTTTTATATGAAAATAGTTAAAAAAAACACTATTTTCTAAGCCTTCAATGTTTACCTTAAAAATCTCACCTTATTTATATAGTTCCCAAACATTTTCATTACAGTACTTTAGTTTCACATTGGCCCCGATTATTGAAATTCCATCGCTTTGATTTACGCTTTTGATAAAGCACAAAGTAATATATTCATTAAAATGTACATATATTACACTCTTTATTTTTTATTTATATTGTGTTCTTCAGAATATGTAAAATATACCGTTGTTGTTATTTCATAGCCAGTTAGTATATTTTGGTTAAAGTGAATTGAAGTATAATTAACTCTATTATTTTGGTAAATCGTAAATATTTTTAAGCAGAAAGATTATTTGGCGATTTATTACTTGCGGCCAGTTAGCAGAAAAATGACTTAATCGATTAATTATAACTAAGTTTTTAAAATATTTTTAAAAATTGCGTTGTCATCGGAAACGTCCTTGCGTACATAATTTTTCTAGTGATAATGTACCAGTATGTGAGGGAAAAATCAGACTTTTAGCACTTTTTTTTATAATGTAAAACATTATAACGCAGAATGAGACGCTTGTATTGATATGAAACTTTGATGCAATACACTAGAGCAGCGGTTCCCAACCTGCGGTACGCGTACCACTGGCGATACGTGGAGGGTCTGCAGGGGGTACGTAAAATAATATCGGTAATGGCAGAAATCACAAAAATGGTTTCCCTGAAAATACATAAAGTTGATACTTTTTGGATTACAAAGTTAGTCCCATGTGTAATTCCAATATGTTACACTCAAAATGAGGGGAAAGGCTCACTGTCACTAGACATAATACTTGAACTTGAACTTGTGATAGGTTCAATGGGCATCCAAGTTGCGAAGCAACTGCACACCCTGGCTTTGAGTAGGTGTATATCAAATCCTGAGAGAGCCATATGAAATGTCTAGCCGTAGTCTAATTGACTACATAAAAATAGGATAGTGTTAAGTATATCTATAAAATAATGAAAATTTACTAGTTAAAGTATAAAAGTAAAAATATTTCATAGTTAAAAAAAAATAATAATGCCAGACGAGGTAAAGTAAAGATGTTAGGAGAAGTTTAGGAGAAAAATCAATTTTATTTTATTTAATAAAATAAACATATAATATTTTTTTTATTAAAGAGAAAATAAGAATTATAGCTCGGAAGGACTATTCATCAAGAATAGTAGAGTACCTTGGTTTTTTCCGTTTGGATGGACTGCAAGCATCGTAGTCAGGTAGCTCATAGATGAGTTCATTTGGGATGTGATTAATGTCATTGTAGAATTTTTTCGCAAGGTGTTTAATGCGATGTTTGAGTGAAGTCGTTTTCAGATCCTTGAGGATTGTGGAGTTTTTGAGATATCTAGAGCCGTTCCTGATGTAACAGAGCTGTTTGTAATGGGTACTAGAGAGACTGTTCATACTGGTTTTGCAAGTGAAGCCCCAGATTGGACATGCATATGTGATAACAGAGAGAATGCAAGTATTACATATTAAGAGTTTGTTGTGTATGGAGAGTGAGTGGCTGCGAAGAAGGGGGGCGGGGGTTTTGGAAATCCCGGCGACTTTACCGCGGATATTAAGACATAATAATTCATTGATAATTCAATGTCACTAGCTCCGCCCACTCATTATCATATTGCATGAGTACTTAAATATTTATACCCATCTTCTCGAAAATTGCCATTGATCATTGTACAATATTACTTTCCCACCATATTGTTCCGTTTTTAATAATAATTGCAAAACGCTTTATTTACATCAGAGTTTCTATTCTTAATGCTTTATTTTTAAAAGCGTTGAAAAGCTTGCCCTTGTTTTCGAATAGGCGGGATTATGTCACTAATTTATATTAATTAATAGGAAAGCTTCCTTCTTTTTAATGAGTATTTACTAATGAATACATTACTAATTTAAAAAAAAAAACATGTTTGCGTTATATGAGTGAGGGGAGGGATGGGTCGGAGGGGGTACTCCGAAATGAATAGCCCAAGCAAGGGGTACGTGAACGAAAAAAGGTTGGGAAGCGCTGCACTAGAGTATTGATTTAGAGAAAGAAGCTCTACTATGATTACCATTAGATAATTTCAATTTATTAATTGTAATAAATTGTAATTTTTTTTGTGTGTTGCAAAGTTAATTTGTATAACTTTTTTAAATAGCAGCCTTCAAGATATCTGAGTAGTTATTTACATTAAAGAGATTTCACTAATCTAAATGAAATTTGCACAATAAAAATATCTTGATTTTAGTTTTGGTTTTGAATCTTTGGGTAAATGCAATTATTGCACTTTTTGTTACTGAATTCAGCAAACATATCAATATTTAAAAATATATATAACTATTTTTCATGTTCATCAACGTTTGTAGCTTATTCTATAAAAATGCACATCATTGGTATTTTTGAAATATATATATAAACAAAAAATCTTCGAAGAGGTTGAAACTTTAATAAAAAATATTCATAGGAAAATTATTTCTAGACCGTTAATATATATTTCAATGATGGTAACACTTTTATTTAAAACAACTAATTTTTTAGCTAACTACATTTATTGTAAATTCGTGAATGTGCATATAAATAAACCCGTGTTTTAATTGAATCTTTACTAATCTCGTAATTTTGCAATAATAGGTTTTTTTTCAAATAAAAAATAAATAAAATTATCTTACAATAAGGTATCTTATAAGATATCTTAACAAGTTATGCAGACTTTCATATACTAATAGACATTTTAAAAATTTAATGCATTTCCGTTAATATGATACGCATCATAGAATGAAACACAAAATTATGTAAGTTTCTGAAAGTTTTCTGTTTCGTACTTTGAAAGAGAGATGCCATCATAGAAAATGAAACGTTGAAAAGTATCTTGTATTCACCAAATGCAAGTCATGAAATTTATACTTAGACTCAGCCTTTTAAAAGTACGAAAATATTTGAATCCATAATATCTTTAACAAGTAGTATTACACATGGGACGTAAGTTATCGATTACCATTCATCTTATTCAAAACATTTCTAGATTAACATGATTTAATATTGATCCTTTATGTAAAATGCTATATAGAATGTTTATACATCTAAACCTAATAAATTTAATTTGTTCGTTTTTCATTAATAAAATCAAAAGCGATTGATATGATATAAAATTTCATTCGAAAGTAATACAAATTTTACAATAATATGAATATAATTTTGGAATTTATAATATTTTATATTTAAGGACTGCATACATTCAAATGAAATTGAGCGTAAATTAAAAAAAAAAAGAAATCATTTATTCGCTAGTTTTGTTCATATGATACTTTTTATTCAAAAAGTACTTCATTTTTATCTACATGTCTATTAGTTACGAAGATAAAGTCGAATTTAGTAAAACGAAGTTATTCCTAATAACAAAATGTACACTTAAAAGGACAAAAAAATTGTAAAAATTGAAACTTTCTGGTATGTCCATAACTATATCGAAATATTAGAGAAAAACTTAATGTCTTTACGTTAAGTGAAAATTAAAGAATATTAAGTACACAAGAACTAAGTTTGCAGTTGCTGGCGTAAACATAAAATTTCATCTAATTTCCATTCAAAACTGTCAGTTAGTAAACATTTGGTTTCAACAATAAATCTGTTAAATTTGCCAATTTATTGTACTTTTTCTAAAAAAGGAACATAGGTAATCACTTTGACAGAGAATGTCACATTTCAAATGCGAATATTCAATTTACATTTTATTTTATTAAAATATTTTCTATTTTAAAATGATTTATTATTCACAGAAAATATAAAACAGCATTACGAATTAATGTATATATATATATATATATTCAAAAACATAAAGCAGCTTGTATGATAATTATGATATTAGTAATTTATGATTTTATGGAAACATTCTTTTACCAATATCATAGAAAAAAAATAATATTGATTTTAATATTGATGTAACAATTACTGCAGCAACGTTTCTGCAAGAAACTCCTAAAATTTCTGTATATTTTCTAACTAAATATTGCTTTCAATATCCTTCCAAACAAATAAAATACACATAACCAATAACTACATGGCAAGCATAGAATGTAACATCGAATTGTACGAATACAATGAAAAGCGCGCAGATCAACAGAAAAAAATTAAATTTTTTTCTACGTTTTCTGTTAACTTCAAAAAAAAGGTGTTAACTTTCAAGTTACTATTTGTCAGCCAGAATGGCCAAAAAAGGCCTTTCATTCTACAAAAAAAAAAAAAAAATCTTTATTTTTCCCATTTTACGATACAATCTGTTCAAATAGCGGAAAGTTCGTAAGAAGTGCAGATTTGTTTTCGAAAAAGTTTGACTGCCAGTTTCTTTTAGTAAAATCGAAGAAATGCTTATACAAAAGGAACTGAGAAATAGGTCATTTTAGTTAATACTTGCCATGCAGAAAACTAATTGATTATAATGTTTTTAAAATATCATACACTCGAAATGCCTTCCAAGATTCCGCTTTATTTCAACTTGTTTAAGATGCTATTAGATTTTATGTACTTGACTGTCGGCGTGTCTATGTAAAAACTGCAGACTTTTTCTTTTACAGTGGAAATAACATTTAATGTTCTTTCTGCTGTATAAATATAAACGGTTTTTACCACATGTGTCATAACCTTCCTAGTGTGTTCGGGTCTTTTATGACCCATAGCAAATTTATTTCTTTCCATTTTACGGTAAAATCTGTTTGTCATGTTTGATGACGTCGTAGTTTATGGCAACCCTTTTTTTTTCTCTCCTCTACTGCGGAGTAAGGGAGACGGTAACAGTTTTTGGCGGGAGGCCAAAGTGGAAGGTTGTGTGCATGCGGTGGGCATGTTATGGAAATAAATTTAATTGTTTGATAGAAGGAATAAGATTATTATAACTGCTGCTGCTACTACAAATATTCATCTTTATGTATATCTATGTGCGTATTCTTCAATGTTTGTGATGTTTTGTCGTGTTAAATAAACTTGTGTTTAATCGAGAAAATGGTTGCATTCCTGTGGTATGATGAAAGCAGAAGAACAAAACGGTATTCATAAAATTTTGCCTTTTAATTT
This sequence comes from Maratus michaelseni, assembly GCA_963931845.1. Classification (NCBI taxonomy): domain Eukaryota; kingdom Metazoa; phylum Arthropoda; class Arachnida; order Araneae; family Salticidae; genus Maratus; species Maratus michaelseni. The sequence goes on along the minus strand of OZ007594.1, from coordinate 171,801,657 downwards.
AAAAAAGTGTGAACGAGTGGAAACTCGAAAAAGGGTTATTTATTAAAGGTGTATTACACGCTCTTTTTGTCGAACCAGTGGCTTGATTTACGAATGAAGTAAGTGCATGTTTTTCTATGTTTATTCATGAAGTAAATAGAAAACGAGTTGAATAGAATAATGTTTGAGAAATATTTTTGAATCAAAACAATGTGTTAACTTTGATATTATGAGCTTTATTTGAAACGAGATAATATAGATATTTATAGAGTATATTATAGTATTAATAAATAAGTGTTAAGAGTAAAAAGTAAAATGTTTAATATTAAAGGGTTAAAGAAAGAAGACCTAGTTGTTGTTGCCACAGAATTGGGCATAAAAGTAGAAAGTGAGCACAGGATAATTGATTTGAAAGCATTAATTGAGGGAAGCGATCAGTATTCAAAAGATAGTGAATTTATAAAGGAATTTTTAAATACAACGGTGTTAGATCGCATAGAAAGAGAAAAGCGTGACGCAGAAGTCGCGAAATTCGACACAGAAAAGTCGAAGTCGGAACAAGATACGTTATTGGCAATCGAAAAAACTAAGCTGGAATTAGTTAAAGCGCAGATAGAAATGGCAAAAATGCAAAACGAGTATAGAAATTCTGATACAGGGGTGGATGGACTTAAAACTAATTCGTTAGAAGCACTAATCAAAAGCGTCAAAACTTTGACTATTACAGTCCCCAGCAGGCCTGAATCATGGAATTTATTTTTTACTTCGTTCGAGAAAGCATTCGAAATTAAAAATGTCGCAGAGGAATTAAAGGTTGAGATTTTGTTTAATTTGGTAGGGGAGCGGCAGCGCACTTATTAGTGTACGCAAACACGGAAGAAATGAAAGATTACCAAAAGGTTAAGGAGTTAATATTAAAAGAATTTCAACCCACACCAGAGGCCTGCCTCGAAAACTTTCTTTTTTTAAAACGATCGAGAAATAAGAATCATATACAATTCGCTGGTAGGCTCAGAGACAATTGGGATTTCTATTGTGAACTGAGAAAAGTAAATGATTTTGACACGCTTAATGAGTTAATTGTCTGCGACAGATTATTAAGTTCACTAGATTCGGAGACGCGAAGTTATGTTAGGATAAAACAATTAGATAATTGGTTAAAACCACGACAAATTTCGGAAGTGTGCGATAATTGGTTTACGTCAAAGGGCAGAACATTTTCGGAATTATATGATAAACCGATAAAACCCCGCAATCATGATGAATCGGGAGCTATAAGTTACAATAATGGAAAATATGTGCCCCCCCATGTCAGAAATAATTTTAACTTGCGTGGCGATAGAAAATTAAACACATCAAAAGAATGTAGACTTTGTAAACAAACGACGCATTTGCGATTTTGTCCGAATAATAGAGAAAAATATAAAATTGTAAGTTTGCAAAATCAAATGAAAAAAGATTCTTTTGTCGGAAAAAATAAGCAAGATGATAAAATAATCGCCCAGGTTGAAACACTCTGTTTTGGAAACGAGCCAATAAGTACGCAACCACTTAAATTTGAACATTTGTGGATAGGGGGAAAGGAGATCAAATGTATTTTAGATAGTGCTGCAGAAATACCCGTAATAAACTCTAATCAATTACCGGATTCATTTAGAAATAATGAAAATTCAAAAATTCAGATAATATCGGCTTTTGGAGAAAGAATAATTGCTAATCTTGTGACATTACCCGTAGCTTCAAAATCCGGAGAGTCAAATATTTAACAGTGTAGATGTACTGTTTGCCGTTACGGATAAATTATATGGGACATGTATTATAACACCGGCAGTTTATGAAATATTACAGTTAGCTAGTAACGAGGGGGGAAAGGAATGTTCTTTGGAAGATGATAGACAGAAATGTTCTTTGGCGCCAGTAAATGATACGCCTTCGGAAAAGGCAAATGAAATTGAAAGGAAAAAGGGGGAAGACAACCAAACGGATGGGGGTGATATAAATATTGAAATTTTATGCTGGCGAGGTGAAAATCAAAACGCGGAGAGAGAATTAATGATTAGTTGTATTGAAAGGAAAGATGATAGCGGAGATTTGAACGCAGGTCAACGATCAGATGCAAGTATATACAGGGAGCAACAGAAGAGTTGCGAAACATTACAGTGTGTTTTCAAAGACGCGGAAAATGGTAAAAACGGGTTTGTTATAGTAGATAATTTGCTTTATCATAGAGAAAGAGTCACGGGGGATTGTGTTACGCAATTAGCTGTATCAAAGGTAAGGAGGGGAGAAATTTTAAAAATTGCGCATGAATCAATTTTCGCTAATCATCTCGGCATGAAAAAAACAAAAGAAAGAACTCGTTATTCATTTTATTGGCCGATTATGTCACGGGATGTAGAGGATTATTGTAAATCTTTTAAAAACTGTCAGTTACGGAGCAGAGAGAGGGCTAGCGATCAGATACCCATTGTCCCAATTGAGAGACCGGAACTTCCGTTCGACGTTGTAAATATTGACATAATTGGAAAAATTGAACCACCTTCAGCGCGTAGACACCAATATGTACTCACCTTAGTGGATCAGCATTCGCGGTGGCCGGAGGCGATCCCGTTAAGAACAATTACGGCTAAAGCTACGTGCGATGCATTATTAGAAATATTTATGCGAACAGGGATACCCCGCGTAATAGCGAGTGACCAGGGCAGGTATTTTGTTTCAGGTTTAATACAGGAGTTTCATGCTAGGCTAGGGGCGGCTCCTAGATTTGAGACGCCAGGGCATCCGCAAAGCTCGGGATTAGTGGAGCGATATAATCAGGTTTTGAAACGCATGTTACACCATATAATTCGGAGCGATTCCAAAAATTGGGATAAACACATTCCTTATTTATTATTTGCCTATAGAGAAATTCCGAATAGTACCACGGGAGTATCGCCATTCAAATTAATGTACGGAAGGGAGGCGAGGGGCCCATTAGCAGTATTGAAATCTACATGGTCAGGGGAAATACCACTACCCATAAATCTTGGAAAGAGCGCAACCGAATATCTTCAGGAGTTTAAAATTAATTTAGAAAGGGCGGTGGAGCAAGCAGCAATAGTAGCGGAAGTTAAACAAGGCTCGTATGCGAAGTACGCTAATCGGAGAGCGATTTACAAGGAATTTAGACCAGAGGACCAGGTATATCTATTAATCCCTCCACGAATAAACTTTATGCTAGGTGGACGGGACCAGCCGAAATTGTAGCACGCTGTAAGCCTGATTCTTACAAAGTAAACTTAATAAACGGGAATGTTAAGAATATTCATGTAAATAAGATAAGAAAATTTATTTCTAGGGTACGGGCGGTGGGAGTAATCTTTGAAAATGAAGAAGAATTAGGAGAAGTCCATCCCACCCCCAGTGTGAAAGATAACTCAAATTTATTTGACATAGAAGAAGTAGATTTAAAGCACTTAGAAAATATAGAAAGAAAAGAGATGTTAGATTTATTATACAAATATAAAGATTTATTTTCAAAAAAGTTACAAATAGCTAAGGTAGGAGAGCATAAAATTAGATTAAACGGCTCAGAAATGAAAAAGCCATATGTATATCGAATCCCAGAGGCGTTGAAGCCACAAGTAGATAAACAAATCGAAGAAATGATAGAGTTAGGACTGATTGAAGAGAGTGATGCGGAGGCGCCACACCCGGTAGTGTGCGTGATGAAGAAAGATGGTGCTCTTCGGCTGTGTGTAGATTTTAGAGCACAAAAACCGACGATTTCTCGATGGAAAACGCAACGGATCTTTTGTTCAATATTGGCAGGGCCAATGTAATAACTGCAATCGACTTGCTAAAAGGATTTATGCTAAAAGGATTATTTTTCAGTAATTGGGCCATACCGCTGGAAGCAGAAAGCCAGGGTTTAGCATGTTTTAAGACTCACAGGGCTCAATATCGTTTCAAAGTGATGACCTTTGGGCTCCGGAACGCAGCTACGACTTTTCAGAGAGAAATAAATAAAGCAATTTCAAAATACAGGAACTTTGCTAGAGCGTATATAGATGATATAGCTGTTTTTTCGGAAACATGGTCAGATCACATTACGCATCTTGACACGATATTTTCTAAACTTCAAGAATTACGGTTCTCAGTGAACCTGAAGAAGTGCGCCTTTGCGAAAAACCAGATTAAGTATTTAGGACATGTCATCGGGTCCGGCAGCCATCGAACCGACCCAGACAAAGTGGAAGCCATCCGAAAATTAGCGGTCCCACAGTCCAAAAAACAACTTAAGAGTGTCCTTGGATTGTGTAATTACTACCGCGATTACCTGCCTAAGTATGCCGAAACAGCATACCCATTGACAGAACTTACTAAAAAGAACAGTCCTGAGAAATTGTGCTGGTTGGAGGAACATGATAAAGCTTTCAACGAACTAAAGAGGGGTCTCGTTGAGGCACCTAGTCTTTATACACCAGTTATTGGACTTCCTTTTACCATTCAATGTGACGCATCTGCAATAGGCATCGGTGCATGTCTATCTCAACAGAAAGATGAGAGACTATATTCAGTCAGTTATGCCAGTCAAAAGCTCACCAAAACTCAACAGGCTTGGCCGGCCATTGAACGCGAGGCCTATGCGGTTATCTGGAGTCTAAAAAAGTTCGAGACTTGGATTTTTGGTTCGCCCGTGGAACTTATCACCGATCACAACCCGCTGACTTTCATCACCAAAAATCCTCCTCAATCTTCCAAACTGCAACGATGGGCATTAGCGTTGCAGAAATATGACATCATGATTTCACATTGTCCCGGTGCAAAGTTGACGAATGCGGATGCATTGTCTAGACTGGAGATAACGGAATAATAAAATGACTATTAACTTTCGATGAACAATTAATGACTGTTAAAAGCAAAAACTTTTGATAGTTCACTTTTGTGCATGCTGCAGCTGAAATTGTATTTCATATTAATTTGCATTCTGTTCCTCATTTGTTATTTGTATTTAGTATTATATATTATGAAACATTAATTGTATTTTTATATTGCAGTAGCTAGCAGGAGTTTCCAGAAATGGTTCAGAGATGTTTAAGTATTTTTTTTTTGTATTTCCTTTTATATATATTGTAGTTTATTATTATTCATTAGTAGTTTACTGTTAGAGGATGAAGTGTAGTGACGTCACTAGTCTGGATTTCAGATTGCTAAAGTGTCATACCCCTTTTTTTCAATCTTAGGTGGGGGGTGTCATGCCTGATGACGTCGTAGTTTGTGACAACCCTTTTTTTTCTCTCCTCTACTGCGGAGTAAGGGATACGGTAACAGTTTTTGGCCGGAGGCCAAAGTGGAAGGTTGTGTGCATGCGGTGGGCATGGGCATGTTATGGAAATAAATTTAATGGTTTGATAGAAGGAATAAGATTATTATAACTGCTGCTGCTACTACAAATATTCATCTTTATGTATATCTATGTGCGTATTCTTCAATGTTTGTGATGTTTCGTCGTGTTAAATAAACTTGTGTTTAATCGAGAAAATGGCTGCATTCCTGTGGTATGATTAAAGCAGAAGTATTCATAAAATTTTGCTATTGAATTTAAAAAAGTGTGAACGAATAGAAACTCGAAAAAGGGTTATTTATTAAAGGTGTATTACACTGTTCAAATAGCAAAAAGTTCGTAAGAAGTGCAGATTTGTTTTCGAAAACGTTTGACTGCCAGTTTCTTTTAGTAAAATCGAAGAAATGCTTATACAAAAGGAATTGAGAAATAGGTCATTTTAGTTAATACTTGCCATGCAGAAAAATAATTGATTATAATGTTTTTAAAAAGTCATACACTCGAAATGCCTTCCAAGATTCCGCTTTATTTCAACTTGTTTAAGATGCTATTAGATTTTATGTACTTGACTGTCGGCGTGTCTATGTAAAAATCTGCAGACTTTTTCTTTTACAGTGGAAATAACATTTAATGTTCTTTCTGCTGTATAAATATAAACGGTTTTTACCACATGTGTCATAACCTTCCTAGTGTGTTCGGGTCTTTTATGACCCATAGCAAATTTATTTCTTTCCATTTTACGGTAAAATCTGTTCAAATAGCAGAAAGTTCGTAAGAAGTGCAGATTTGTTTTCTAAAAAGTTTGACTGCCGGTTTCTTTTAGTAAAATCGAAGAAATGCTTATACAAAAGGAACTGAGAAATAGGTCATTTTAGTTAATACTTGCCATGCAGAAAAATAATTGATTATAATGTTTTTAAAAAGTCATACACTCGGAATGCCTTCCAAGATTCCGCTTTATTTCAACTTGTTTAAGATGCTATTAGATTTTATGTACTTGGCTGTCGGCGTGTCTATGTAAAAATCTGTAAACTTTTTCTTTTACAGTGGAAATAACATTTAATATTCTTTCTGCTGTATAAATAAAAACGGTTTTTACCACATGTGTCATAACCTTCCTAGTGTGTTCGGGTCTTTTATGACCCATAGCAAATTTATTTATTTCCATTTTACTGTAAAATCTGTTCAAATAGCAGAAAGTTCGTAAGAAGTACAGATTTGTTTTCGAAAAAGTTTGACTGACAGTTTCTTTTAGTAAAATCGAAGAAACGTTTATACAACAGGAACTGAGAAATAGGTCATTTTAGTTAATACTTGCCATGCAGAAAACTAATTGATTATAATGTTTTTAAAAAGTCATACACTCGAAATGCCTTCCAAGATTCCGCCTTATTTCAACTTGTTTAAGATGCTATTAGATTTTATGTACTTGACTGTCGGCGTGTCTATGTACAAATCTGCAGACATTTTCTTTTACAGTGGAAATAACATTTAATGTTCTTTCTGCTGTATAAATAAAAACGGTTTTTACCACATGTGTCTTAACCTTCCTAGAGTGTTTGGGTCTTTTATGACCCATATCAAATTTATTTCTTTTAAATATATTATATTTTTTGAAATTTTTCAAAAATATTTTGCGATTATTTTGCATAGTCATAGTAAATATTCAGTTACATGTAACAATTTATGGTAGTTTTTGTACAGTAAAAATTGTAACACATAAGGTGTTTGAGTGATTTTTAACTCGCGTAGAAATTTTCAGTGCATAGCATACATGCATACCGCAATTTTCAATATATTATTCAATTATTATTGCTGTGACAACCCATTCATGCTCTTGTTCCTATGAGAACATGATTTTTTCCTATTGATTACAAATATGCACAATAGGTGCTACAAGTCCTGTGCTTACCTCAAGATTCACGCGTTTCCTTTCCCGCTTTTTACTTACCACTTTCTTAGAGTGCGTAACAGAATATTGTTCTTTTCGCAGTTGATTTTTTTAAAGTTTTTTTTATAACTCTCCAAAATTCTACGTAAGATATGCCAATATATAAAGGCAGTTGTAGTTAACTGATACACCACTAAGACTCTTCCAGAAAATATTGATCATATGAAGGCATCTTCTTATTCAGCAAGTATTATGGTCGAATTTTATCACCAAAAACATCAAAATGATAGAAAATCCAACCTATTTTGCTGATCTTGTTATGTGTGACTTTTGGCTATTTTTTAATCTAAAAAAATTACGTGGTCGTTGTTCTTAATCCGAAAATGAGATTGATTTTACTATAAAAGGCTATTTCTTATCTATTCCAAGAAATAGACGGTTTTAGATCTTTGGAATATTTGCCTACAAAAGTGAATTAATCTTGGAGGGAACTACTTTAAACACTCCTAAGAGTTGGTAAGTTTAACTTGTACCATTTAGCCGTATTTCAAAAGTTCAGTGCGATCCTCGTAATAGAGATGTCTAAATGCATTTTAAACAAAAAGGAAAATTTATATTTTGGTCATTTTTCTCAATGTGGAGTGCTCCGAGCCCCGTAAACAACATAGAAAGATGTCTTGTGATTAGTTATTATTTATTTAAAATCAAACGAGGTGACATCGATGCAAGAAGTACATTAAAAGTTTTTGGAATATAAAATTTGCTTGTAGAAAACTCATCCAAAATGTTTTAAATCTTTTGGTTCATGTAAATGTGTCACTAATAAAATATTTTTTATTTAGGTCCATATAATGATGAGGGTTTCCGACCTTCCGTAAAGAACGTAGAAAAATATCTTGCGACTAGTAATTTATTTCTAACCATACGAGGTGCTATGGATGTAAGAAATACATTAAATTTCCGCAAGAAAAGCTTTGACTACAGAAAACCTATGCAAGAATTTTTTTTAACCTTTTGATTCAAAGTAAATTATATGTGTTAATAATAAATTATATTTATTTGCGTACATTTAGGCAACACACTTTTTTTAATCCATCATTAAGAAATTAACAAAAATATTAATTAATTTTTCTTTTAATCATTGATATACTGACAGATGTTTTAAGAAAAAAAATCATTTCCGTTATCTCGTAAAGCGTCTTCAAATTAAATACAAAATTATTAAAGTTTCTGAAAGTTTTCTCTTTCACTATTTACAAGACCCTAAGGTGAAATGATCTGTGTATTCAACAAATTCCAGTTATAAATTACATCCTCAAACTCCATGTTTTAAAACTTATGAATATACTTTTGAAATCCGTCGTAGGTTTAATAAGTAGTTCAATATTTCAAATGTGATTACTAGATTTTCATCAATTTCATTAAAAATTATTCAATTTTCTAACTTAATAAATGATTAAGAACGATTAAATATATAAAATATATAAAATACTATTTAGGATTTCTGTATATAAATAGTAATTGAATAGACCTTAGTATGTAGATGAAAATGAAAATGAGATATAAATATGATATATAAATACATTCGAAAATAATAATTATTTGAATATGATATCAAAATACGTTTGAAAAATTTATAATATGTTTAACCAAAAGTAAAACACCTAAAATGAGGTTACTATTCACTTTCCATTATTTTAAACTCTAACTTTTTTAAATTGATGTAATTTAACTCCTTTAGAATATACAAATTTTTGTTTTAGATTTTATAATATTTATTTTAATATATTTTTATTTTAATTAAACGTTCTCATTAAGTTGTATCTGATATTAGCATTATTAATTTAAAAAAATTTCTAATTACTAAAATTTTTTATAAAAGAAACTTTCCATAATCATTCAAAATTAATTTTCAACAAGAATGATGAATAAAACCAAAGATAAAATACGTTAAAAAAGAAAGTTCATTTATAATATTTAGTAAATGTTTTGAAAAGTATCATATACATGTTTAGAAGAAGTAACAATTTTACAGTTTAATGTGAATTTAAGTATGTGATCCAAACATACAGAAAATATGTCTTTCGTTGCATTTAGGAGTAATATTCTGCAAAGAAGCAACAAAATTTGATGAATAATATTGGGAAAATAGCTAAAATTGTGGCTAGATATTATTTTTTCGGCCTATAACGGTATGAATTTGAAGCAACAAAAACCACTGTAAAAACAATATAATATAACTTATTAACCAGTCAGAGATGATATACTTGCAGAAAATTTCATTTGTTTTAGTAATCCAGTAAATTTTACGCAAGAGCAAGATAGCTAAAATGCGACAGACTGATATGAACTTGGATTATTACAGATTGCTAGCTTCGGTCTACATCGTACTTGAATGAAAATATCACCAGATTATCTAGTTTGCACTAACTTTACTTTATATTTGACAAGAATTTAGCACAACGCACAAGCGCATGAGCGTATCGGTATATCTATAATACCACACAAATAATCCTGAACGTAAGCAAATAGCACTAAAATTATTTTTAAAAGTGGTATGTTTTTCCTTTATGGTCACACTTCCGTTTCTGTAATTTTGTATTAAAGTAGGGTGGGTGCACCAGTAATTAACCAAGTACCAACAAGTGACCAGTGAAATATAAAAACTGCCGGAAACAGGAATTTTTGAGTATACAGTATGCCCACTAAAGTCTCTTGCTACCCTCTTAACTTCGGAATGGCTGGTGCTATATTCATAAAATTGGTTTCTAAGTATAGTAAAGTAGCCGTGCACTACTGAATGAAATCGCCTACGGCGCCACCTTCTGCAAGACTCCAGAGTTAGCATTCCTATTTCGAAAACGGCAAGATATGAGGGAAAAAGCGATTTACCAAGTTGTAGAGCATTATCGATTTAGTACGAAAAGACACCTTGTGGATATTAATGCGAAGAATAGAACCGTTAAAACGCGCATTTGATTTTTATGATTTCCTACACTGTGACGTGATAAAACGATCTTAGAAAGGAAAAAAACAACTAGTTGAAGCAATACACCTTTATTTGAGAGGTTCAAACTTCTTACCGTCAGCTGCAATGCACATTTCAATCCTTGTTTCAATTTCACGTTGCACACGTTGGAGCATAGAGGGTGACACGTTCACACAAGCATCCGTAATGCGCATTGGGAATCACAAGCGATACCACTGTGCCATAATGCAGTATCGTGTTTTGTCCGACAGATAAACATTTCTCCTGCCGTTCAAATTTTGTGACGTCACAGTGTAGGAAATCACGAAAAATCAAATGTGCGTTTTAACCGTTCTATTCTTCGCATTAATGTCCACAAGGTATCTTTTCGGACTAAATCGATGATGCTCTATAACTTTGTATATCACTTTTTTTCTCTGTCTCTTTCCGTTTTCGAAATTGGCATGCTAACTTTGAAGTTTTCCACCAGGTGGCGTCTTATGCGGGTATATTCAGCAGCGATTGGCTACTTTACTATACTTAGACATCACTCCTATGAATATAGTAGCAGCCATTCCGAAATAAAGAGGGAGGCAAGGGACTTTAGTGGGCATACTATATATTCTAACTTTGGTTTTTAGAGAATATATCTAATATCCAAAGTTATGTTTTTTACTAGTTATAGTTGCCATTAAAGATGTGCTTGAAGATTAGTATGGAAAAATTAGACATGTTTTTACTTTTCTATTTTTATTAGTTTGTGAATTATTATATTTTAAAGTGTATTCTGATTTTTGTATCCCCCAGTATACGATTTAAATGCGAACATTCATATTTTGATTTTTACACCGAAAAATAAGTGGTTAAATACTGATGCAATCTCATTTTCTAACTAATACTGTAAATAATTTAAATTCTGCAAAAGAAAATGAGAAAATGTTTCCGGAATATGAATTCTCATACATTAATTAGTATATAGGAAAGACTGCACAAAAATGAGGCAATAATTTTATTAGGAAAAAAAATCAAGAAATTTCCACTAAATGGTTAATTACTGGTGAACTCATCCTAGATTAGTGCAATAATTATACTTATGACTTATTGAGCAATGCTGCATTAACTTTTTTAATATTTTTAAATAAATGGATTTATTCGTGCTTATTTTCAAGTAGCATAAGTAACGTTTTGAATTACAAAAATTACTACATAGCAAGAGGAGCAAATAAAAACACTTAATTACAATGACAAAAATGATTTTTGGAACAAAAAAGTCAATTGTGTTTTATAAAGTATTTTTAATGTTGAAGCAGGAAGTGCAAAAAAAAAAGTTCTACTACATCATGTTTCCTTTCTATATTATACCATTGCCTAGATACTGCTTTATTAAAGTACTCTGTGTTCCGTATTTATGTTCCCAAAAAAATATATTCGTACTAAAATCTTTCGATATTGACTTTCAATAAATTTTCATATCAAAATTATACACTCAAGAGCCAAAACATTATGACCATCCCCACATTTTGCAATGAACTCGCCTGGATGACGTGGAATGTACGTTATCAGGTGGGAGTGGCATTTAACTACTGCTGGAGAGTCTGGGAAATCATTCTTGCGCTTACTTTTGTGTGTGATGGGAAAGACTGCCGATCTAAGCGACTTTGATAGAGGGCAGATTGTGATAGCTCGAAGACTCGGAACAAGCATTTCCGAAACTGCACGACTCGTGAGTTGTTCTCGATCTACAGTTGTTAGTAATTATGCAAAGTGGATGAATGACAGTGAAACCAGCAGTAGACTCCATGGTGTTGGGCGTCCACACGTTATCAAAGAAAAAGGACGTTGGAGATTGTCCCGCTTGGTGAAACAAAACAGGCGTCAGACAGTGGCTCAGCTGACAGCCCAATACAATGCCGGTCCAAGTAGAATTGTATTGGAGCACACTGTTCAGCGGACACTGTTGGATATGGTGCTACGCAGCAGACGTCCCACTCATGTGCCTCTGTTGACAAAGCGTCATCGCCAACTACGCCTACGCTGGGCCCGGGAACATCGCGACTGGACAAGGGATAAGTGGAAGAGAGTTGCTTGGTCAGATGAATCACGGTTTGTCATTCATCACGCTGATGGCCCTGTCAGGGTACGCCATCTTACAGGCGAACGGTTGCTCCCTCAAGGTACAGCAGGTCATACATAGACCGGTGGTTGCGGTATTATGCTTTGGGGGACGTTCTCATGGGCGTCTCTGGACCCGTGGTTGTAGTACAGCAGACAATGAACGCTACGGAGTATCTGGACATCATTGCGGACCAGTTGCACCCTTACATGGCGTCTGTCTTCCCAACTGGAAATGGAGTCTTCCAGCAGGACAACGCTCCGTGTCACAAGGCTCGAATTGTATTGGAGTGGTTCCAGGAACATAATGCTGAATTCCAGTTAATGTCCTGGCCGCCTAACTCACCGGATCTCAATCCGATAGAACACATTTGGGATGTCATGGAACGGCAGCTCAGAGTTCAAATACCACCAAGTCGCAATATCTCGGATTTACGTGACCGTTGCTTAAACATCTGGTACAATATGTCTCCAGCCATCTACCAAGGACTTGTGGCGTCCATGCCAAGGCGGGTTGCAGCTGTGTTGCGCGCCAAATGTGGGCCAACTCGTTATTGACAAGTGGTCATAATGTTTTGACTCTTGAGTGTATAATTATGGTATTACCATTTCATGAGAAGGTAAAAATACTGTAGCTACATTTTAAAAGTAAAAAAAAAAGGCGTATACTGTTAATTTATTTAATATTTATTTCACGGTATCGTGTATTGTTACGGAAATAACTACACTTGTCTAATTTGATGAATAGTTAATTACATTAAAGATTATACATAGTAGTATTAATAATAAAATATTTTGAGCTTACTTACTGTTACATAATACTATTCATTAAATTTACAGTAAATGTTTGACTGGAAAGCTAAATATTAATTTTATTTACACATTTAACACAATTACATCTGCATGCAATTCTAACGATTTCCTATAAACTAACTTTATTTAGGTCTCTGGGGATTACAATTGAAAAATGTCCAATATTTAGAATGAAATATCTATGGACTAGCTACATCTCTGGTGAATATCTACATCTTGTTTTGAGATTAATAAAATTTCTACGTTGTGAGAAATGGTTCTCTTTCCAATAAGGAATATTTTGAATTACAAGAAATATTCAAGGAGTATTAATACATACATTTTATTTCTCCGATTGTTGCTTATTAATAGTATCAAAAATTTAAATATTTGAAGATATAAAAGACAGTTATGTATTCGGTAATAATTATTTATTAGATTGTCAAGTATTTTTGTTTTAAATTCGTTTTTAAATGCTAAATATATCGGCATGCAATTATTAAATATACTCTGCAGTACACTTATGAAATAAATGCAATATTACATACTAATTGAATTGTATGATAATTCAGACAAACCGAACTCATAAACACTTTCCATGTATGTTAGAAAGTTTTAATAAAGTGAGTCTTTTTCTAAATGTTCTTACATATAATCTAGGAAAATATATCGTTTAAAATTTAATATTTATACTGCCAGCGCTTTAAACTTGTATTTTTTGAGCGATTTAATCTAAATTAGATGAAAGTTACCAAAGATGAAGTGTGTGCGTTATATTTTAAGTAATTTCATAGTTAAAGGGATTTCCTAAGTATGGGTCTCTTGGAGTGATATTTTGTTAGGTCATGGAACAAACTGATCACATGAACACTTCTCAACTATGTTATAAAGTACTTAAAAGCACATTACGATTCACCAGTTGTTGTTTGGCGTATAATAAATGGTTAGTCTTGTTCTGTGCTCGTGGATTGAAATTACATTGAAAGTTCTTGGGATGAAGATTTCTAGTAGCAGAATAGTTCATCATAGAAGATTGCTTACTTATGATTTTTTTTTTCATGCACAGTGCAGCAGCGCCATTGACAGATGTTACTATGCCGCTAAATAAAATAACAACTATTTGATACACTGTACAGCCAAAAGTCATCAGACACTTTTGATTATAGATATTCCATTTCCAATTTCAAGAGAAGTATTTAACGAAATGTTCTTAAGATTCAGGCATTTAATGAATTGTTTGAGCTCACACTTATTATTGAATATTCAAATTCTTGTGGATTTAGATGAGTAAAAATTTCAAAATATATAAAATACAGTTTTAGATCTCTATCTAGCATAAAAATCCGGCAGTAACTTGTAATTATCACAAATTATTGTACTTGGATTGTAACTGGACTAAACATACAGAGCTACCGCTGTTAAAACTACCGTGACAGTTGCGGTCTCAACCAAAAGTTACGCGCAGCTATCAAGCAAAAGAATTCCATTACCTCGGTTAACTACTGTTTATTCGATAATCTGGCTGTTTTAAATTTTTAAACAAGAACGAAAAATCATGAGGCAAGCATAGATTATGTAGCACTTTCCAACGCTTCCAAAATAATTTTACAATTCATACCGTTTAATAAGCTAAAAGATAACATCTAAGTAAACAATTTGGAAAACGCATAACATATTTAACATTATAATTTCAGGAATTTCCAACATATACAATATTCGGAAAAATATCCGAATACTTTTATTCAGCCCTGTATAGGATCTATAGGTTTGTATATATACTACATAGAATGCTAAATTTTAGTTCAGTTAGGAAACGCGTAGCACAGTTTAAAATTCTCCATCTGGAGTTTGTCAATAAACGGAAATGTGTTCGCGAACTTTTGTGCTTCCCTGTATAGGATCTACAGAATTTATACACACCACGTAATAAACAAAAAGTGAGTTAAATTTAAAATCGCGTTCAGTAACTTAAAATACACTTCCAGGAATTATTGTTAACAGGCAGTAGAGAATTCTTTTGTGTGTCCCTGTAAATGAACGATGACTGCTATGTACACAATATTCTGTAGTAAGCCTCTTGTAATGCACATTAGTGATATATATAAATTTCAGTGCGTTTAAAATAGTGAAACATTACTAAAAATAAACCGCAGACGATTTTTCTCCATAGACGTAATGTAACGGAATTCTTTTGACTGTCCCTGTAAAGTAACTATAAGTGCTATGCACACCCTATTCCATATTAAGCTTCTTCTAATGCACCTTAGTGATATATATAAATTTCAATGCGTTTAAATTAGTGAAACATTATATAAATAAACCGCAAATGATTTTTCCCCATAGAACGCAATATAACGGAATTCTTTTGAGTGTCCTTGTAAAATAACTATAAGTGCTACACACTTCCGTTGAAATAGGGAACATGCTATAGATGGCGACAATAACATATAAAAATTGCAGAGCAATCCGAGCATATTTACGGGAGTTAGAGCACGGACAGACGGCAGACGGCAGACGGCAGACGGCCAGACGGCAGACGGCAGACGGCCATACGGCCAGACAAACCGAAGTCATAAGCACTTTTCAACTAGGTTGGAAAGTGCTAAAAAAAGAAAACGCAATTTTAATTGCGAATTTTCTTATTTTACTTAAAAGTAACTTTTTGCTATCTTGAACTTGCGTTCTTACGTTTATTTATTAAATTTATTAAATATATGTCATCTTTTAAGGGAAGATGTAACCAGGGACTTGCTTTCGAGTACACCATTTTTTCCGATTTAGTGTAATATCCATGACTTTTAAATGTGTAGTTGTGAATATTCTAAATTGTTGGTGAAATTACGACAATTTAGTTCCTTTACCACAATAGCAATAGTTTTTGTACCTCGGTAAAATCGTAATCTATAAGAATTAGGTAACGTTTAAGTGGATAATAATGAATTCGATTGTACTTGTTTAATAACTTAAAATTGTGCTACATTTCTGAAATTTTTACATGTTAAATAAATCATTCGTCGATAGTCTGTGTTAAATTTTAATGGACTTATAATGATCACTTGAGTATAAAGATCTCAGTTGAATATTTTCATTATTGTTTTCACGTGTGACAACTTATTTGTACCTGGTAACGAAGTATCTGGTGGTGCCTGGGAACACATATATTGAAAAAATAATTTTTAGATATTTTGCGTGTTAAAATAGTTTTATTTCAGTTTTTAACTCTTATGCTCAGAGGTAAATATTAAGCACAATTTCCTTTTTTAAAATACATATTTTTGTACTGAAGCTTTGCAAATTTGATATAATAAATAAAATATATATTTGATGACCATGTTTACGTTTGGAGTAGAAAATGTAATATTCAGGGTAACAAGTACCTGTCTGAGAAACAATTTATCAATTTTGTGTTTATCTTTCTTTCGAAAAGGGTATTTTTTTTTCAAAAACTTAAAATTGTGGTATAGCTTTGAAAAAATTCTATATTACATAACTCCTTCATAAGAAATCTGTGTTAAACTGTGGTCTAGTTATAGTGATTTCTATAAAGATTTCAGTGGAATATTTTCATTATTTGTTTCATTTTCACAACTTGTTTAAACCTGGTTACAAATTATTTTATTTATTATACTTAAAATTTATGCAGTATATTGAAACTCTTATATAATTTGACAGTCAGGATATCGCTGACTGGGAAAACATTTGGTGCAAAAATAATAATTTTTAGATATTTTTTATGTTAAAATTTTTTATTTGGGGTTTTTAACTTTTATGCTCAAAGGTAAATATTGAGCACATTTTACTTTTTTTTAAATACTTATTTTTGTACTAAAGCTTTGCAAATTTTATATATTAAATAGAATATATATCCGATGACCATATTTACGTTTGTTATAGACATATTAATATTGATGATAAAAAGTACCTGTCTGAGAAACAATTTCTCACTTTCCTTTTTTCTTTCTTTCGACAATCGTATTTTTTTTCCCAAAACCTTAAAATTATGCTACAGTTTTGAAAATTTTGTATGTTAAATAAATCTTTTTACGCAGTCTGTGCTAAAGTGCTCGTTACAATAATTTCTAGAGTATAAACAATTCAGTTGAATATTTTATTTTTTTTCCCGTTTTAGAAGTAATTTATACATTGTTACAAATTATTTTATTTCAGAAACTTAAAATTATGCCAATTCTTTTTTTTTTTTTTTTTTTTTTTTTTTTTAGTTTGAAAACCATCATTCCACTGCCTGCGAAAGTAACGAATTTTATCAAATTAAAGAATGATTTTGATATGATAGTAATCTAATGTTGAGATAATAATCTGTTTTGTCAACTGATTTGCTTAGTTTAGCTGAGTTCGCGAGCGTAAGAATAACATATGACGTAAAAACTGATGTAAGAGTAAAATATGCGATAACAGCTTACGTAAGAGTAAGATATGACGTAACAACTGATGTAAGAATAACATATATATTTATAAACATGTAAAAAGTACTTTTTTAAAATTACAATTGTTAACACGTCTAGTACATCCAGTGCTTTTAGCTGTAATCGAAGATGTTAGGTTCCTGTTACGCCTATACAAATGTACACTCATGCCATCCATTTAGGTAAAATATATATAATATTTAATTTTACACAATTTAAATATTTATACTGTCTCTAAGTTCTATTAGTTTAGAAAAACGTTATCCATACCCTAACAAGTAAAACAGTTTAAATTCCATTCTTATACAACTAAAATTCTTATATTTTGAACTTTAATTTTCGGTGTTTTATGGGTCCAAAAAACGCTAAACATTTCGAAAACAGTTCCTCGTAACTTGGTTAATTTTGGTAGATAAATGGAATTTTTTGCTGTTTTACTTGATATAGCATAGAGAAAGGATTTATAAATGTAAATTAAAGAACACGTGAAACTTATAAAAAAAGTTACTTTTAACATTCCAAAAAGATAACAATGTTGACATAAATGATAATTTATGTCAAAATTAAATTTTATAAATCTTTTTTTCCTGTGACTTTTGTGACCTTTTAAGCTATTTTGTAATTCTTAGGATACTTGTAAAAATAACAGTTTAGGAATAAGTTAGCGGTCAGCGATGGAAAGGAGATATATCAAATATATTTGTGGGACACTTAGTTAGCATTTTAGTTAAACCTAGCAGAATGGTAACAAAATGGGTAGTCACGTATTATTCGGGCTAGATCAGGTACAAATGCGCCAAGCATGAGGCTAATTATATCAGTTACAGTGACCCTTATTTTTTGACAACTATATAATTTATTTATTTATTATAGTCGATGATTTATTTTTTAATTTTAAGTTATAGTTTATTTTTTATTATAATTTATAGAATTTTGTTATTTATTTATTCTTGTTCAATTATTGTGTTTTATTTACTTATTTATTTTATATCATTTACCATTTTAAACAATGTTATGTGTGTAATAATGTTAAATTAAGGTTTTGAACGTAACTGGTAACGATAAACAAGATTGACAATTGACAAAAAATTTTGGCGATCTATCTAAAGGCCCATATTATACATAAATACCATAGAATGTTGCAAAGAACTAAACAGAATCTGCATGTTTATAATACATGCTTATTTATTTTCAAATACTAACTTAGTAATGTTTTTCAACCTATGGAAAGTTTACAGGCATAAAACATTATTTCATCGATTTATCATGAAAATTAAAAACCCATCGTTCTGAAAAAATCAATAAAATGCTTAATTAAGAACCTGTATCCCGTATGGATTATCTATATTATAGAAGATTAAACTTGATTTCATTACGTATATTTATCAAATTTTCAGTAATTTCAAAATTCATTAATTTCGAAATTCCCGTAGATGTCAGTTTTGTTATTTTTCCTACTACGGCAATGGTATACTTTATTGCAAAATTTTAGGTTACTTTAATTGCACATTTAACATTTTGTTCCTAAAATGTTTCATAGTGTCTTGTTAAAATACAAGCTTAGTGAAATATTTGGAATTGAAACAAAATATTGAAAATTATTATTTACATACACGATACTTCCTTACTCGTGTTGTGAAGCACGTCTAAACACTGAATATACTTTTCTATTGATTATGTATACGAGCAAATCATGTGTGTGTGTGGTTATATATATAATATATTCTAATACGAGCAAATCTTGTGTTTGGTTATATATATGTATATATATACAAATTTTATCTTAAAAACGAATCTAACGATTTTGACGAAATTTTGTATCCTACCGTTTTGGGGCACAAGAAAACCATTGGGGTAGGTCACGTGTTCAAGAAAATTCGATTAGTGGGTCATCAAGGGTCATCAAGGGTCAGGGTCAAGCTAATTCTATCTAAAAAACGGTTCAAACGATTTTGATTAAATTTTGTATCGTACCATTTTCGGGCACGATAAGACTATTGGGCTGGGTCACATGTTCGAGAATTTTCGATTAGTAGGTTTTTTTGGGTCAACTCGGGTCAAGTTAATTTTATCTAAAAAACGGCTCTAACGATTTTGATTAAATTTTGTATTCTACGAGTTTCGGGCACGACAAAATCATTGGGCTAGGTCACATGTCCGAGAAAATTCGATTTTTAGGTCATTTTTGGGTCACTGTGGGTCAAGCTAATTTTATCTAAAAAACGGCTCAGACTATTTACACTAAATTTTGCATCCTATGGTTTTCGTTCACGAAAAGACTGTTGAGCCAGGTCATGTGTTCGAGACAATTCGATTAGTGGGTCATTTTGGTCATGGGTCATTATGGGTCAAGCTATTTTATCTTAAAAACGGCTCAGACTAATTACACTAAATTTTGCATCCTATGGTTTTCGGGCACGAGTAGACTGTTGGGCTGGTTCATATGTTCGAGAAAATTCAATTTATGAGTCCTTTTGGTCATGGGTCAAGCTACTGTATCTAAAGAACGGCTCAAACTATTTAGACTAAATTTTGCCTCCTATGGTTTTGGGGCACGAGAAGACTGTTGGGCTAGACCACATGTTTGAGAAAATTTGATTAGTGGGTCATTTTGGTCATGCGTCAGGATATTTGAACTCAAAGCTAATTTTGACCGAGCATAGCTCGGTCTTCCCTGCTCGTATATATATATAATCAAATTTTGTCTTAAAAACGGCTCTTACGATTTTGACGAAACTTTCTATCCACCATTTTAAGGCACCAGAAAAGCATTGGGTTAGGTCAGATTTTCGAGAAAATTCGATTAGTGGATCATTTTGGTCACCATGGGTCAGGGTGAAGCTATTTGTATTTAAAAAATGGTTCAAACGATCTTGACTAAACTTTGTATCCCACTATTGTCGGGCGCGAGAAGACTTGGGCTGGGTCACATGTTAGAGAACTTTCAATTAGTGGGTCATTTTGGTTTAACGCGGGTCAAGTTAATTTTATCTAAAAAACGGCTCTAATGATTTTGATTAAATTTTGTATCCTACCAATTTCGGGCACGAGAAAATAATTGGGATAGGTCACATGTCCGATAAAATTCGATTAGTGGGTCATTTTTTGGTCATTGTGGGTCAAGCTAATTTTATCTGAAAAACGGCTCAGACTATTTAGACTAAATTTTGCATCCTATGGTTTTCGGGCACAAGAAGGCTGTTGTGCTAGGTCACATGTTCCAGAAAATTGGGTTAGTAGGTCATTTTTGTCATGGGTCATTATGGGTCAAACTAGTTTTATCTTAAAAACTGCTCAGAGTATTTGAACGAAATTTAGTATCCTATATTTTTAGGGAAGGAGAAGGCTATTGGGCTAGGCCACATGTTCAAGAAATTTCTGTTAGTAGGTAATTTTGGTCATGGATCATTAGGGTTCAAGCTATTTTTATCTTAAAAACGGCTCAGACGATTTGAACTACGTTTTGTATCCTTCAGTTTTTGGAGACGAGGAAATCATTGGGCTAGATCACATGCTCGAGAAAATTCGATTAGTGGGTCATTTTGAAGTCACTGTGGGTGAAGCTAATTCTATCTAAAAAAGGCTCAGAATATTTTGGCTAAATTTTATATCCTACGGGTTTCGAGCACGAAAAGGCAATTGGGTTTTGTCACATGTACGAGAAAAATTGATTACTGGGTTATTTTGGTTATATTAGTGGGTTATTTGAACGCAAAGTTAATTTTCACCGAGCATAGCTCGGGCTTCCGTGCTCGTATTTTTGAAAGAGTTATCCTGCAATTCCCTTAGATACTTAAAACATAAACCTCATTCTCTCCATGAAAGTTATTTGCTTTGTTTCAACGAGATGAAGAAAAGTATGCCTTAAAACTGTCAGCAGAAATATTTTCCAACTAATTCTGTGTTCTAAAATTGAGAAATACCAACCATTTTAAAGAAAAGAAATATATTTTATCGTTAACACTATATTAAACTCTGAAAAAATGGCAACTAAAAAAGAATATCATTAAATGAAGATGATTAAATATATTTTTTAACTGTCTCTTTTTTCATTAAATCCAAAACACGCAGGTATATACAGGGTTCATAGGAAAGTCCCATTAACCTGAAAATACTTGCGGACGGTGAGAGCTACAGCTATACAATTGAGGTAACGGTATAGTAAAGGAACTGCGCCCGACCTCATGCAAACGACAGAAACGCCCCTAGTGGCGAAATTTGGAATATAGTCATTGCAAATCGAAAACGAAAAGAGATAATGCAAAAATTCCAATTAAAAAGTTTTAGAGCATGAATTTACACGGATAAGATAAATCGTCGCCCGTATACAAAAAACTGACCGAAATCAATTAACTCCATTTTGTGTAAACGTTTGAAAGGAATAGCCAGAAGTATGAAGAAATATACACAATCTATTGCATAAATACGTACTTACGTCAATACATTTTAATAACATCACACACACACACACACAAAAGCAAAAAAAAAAAAAATGTCTCACAGTGATAAAAAGTTAATGTTTACTATGTTCGAAAAGTTTGCCATTGCTCACGATACACGTTTGCATTCGTTAGAGTATTCTGCATGCACGTTTCTCAGCACGGAAGGTGTCACACTATTGCAAGCATCGAGGACGACGTAGATCCAACAGACTTGTAGGTGGAGTTTCAAAAACCTTTACTTTTATGTAACCCCACAGGAAGACAGCCAAAGGAGTGAAGTCCGGCTATCTTGGAGGCCATTCAATACTACCACCATACCCGAAAATAAAAGTTTTAAAACAAAACCGCTCGCACAATTCGGATTCAAATTATCGTCTGCCATAGATAAGTTTATGCTATGAGATTATGCTGTTTACATTAAGTCAGCGCCAACACCTTTTAAACTAAAATTTAAATTGCATTGGAAATGAAAGTTTTACTGACGTTACAATATAGTACAACGTCGCATTCTGCAATTGCGCACTGCTACCTTTCCAAAATTTGAATATGCAAAGTTGAATCGTCGCGAATCGATTTCGGACATTTTTGGGTATGCAGACACCGATTTATCTTATCCGTGTGAACCAAATATCGTTTTGTACTAATTAATTGATGCTCTAAATCTTTCTAATTGGAAATTTTGCTCTATCATTTTTGATTTGCAATGGCTAACTTCCAAATTTCGACACTAGGGTGCTGCTGTCGTTTGCATTAGATCGGGCGTAGTCGCCTTACTATACCTTGTCCTTACTTGCATAGCTCTAGCTCTCTCCGTTCGCAAGTAGTTTCAGGTTAAAGGGCCTTTTCTATGCACCCTGTATACAGTAGCCCTTCACTATATTGCTCATTCGTATATATTGCTCTTTTTAAATCTATCACAAAATAATAAAAGGTTGTTCCGAAACTAAATTTTATGCAGCATTTTGTTAACAGTTTTAGTAGAAAAAACGTAATTGGATTTTGTATTTTATTAAGACAATTGTAATATCCATGTTTTGGAGACAATTTCTTGATTGTTATTCTGATGTGATTCTCGCGCACCTTTTAAGTTTTCTGATATGTTCGATGTAACAAGATGTTACTGTATTATAAAATTGATATATATTGAATGCATGTTTAGACCATGTATACTTAACTAATGAGCAGTAAGTAATTCCATTGTGTTTAAGACACATTTTATATATAAATAAAAACATTCCGATTATTATTTTAAACCAGAATTATCATACAAGATAATTTATTTTATGTTTACATTTTCAACAGAATTTTAAATCTTTAACTTCTTCTTTAGCAAAACCTATCAGGAAACGACTGCTTTAAAAAGCAGTTTAAATATGTAAAGTATCAAAACTCCAAAGTTAACTATACGACTTTTAAAGTTACGCGGAATGTTGCTATGCATCTGAGCGATGCTCGTCACCAATTTAATTTATTTCTCGAACATGCCAACACATATCTCAATGTATGAAGGAAAAACTTTATTTGAACGCATTTATAAAAACATAAAAACATTTATTTAAGAAACAAGTAATATTTCTGTTCTAAAAGCGCAAATTTCATAAGTAAATAAAAACGCTGTGTTTTTCGATAATTTTACACTAAGAAAATATACGATTCTTTTATTTCGCAACTTACCACAAATATATATATATATATATATATACACTTATATAGTTTTATTTTAAAATCCTTTTTTATTGCACTCGTTAATGCGTGTGCTACATCCTGTGTTTTAACCTTTAATACAAGTTGTTTTTCTTTTTTAGTTATGCTATGCAAATATATCGCCATGCTTACAATTTAAGGATAATAACAGGATTCTTTCGATTTTAACATTGTGCCGAATATCTTGAAGACATATTTGAAGAATCGTCTTTGACTTTCAGTGATTTAAATAACTTGTTTGACCTAATATATGTATGTGAATATTCGAGTGTAAGTAATAAACAATAAATTGAATAAAATAAATATTTGGCAGCACCTTGCAACAGAAAATGGTCGAAAATGTATAATAATAGAATGCATAATTCGTGAAGATATTTTTTAGAGAATATTATTTGTAATAGCATTTTGTTTTTAGATTTTTCAACCAAATTTAATGCTACATTCTAAAAACTGGACCAACTATTGTAGACAAATTATATTGCAATTTAAAAAAATAATATATTGAATATATTATGAGATAAGAACATTTGTATAAAATAATTTTAACAGTATCAAAAATATTTTTTTCATAATTTCTTAATCAACTATATAAATCTTGACTTATATAAAAAAGCCAGTGAAATAGCTTGAAAATTCAAAGAGATATTTGTGACATAGGGGACTGAATTTCAGTTTCTTTCTAAAAGTAGCTGGATGATTAAGATTTTTCCACAAATTCGCCATCCGCTCTCTGTATTGGAAAGAGTTAATTGAAATTCCACAATTTTCCACTCACTTTTTCACATATGTTGCTATACTGACTACCATATTACGAAAACAATCGCACATGCGCAATTACACAGTTTTCATAGAAATACTTCTATATCATCAAATATTCAATATATTTAGATTTTACTTGCAGTATAATGTTTTTGTTGCAATTTGTGAAGTTTTAAGATTATTGTTCATAAATAGTGGTCACCAATAGTGGTCGTAACAAAAATAATATCAATGTTTAGTTGATGACCAAATGAGTTGGGAAAAATGTGAAGAAAGATCCTGTTCAAATCGTATCATAATTTAAAATGTTATGATTTGGAAGAACAGTGATGGTGAGAGTGGAGGGGGAGGGGTTTGGTGGATTATACAAACTTGGGAGGTACAACTTCACTAACGAGAATCCTGCGTAACGTGGCTCTAAAGAAAGGAGGGAATTTTTGAACTGTAAAAAAGCCGAAAAGTTTCATTATTGTTTATAAATAGTGGTCACCAAGAGCGGAAAGTATAATATCAGTGTTTAATTGTATAAGCAAATGACTTTTGAAGAATGTGAAAATACGTCCTGTTCAGATCGGTTCATAATTAAAATAGTTATGATATGGGAGGATGAGGTGGAAGGGAGAGAGGGAGAGGAGGAGGGAAGAGGGAGGGGAGGAGGGAAGAGGGAGGGGAGGAGGGAAGAGGGACGGGAGGAGGGAAGAGGGAGGGGAGGAGGGAAGAGGGAAGAGAACGAACTTCAAAAATACAACTTAATAAACTAGTAACCCAAATCCCAAATTGCTAGACTCTAATGAAAAAGATAATTTAATCTGGAAAAAAGCACTTATACGAAAGTTGACAGAAGCTCTGCATGTAAAATAGCTCCAGAAACATCGATCTAATCTAATGGGCTGCCTTCTATCTAGTATAGATAGATCACATCGTTCCTAAATAGTGATTGGAAAAAAAGTAAGTACTGGTATCGATGTATCGATACGACCGCAATTGCTATTTGAACAAAAATTTAAATGATCGATTCAACCTGAATCGATGTTGACCTGAATTGATGTCACTTTGAGTCGATGTTCTTGATCAACCGCACTGTCGATGCGGGTTAAAAAATGATCGATAAGTATTGAGAGGATCTCTAGTCAGTGTAAATTTATTCTTTTCTCAATATTACGAGTTCTATGGGTCCGATCCTCACACAACTTGGACCTTGGGACTTGATTTGTTTCACACCAATATTGTAACGGCCATAATGTTGAGTACCAGGCCGTTCGGTAGAGAAAAGAGAGAACAAAATTAGGGTTTAAATTAAAACAAGTTTATTAAGTCTAATTGGGCAGGGAGGTTGAGCGAGAACTCTTCGTTTTACCTAACTCAAAAGTAATAGTCTAGACTTGGATTTGAAGCGGCACAAAAGTAAAAACTATCAAATAAGTAAAATAGAATATATAAGCAAAAATACTGTTGAAGGGGCGAGGCCAACGAGGTAAGCGCGTAACATCAGAATATTAAATTCTTCAAATTAAAATTAACTCTGGTCTTCAACATGCAGAAAGAAAAGGAATTGCTTACCTTTTCTAAGGTCTATCCAATTTATGAAATATCCACTGGTTTATATATTTCAACTATTTGAGAATTTATTATAAACACTTCTTGAATAATCGTGTAGATGTACCACTGCTGAAATAAGACTTGTAAAAAAATTATATTAATGCACAATTCACATTGAATAAATAAGTTCACGTTTGGATTGATTTTAAAAATTATATTTTACATTACTTAAAATTTTAAAAGGTTTACATTTAGATTAATTTTAACATCAGGAAACATTTTTTCCTGTGACTTTACAGAATGAAGGATAGTAATACACTGACTCATTTTCACAAAGTTTGGAAAGTTACGAGTAAAGTTGCATCATTTCTTTGAAACAAATTGACGTTGAATAATTGTCCTTTTAAATGTTTTAGTTCTGTAATAAGTTTATAATGGCATAATCACAAATAACAAATTATAAACATATTTCACATTATTAGAAGAGAACGATTATAACGAGGTAATAAATCTCTATTGCTTGATAAACTTGAAACTTAAGAGTCATAAATTAGGTCACTTGTTTTAAGAGATGAGAGAAAAATTATCGTTGGGTTTTTATCTGCGTGCTTCATCATTTTCTTTATTTATTTATTTTACTTTGAGTGGAAAATATTAAGTGATTGAAATGAATGGATTAGTTTTCTACAATTTCCCCCTTAATCCGTTCATGGGGATTAACTAATATTTTCATTGAATTTCTGTGTTCGATGAATCGAGGCTTGGGTAAAGGTTTGGTAAGTGCATCAGCTATCATTTTTTCTGTTGGAAGATATCTTAACTCAATTATGCCTTCTTCGCTATATTGTTTAATGGCATTAAATTTGACGTCGATGTGCTTTGATCTTTTCGTGAATTTTTCTGATTCAACCATTTTTATGGTACTTTGATTGTCTTCATATAAAGTGATTGGTTTTTGCTGTGGAAAGCCTAGATCGTCAAGTAACTTCAATAACCAAATTATTTCTTGGCTAGCATGTGCTGCGGACACATATTCATCCTCTGCTGAAGATAAGGCAATGATCAAGAGAATAACCGTTAGGTAATTTCTGAATTTGAGTACCTAAATAGTTACTAATATTGCCTAGATCCTTTAATTCGTATTCTTGTTTTAGAGAATTTACGATTTCTTCTATTATTTCATCTTTGCTGGCGATGAGTATATCATCAACATATATTATTATGTACGATGTATGATCTTTTTCTTTTCTAGTGAAAAGACATGTGTCTGCTGTACTTTGGATAAAGTTCAAGTTGTCTAGTGTTTCAGCGATTTTAATATGCCAAGATCTGGCGGCCTGTTTGAGGCCATAGATTGCCTTTTTGAGCTTGCAAACTTTTTCAGGAAATTGTTCGTTTACATAGCCTTCAGGTTGATTTATATATATTTCTTCATTTAAGTTCCCATGAAGAAAAGCGGTGTCAATATCTACATGTCGCACATTCAAATTATTATAAGCTGCTGCTAAAAGAAGTGTTTTGATGGTACAATGTTGTGCTACTGGTGAAAATGTTTCTTGATAATCTTCCCTATATTTTTGACTGAAACCTTTGGCAACAAAACGTGCTTTATATTTTTGTGTATTTCCTGAACTATCAATTTTTCGTTTGAAAATCCATCTACTTCCTATGATTCTTTTATTAAGAGGAGGATCGACTAGATCCCATGTATTATTTTTCATTAACGATTGTATTTCGTTTTCAGTGGCTTTAAGCCAGTTTTTTTTTTCTAGTGGATTGTTTATTTTGATAAGCTGTTTCCAGTTTTCAGGTTCTGTTGTATCGCAATCATTTGCTAAAGCAATAAAATTGTCGGAAGTATATCTTTGAGGTGGTACTCCTCTGTTTTGTCTTTCAGATCTACGAGGTTGATGTGTTTCTGATTGTTTGGGCGCGTCAGGTGTACAGGGTGTGTCACCTATTTCTATTTCAATGTATTTTTTATCTTCAATTAATTGTTCGTGATCATTAATTTTCTCGTTTAAATTGTTCAGTTTTTCTTCCAGAAATTTTACAGATCTGGAAATTATTATTTCACCATTTTTAGTGAAAACGCGGTATCCCTTTGTATTATTATCATAGCCCATGAAGATACCCTCTTCTGCTGTGTCATCTAGTTTAGATCTTTTGTGTTTGTTTATGTAAGTGTATACTTTACAGCCAAATACACGTAAATAATAGAGATTTGGTTTTCTTTTGAACCAAATTTCATATGGCGTTTTATTTGTCAATTTAGTGGGGAGCCTATTTTGGAGGTGATTAGCAGTATTTATCGCTTCACCCCAGAACCTATGAGGTAAATTTGCTTCGGATAATAGGCTTCGTGTCATTTCAATTAAACTTCTGTTTTTTCTCTCAGCAATGCCATTCTGGCTGGGACAAAATGGAACTGTGTATTCATGTTTTATACCATGTTCCCTTAGAAAGGCTTCTGTTTTATTTCCTATATATTCCCCACCGTTATCCGATCTAATCGCCGTCGGATATTTTCCTTGTCTGGTTTTGACCATTTGTACATAGTCTTTTATTTTTTCATAAACTTCATCTTTACTTTTTAATAAGTAAATAACTGTTAATCTAGAATTGTCATCTATGAATGTAAGGAAGTAATTTTTTCCTCCTATTGTGGGTGTTTTAAAGGGCCCACATAAATCAGTATGTACTAAATGTAATACTTTTGTTGTTTTATTTTCGATAGATTTAGTGTACGGTGCATTTGTTGACTTTGTTTTTATACAGGTTTCACAGTTTGTTTTATGATTACAGTTATTTATTTTTATCCCACTGGCCAAGTCATTTTTGACTAATTCTTTTATACTTTCATTATTTCTGTGGCCAAGGCGTTTATGCCAAATTTCGAGGCAATCTTTATTTCTGCAATCATGTGCAATGTTTATTTTATTTTGAGAACTTTCTTCTAGTGTTTCAACTTGATATAAGTTATGTTTCTTAAATGCTTCTAAGTATATATTTCCATTGCACGATAGTATGCATTTTTCATTTTCGAAAAATACTTTATAGCCATGTTCTGTGGCTTTACTTACGGAAATTAAATTTGATTCCAATTGTGGAACAAATAACACATTTTTAAGTGTAATTCTATTTATACATCCATCAGATGTTTTTGTCATTATTTGTGTTTCGCCGGTTCCGTAAGAATTTAATGTATTCCCATTAGCAATTGTTACTGTAGTTTTTTCAGTATCGTTGAATTTTGTAAATATATCCCTATCGTTCGCTATATGCGAAGACGCTCCTGAGTCAATTAACCAGGTTTTATTAGCGGGATTTACAATTATGAATGCTGCATCTTTATGTTCACTTTTATTTATTTGTACCTGTTCATTTGTTTTTGATTGATTCATTTTATTTTTACTATCACCTTTTGTATTTTCAAAACACAACGATGTGTACTTTTTGTATTTGTATTGTGTTTTAGGTGTAGTGGTCTGTGTGTTTCTGTTCTTGAGATGCCAGCATTGTTTGTAAGTGTGATTTGATTGTTTACAGTAGGTACAATATTTGTTTTGCCCTTTATAATCTTGAGTGTATTTCTTTTGTGTTTTAAACACCTTTTGTGAGTTTTCAACTTGCTCACTATTTTCTACCCGTTTATTAAATTCATCAGTAAGTTTGCTCTTGATGAATTCGGGAGTTAATTCAATTTCATTTCGGGCTTCGAGAGCTGTTATTAGAGTATTATAACTCGCAGGTAACGAGCACAATAGAAGTGCAGATAAATGCGAGTCGGTTATGTTCTCTCCTATTGCGGAGAGCTTATCTTTTATTTCCAGTATATTAGTAATGTGTTTGTGCATGTTCCCATTTTCGGGAAGTTTTGCACTATACAATTTTCGTAACAAATACAATTTACTGGACAAATTGGCTCTCTCGTGAATGTTTTTTAAACTATCCCATGTCTGTTTTGCTGTTTCTAAATGTTTTACATGAACTATTTGCGTATCGTCTATACTCAGGTTTATTAAAGCGCGAGCTTTTGCATCCTTTTTTCTCCAATCTTCGTTAATTGGTGTAGGGGGTTCCTGAGTTACGAGTTCGTACAAATCTTCCTTAATTAACAACATATTAATTTTAAACTTCCATACAGAATAATTATTATTGTTTAATTTATCTACTATTTGCATTTCCTTTATTGTCGCCATCTCGGAGAACTTGTTTATACAGTTTTTAAAGTTTTATTAGTTTAAATAGTTTATTAAATTCAATTATGTTTTCTTGAATTTTTAATCTAGCATAAGAGCTGAGTATTATTTTTATTAATTAGAGTCAATTATTAATCCTTAAGAATAAATTCTGAGTTCATATATTCATCAGTCTCATGATCACTGTTGAAGGGGCGAGGCCAACGAGGTAAGCGCGTAACATCAGAATATTAAATTCTTCAAATTAAAATTAACTCTGGTCTTCAACATGCAGAAAGAAAAGGAATTGCTTACCTTTTCTAAGGTCTATCCAATTTATGAAATATCCACTGGTTTATATATTTCAACTATTTGAGAATTTATTATAAACACTTCTTGAATAATCGTGTAGATGTACCACTGCTGAAATAAGACTTGTAAAAAAATTATATTAATGCACAATTCACATTGAATAAATAAGTTCACGTTTGGATTGATTTTAAAAATTATATTTTACATTACTTAAAATTTTAAAAGGTTTACATTTAGATTAATTTTAACATCAGGAAACATTTTTTCCTGTGACTTTACAGAATGAAGGATAGTAATACACTGACTCATTTTCACAAAGTTTGGAAAGTTACGAGTAAAGTTGCATCATTTCTTTGAAACAAATTGACGTTGAATAATTGTCCTTTTAAATGTTTTAGTTCTGTAATAAGTTTATAATGGCATAATCACAAATAACAAATTATAAACATATTTCACATTATTAGAAGAGAACGATTATAACGAGGTAATAAATCTCTATTGCTTGATAAACTTGAAACTTAAGAGTCATAAATTAGGTCACTTGTTTTAAGAGATGAGAGAAAAATTATCGTTGGGTTTTTATCTGCGTGCTTCATCATTTTCTTTATTTATTTATTTTACTTTGAGTGGAAAATATTAAGTGATTGAAATGAATGGATTAGTTTTCTACAAATACCACTCACAGTCCGCCGACAGCGGAGGGTTCAGGGTGCAATTCAAGATAAGTCAATTCCACGTTTAAATCCGGCGAGCTCTGATACAGGTTTTACACCAGTTCAACAGGCAGGTAAAACTATACAGATTATTCCGGCGTTATGCGTAGTAAAGGAGGATCCAAGGTAAGAATACCAACTACGAGGTCCTAGCTCCTCAGTACTGCTTTCTAGTACCACTCTAAGTACAACTCTAAACGAAAATTCTCAGCTTATATATCCACAGTATCGATTGACCAGCTACAGTAATTTGCATAAATATCGAAAGAAAAGAGTAACTCACAATTCCCGAGTTTCACACATCCTTCGAAGGTCAGAGAAAAGAGAGCCTTGATAAAGTTTTACGCACATGGACGGTTAGTGGACAAAAATTACAATCGCATTCAAAACATCGCCTACTCACGTGACGAGAGTAGTCAAACTGTTACAATACCACCAGCATCTCAGTTCTTGTTTTCTCCGTCAGGAGCGCTTCAATTTCCTGTATTTTCTGCTGCATAGTGTACTTTAATTCATTGTGAAATATCTCGAGTTCTATGGGTCCGATCCTCGCACAACTTGGACCATTGATCTTGGTTTGTTTCCCACAAAAATATTATCAACATTTCAGTTCCGTTTTTCTCTGTTGAAAGCGCGGACATTTACTGTATTAGCTGCAGCATAGTGCCCACGTTACTTCTTTATTTCATGTCTCAGGTTCTAAGGGTCAGATCCTCACAAAACTTGAACCTTTCGTTTTGGATTGTTTAGCGCCAACACCACCACCATCATTTAAGTTCTTGTTCTCGATTCCAAGAGAGCTGCAATTTTCTGTATTGTGTGCTGCATGGTGTACAATTCCTCTTTATTCGATATCGCAGGTTATATGGGTCCGATCCTCACACAAGTTGGAGAATTCGTCTTGGTTTGTCCCATCCCCACCATTTTAGTTCTATTTCTATCCTCAAGGAAATGCTGTAATTTCCTGTATTAGCTTTTGACTTGTCTCCAGTCTCCATTTCTGATGGGATTTCGGTGAATGAAACTTTCCTTAAGTTTTACGGCTTCCATCGGCTCTTCTTGAAACCTTAAATAAGTTCTCCAATGTTTCAAGAGCTGACGTGAAACAGTTAATGCAAATAAATCATATTACAGTGTAATTAATCTAACAGTAAAACTAATCTTAATTTTCTTATGGCAATTCTTCAAAAAATAGGATTTGATGCCAGGTTAAGAATAACGATTTATTGACTTGAGATATAGATAAAAAATTTGGTAGTATCTATATAATCGAGTTGGCCATGGTATCGAGTAAATCGATTAAAAATATCGACATAGCCCATCACGACTTAAAACCTAAACAGAGTAGATTTTGATGAGAAATGAAAAATGTTAGAAAATCTGTACATGCATCACAGTTTTCAGGAAACAAAGGGGACAATAAGATTGCGTTGTACACTTTTTCACTCATAAACAACATTTGAAAATGTAAAATAAACAAAAACTTGTAAAATATTAAAGGATTGTTTAAATAATCATTCATTCTAAATTTTAAAACCACCCAACCGTAAGTTTATTTAAAATATAGTTTTTACATTTTTAATGTGTATTAGCAACTAAAACAATTCATTAGTTATCAGTCTCGCAGTTTATTGTTAATGTAATTAGATTTTTCCACAGTTTAGTTCCATTAGAATGCAATATGCCTTATAATCATCATAAAAAATTCCAGAAATTAACTTCATAAATAGTTTTTGTTATTTATGTTATTTTTTTATGTTTTTTGTTTTTTCTTCTTCTTTCTTTTTTTAGAGAGAGATAGAAAGGCTTAAAGATTTCTTCAGTATCAAAAAATATTATATTAAACACCAACGAGCGTAAAAATAATTGTAACACAGAAAATATTCAGGCATGAAAAATTATTCAATCAATCCATCATGAATATTAACATTCTTCTAGTCTGTTGAAATCAATTAAACGCTGAATTAAACACCCATATTTCTCAGACATGTTATTTTTTTATTAAGGATGATTTTTTATTCATTTTTATCAATACTTTGTGAGGTCGATATTTGTGAAGCTTATCACAGGCCATGCGACATGAATAAATATTATTTAAATATATGTTTGTTTACGACTGGTGCTACAATTCGATTTTAATTCAATCTATCACTGTGGTTAAAAAAAAGATAAAACGGATCTGAAATCTTAAATATATGCTTGATAATTAAAAAATATAGTGATTCGTTTAACACATACGAGGCGGAAACACTTAAAATAGTTGTTGTTCGATCATGAAATCTAATATTTCTTTCAGCCTGGAAAAATAAATAAAATTCTTAATTAAACACCCTTATTTCTTACAGATAGTTTATCGCATAAATAATTTTATTTTATGCATTTTTTTTAGCCTGTTTGCGACTTTAAAAAAATATTATTTAAGTATATGTTTGTTCACGAATGTTGCTCCAACTTTATTTTATGTCAACATATGACTGTAGTTGTAAAACGTTATAATGGGTAGAATTGAGTGATTCTGATAATAGAATTATTTATATTCGAGTTATTTTTAATATCGAATGATTTTAAATAATTGATCGTATATGGTGTTGTTGTCACTCTTCGCTTGTAATGGCGAAAAATGTAATACTAGAAGATGTTTGATGTTCGCATCGAGCGGTAGTCTCCATGGGAACATCCGTAAAAAATCTTTTGTTAATAAAAATGGTTTAATTACATTTAATTAGTCGATTTTTTTATAAATCGTTAAATTTCGCACAGTCCATTTGCTTTAATACCTAATAATTGGTACCTCTCTCCGGAGTGGAATTAGTCACCGATGTATAAAAATTAAATTGTGTTATTTAAAAGAAAAAAAAACTGTGCTATGTAAGTATTTAAAAGTCAATAAAAAGGTCCAATTAACAAAGCTGTCAAATTTTTTAGCCGAGAGAGGCAGAAAAAACTGATTCGGTGTATGTTTCGAATAAAACTGAAAATTTGAATAAGTTGGAAAACAAGCTAGATAAATTAAAGATGGAATATTACGAAATTTTGAAAGACGAAGAAGTTGAAAATGTGAAGTTGAGTTCGAAGATATCGACGTAAGGTTAAAACGTTTTCTAGAGCGCAAGAAAAAAAATGTTGAACTAGTAAATGAAAATAATGTTGCTTCTCATAATGCTCAAAAATTGTCTGTTAAGCTACTCGAAATTCAGTAACCAAAATTTGATGTTTTTTATGAAAATTGGAATAGTTTTAGGACTCAATTTAATAGTGTTATTAATTAGAACGAATTATTAACTAATGATCAAAAAATGTTTACTTGGGAAAGAAAAGCAAATCCAAAGTGCGGATGACACTTCTGAGTCATTATTCCAAGCACTTAAGAGCAGATGTGACAATAACAGATTAATTGTTAATAGTTACTTTAAATCTTTATTAATGTTAGAAATATTTGTACTGAATCAGCTTAAAAATTAAGAAAGCTGCTCGTTTGTATTTTAAAACATGTGAGAGCTTTTATGGTGTTAAAAGTTGAAATGAACAATTTTAGGGCACATTGTTTAATATTATTTTAATGAAATTAGATTGAAAAACATGCAAGGAATTCAAAATATCTTTAACATCTATAGATTTACCATCTTCCATCGAATTCTTGCAAAATCGTGTTCAAATTTTGGAAAACGTACAAGGAACACCAGTAAATTCCCAGAAATGTAAACCCAGAACAAAAACAAAACCTTTATTCTAAAATCTAATCAGCACTGTATTGTGTGTCAAAAATCGCACGTCTCGCATTTTTGTCCAGTTTTCTTGAAAATTACTCCGATTCAAAGATATGATGAAAGAAAAATAATATGCATTAACTGTTTTTGTGACTCTTATCTACTCTCTAAATGTTTTTCAAAATATAACTGTCAAATGTGTAACTCGAGGCATAATAATAAAATGTAATTAAAAAAGCCTGAATCTGAAATGGAGTTATCCTCGCACGTTCCCGATACACGCTCTAGTAGTGAAAACTAGAGCATTTTTAATGAATCCTATAAACAAAACGCGTCTGAAAAATATCATAGTTTTTCCTCGCATAGTAATGAAAGTAAAAAATCAGTTCTTTTGTCTACTGCTCTTGTACATATACCCCGCTTCACAAGTGTTTTATTCAAGCTCGTGCAATATTAGATAGCGCTAGTAAAGCTCATTATATTTCTTTTGAACTAGCTTTTGATTTGGGCTTGAAAAAAAGAAAAAAGTAAAAATTCCCGTTTGTGAATTAGGTAAGAATGAATTTAATGTGAAGTGGAAGGTCAATTCGATAATTCGTAATAAGAATTCTTCAATTTTCTTCATCTAGTGAATGTTTTGTTGTTCCAAAAATTACTGATTGTGTTCCTTCTTCAAACATTAAAATTGATAAGGAATTTTTTACCTAATCGGTGGCTGTTAGCTGATCCTACTTTTGACAAACCAGGAAAAAACCATTTAATAATTGGGGCTAAATTTGTTTATAAAATAATAAAAGAGGGGAAAAATCCCATTTCACCAAATTTAATGTTTCAAAATTAGGTGTTTGTGCATGTAGCTACTGGTACTGTTTCAATTAAGAATTCTAATTCATAATGTGGGTTGACATTTAATTCGCAGCTCCAGAATATTGCATCTAATCTTAAAAAAGTTTGGGAAATGGAAAATATTTCACCTGACCCTCTTCTACAGGGTGTTCTAGAAAGGACTCCCGAACTTTGAAATGACATAACTTCGAAACACTGAGAGATAGAAATATGAAACAAGTTGAATGTTAAACAGATAGGTCTGGTATTTGTTATACACGAATTTGAAAAAAAAAATAGTTCCAATATTGGATAATAGGTGGCAGCACAAGCACATGGAACTTTAAATGGCACTCAGAAGTACAGAAAATTCATTCGTGCGTCTGTTTCATTGCTAACACGTGTAAAGAAGTTGTATAGAATTAGAGAATAATTCGGAATTCAAGAAGATCATGCCGTATTCCTTGGAACAACGAATTTTTATTGTACTTTAATACCATCGATTAAATCGAAGTCTGACGATGAGACAGCGAAGTTTTCAAAAAAAAAATGTTAAAAAAGGTCCAGACTGGAAAACAATTCGCAATTTATTCAACAAGTTTGAACGGACGGGCAGTGTAGCTGATGATTTAGTCGGAAATGTGGGATGCAGTCAATCAGTCATGACACCTGAAAATGTGCAAGCAGTCGAAGAAATTGTTAGACGTTGTCCTCGAAAATCCATAAGGCGAGTCGCTGCTGAAGCAGGATTGTCAAACACCACTACGTACAGTATAATGCGAAAAGGCCTGAAGCTGTTTCCCTATAAAATACAGTGCCATCAAGCGATCACAAAGAGAAGTTTTTGCAAATGAGTTACTGCAGATGATTGATGAAAATAAAATTGATGTCGGTCAAGTATTCACCGATGAGGCCCATTTTCATTTAGAGGGATATGTGAACAAACCAAACTGGCGAATATGGGGCACTGAAAACCCGTTTGTGTGTCTTTCAAAACCACTGCACTCAGCAAAAATTACAGTGTGGGCAGGACTGTCCAGTAAAGGGATCATTGGGCCCTTTTTCAGGAGGGAAACGATTAACGCATCTCGATATATTGAAATTTTACAGCAGTTTATAGGAACATTTCAAGCTCTAGAGGATGCACCAGAGATTTCATGGTTTATGCAGGATGGGGCCCGACCGCACCGTACTACTGCAGTGTCTGAGTTCCTCGAGGAATACTTCATTGAGAGAGTCATTGCTTTAAATTATCTCAAAGTGACAGTTATTAGTATGGATTGGCCACCATATTCCCCGGATCTGAATCCAGGCGACTTCTTTTTGTGGGGTTACTTGAAGGACGCTGTTTATTCTAAGAATCCCCAAACGTTGGAACAGCTTGAACAATTCATCTGTGAGGCATGTGCATCCATTTCACTAGAAGTATTGCAACAAGTGATTTCGAACTTTACCTTTTGGTTGCGTCATGTTGTTGCTGAAAAAGGTAACCATATCGAAACCATTGTATTGTGATTTTTATCTCAGTTCAAACAGCTCACTTTCAGGAACTATTTCAAAGACACAGCTTTGTGATTGCAGCGCCCTCTCGTGGCCAATATTGGAACTATTTTTTTAAATTGATGTATAAAAAATTCCAGGCCTATCTGTCTAACATTCAACTTGTTTCACATTTCTATCTCTCACTGTTTCGAAGTTATGTCATTTCAAAGTTGGGGAGTCCTTTCTAGAACACCCTGTAAGTAAAGAAGAAGAATTCTGTTAATCTCATTTTCAAAATACGCATAAACGCAATAACATCGCATGGCTTATTGCCGAAATGCTTATTAAAACTGAACAATTAGATTCGTTGGGATATTCAAGAACTTTAGCAGAAAAACGTTTACAACAAACTATAGAAAATATTATTGCTATGAAAAAAACTCTATCGCGAATTTTTAAATGAATATGAAAACTTAAATCACATGGAGAGAATTTCAGTAGAAAACTCTCACTCAGTTGTTTATTACATGACTCATCATGGCATTTTTACACCGGATAAGTCCTCTAATAAATTAAGGGTAGTATTTAATGCCTCTGTACCTGCGACAAACGGAAAAGGTTTGAATAGTATTTTGCTTTCCGGTGAAGTTAAGGAAGATCTTTTTGATATTTTGTTAAGATTTCGAAAATATAAAATCGTTTTGACTGCCGATATTAGAAAAATGTTTCATCAGATATTAATAGTTCCTTCACAATGTATGGAGAAACTATTAATATCTGATGAAAGACTTTTTACGTATTCTCTGGAAAGATTATGAAAATAATTCTACAATTGCTTTCAAAATGAACAGCCTTACCTATGAAACCAAATGCGCTCCTTTTTTCAGCAATAAGATGTATAAAACAATTGGACTTAGTTGAAATGAATAGATTTAAATTAGCGGAAAAAGCTATTTTATCAGACAGTTATATGGATGATATTATTACTGGATCCCCAGATTATGAGTCGGCAATTGTTCTGAAAAATCAGTTAATTAACATATTTAGTTCTTGTGGAATGACCTTGCACATGTGCAATTCAAATTTAAATCAGCTTTTAAATTATGGCGAAATTGAAGATATTTTCTTTTGCTCTAAATCTGAAACTTCAGTTAAAACTTTGGGTATTGTTTGGCAATCTACTAAAGATCAATTCGTGTGTCAAGTTTCGGTGAAAGAACAAGAATCATACATCAAAAGACAAGTTCTTTATGTCATATCAAAATTGTACGGTCTTCTAGGGATTATCGGACCAATTATTTGCAAGGGCAAGTTTTATCTTCAAACATTGTGGCTTTCTAAAATTAAATGGGACGAGATAATTCCAGAACCTTTTGCGAGTAATTCGTGTAATTTCGTAAGTCAACTAAATTATATCAAAAATATAAAAATAAGTAGATATGTTTTAACACTTTCAACTTGAACAATATTTGTTCTTCGGTTCGCCGATGCTTCTAAAACAGCGTTCGGTGCTACAGTCTACTTATATTGTTTAAATTCATCCAACTGGATTACATTCAACCTAGTTGCCAGTAAATCTAGAGTTGCACATCTAAAGTCAATTTCGATGCCTAGACTTGAATTATTCTCCTTTCTGTTTTTCTCTCAACTTGTTTCCAAAAATTTCCCTTCTTTGCAATTACAGATTCAAGGAGTAATTTTACTCACGGATTCAGCTATAGCGTTGTCCTGGATAAAACCCCCCTGCTCCTCTATTAAAATATTTTATCGGAGATAGAGTTTCAAAAATTAATTCTCTAACTGAACAATTTTATTGGAGGCAGATCCTTTTTAATAATAATCCTGCGGACATTATATCCCGTGGAACATACCCTCAGGAACCTTTAGATATGGACCTGTGTTGAAAAGGTCCATTGTTGCCTAACGATCTCTTTGGACTTAACATAAATTAAAAAAAAAACTGACCTGCAAAATAATTATGCATATTTAAATGAACTAACATCCCCCTTGAACACTAATTTACATCTTGTTAATAATGATTCAAATGATTTTGTTAACAATTTTTGTGATTTAAGTAATAGTTATTTTAAGTTAATTTGTATATTCTAAGTTATATTTATAGGCTCATCCATAATTGTAAAAACCAAGAAAAAATTGTTGGACCTATTACAGAAAAATAATTTGATCAAGCAAAGATGAAACTAATTAAATTTGTTCAGGTAACGTATTTTGCAAGGACATGAAGGCATTGAAGAAAGGTGAACAACCGAGGTTAGTCGTGTAAGTAATTTAAACCCCTTTTTATACGGATAATCTTATTAGAACCGGTGGTTGTTTAGACCAATCGAACCTATTTTAGTATAAGAAATTCCCAATTCTTTTGCCAACAGATCACAGACTTACAGTTTTAATAAGTCAATATTTTCATATAAAAATTTGCATGTTGGTGCTTACATTATTTCATTTTGTGAGACAAGAATTCTGGCCTTTAAATGGCAGAAACATATCCCGAATAATAGTGCATAATAGTATTTTTTTTTAAATAAACCTAAAATTTCAAAACAAATTATGGCTTCGTTACCCAAAGAAAGAGTAAATATCAATCCGATCTTCACAAATTCAGATATTGATTTATGTTGTCCATTTGATATGAAATATAAACACCAACGTAAAGAATTTTTTACCAAAATTTACGCCGCAATTTTCGTCTGTCTTGGTACTTGTGCTACTCATTTAGTAGTAATAACAGATTTAACTTCGGAAGCCTTAATTGCTACTTTAAAAATATATGTAGCTAGGTGCCGAATTTGTACCACCATCTTTTCCGACTATGTCTCTAATTTTGTTGGTGCAAATTCAGAGTTGAAAAAAATACTTAATCTTATAAAAGATCAATCCGATGAATTGTCTGTTTACTTATTGGCTAATTCAATTTCTTGGAAATGTCTTCCTCTTACAAGGAAGGTCACCTTAAAGCTCCTACTCCGAATATTTTGAAAAAAAAAATGCTAATGAAACTACTTATGTATATTATGAAGGATCAGTCAAATTTAACCACGTATCCCAGTAGAAAATCTGCAAAAAATGTAATACTTTCGAGTATTTGGCGCAAAAAGACGCGATTTATCTAGCAACACCTTTTCCTCGAATGCAGGCGATTTTAATGCGTTTGAAAATTCCTGGTTAAATGAGTGTTTAAAAAGCGAAGTAATTTGTCAATTTAAACTTAAACGATTAAATAATTTTTTTTTTCTATAAGCTTATATAAAACGAATAGTTGCTGAAGTTATTTAATTTTAGACAGTTTCACCGGATGAATAAGTTTTAAATGTATTTTAACAGTAACTATCCGATTAAAATGTTCTCATTATACATTTCTATGTTTAATAAGCCGTTGTTTCCATGGCAACAATACTTTTCTCTTGTTGTCTCCAACACTAACAACATTGAAGTCAAATTGATAATGCTCAGAATCGGACTTGAATTTTTAGTTTAAAGCATTTTTTTTTAATTTAGTTTAAACAACGTTTTTTTTTTTTTTCATTGTGTCGCAACCAGCGATAAATCACCCAAAACAACAAAATTTCAGAATTTTTTATGGACGTTATATCGAGGTTCCGCAGCAAGTTTTTTTTTTATAAACATATATATCCTCATGAGAAGAATATTCTGTATTTATTTCAAATTTTTCTGAGTATGCGCAAATGGAGACCTTCCTTGTTAGATCCCCTAATTTTGGTGACTTGTGGGAGGCAGGAGTAAAATCCTTTAATCACCATTTACACAGAACAATTGGATATTTAAAGCTAACTTTTGAGGAATTTTTAACTATTGTTAATGAAGTTAAATGTATTTTAAACAGTAAGTCTCTAATATCTTCGAATCCTAACGATTATAAAAGTTTAACTCTAGGACTTTTTTTTTAATTGGCCGCCCTATAAAAAGCATTTGTGAACCAAATATAACTGATCTTGCTGTCACTAAACTTAGTCAATAGCAACGAGTAACTAAAATCAATCAGATAATTTTTAAAAAATGGAGTAGAGATTACTTAAATAATCTACAGGGTGGCCAAAATTCCCGCATCGTAGGAGTTTTTAAATTTTTTAATTTGGTTTTTATTTATTTATTTTATTTTGTAGGTGAAAATGCTGACTACTGAAGAGCGTATAGAGTTTGCTGTAAGGGGTTACCTTAAACCGAAAGTTTACAGTGAGAAGATCAGGGATAAAAACTATTTACATGAGCGAATTGCTACTGAGTGCCATGCCATAACGCCAATCTTAGTGGCCAACATTCTGAGGAACATGAATGATCGCCTGCAGTTGTGTTTTGACAACGGAGGCAACCATGTTAAAAACACGTAGCAAAACATGCGTTTCCTATGATGCGAGACTTCTGGCCCACCCTGTACATCAAAGAACCAAATGGTTAATTGAAAAAGAAAATGTTAAAATCGGACCTATGGTTTTGGTGAAAGATGATAATTTAACAATGTGCCCACGGTCAGTAGGTCGCATTCAAGACGTAATTTATGGTAATGATTATAAAATTAGGGTCGTGCTTGTCAAAACACCAAATGGTGTACTCAAACAGGATATATCAAACATCTGCATTTTGCCCATAAATAACCCTTTATTATAACGTAAATATTTATTTTTCTTATATTTTCTTGTACATATATATTTGAAAATTTTGTAGTAACTTTTTATAATAATATTATAATTGATGACTGAATTGAATTGAATCTTATATTTTATATTATTAAATTGAATTGAAACTTATATTTAGCATTCAAGATTTATTGTCAAAATTTAACTGTTTGCAACGAAGAACACTTTTCCAATATATGTTGCTGAAATAAATATTTCATTGGTGGCTGGTATGTTGGCGCCACTCTTGGCTTTTAATGTCTCTTGGCGAAAATATGAAACCAGAAATTGTTTGTCGTTCGCATTGTGCGGTAGTCTCCATGGGAGGCTACGTAAAAAAGCTTTTGTTAATAAAAATGGCTTAGTTGGATTTAATTAGTCGAATTTTTTGTAAATTGTTATGTTAGTACAGTCCACTTACCTTAATATCAAACATATGGCGCTGATGCTTATGATTGGTTTTAATTTGTAATTAATCTTCAAACATTTTTCTGCCTTTAATTTCATTTTATCACATCTCAAATCAGTAACTTAGAATTTTAATAAACCCAATGTAAACTTAATTTTTAACTAGAAAATAAATCTCATTGCGAATTTTTTGAATAGGAAGGGTCGCGTAAAAATTTTAATCCAGAAAATTAATAAAAATTAAAGATAGTATTATCTCATTAACGTAATAATAATTTCTACAATAATTTGAACTCAATTTGAATTTACATTGCTTTGTGAGGAAAATAATTAATCATATGAACATTTAGTTTTAATTCATAGTTGATAAACTCCTATTTTCCTCCCAAGTAAAATAAAACAAAAAAAATTATTAAATAAAAAACACAGTTGATTGTTTCTATGGGATTCCCAGTTGTAAACAACTTCACTCCCTGTACATGAATAATTGTATATCATATGGAACAATAGAACAATGTAGTTATCAGGATAGAATACCTAGTTGCGTACCAACTGAACTTCCAGGTTAGAAATAATCGACTTGCGAGGCAAAAGGGAGCCGAAAGAAATATAAAAAGTTAAAAATTAAATAAAAATATTTAAAAATATAATAATGAAATAGAAGTTTAGCAATAAAAGTTTAAAAGTAAATAAAATAAAACAAAAAAAACATTAAATCCAAGAAGATGAAAGACGAAACCTACCAAGGGACGAACCGATAAAAAAAAACCTTTACAGAGACTACACATTTAGTATAAAAGTTACAAGATATTAAATTTTATAGCCAATAGTCAGACTAAAGATATGTTTTTTTATTATGCATATCACATCAGTTAATTTTTAACAAAATAAAAGTTTCATTAATTAGTTTTTTCTTTTCCGTTGTGAATTATTTTATTTGACTTGGAAAAAAAAA
The DNA here is from genome assembly GCA_963931845.1 of Maratus michaelseni. NCBI lineage: Eukaryota > Metazoa > Arthropoda > Arachnida > Araneae > Salticidae > Maratus > Maratus michaelseni. Next base: position 171,758,486 of record OZ007594.1, on the reverse strand, counting down.
ATGAAGATTCGGAGGTATATTAATGAATGGTTTTCCGCAAAAAATTAAGCACAATTATTTTTAGCTATAATTGTTGTGGAACAAAATCTAGTTTAAAAATTAAATTTAAAAAATACGCTTTACATCAGTCGTAAAAGCCTCAGAAAACTTTATTATAATTTAACATCTTTCTAAATCTAATGTTACGTTTAAAAAATATTTTTTGAAAAGTTTTATAAATAATGTACTTTATAAAAATCTAAATTGTCGTATTTCGAAAAATGACGTCTGTCTTGTAATGTGATAACCATTTTTCGGGAATCGGAAGGGAAATAATACAAAACAAATGTAGTTTGTCATTTCCAAAAGTCTTGTTACGGTTCCAAATCGTCAGTAAATTTCAGATAACAATGCATTCGGAAGCTATTTTATTCTCATATCTTAAATTTACAGTTCTTTTACGTAAAATGTTTCTGTTTCTGTCAATATTTGACATGCCTGGAGGGAGATATTTTATCTGCCTTCTGGAATTTTATAGTGTCTTATTATAGATGCATTATTTCTAGCTATTTTTGGTCAATTTATTTGTTATTTATTTACAGAAAATACAGATTTTTCATAGTTTATATTTTTTATAAACCTTTTAAATGAAAATATGAACTAGAAAATAACTGTAAGAGAATATTTTTCTAATATTTATAATTAATGAATTAAATTACAGGAAAATGACAAACAAGCAAGTTTTTATATGAACAAAATAATGAACATGAACAATATTTCTCCAACAATTGCTTAATAAATGTTACTTTAGTTTAAGTCATAATTTAAAAGGGTACAGTTCTATATAGTTTTTAATTACTGTACGCAAGATCAGATTAATTCTGCTTTTATATAATGTAACGATTAATATTCGTGATAGTGATAGTCTGTAACCAGAAAGCTGTCTTACCTGTCACTGTGGTAATGAGGTTTTGTGCTATAATACGCACACACCAGGCACAAATTAAAAAATATAGCAGAATGAATAAATTTTTTGTATTATATTTCGTTGAGAAATAACGTGTCACACTAATTAGATTCATTGAAAGATATTTTTCTACCATAGGTATAGTCAAAAAGTCCAGAAACTGGGATGATATATTGAAACTCCAAAGAAGAGAGTAACTTTTTTACCGTAGCATAAAGGCGGTATGGTAAAGAAGTACTACGTACTAAGTGAATCTTTACAAACAGTTTTTCAGTGAACTGTAGTTGTATGCGTTTGTCAATATCCAAAATGACGTTTGAAGAACAACATATAAATATCCCATTCTGCCAGACTTTGTGGAAATTGCCAATAGAAACATTAAACATGTTGTAACAGCTATACGATGAATGAATATCATGAGTGTGAAGATGTTTTGCCGTCTGCCCGTGCTCTAAATCGCGTAATATGCTTGGATTACCCTGAAATTTTTATATGTTATTGACGTCTACTACAGCATGTTCCCTATTTCAAATGAAGGATGTAGAACTTATAGTTTTTTTACGGGGACAGTCATACGTATTCCGTTACATTACAGTCAATGGTAAATAATTGTTTCAAGTGCATTTTAATGATGCTACGCCATTTGAAACATGATGAAATTGATATATATTTATGAAGCGCTTTAAAACATGTTTTGTTTAGAATATGGGGTACAAAACATTTATTATTTAATTACAGGATCAAACAAAAAAATTATGTTACACATTGTTCGACGGGGAAAAATCGTTTGCAGTGTCATATACTGACTTTTCACTATTTCAAAGATAACGAAAATTATACGCATTACTGAGATACATTATAAATTGCTTGCTTAGTACGGTGTGCATTGCGTTTATCGTTCATTTACAGGGACACACAAAAGAATTTGGTTACAGTGTACGTGCGATAATAACAGTCTATGTGTGATTAGTGCGTTTTCAAGAATGGTTTGCATTTTTAAGTTTAACTAAATTTTTTCATATTACGTGGTGTGTATAAATTCGGTTGTTCATATACAGGGCTACATAAGGGAATTCATAAGTATTACGCACTGTGGGAATGAATTGCTGAAGGGTAGTTTTTAATTGTATTAATCATTTTCTTGCTGAACTATATTTAGTAGACTAATATCAGTTTACGAAATATAAATAAATTCATATACAGGGCTACGCAAAGAACAAAATACATTGTCGTATATGGTTGGTAATTGATGGAAGAGAGTTTTAAGTTGCCTTATGCGTTTTTTACCCGAATTTAATTTTAGCTTACTCTGTGATGTGAACAAAAGTGTTTAGATAAAATACAGGGCTGTATAAAAGATTTCGATTGCATTTCCATCGATTGGCGAAAATTGCTAAATGTGAATTTTCAAACTCAACTAAATTTTATCATGCTATGTATTATATATCCAAATCTACAGATAATATACAGGACTACACAAAATATTTCGACTATTTTTTTGCAATGGAAGGCAATTTCGAAAACTGTATTTTTCAATGTGTATATATGTTTTCTAAACTTTTTACTGCATATCTTCTTCTACCTTTATTAACGGTCAAAGTGTTTCATAATCTATCCTGGACGCATTATTTTTCGTTTTTTTTCTTTATACTGCTTATTATGTTGTTTCAAGGTTATGTCTGACAAAATAAAAAATAATATAATAATAATAAGGAATTCGAAACCTATAAAAAATGATGATATGTTCTATGATAACTTAACGAGAGACATCGTAATAAGCTGTATAAAGGAAAAAATACAACTACAAAATATGGAGCTTGGACTTAAATATCCTGGCATAACTAGTTTTTCAACACTCTAAAATTAAAAGGATTGAAAAGTTGACTCTTTGGAAGAGTGAGAGGCTTTTTCACTCTTTTTAAAGTGAATTTTATAAAAATACACTCCTTAAAGTGTGGAATTTTCCACTCCCTAGAAAGGAGTGAAATATGTCACTCCGTTGTTTAGAGTGAATGTCTCACTCCGTTGACGAGAGTGAGAGCCTGGCATCATATAATTTTGTCCATATTCATTCATTGAGAAAAATAAAATTAACATTCATTTTTAATTTTTTTTTCAATGTCAGCATGTTAATTCAATTTTTGTTGTAACTCATTTACAAATGCTTGGTGCCTCTCGTGTTAGATAAACTACTTTTATTGGAAAAACAATATGTTTTTGTTTCCGAGTTAGTTTTTCTGGTAACACTTTCGGTTGAGGCCTTTAACTTTTGCACGTAAATAGGTGAAAGTCATGCCCAATACCGCTTTTATCTATTTTCATTCATAAATGCCAGAGCCCATGCATTTATTACGGTGTAAAAATGATGTTAGAGAAAAAGAAACATATTTTTTTTAAAAGTAAACATAAGATAGAGCCAGTTCTCGAGAATCCCGTTACCGTTAACGAAACGAAACGCGAAAAAATACGTGAAACAAAATGCGTTTGTGTAGTAGTACGATTGAAAAAGCCATTGAAATAATAAATGAATCGATATAATTATGGACTAGGCAGATTACCGTACAGGCCAACTAGGCAGCGGCCTTGGGCCCATTGGAGACGGGGACGAGTGAGTAAAATCAGTAAAATGATGTAGAAAAAATTATTTTACAGCTTTTTTTTTATTTCAATCATCGATATCTAAGAAACATACAAATGCCTTGCCTGCTCTGTTTTATAAACTCAGCTTAAATTAAGAATGCTGCAGACAAAATATTTTTTCTGGAACATTTTTTTAAAGAAATATTTAACATTAATGTATGATAGTATCCAACAGCAAAAGAAAATTTACGTTAATCTGAGTTTCCTGAGCATTTTTATAAAATGAGGAAAATTTTCCGAATATTCTCCAGAAAACATTTCTAGTTTTCTCTAAAACCTATTTTAGTTTCGTGGGGGAGGGAAGGTTAAAAAGCTGCTAGGCCCTGGTCCCCGGACAATCTTAATAAGGCTCTGATTAAGGAAACATTATCAGCAACAAAAAATGAATGAATAAATAAATAGCTGCTTTATTGTAACAGAATTTTTATCATAGCAGATGTGCGGATATGCATTATATGGTAAAAAAAAAAAGCTTTCACTTTTTTAATTTAAGCAGTTGAAAATCACCGTAAATATTTGCGATAAGTTTAATATTAGTGAACGAATATCACAAAAAGAAGCAAAGCTAAAATAATGTAATAAAGGTTTCATTACTGTCAGCGGCTATACCATGCTGAAGATACTAGTTCTCGTCCGATCACAGAAGTCAAGCAGGAACGGGCTCTGTTAAGATTGGGAGGGTGACCAGCTGCGTGCAATAAAGAGTTTCTATTTTTGCATGAATTTTAATAGTCACTCCTATCAGGGGTGAACAAACGTACTTTTTTGCAAGAGTGGAAAGTCACTCCTCTGTTAAGAGTGATTATCCACCACTGTTTAAAGTAATTATTTACTTCTTAGATGTGAGTATTCACTCTATCAGATAGTTAACAATTTCACTTTTGCCTAGAGTGAATAGTCACTCTAAAGAGGTTGGGGAAGTTTTAACTCTGCGATAGAGTGAATATCCACTCCTCGGTAGTGAATAGTCACTTTTTTTAATTTAGAGTAAAGATTTATTTTGTGATAAAATATAAATTTTTTCGTTATATACCTTTTTTTTGCAATATGAAATATATATTTTTTATTTTTCGTGAACAAAAATTTATAAAGGAAAATATATATATATCAGTCTAAGTTTATTACGCCACTTAATCCGACAATTTAAAAATCGTCTTTCATTGGTTCTGTTGTTATTTTTAATGTCTCAAATAACTTCATCTAAACAAATTAATTATCTGCAGTGAACAAAAACTTTAACCTGTCGATCAAAGATTTGTGTAGCGTGCACTAATGCCCAGAATGGAAGTCTGAAGAATTCTATGCTGACAATCAAGCAAATCAATGCTGTTGTTTTTAATTGAAAAATATAATAAAATCATAAACCGTAAAAAAAGAGTAGATAAATTTTTATTAAAAACAAAAGTTTTGATAAATAATTTTAAAGAAATCATATAAAGTAAATCGTGCTGCCAGACTACGCCGCTGGTTATGCTGGTTATGCTGGTTATGCTGGTTAGAGAGCACAAAATAACACATGGGCTGAAAAGTTCCCGGTCTGGCACAGAGATGGCGTTGCAATCGCCGAACCGATGCTTTTTTTAATAAATACTAACCTTTAAAAGGTAGAAGAAAAAATGTTATGACGTTTCGCCTTGTGGATAAAATGTTAGAGTGATTTTAGTTGAACGACTTTGTTGATAAACAAAAAAAATGGATAAACAAGAATTACAAGAATTGTTATTTGATGGGAAAAACCACTGTTCAAACAAAAGCTTGGCTTGATAAGCATTATCCGGACACTGCACAAGGGAAATCAACCATTATTGACTGGTTTGCTGAATTTAAACGTGGTCGTACGGACACCAGTGATGCACCACGCAAAAAAGGTGAACACTCCGGAAAACATAAAAAAAGTCCACAAAATCGTTTTGGGGAACTGCAAAGTGAGGTTACAGGAGATACCTAAGACTCTGTAGATATCCAAGGAACGTGTAGATTTTATTTTGAATGAACATTTGTCTATGAAAAAGCTGTTGTCAAAGTGGGTGCCGCGCGTGTTGACTTTTGACCAAAAACAACAACGAGTCGATGATTCTAAGCACTGTTTTGAGATTTTTCGTTATAAAATTACGTTATTTATTATTAAATTATTATTATTATTTATTTATTAAATTATTATTATTATTTATTTATTAAATTATTATTATTAAATTATTATTATTATTATTATTATTATTATTATTATTAAATTATTATTTATTATTAAAGTTACGTTATTTATTAAAGTTATAAGGTTTTAAAGTTATAAAGTTATAAAATTATGTTAAAAAGTTGTGTTTTCTTTATTGGACCGGGAACTTATCAGCCCATGTGTTATTATAAAGAAATGTCTTTATTACGAAGAGCTGCAGCATGTAGAATTTAATTAGCACCGAAACCTAAGCTTTTCGTATATTAAAAGTTACGAAGGTCGTTCCCACATGGGCTCAATATCCTTCGTTGCCATTACTGAATTTTGTAATGCATGTTTTCTAAAAAAATGAGGAAGACATAAGCTATTTAACAGTATGAATGATCCCAGTTACTGAAATTTTACCAATGTGAAAACCTGATTATTCTATACGAAGTGTTTATCTACAAGAAGTGGAGAGATTGACATTGATGCTTTTCATAAGGGGAAATTGAAACTGGAAAAATCGTGAAATTGCTGAAATAGGAGTTGACAATGGAAATAAAGGTATTTGGACAGATGCAGGTAAAAAAAAATAAAGGCGTCAGATTTCTACATTCTCCAGTTTATCTGTGAGCAGATGGGAATACAACATTACCATTTACATATGACAGCTTAAAAAGTACTAGATAATGGCTGTTTCCAACAACTACAAGCTTCATAAACGATTATTTACGTATTTTGTATCTTAACATTTTGGGAAATTATACGAATATTTCGAAACAGTATTTTATAAATATTTTAAAATCGAATGTTTTTAAAAGTATTATATCCCAATTGAATCCATGAACATTTTTGATTCCTGATCCACATATCTGAACTGAAGAAAGTAAATTAAATTATTTTTGCGAATTGGATTTCTCTGTATCTTTACTTTTTTACTTTTTTCGTTTGTGCCAATGCGATTTGTATTTGACTAAGAAATGTATCCTAATATCCTTCTCTCATGCGAACCAATATTAATGGGATGAGTTGCTAGTGTCCATACACGGTTATTCTATGGGGAACATTGAATGTTATCTATACTAATAAAATAAAGTTTATTGTATGGTGTGTGTGTGTCTGTCTGTATGTCTGCCTAACGATGGCTAGGAAAATCTAGCCCACCTAGAAGCCTGGTAATGTAGATTTACGTAGCCCAAACCATCTCCAGGTGTACCCGAGAATCCGAATTTTAATATTTTGATAATTATTCACGATATTAATTAGAATCTTATTAAACATCGCATCAAAAATGCCATCATTTTTATAAAAATGTCTAAAGCAAAGCACACCTGTTCTCAATTTGCAAGTAGAAATTAACGAATTCGAAATTCATTTACTAATTAGCGAATTTCAAGAAAACTAATTAAGATATCGGTTTGAAAATTTATGAGTATATGTAAAAGAATTTTCTGCAATCCGAATATGGAACTTTTGAAAAATTCAGCCGGTAACTTTCCTTAATTTTTGCAAAAATCTGACGTTGCCATTTAAAAAAAATCCGAGAAAGCTTCAGACAGGGATCAGCATTTATTAAAAACTGAACTTCAAAAAGATCTCTTTCTCTGGTAGTTCCCTCCATTTAGTTTGCGAAAATGAAAGGGAATAATTGCCAATTTTAATTTTTACAAACGAACAAAAAACAATTCGTGGTTTTCCGTTGGGCTGCAACAAATACTAGAGGTCCAAAATTGTTTTTATAGTCGCTGGATGATTTTTAATTTTGTTCTGCACCCGGAACACTATATCGAGCATTTTTAACCCGGTTAGATCGCATTAAAAAATAATAGCCAATTAGAAAGATTACGAATTACTTTTATTATTAATAGCTTGGGAGTAAATACTTAGAATAATTTGTTACTTAAATTACATTAGGCAATTTTACATTTGGAGAAGTGTGTTTTATTGTATGCGCAGTCCAATGGCCGCAATGTCCTAATATAATTAATGGACATCTGGGAAGACCGAGCTAGGCTCGGTTAAAATTCTATATACAGTAGAGCGCCGATTATCCGAACAAGTCGGGACCGACCCTAGTTCGGAAGATCAAAAGTTAGCATACATGGACAGACAATTTAAGAGATGTTCCTGACTATACGAAAATGCCGTTTGAATGTCTGTATCGCACTTTGATCCATGTGTTGGATTACAGATGTAACATTATAGGTGGCAATAACATTGCTCGAAACTTCTCATTGTAAAGTTCAAAGTTGTCTTCACACGGAGGTGAAGGTGCATTATCTAGAATCAATAGCACTCTGCCTGTTTTCTTCACATTTTCTTGATGCTCTTTAACTTTAGGAATGAAAGTGTCATCGTACTGATCAATGAAAATTATTGTATTCATCCAAATCTTTTTTAAGAAGTATAAATAACTGGCAAATTGTTCCAATTTCTAAAGCATCGAGGCTTCTCTGATGTTCTTACCACGAACCATGGCATTCGATGGTTTCCTGTTGCATTTGCACACAGGATGATCGTTATTCTTTCCTTACTTAATTTAGTCACAGAAGAGTTTTTTTCGAGTCCAGCTGCTAATATGTTTCGTGGTAGAGATCTCCAAAAAAGACCTGTCTCATCTGCATTGTAAATGAATTCATCTTTGTATTTTTCCGATTCAATAAACTCTGTAAATTATTTTGTGAAATAATGTTTCGCCATGTAAATCCGATTTCTCGTATACCATGGCGTAACTTAAATTTTCGAAGCCACCCAGAACTTGCTTGAAATGTAGTATTTTCTCCATTCAATTTTTCATTGAAAAATAGTGCCTTCTCAAATAATAATGGTCTAGAAATCGGTTGACCAGATGAGTGTTTTCATAAAAAACCACATGTACAAAGCTTTGTGAACTTTATCATCGAAAGAACTTTTCATAGATATTCGTTTTAAGCTTCCTTGCTCACTTTCAAGTGTCGTTAAAAAATTTATAATGGAAACTTCATTCATTTTAATTTCTGATATGGTAGACTTTCCTACATCATACCCCACTGCTAATTTTGCCAGACATCATGTTTTCACCTTAGTTCTAAATGAAATACATAACCAGGCTGTAACAGTTCGCGAGTGCAATAATCAACTTTTCCAAGAAACCTGTCTTTCAAGACGAGCTTTCAATGAAAGCTCGATCTCTACAGAATGCATCAGTCCACTTCGATTGCAGATAGGGAAACAAAGAAACACTCCTCCTCTCATCTTGGAATTGAAGCTCTAGTATGAAAGGTTCACTCCGAAGGAGACAAAGGAAGAGTCCATGGCGAAGGAGAGGTAATATAAACAGGATTTCTTTGCTTTGATTTTGATTTCACCTCGTTTCCTCAAGCCTTTTATTCTCTTGTTACTGCTCCCAACGATACACTAATTGGGGATTAGATTTCACATGCTAAATCTGAAGCGAAAACAAATGAGAGAAATGAGGTGTTTGTATAATTGAAGTTCGGTTTAAAACGTTTATTCAGAGAAATAGGCTGTTTGGATAAATGAAAGTTCGGTTAATTGTAGTTCCGATAATCGGCGCTCTACTGTACCATGGTTGGTTGGATTGTGTTTTTGAGTACGTTCTGTGGTCTCTGATTCGTTGAATCATGTATCTCGGTTCCTATTGATAATTGCTAGGAAATTCCTTTAGATTCTGAAATCCAATTTATTCGCTAAATATCGCCAATATCTCCAACATTTCTCAAAATACCGCCAAATCTGGCTACATTCTTTCATTTGGCGCCCAGTATGTGTTTGGTAAAGTTGATTTTTCCGCCAAATCCGCTAATGCCGTCAACATTTCCTCAAATATCGCATATTCTTAAGTTGCAAAGTTGGCAAAATGATGCCAAATTTGTTTACTACCAACTAATGAACAACTTAATAACTGTTAAAACCTTCATTCCCATTGAAATACGTTTACCCGCAGTGACCCCAAAATGAACCAAAAATGGAATTTTCACGAACATGTGACCTAGTCCAATGGTCTTCTCGCACCGCAAAACAATCAGATACAATATTTATTCAATGTCGATAAAGCTTTTTTTGCGATAAAAATAGCTTGAACCATAGTGACCCCAAAATGATCTACTAATCAAATTTTCTCGAACATGTGAGCTAGCCGATGGTCTTCTCGTTCCGCAAAACGGTAGAATACAAAATTTAGTCAAAATCGGCGGAGTCGCTTTTAGATAAATTTAGATTGACCTGTAGTTTTCACAAAATGACCCACTATTCGAATTTTCTGGAACATGTGACCTAGGCGAATGATTTTCTAGTACCCAAATACAGTAGAATGGAAATTTTAGCCAAATTCGTTAGAGCCGTTTTTTTTATAAAATTTACAAATACACACAATCACACACAGAGACGCAAGGTTTACTCGTATTATAATATATGATTTGGTCATTGACTGCAGCTCTTATTTTGGTCATTTCTAAGCAGTCTATTAGGATTGCTTCGCAACTTGAACAAAACTTGCATGAAACCATCAAGACACGAATTTCCACGAATAATAATTTTATAAATTTTGTACTCTTATACTTTTCCAGTAGTTATTTTATCGGTATTAAAGTGGTAAGAATAAATTTAAACAATAAAATAAATATTTACAATTATACATTTGCTGATATTCAATAATTAACGTTCTAATAAATTATTTCTGAAATGATTTTCTTGTGACATGTCAGTTTCTGTCTGTAACAAAAAAATTTTGTGAAAAATATCAGGGTTTCTCAAATTAAAAAAAATCAGGATGTTACAAATTTAAACATGCAATTGAAGCACCCTGATGTGTGATTGTAGTAACTTTCTAATAATCTCAGTTAATAAATCTTTCGCCTTTCTTTTTCGATGTCAAAATAAATTTATCCTGTAAAAATTTAATGAAATTTTTTCTAATGAAATACTTACTATCAGGAGCGATTTTGATTACAATGGCATCCTGGCAATGATTCTTTCTTTTCTCTTTCAACTACATGACAGTCTATAATAAAACTAATAAATATTAACTAGATATTTTGCACATTTTCCACCTCTTAGTTTTGAAATTAGCACTTCATGTGGTCGACTGACATAAAATAATAAAATTGTAATCTTCTTAATGTAATTTTTCTCCCAAAAAATCATTTTTTTCACTTTATAATGTATATTAATAAAAGCAAGATTCACTCTGTGTGTTGGCGATGGCTAGCGAAACGTAGCGCAGACTAGAAATCTGAAAATTTCGGTGAGGATAGTCCAGGCAGATCCTGACGCATCTGACGTTCAAATTTATAATTTTTTCATAATTAGCCGAGATATTAATTAAATATTCACTAAAAATTGCATTGAAAATGCAATTTTTTTTATCAAAATGGCTAAGGAAAAAAAATTCTTTCTGATTCCTTTCTGCTTTCGAATTCAAAGCAGAAAGGGATGAATTCGGTAATTTTTATTAATTAGCGAAGATTAAGAACTAATTGAGGTATCGTTTTAAAACATGGCATGTATATGTAGAAAACGTTTTTTACATTCTATCTTTCATACGACTATAAATGTTTCCTTCTAAATAATAAAAAATACACTCGGGATATTTTTGTAGTTTTTTGCATGATCATTTTTTCCCCAAGAAACTGTACTATACACAAGGTGTTAAATATACATTAAATATTAGGAAATTTATTTGATATGAAGCTGTTCTTTGTCATTCTAGAAAAATCGAAATAAATTTGAAATATCCTCAGGGAAGATTTTAAGAAAGCATGTGATTATCATATTTTGGTAGAAAAAGGTTTTAAACGGAAGAACTGCAAACGATTTACTTTTCTGAATCAATAACTGAAAATCGGAGGAAGTACTATTGATTCAAATAGGTATTTCTAAGAAGATGAAAGGAGGATTATCTCTAAAAGTTTTTTTTAGAAACTGTAATGATGTTTTGGGGGTATCATTAGTTTCGGATTCCTTGCATAAAAAAGTATTATTTTACATATAATGTAATATATAATAAAAATAATAATAATTTTTTGTCAAAAGTCTCATTATATTTGAATAAAGTAGAACGTATATTTAAAACATATTTTGATATTAATGAAAATAATTTAAAATACAACAACTATTATTTTCATGCAAAAGATATGGATTGAGAAGCATCAATTTTTGCTCCTCCAATTAAGTTATTTTTTTGTTTTGTTTTTTCTAAAGTGATTTGATTATTTTAATGTAATATAGTATCTATATTTTACAGCCAGCGTGATTGAATTTTGTTTGAAGATTGTTTAAATGGGTTAAAGAACACCAGAAGCATATCATGTTTAAATGTATTTTAATTATAGAGTTTGACTTTTATTCGATATGAAGCACTCATAACATTACATATTTTATTATGTACAAAATAAAGTAAAACGTATGTAAAATTATTACGGTGTTATAAGCACCTCTTATATATGAGAAAAATCAAGTTTACATAATTGAAATACCTTGAGTTTTTTAGGTAAGTTTCCTTGATTTTTTTGGAGATTCTTTTATTCCATTTTGCCTCAAATAACTAGTAAACCGAGTAAACAATACCAATAAACGTGGCTAGTAAAACACTATCGGATATCTTCTGCGCAACCTAGTAAAAAACGGTGGAGTTAGCGTTCCTTTTTTGAGAATGGTAACAGATACTAGAAAAAGGTCATTTACCGAGTCTAATAAAGCCATAGACTTATTATGTATTAGCAGCATGAATTCTGCATGTATCCACATACACAACATATTAAATATAGCAAAACAACACAATAAATTGTACCTAGCTTACAATTCTTTCTTTTTGATGCCAAGATTATTTTTTCCTATTTCCGTTTTATATGATAAAGGAAACTCTGGGTTTTACTAAAGTATGCTTCAAGATATTTAAGGTGTTGCACATGCTTTAAATTTCTGCCTTCATATTAAAAAAATAAAGGAAAAGTGTAAATGATAAGGTTTACCTAATGTCAGAACTTCGGATTTAGAGACAAAGGCTTTTAGATTGTGAGAATTTCCCGGTTCTCGATAGGATTGCAATTCTATTTCAACTTCAGATCTCCAAGTACTTACCGACATTCCTCCTCTTTACATTAAACTTTTAACAGAAATTGCCCTTGCGTTGGTGATCCACCATAATAAACTTCTGTAACTTACATGATCATCTTCATTACCTTCCTAATATGTCAAAATTTCATATTGATAAAAATAAAGTTTTAAATATATCGAAAGATATAATACACACCCATTATTTTATAATTTATACAGATTGACCACAAAGAACATGTTTAAAGATATTAAGACATAGCACATAAATATTCATAAAAGAAAGTGCAGGTTTCAAATTTTGGATATGGTTCTTAATGTAGCTTGTGGTTAACTTGGAAGTGGTTACCGTATATTTCATTTCGTGGTTACATTATATTTTCCTAGATTAAGAAACATTTGTCTTTTTTTACACTGTGCTGTTGGTTACTTCGTCACTTGAAATGCCCAATTCTATAGAAACTAGAAATTTCATCAGAAATTTATTCATTTATGTGTAAATCATTTCTGTCTCTCGACTAATGTTTATTTCTTTTACAACCTTCCTAATCTAAATGTTTCGATTATTGTGTCACTTTCTGGAAATCTTGACTGTATTTTTTTTTTTTAAATCTCGGACTGGTTCTGTCAATTTATAGACAAGCATACATTGCACGGCCGAATTTTTTCATAAAAAAATTAGCATAAATTGCCTCGTTATTTCAGCATGTAGTTAAAAATCTCATTTCACTTAGAGGTTTTTTATAAGAAAATCTTAAACAATCAATTTCTGTGAGGTTTGAGTTTAAATACGAATGTTCAGAAAATAAAAAAATAGTGGTAGGGATTTGTTCACCCATTTTAATATATCATTATTCTAGTACAGAAATAAATTATACAATCATGCTTGGGGAAAGTTTCACAATCGGGTCCACTAGCAGTTGATACAGTTATATGTCTGTGGTTTGACGTATTAATAACTCCATGCTTGTAGCTCTCATACACTTGTAATCACATTTTAGATCATTAATCGCTCATTTATTATGCCAGCATTGGCTGTTGACAAGGTTATATAATATTAGCCACACGTTATTTGTAAGAAATAGTATAGATCCATTTCATTTTCTTTTATGTAGAAATCCATCAAATTTGATATTTAGGCCTAAAGAGTAAACAATATATATTGACGTAATTAAACTTTTTTATATCTGTTAGGTACGCTGTTCAGCTATGCAATTTTTATTCAATGATTACTGTAATACCGCTTTGAAATCAAATAAATGTACTGTACTTGATTGCCATAACTGTACGTAATAGTGTTATTTAAAATAATATTTTACAATGGTGTAGGTTGGCATTTGTGATAGCTAGAGCATATTACTTTTTAAATAGCTTTACGGACGCACATATACGTATGCATGAAAATTATCAATATCATAAAAGTAATAAACCTGCATGAATTAAAACAGAGTTACAACTGGGCACATTTTTATGCGAACAGTTTTTTAGGCATTTAGATATAAATTCTTAATTAAAGAATGTTATTAGTAAACCTTATTGGAATATGGTGAAACAGCAATTTACAGCGAATCTTCACGCGTTTAATGCAAAGGAACATTTTAAAATGTTTATAGAACATAATTAAAAATTTCGCATTACTCTTTGAAAGGATTAATATACCGTCAATGCAATTATAGTAAATGTGTTTCACAGACTAATAATGTGAATAAAATATTTGAAAACTCTTACTGCAAATATATGAAAAATAAATGCAGAACAAAATTGGTTAAGTATACTAATTAAATTGCGAATCTTTGTATGCCTGAATTTTTAACATCAGCTTAATTTTTTATAAACTGTATCTTTTAAAATTCTTGTAATTCAATAACAATATTTGTGTAATTAAAATAAATCTCCAATTTTGGATTTATGAAATACAAACAGTATAACATTAAGAGGGGAAAAATTACTTAACTTTTACGTCAATTAATAGAAAATGTTTTTACAGCTGAAAAGCATTAAAATAAATTTCTGTGCAGAATAAACCCGTAAAATCTCATACATGTCTTTCTGATTGATTTTTTTTTAAACTGGAAATATTTAAACACCTATCTTTGAACATGATATAAAACGGAATTTGATAAAATATAATTGTACAATGAAATATTACGAGGGGCAGTCGGAAAATAAATTTCCCCTGTCGACTGTGGACAGAGATGTGTACGAAAAACAAAAAATGTAATGAGACATTAAAGATAAAACATAACTTTGTTTTTCCACATAAGTACCAAGTACATTGAGACATTTGTCATACCGCTTTATAAGCTTCAAAAAGCCCTCCAGGAAAAAATCAGGGCTTTGCATACGGACGAAGTGTTGAACGGCTATGGGCGAAAGACAACACAGCAGGTGAACGCGAACGTGCAAGACACGTATACCATTGGGTAGAGGTCTACCACGATCAAGCAGATGGCGGTGTTGCAGTCAATAGCGCCAACTGCGCAGGCACTGCAGCAGCGCCATCTGCTTGATCACGGTCGACCTCTACCCAATGGTATAGGTGTGTTGCACATACGCGTTCACCTGCTTTGTCGTTTTTCGCCCATAGCCGTTCAACGCTTCGTCCGTATGCAAAGCCCTGATTTTTTCCTGGAGGGCTTTTTATAGCTTATAAAGCGGTATGACAAATGTCTCAATGTACTTGGTACTTATGTGGAAAAATAAAGTTATGTTTTATCTTTAATGTCTCATTACATTTTTTGTCTTTCATACACACCTCTGTCCATAGTCACCAGGGGAATCTTATTTTCCGACTGCCCCTCGTATATACAAACATTTCTTTACTCTTTCAATTGGTAATGCAAACAAAATAATTATTTACTAGTTATGAAATGAAAAAGTGATTAATATAAATTCAGTTGTTGATTAGGAAAATCATAATGAAGATGTGTTCTCAATCACTATTTGTTAGGTTCATTATATTTCTCACAAATATAACTTTTAAGAAGAAAAAATAGTTCAACTGTACAACATGTGAAACAAATGATTAAAAATTATCGATGAATCATATCGTAGGCGCGTATATCCTATTCTAAGATGTCGAAATTATATCTTAATAGTTTAAACATGGATTAATCGACGAAAGTTGAACTGCTGAAAAATTTTAAGGATCGTCCAAAAGAAACTGTTCCACATAATAGCATAATTACACAAATAAAACATTATTTTGTAAAAAAAAATACATACAGCTTCAAATTGTGAGAGGATGCTTCCATAAACGAAAATAAGTTTCAGGAAATTAAAGTTTTTCAATTTGAATTTAATTTTTAATTGTTACTCTGCTTTGATAATATATTATTTTTTCATTAAAGTTAAATATCTTGTAAAAAATTAAATTCAATGACGGTACTAGCATGATATTGTTTAAAACACAAAAAAGAAACATTAGATGATTCACATTAAGAAGCATGACCAATGTAATATTAGAATTTGAATGATCTTATCAATCATATGTCATCAGAGCCTGAAATAATATCATCTTTAGCAAAATGGAAAACCAGACATTCAGAATTTCTTTAATTATTTCTTCATTTTAAATGAGAAGACATTTCTGAAAGTTTGACGCACATAGTCTTTATTCATAATTACTTTCACAGCTTAGAAGATTATGTTTTAGATTAGAGATTCAGTTACAAACTTTTAAAAGTTAACGGAGTTTTTAAATCTTGTTTGAAACTCATTAAGAAATATTTTCTAGACAAAAGTTTTTTGATTATGGTTGACTGATATGATGGAAAAAATTGAGAAAAGAAATACTCAAAAAGATGCCAGGGAAATGTATGGTTCCTTCAGGTAAAATTCTGATATTTTCTAAATTTGTCTATAAAATTATTTTTTGAAAGAGGTTTTACAATACTTTAAATACATATCCTATTTCTTTTTATAAACATATATTTTTCGGAAAACAATAATTGTAAATTACTGTTGTAACTATTTAGGAATAAAGTATAGAAATGTACTCCAGTAACACAGTTTCGTTGTTAATCTGTTAAAACCACGACAACGTATTTCATTGAAAAAGCTTTATTCGAGGACACAATCAATTCAAAAATATGTCCAATTGATTCGAATATTTCTTAACCGTAAATTGATTTCCATTTTCAACACAATAAAAATCGTATTGAAAACGTTATTCAAAGTCACAATAACTCTGTATGTCTGTAACTCTTTACTATTTTTCAACGGCATTTTAATATCTTTAAAAACGCCTAAAAATAGGAATATGAGTAAACATCTTTTTTGTTTGTATTACTATTTTTCAACTATACTTTAATGCCTTAAAAAAACACTTAAAAATGGGAATATGTCCAAAATACTATCTTGATAGTTTTACTATTATTCAACGGCATTTTAACGCTTTAAAAAAATAAAAGTAGGACAAAACAAAATCTTTCTACCTATTTATATAATATTAATTTTTTCAGTAGATTTTCTTTTATTTTCTTCTTTATTGTTGATAATTATAAAAAGCAAAATTTCAATTTTTAAGGCCTTTTTCAAAAATATTTTTGACAACTTTTGCTTCCTCCAAAACACCCTGTTTGACTTGCATGATTTCACGTATTCTGGAATTTGTAAATGTTTTTCCTTATTTTCGCAAGAGTCCCTTTCGGTAGAGCGGAGTTTCTTTTTTTAGGGAGAGATTTAAAGTAAAGATTTCCGACCAATACAGAAAAATGCTTTGCACGATTGCATTATAAATTAGCCGTTTAGATTTCGGGTGCATATTACTACTTCACAGAACAGAATTCAGCATTGCAACTGTTTCATCATTTTTTTTCGCATTTCTACATGTCTTTTGCATGATCCATCTAAATGAATGCTATATACATGATAATTGTGTTCCGCAACAGTTTTTATATTTATAGCATACATCAGCATTCAGACATCATTTAATTTGCGAAAGGTGTATGTGGTACACAGTCTTCTTCATCTTCTGCTATGATGACGTGGTCATCCGTGAATTATAAGTGATGGATATATTTACCTATCATTCACTTTTTAACCCATTTTGTTACATTTTCTCGTCTATTTTCTCAGGTATATAGGAATATATATTTTAAAGAAAGTTGGAGAGAGACAACAACCTTGCAGATGGTCTTTACTAGTGATGAAAGGTTCGGACAATTTATTTCCAAACTTAACGCTATAGCTGTTTCTGTAATAAATTGTTTTAATGGTATTGATCAGCTTTTCATTTATATTCTCTATTTTAAGTTCTCTCCAAAGTAAACTTCTTGGAACACTGTCATAATCTTTTTCAAGATCCACAATTATAAGATCTATTGTTAATCCCTTGTCTCTCTGTTTTTGCAGAAATTGTCTTAAGGAACAAATGTAGTCTACGCAACATCTACCTGAAGAAAGCCACTCTGTTCTTTAATTCCTTCCTATTCGTTTTCAAGTCTATTTCTTAAAATTCTTCCGAATAATTTAATTATTAGGCTTGTAACAAATATACCTCTGTAGTTATGCAAAGCTGTCGGCTGAAGCAATAGTTGATATTTATGATATCAACTATTGACAAGTTAAAAAAATTATCTAATGGTAATTAGGTAAAATGGTCTTTGTTCGCATATGTCCTTTTTTTAGCTAAAATATTATAAAATCCAAAGCGTAGCATTTGGTTGAATTTTAATTTTATTCAACTGTCAAGTAATAAATGTTGACAAAATTAAGTTTTATTCAGGCTGATTTTAGGATTAGACACTAGACACAGAGTAAGCGCTCATTTCTAGAGTCACTTGGCAATGGTTCTAATAAAGTATAGATTTTTTAGTGTTTTTCATGAATAAAGTGTTTAAAGGAGTGACAACCAAAGAGTACGAAAAGAACGCAAATATATACTCTTGTGACTGTTCAAAGTTTTATTCTTATAGATGCAGTGTTGTCACAAGCGACTATTTTTTATTCTACTATTACCAATATTTAAAAATTGTTTTATTTGTGGTAGATTTCTCTTACATTTTTTTTGTAAATGGATATCGCAAGAGTTTATAGTTTGGGAATAATGAAACAATACATTGTAACTACTATTTGTATCGAATATAGTACCCTTTAAATAGAATGGAAATATTTAAATTGGTGGATTTAACTTTGTGCCGTTACATTAAAAAAAAACTTGACGCGTTTGTGAGACGCAATCATATTTACATGGCTTGAGATTTTTAATCGGTTTTAAATCTTTTAAATTTGGCACTGATGATGAAGCTTTAGGGGCTCCAAAACAGCTGTTTGCCATTTTATATATTCTTATTTATTCTATTTTACGTTGTTCATTTATTTATTTATGTTTTTAATTTTAAGAATGGAAATACTGCCTGTGTATCTATTTCTTAAGTGCAAAAATTTAATGGTTAATGAAACAAACTACAATCAGTATTACTTTAATATTAAATTGTAAAAGAAAACAAAATATTTAATTTAAATCTCAATATAATGTTGATAGTGCAATTTGTAAAAAAAAAATGAATACAGTTTTTATGAGAAATTAATCGTATTTTGTATTCTTAATTTTATGTCTAAGCGTGCTTGATTTAATTTTAAAAAAATAATTGTGGGGCTTTGATGATTATCATTAAATTTATGGCTAACATCGACATTTTTAAAGCACGGTTAATGAAACTTTGTGATTTTACTAAATTATGTATATATATATCTATTAAAACATAGCATCAAGGTGATTCTAAAATTGTAACTTATATTACTATATATTCCACAAAACGCATTAATAAAACCAATCTTAAAGTTCGAAATGTAAATATTACTTTTGAATTTCTAATTTTCAGATTAAAAGAAAAAATCTTTTGAATTTTCTCCGAACACTAAAGTAAAAATAATGTTTTATTTTTTTCCATCTTCATTTATCACAAATGCAGATATTAACTTCTAGAAAAGCATTCAAACTCCTCCTATGCCTATAAAATCAGACAGGATTTCGTCATTAGAATGTTCCTCCTAACAAACATTTAGAAATAAACGTACATTTTATATAATATTCAAGTGGCAAATGACGACCAAGCGCAGTTTCCCTTTTAATGTACATTGAGGTATTTATGTGTAAATTTCGGAGGGAAAGTAATGTTGTACATTTGAAATATTGCGTCATTTAGAAAGCTTAGGCTATTAAAAGACAAACACTAAAGATAATTTATTTTTATTTTTTTACTGGCCTAGAATCGTTTTTTTTTAAACAGTATTCAGATATTTGCATAAAGTATCGCTCTAAGACGTCAAAAAGTGCACATATGCATCTAAAAATATCTTCTTAAATTGGAAATGGAATATTGTTACAGTTCCTTATTTACATGTCACACGAATTAAAAACAATAATTTTGTTGACATCTAAAATTTGCGCAAACAAAAAAGAAAATGTTTAATTGTTAATTTTTTAATTCTTTTGCAAAGACATATATAAAAATTTGTTAAATGTTTGAAAAAAGAATGTTATATATATATATATATATATATATATATATATATATATATATAATTTTATTTTTTAAAATGCTTGTAAAGATCTCTTACGTATATTCAAACCGTATTTTAAACTAATAGTTTGATTCGACGAACCTTAAATTTCTAGAATTAATTGTATTTAAATCTGGTTTCAACGAAGACTAAATTGTCAGTCGCAATGTAATTATCATAATTCGTTTTACAAATATCACGAAAATGGCGATATCCAATAATCAAAATGTGAGAAATGGCTGACTGTTAATGTCCAAGTCTCTTATAACAGACATCAATCAGTAAAGAACAACTTTTATTCTGTGAAGAATCTAAGATGTCGGTGAAGTCTCTAATATAGGAAGCAGATTTATCTAACCATTTCGCATCTGACATCCTAATAATAGTACATAGACCTTATAGGACTTTAAAGGACTTTAAAAATAGTATAAAAACCTTTACAATTATTTGTGTTAGTGCCTGATTGTAGTACAGCATAGCATATGTCTTTATATTTGATATTATCACTTCAATTATAAATGTCTCATATTGCGCTGTTAAAATAAAAAGTTTGTGTGGAATCATAGCTAGAAAATTGCAGTGATTTTTGCACTTTTAGCCGAGTATTTCCTGTAAAAAGGTAAGTAATCAATTGCATTAATTACTGTACGTCGTTCATGTCCTGTAGAATTACTAGTTCTTTAGAGGCTTTGACTTCAGTAAGCGGCTGAGAGGTTCTGCTCCCAAAGCTTGTAGATGACAGGTGCTTGGATCGAACCCAGTCGGTCGCTTTTTTCCGTAGTTTTCTTCGAAAGTTAAGTTTCTCTACTTAAATAGGGGTTACATGGCACCCCACCTCGGCCTATATCTCTTGCGTACATAATTAGCTGTAATAAACAACACCAATTGGACTTCAGTACTGCGAATTTAGTTAAATAAAAAAAGTCTAAAGAAAATGTTACTCACAAAAAAAGACTGTTTAATTTATAATATTGTGTTAATTTTGCAATTGAGATAATTAGTGCAAATAATAGTAGTAATTAGTTTAATTATGTGTGTGTTTATTTGTGATTTTTATTTTCACGGGTATTACTATTAACTGTTAATATGAGGACTTTTAAAATTAACTTGTTTCTTATATGAACGACGTACAGGATGTTTCACTGAGAACGTAGTCTAGGAAAATTTAAATTTTAGGAAAAAATACAAGAATAAATAAAACGAGATAACTACCTGTCATACCTATATGTTACAAAATAGAACTGCTAGGAATTTAACTCAAGTCATATACACCTACTTTACACCTGAATTTTTCTTTATTTCGGGGCCAACTTCACGACGCGTCGTGAAGTTATCATAAAGACTTTTTCGTCGCGACGAAAAAGTCTGACAATGGATTTCAAATCTTCGTTTCTGTAACTATTTGCATTCATAGTCACACCAATGCACATGTGTACAGGCATACGTCCACAGATCATAATGCTACCCTATACGTGTATGCCTTCTCACCTGTGTTGGTGCAATTCACGTATAAATGCTGGATTATATCGCAAGCCAGGCTCTCTCCATATGAAAACACGTCGACTGTCACTCTGTAAACTAAACCTGGATTCTTCAGAAAACGTTACATTGTTCCACTAGTTTACGATCAAGATTACGTGTTTTCTGCACCATTGATACCAATCACGCCTGTGACAAGACGTAAGTGGGACACATATTGTCGGATATCTGGCATAATGACCATGTTCAGATAGTCGTCTGTATATACAGGGTGATTTTTTTTTAAGTTGCGAAAGTAAAACCCTATAGCAAAAGAACCACTGATCCAAATGACCTGAAATTTAACCAGTATGCTCCCAAAGCAATGGGCATTTTTCAGGCGTGGTTAAAAAACAACTTAAATTCGCACCGACAGATGGCGCTGTACATGCAGTAAAGTTGGGAGACGAACTTGCGCCCGACACACGCACATTGGCGATAAAAACGTGAAGTATGCACACCTCGTGTTCATTATTCTACGGATATCCTCGCAATGGCTGTGCCATTGACGTAGCGTGCGTTGTTAGTGAAACTGTATTATCAGAGTAATGGCAGAACAGCAACTGCTCGTAGGAGATTTAAGACACTTAAGAATTTATGAAAAGGTCCAATGACGACAAAGGAACTACGGAAGATGGTTTCTCAAAGTACCGTCCATTGTTTTCCTCCTCATTTGTTCCTCATTGTTTTCCTCCTCATCATTGTTTTCCTCCTTGCATTTCCTCCCATTGTTTTCCACTGACGGTATTATTTTTTTCTGCTAGCTTACAGCGCCATCTGTCGGTACGATTTTAAGTTTTTTTAACCACGCCTAAAAAAAATCCCATTGCTTTGGGTGTATACTGGTGAAATTTCAGGTCATTTGGATCAGTGGTTCTTTAATTATAGGGTTTTACTTTCACAACTTTAAAAAAATCACCCTGTAGTTTGTAGCGACGCTAGCGGCCCACCAGCGGTATTTAACTATGCTGCTATAGCTGTTGCTGGTATTGTTCGGTTGCGACACGCCGTTACTGCCACAAATCGGTCATCTGAGGATGTTTTTATACGCGGTCTACCTTCTAAATGATTTCTACTAGCATTTTCCGTTGCAATATAGCGTTGCCACAGTTGCGAAACCGTAGATTGGTCAATTAAAACAGCTTCAGTAACATCGGCCTGACACTGGCCAGATTCCACCATACCGAAAACACCACTACGCGTACATTCCTGTACTTGGTATGTAATTAACCTATCATAAAAAAGGATCGAAATCACCTCTAGAAACAACAAAATTTTAAAAGAATCATCTATTCTCACAATACAACTACTTTGCAATTCATACTTTTGTCGTCCAATTATCTGAAACGTGATGATTTTATTGGTAAAAAAAAAAGGTCATAATTGCCCCTAGTTTGCATGTCGTTTTCTTAGTATGTGTATGAATTTTTAATATTTTATAACAAAAAAGTTTTGAGTAAATAATGATTTATTGAAATATGCAATACATCAGTTATATCATCAGTTTATATCATCAGGACATCAGTTTATATTATGTTAAAATGTATGGTCACTGAAAAGTGTCTTTTTGTTGTTGTTAAAAGATCAGGCTTGTCTTCTGCTGCAGTTTCCTTATTCTTGCTTAGGAACTAATGGAATGCTTCTCTTTGTTTCCCTTAGCACATTTGTCTTTTAATTTAACTTTATGTTATTTATTTTTTATGCTAGTTTTCCTTCTTTGTTTTTAACTGTCATTTAAATGTTCAATTCTTAATTACTTATTTGATATATTAATTTTCACGTATTTTTATACTACATTCAAATTTAAATTTAATTTCTCCCTTATGTCTCTTCAAGTCGCTTACATGTCGCTTGCATGTAAAGTTTCACCACAAATAGGATGCCCAAAAAGAAGACTACTTTGTTCCATTGTTTCATAAAAAAATTAAGTCAATTCTAACTGTTACCACATTTAGAAGGACTGTATACGAAATTCTTTCTTGCGACTGTAAAAATAAAAAACTAAAAATATTTCACTAACCATTTCATGTAACAAAAATGCAATTTTTTTCCTCATTAGCATTTATCAATTTCGTTTAGTATAAAGTAGAATACAACTCTTAACTCACTCGAAACAGTTATCCTTCAATAGTTCGTAATGCATTGTATAATGTGTACCTGTAAACAAACTGTAAAAATTGCGCACGCTACTTTTTATAATGAACAACGTTTTAATACACATGAATACCAAATATAATTTTTAGTAAAAATATAAATTTAGTAAGATTACAAATTATTAATATAGTATAATTTAAATATTTTCAAAATCCTATTATGCAGGATACGATTGGTGATAATTATTTCAAATGAGTATTTTGTATTTTGTGTGACATCATATTAACATTTTTTACAATTATTAGGAGTATCCAAGGGTATATGAACTGTCTAAATTTAAATTTTCTAAATTTAAATTTTATATATTTATCTTCATTCTAATATGTTTTCTGGTTGTCACTTGTGCATTCACAATTTATTCGTTACAGTTATATCAGTTTTGTTATGCTATAATACTAATCAATTTTTCATTAAAATTGTCTTATAACTAGAACATACATAAATAAAATTGAAAGATATATGTCCTACTGCATGTAAATGTAAACAATGTTGTGTAATTTACACCAGGCCATCTGAAAATTTAATTAATATAAAAACTTCGGAAAATATTTTTTAGCACCAAATACTAATGTTTTTTATTGCATATTTCGTGAAGTATTTGAAAACGCGCCTAAGCCTGTGTTTCAATCTAAATTTATCTTAAATGAACAAGAAAATAATATTTTTGTTGTATATATGTGGCTAATAATAATTCTTGTTTCGCAAGTGAAAACTGCGATTTAATATACTATCGCTATTTATTAATCTTGACACTTGAAAGTAATCAAAATAAAAACGTGAAACTTCAGGTGATAAGTGAAACCATAGGTATATTTTTCTTTTATTTTATGTATGAGGAAGAAAGAAATTGGTCAATATTACAAAATTAAAAAAAATGAACCGGATAATTCAGTATTGTGAGCTATAATTATAAAATATTTAGAACAGTTTACAAACCGTTTTATGATATTGTATAATAAAGAAATAATATTGTTCGTTTTGTATAACAAATCGCATTAAAAATTACTTAAAGCGGAAAAAATATTCAGAAAAATGTATATTAATTTAATTTCAAAATTGACAGTATATAAAAAAAAAATTATTCCATATAGCATTTATTCAATACGCAATCTGTCCGTTACTGACAGATTGTTAAAGCTCAATATAGACAAAAAACTTTACTCATATATGAACACATAGCAAATGTGGTTAAAAATTGTTTACCTGTATTAGGAATGCGCTAGAAAGTGAGGTGAAAATTATTAATCTAGCTCTTGCAGTTACTTTTTCCGTGAAAAAAATAATAATAAGAAAAAAGGTAACGACCTCTTTCATTTAACCCGGGAACACTCGCATCGGGTCTCTGACGCCCGGTCATTATAAAACTGTACTGCAGCGAAATCACCCCTTCAACGAAAATGGACGGGTTTCACGGTAGCTGCGTTGAAGTTCACCTACATACTGACCACAGGCATTTCAGAATGAAGGAACCACCCCCTTTTTTGAGAAAACCCTGGTTCGGGCCTCAGAGTCCCGGAGCGAACACTCGCGCTTTTCATTTCAGATTGTGAATGTGAAGGAAGAAGTTATAAAATATATCGCTATTTAAGCTATAAGGATGAAATAAAGAGATTGGAGACCTTGTTAGCTGAGGTTTTAACTTATGAGGAATCTATTAATGATGAAGATGAAGAAGCAGTTAACACAGAACAATATACTGATCATCATTCAATTTCAGAAGAAGATTTAGAGTCATCTAGCGAATCGGATATTATTGAATCCGTTGACCACTAAATTGGTAATAAATAAAATGTCGAAATGGAATAAAAAAGAACCAAAACGAAATGTCAGATCCTCTGCTCACAATATTGTATCAACATTGCCTGGAAATATTGGTGATGCGAGAAACGTATCCTGCCCTATGGATTCTTGGCAATTGCTTATTGACGAAACAATAACAACGAGTATTGCGGAATGTACAAATATTTATATAAAATCAACTGCAGTCAATATCCAAATAATGAGATAATCGTCGGACAAGTATCAAAGAAATAAGAACATTTATTGGCTCTTTTATTTAAGGGGGAATTCACATAGCCTCACATGCAAGTGTTCGTGAAATTTGGAATACCGATGGCACAGGGCTTGAAATTTGTCATGGAACT
This sequence comes from Maratus michaelseni, assembly GCA_963931845.1. NCBI lineage: Eukaryota > Metazoa > Arthropoda > Arachnida > Araneae > Salticidae > Maratus > Maratus michaelseni. Next base: position 171,732,367 of record OZ007594.1, on the reverse strand, counting down.
ATGACATATATACGCTTTTTATTCCTTATAATATATGCATAAGATTCGATGATATAACTGATCGTTCTTCTCGAAGAGAACTGGATAAAGTGGCTGTCATAAGATCTATTTGTGAAAAAAATTCACAAATTGTCAACATGTATTAGTCTCAGATAATTTGTGACTATATGAAAAGTTAGAACCTTTTAAAGGTAAATGTTCCTTTCGTCAGTATATTCCAAGTAAATCTGCAAAATATGGAATTAAAATGTTTGCTCTAGTTGATTCTAGAACATTTTATACTTGGAATCTTGAAATCTATGCAGAGGCCCAACCGGAAGGTCAGTATAAAGTAGAAAATGCTTCACCGAAAATTGTCAAGAGGTTTGTGGAACCCATTTACAACTCTGGATACGCACAATCTCACAGTTGACAATTGGTATACCAGTTATGCTAGCTAAAGATATCCTTCAAACGAAAATTACATTTGTCGAAACTGTCAGGAAAAATAAAAGAGGACTACCAGAAGAATTCATTTCTCGGAAGAAACGATAAGTATATTCCTCGTTATTTGGATTCCAGAAGAATATGACTTTAATATCCTACGTACCACAAAAAATTAAAAGTGTGTTACTTTTGTCTACCATGCACAATGCTGGTGCAATTGATTTTTAAGCTGCAGAAGCCAAGAAACCAGAGATAAGAGCATTTAATCTAATGAAGGGTGTTGTAGATGTAGTACTTGAAATGTCAGCTATCTATTCTACTGCGAGGATAAGCAATCGATAGCCGATGATATTTTTGAGTATTTTGAATACTACAGACATAAATGCGCGGATTTTAGTATTATCTGTAAAGTCGTATACTGATTCAATACAGCAAAAAGAGGTAAATTTTGAAAGATCTGGCATTAGAGCTTCTGAAGGAGCATGTGGAAAAAAGAAGTTTGCAGCCAACGCCCTCCACACGAATTACGTGAAAAATTAGATAGTAGCCGCAATGAAAACTTTAAAGCACCACCGGCAAGGAAAAAAAATCAAGAAAAAAGTGCCATATATGTCCCAGCAAAACACAGCAAATCACAACTTTCTTGTGCTAAATGATCAAAGAATGCATGCGGTGAGCATAGCAGTGTTATTCGCAGTACATAGCAGTGAAATGTAAGTTTTGCTTTAATTATAATAAGTGTAACAAATATTATTTAATTGGAAAAATACTGTAGGATTTTCTAATTGTTCATAATTTATTGTTAATTGCATGTATAACTTAAAAAAAGGTTTTTTAAAACGGTAATTTATATGTATAAATTTATCATTAAACATTTTAAAACTTTCTGTTTTAGAAAATATTTTATTTCTTATTTATCCTTTCATAATGTTACGTTGAAAACACAACAAATGTTTTATGCGTAGCAAATTCATTTTAGTGTTTTCTTAAGCAGAAATCTGCTCCGGGCCTACGAAGCCCGTCGCGCGCTCCCGTGTAACAGAAAGTAACGTGAGTTCTCCTCCCGGGTTAAAGGCATAAATATCTACAGTAGAAAACTCTAAATGACATTGAAATGGTTTATACAGAATTATAAACAGCGAGTTAAGAGAAAGGCAAAAAAAAAGAACAGTGTGTACTGAAAGAAGATATTAGCGGTATTGTCATGTACTGCAATTTCACGTCTCCGAGGTTGCCATGGTCAGTCCAATCATGTCTGTCTCTTTGGATATTAAAAATCAAAGATGTACATGTCAAATCCTCACAATACGTCTGGTAGGGAAAACACCATTAAACGTGATATTCTGCATAATCTTCACACCATAATTTATTGTTACCCACAATCTCGCGTGTGATTGTCTGTGAAGGCGGACATTTGAAAATTTTGTAATCCGAATAGTTTAATCGAATCGTTATAGATTAAATAATAAAATAACAAATAGATTGATCTTTTTGAAAGGGCCGATTATTCTTTCTTTTAAACGTTTGTGACTAGACAATTCCGATTTGAAAAGCATTTATTTAAATGCTAGAGCATGTAAAAAAAATAGAACATAAAAATAAAAAACTACGGGCTAAAAAACTACGGGTTAATTGAAAACGGTATCGAGGTTCATCCAATAACAGAAGAGAACGGAACGATTTAACTTTCAACAAAAATTTCTAACAGTGTACAAATATCAATAAATAAACAGATATTTTTCCATACTTTTCACAGGTTGTCATTAATAATACTTTCAAAGGTAGTACTGATTACATTTTGTTGTTTCTGATACCACTGACTGCTGTCTCTTTCTTTATCAGCATGGTATTGGGTTGTTCGGAAAGTTCTTTCTGTTTGGGAAGTTGGTTCGTACCGGAAAATTCTATCATTTAACTATTACAGTTTAATTCGAATATCTAATGTGTAATAATTGAAGGAAAGAATTTTCCGGTACGAATTGGTTTTCCCAAATGGAAGGAACTTACAATACAATACTTAGACCTCTTTCATACTAATGGGATATCAAACCAAATATCAACATTATTAAACCTATGCGCGAACATAAGTAAACAGAAGTAATATGTGCACCTGCACCCAAGTTCCACTAGAAAAATAGGTTTAAAAAAATTCTAATAAAATGCGTAATACTACACAAATTTAATTTTTTTAGACACATCTGATTTTTTGTTAAAAAACTGTTTTTTTTTCTTTTAATTTAAACTATACCACGTTGTTATAATCCATATAAGCATATTGTAACAACGCTTATGCATCATAAAAGTCCATTTTGTACAAGAAGTACTTGAAACACCATTTTTATTGTGATTTTTCAGTTCAGCTCCAAAAGTTACATTAAGAAAAGCTAAAAGTTTAAAAAACGTTTTTTTCTTTGTAGATCTGTTAAATATTTTCTCATCAACAATGTTATAAAAGAAAAAAAAGTTTATTTCCTAACAAGTATGCTCAGCGAACTCTATATATTTTTTAATATTAAAATAAAGTGTGACATTTAACTTTAATATACAAATGTGCCTGCATTTTCATGTTTCCAATCTATAATAAAGTATAAAGTCAAAAACGCATTAAAATAATTCCACTAAATGTAAAAAAAAAGAAAAAAAAAAACTAAATCATTTGAATAATATACAAAACTGAATAGATATGCCCCACAAAATATCTTTTCATATTATGAAAGCGAAACAAAACTTCAAAATAATAAGTAAACTAGAATTTAAATTTTAATAATTCAAACATTTTTTTATACCCTGAAAAAAATGAAGAGTTAATACATGCACCAGTACTAAGTGTGTCTCTTCAAATTTTATATGTACATAATATGCAGTTGGAATTTGAATAAAATAAATTGAAATGCTTTTAAAAGTGCACCAGGAGAATTTATGAAAGCATATCTTATTCATGTATGTTATTTTTGGTTGAAAAAGCTAGATATTATTTAACTTTTTGTGCTATGTGTTTTGTGTTAAAGATGTTGCAAGTCACAATAGCTTTCTATATTGTGGATTAGAAATCTGCGTTTATAATTGAATATTTTCTTTTAAGTTTTATAATCTATATTTAATTATTTTATAAAGAAAAATCCGGAAAATCTTATTTATATAATGTAATACTTACACAAGGAAGCAAATTATGCATTTTACAATATTTTTTAATTTCTACGTTCGGTTTACTGTTTTATCGTATTCATTAATATTTTTATATATTTTTCTTTTTCTGTTTTGATCATTGTTTTTTTATTTCTTTTCTCAAACTTTCTCAAAATATTCCGTCAAGAATGCTTTTTTATTTCCCTTTTTTCCTGCTTTCTTTTAACTTACATTTCTATATGTATGTGGCAGTCAAATGTTGTTACTCATTTTTCAGCCACTTCCTGTTGACATAGAGCTTTGAAATTTGGAATATACAGGGTATCTCAGCTAAGATGTTACAAACTTCGAGGGGATGTAGGGTACGCCTAGATGACTCGGAATCAAATAGGAATGCCGGGTCCGAAACGCCTTCCTGACCCAGTAAGGGAGATCATTTTAAGAATTATTTTACAAAAAGGTCCGTAAAATGATGAAATGACTGACTGACAACAGAATTTACAAATGACCTTCTTCAAAAGTAAAAACTTTTATTTTTAAGTACTCATTATAAATTCAAAATTTTATTAAAATATACTTGGTGTCGTTTGAAAGTTTGGAATTAAAATTAGGTGATCTCGGCGTGGGAACACTGCGCTTGAAAGGGTTAACACTCTCTCTCGAGAAACTTTGCGCCGAGAACACTGGCCGTCTTATCCGCTGGCACCACTTTTGCAACACCAGGATCCAGTGTGGCCAGTGTGCTACTTTTTTTTAATTCAAATTTCTTGATTGGAACCACTTTTTTAAAATGATAAAATTCGCCATATTTAAAAACATATCAATGCGAAAATGAGGGAAATTTTATCATTTCAAAAACGTGGTGCCAATCAAGAAATCTCATTTAAAATAAGTAGACAACTGGCAACTCTGTCAGGGTCAACGATCATTTTTGTGTGATACAGCCTTTTAATTGCCTCTAATGGATCAGGAAGGCGTTCGGACCCGGCATTCCTATGTGATTCCGAGTCGTCTAGATGTACCATACCTCCCCTCGAAGCTTGTAACATCTTTTATATGCATTCCTTGGACAATACATGAATTGAGCATTGAAATTAAAAAAAATTCAAACCCAAAGGGGGGGGGGTGAAACGTGGACCCAAAACTTGCATTTTCCTCATAGAAATAACGTTACGATTGTTTAAAATTATTTGAAAAAGTAGCTCCTTTGTTGCAACATTTATCCATTCAAACCACATTGTTACCCGAATCATTATGACGTCAGCATTGAGTGTCGCACACATTTGTGCTTTATAATATAAGTCGAAATTTTGTGAATTTTATTGAAAGCATGTTTAAAAAAATTACATTTAATTTATTTATAATAGTGTCACATGCTTTGTTAGAGTTTCTGAACTTCACACTTTCACTATTCATGTCATTTTTTATAGCTACTAAATGTAGTTCTCCACAAAAATTTAGACTCAGGGGCAATTTGTAAAAATAATCAAATATTTTCGTTGAATTTCACGGGTATTTTGAATAAATAATAATCCTAACACAAATAGCGTATTGTACAAAGTGAAAAATACTTACAAAAATAATGAAACAAATTTTGTTCTCCACAAAAATTTAGACTCAGTGGCAATTTGTAAAAATAATCAAATATTTTCGTTGAATTTCACGGGTATTTTGAATAAATAATAATCCTAACACAAATAGCGTATTGTACAAAGTGAAAAATACTTACAAAAATAAGGAAACAAATTTTGCTAACACAGAAACATTTTTTTTTCTCGCCACAAAATGAAGAGTGATCACTTTATTAATGAGAAGTTTCTTAAAGGTGTTTCTTAAGCACCAAAGTAGTTTTGATATTTTAGAAAAAACAAAGGGCATCCAACCCGGGGTGCCCGGTATAGAGAATATAGGTCAAAACCATTTTTTATTGAAAACTCTAACAGAATTTTTACATTTAATAATTGTTCTGTCAGTAATAAGAACTGAACTGAAATGAAGTGATGATGTATTTCACTAATAAGAACTAAAACTTTTTTAGTAGTAGCGTCTGTGTAATCCATGTTGTAATGTGATGTTTTTATGTAATCGTGAATTAAATGGTCTTTAGTTAAAAGTGGATGTATTTATTATTCCATGACAGCTGTAATATCAGCCTGTCAGCGTATCTCCATCATATTTTGAATACAATATTAGGTAGATTTCAATACAAAAAAGTATAAAGCTACCTATTGCAGCCGTTCGAAGGAAAGCAGTTCCGGAAAATTTCGATATATTTTCACCGATGATGACCCCCAGACCCCAAAACCACCCTCCGTTCAAATGTTGATATATATATATATATATATATATATATATATCTGACCTATGTCATACGATAACGCTCGTATTTATAAATCAATTTTGATGAAACTAATTGTGTGTATTAAGCTCACCAATGTCTCGACCGAGTTCGTTGGCCAGCTTGGTCCGCTATTTTGTTTCAAGATGGCGGCCACTTAAAAATTTAAAACTAAAATAAATATACAAAAAAGTTAAAAATTAGTGTAAATAATTTTCCATTGAATTTTGAAACTTGGGAATGCTACATTAAATTTTAAATATCAATCGATATATATATATATATAGAAATATAAATTGATAGATAGATAGACATATATATTGATAGATGAATATATATATAGAAATATATAGGTAGATAGATAAATGCTTAAGGGGGAATTGCATTTATTTCCTTATTGTTAGTTTTCTTACATTATTTATCGATAATTAACTTATTTTTCACGAAATACATTTTTTAGAACAAAGGTAGTGGAATCTAAAAGAGAATTTTCGAAAATGCCAATGTGCCATTCTAAAATGCGATGTGAAAACAAGAAAGTGAAATCGTTTATGTCTATTCATATTTTAAATGTTTAGCACTGAAAAAATTTTTGGAAAGAATTTTCCGTTTAATGATATAGTAAATGTATATCATCATTAGGTAGATAGATAAATGCTTAAGGGGGAATTGCATTTATTTCCTTATTGTTAGTTTTCTTACATTATTTATCGATAATTAACTTATTTTTCACGAAATACATTTTTTAGAACAAAGGTAGTGGAATCTAAAAGAGAATTTTCGAAAATGCCAATGTGCCATTCTAAAATGCGATGTGAAAACAAGAAAGTGAAATCGTTTATGTCTATTCATATTTTAAATGTTTAGCACTGAAAAAAGGTTTGGAAAGAATTTTCCGTTTAATGATATAGTAAATGTATATCATCATTTGCAATCAAAGAGTAATACTTTATTTAAAACGTAACATATTTCGAAAATAAAAGGACGTTTGCCGAAACAATTGGTTTTAAATGTTTATTTCTAATACGATTATATTCTATCTATAGTGTAATTATTTGTTTCATTGAATTTTCAAACTTGAGAATTCTACATTAAATTTTAAATATCAATCATTATGTTTGATGAAGAGACAGTTAGTAAAGAACGATTGGAAATGTTCATTCAATTGAGTAACGTTTTTTTATAATTTAAATGAACGCATCAATCACATGTCATTAATAAAAATATTAACTATATTAAAACTTTTAAACCTGTTCATTTGTAATAATTTTACTTTAAAATATTTGTTATCATTTTTAATTTTTATAAGGTGACGTTTTGATATGCGTTTCTGTTTCCCATATATGTTGATTGAGTCTTAGTTTGAGATCTTAGAGGATCTTGTTTGATATAGTTCATTAGTTAACAAGTTTTGGAAGATTACAGAACTTTTCAAAATTGATTGTACCTCATTAGGAAATACTATCAAGACTAAAGATTTCTTCGGTTGCAGTTGATTGATAAGGTGACAATTTCAAGAAAAAATGACACTTTCAAAAAGTTGTCAATTTGTTTTTCGAACAAACTGCAGATGTACAGATCTTTAAGGAAAATAATGGAAAATAATAAATTAAAATAGCATAAAATTTTAAAGAATCAAACATGTTTCCTCTTATAAAAGCGTATTTGTAAAAAATAGAAGAATTGTAGTCCTTATTATTCAAACTGCTATCAGGCAACAGTCGGAAGGCGAGGAATATGATTAATAAGGGCTGTCATTCTGTTATTAAAATTTTTAATAATTAAACAACTATTGAGGATAAAGATCTTTGAAAAAAAAATAGTGAATCATGGTTCAATTAGGAAATTTTAGCTATTACCTAAATGAGATAAACCACCAATGATCATTGTGGTCAATTTATTAACAAAAAAATGTATGGGTCGCATAAAAAAATCTAAATACAAAAGTCCTTCCGGCCTGTACTGGGGGGAAAAGGTAGCTTTGATAGTGCATGTTTTTAAAAATTCAACTCATTTTACTCAAACACCACAAGCTAAATTGCTTCGAACCCGATTATAGAAGATTCAATCTCGGTTTTCGTTAATATTGAATTAGAATGCGAATTTCAGCATGAGAGTTACAGCATGACAAAAATCAGATTGTTTCAAAATGTCAGCCACCCTAGAATTTCAAACTGTCATATCTCGGCCATTTTTTAAGATAAAACCACAAACAAAATGTTCCGGAATTCTTGTACCACGATCTAACACTTAACGGAAACAACTTTTTCAATTTATATATATTTTTTATATATTTTTTGAATTTAAAAAATGAGAAAAATTTAACTTGCTACCACTTTGAAATAATATGGCGCATGAAGCTGGACAACCAAGTCGGTCGAGAGTTTCGTATGTGCTATACACATGATCAGTCACATTCATATCGGTTCATAAATACGAGAGTTACAGCATAACAAATTTCAGATTGTTTCAAAATCTCAGCCACATTAGAATTTCAAACTGCCATATCTCAGCCATTTTTTAAGATATAGCCAAAACAAAAAATGTTCCGGAATTCTTGTATCACGATCTAACACTTGATGGAAACAATTTCTTCAATTTATCATTTTTTCTACATCTTTTTGAATTTTAAAAACTTACATATTTTTAACTTGTCGCTATTTTGAAACAAGATGGCGGATGAAGCTGGCCAACAAACACTGTCGATACCTTGGTATGTCCTATACACATACTCAGACACATCCGAATCAGTTCATAAATAAGAGAGTTAAAGCATGACATACGTCAGATATATGTATTGATATGTATATATATATATATATTAACATTTGAATGGAGGGTGGTTTGGAGGTCTGGGGGTATTGATTGGTGAAAATATACCAACATATTTTGGAATTGCTTTCCTCCGAACGACTGCAAAAGGTAGCTTTTTGTAATGAAATCTACCTAATATATATCATCGCTTGCGGAACCGAACTTCGCTTACTTGACAACGAGTCATGAGTTACTATATATTATCCATGCAACGGCTTGATGATCAGTTAAACTTGAAGTATTCTGTTCTGAAATACGCTTGATACGCGCTTACGAGATAAAATTTTGAATATTTCTTACACATGTCCAAGGCAAACCCCGGATAAGTTGTATGACAGCTTAATAAGATATCCGCTCTTCATGTACCGTATAAAAACGATTAAAAAATCCATACGGCTTTTAGAAAAAAAATATTAATTTTATATATAAAGCGCAGAAGATAAAGTAAGAAAATGTGTCATCTTATAATTAATTTATTTTTTTAAGGATTTTCGGTTATTCATCTTCAATAACGGATATTTATTTTGATTAAAAGCACACATCTATATTTTTAAAAAGTCTAATATATATTCAATGGTTGGAGTATCATAGTTGAGATTTATTCCAACAGAGCAAAAATGCTGGGACCAGCACTCGAACCTGGGTACTTTCCTTGTCGTGCCAAGTTTCTTCCAACTGAGCTATCCGAATACATAGCTTACTGAATTACATGGTATACAGAAGTTTCCGTCTTATTTCAGATTCATCATGTAAAATGCTATAGATATATATCGGATGAATGAAATTAGCGCTGCAATTCGCAGCCTTGTCCAACAAATAAGAGTAAAATATGCAAGCCAGGATATCGTTGGGATAGCTCAGTAGGAATAGCGTTCGCACGACAAGGCCAAAGTATCCAGGTTAGAGTCCTGGGCCCAGCATTTTTCGCTCTGTTGGAATAAATCTCAACTACCTTACTTCAAATATTGAATATAATTTAACTAGTTGAAAATACTTTTCTCTGTTCATTATTACGTCTAATATATTTTGACGTAAATTGTTTACGTTACAACGTACATAAAAGTTCTATTTTCGAGGAGCATATACAAAATATTGAGCTATTCATACAAAATAGCTTATGCAGAATATAAATATGAAAAGAATATCAAAGAGATTTTTTCAGCTTACAAATGTTTCCTATTTGGCTTTCTTTGACTCACTGAATTTAATATTTTGTGGAATTCCACAAGTTCGCTTTGAACGCAAATTGAAAATTATGTAAATGTTATACCCATAAACATTACGAATAATATGATATATATGAAATACCGAAAATACGTAAATACATTCTTCTGGATTCAAATAGTTTTCTATTGAAATTGAACATATTTTAAAGCTTTCTTTTCAAGTTTGCTGAAAAAACAATGAATGGTGTATCAGATAACGGAAGTAAAATGTTTTCGTTAACTTACTATTAAAAATGTTTCATGCATGTGATTACTAGTGATTCCATTCACTTTTATGTGTTATGCCTAAACAAAGAAAAGTTTAAATAATCAGAACTCTAAATTTTATAAGTGTTCAAGAAAATATGGAACAAACTCGACAAATAACACTTATGACACATATTTTCAAATAGTACGTCGAAAATAAAAGCTATTTTTTCTTATTTTTTGTTTCAACGATTTTCACTAAATTGTTTAAAAGGTCATAAATGATATATTCTTGCATGTGGATTTCTGTTTCGTGCATAAAGCTATATTTTTTAATTTAAAAAATCTAGTTTGTGACTATCTTTGTAGATTTTCACTTCCCTCGAGCTTTGGTAAAGCAAGTGCAGGTCGGGAAATCCCGACTTAAGGCCTAGGACCGGCCTTCCTTTTGGGTGTCCGGCTCCGAAGTGGTTGGGGGACCTCGGCTTCTCCCTAAGTGTAATGTGATGGCCTCCCAAGAGGGTGGGAGCCACCGCAACTCGCAGCGACCTACGTCGTCCTTAAACTTGGGAAAATGGGGGTGGTCAGCAGGTTGCGGCTCCCCCACCTCGTAGAGCATACAGGAACTTTTCTAATCGTGCTCGCTAAAAGTTCCTCAGAATATGGGAACGGCGCGGCGGTTGACGTGCCTGATGGGCGCCGCAGCTCAGTTTTCCATTTGGTTTCATTCAATGTATCTCTCAAGCAGAAACATTTCAGTCGGATGAATTTTGGGAATGCATAAATTAATGTTTGTCACGTGAATTCCACATTAGCATCCTCAAATTTTGAAACATTCTAACTACATTAATGCATATAAAAGATGCAGTAACTAGTTACTTTTCTGACTTTTTTCATCTAAGGAACTCATATAACGAGCTAAAAATGAGTGTTACTATTTTAAACTGGAATGTTAATACAAATATGCAAACGCCTTGTTTCAAAAACTGCATTCATATTCGGAAAGATAACAAAATCCCCAAACGAATAGAATTTCTTACGTGTTTCTCATAAGGTTTTAAATTTCAAATTTATCCTTCGGTAATAATAAATTGTATAATTAATGTTTGCACATGTCCAAGGCAAACCCCGGATAAGTCGTGTGACAGCACAATACGATATCCGCTCTTCATGGACTGTATAAAAACGATTAAAAAATCCAGCGCAGAAGATAATGTAAGAAAATGTGTCATCTTATAAGTAGAATTTTTAAGGAGTTTCGGTCATTCATCTTCAATAATGGATATATATTTTGATTAAAAGCATGCATCTATATTTTTAAAACGTCTAATATATATTCAATGGTTGGAGTATTATTATAAACAATTATTTCTGATTTTTTTATTTATTTAAGCAAATGTATTTTCATAAAGGAGCATATGCATTCAGGATATAGATATTAAAATTGCTTCTCAATATATAGAAAACGAACTTTCATGTTTAATTGAATTACACTGACGTTTGAAATAAAGCTATTTATTTTATACATTAAAAATATTTTTATATTTTCAATAGTCTTTGAGTATATTTTTAAGTATGTGTAATATATACGTAAATTTCAACACTTCTATAGTTTAAAAAATACATTGTACATATAATATCGCCCATTTCCAGACATGATGGGATGTAAATATGAAAATAACATAATTTTAGTTTTATAAAGAAACTGCTTTTGATTTACATAACAATTAGTAATAAGGAATAAATGTTTTAAACACAGACTACAATTCTAAATATGTCAACAGTTAACACCTCTATAAATTTTAAATGAGTGTCCTTTTACTTTTATGTACAATGAATTATCGCTAAAAAGTGCATTTCGGCTATTATTGAACTATTTTATTTGCACGGAAAATTCAATATAATAATCTTGATATCAAAGATCAAATTCGATCTTTTATATTTAATTAATACATTAACTAAATAATTACGCATTAAAACACATTGACTATTATAATTATTGGTACGCATAATAATACAGTATTTTTATCCCCACCAATAAAATTAATCTCTCCAAACTGAAGGACCCTATAGAGATATATTAATTACTGGGGTATCTATAAGCAATAATAGCCACTTTAGTCAAAGCAAACGGGGTTTATAATGTCGAATACAGCAATAGCCGAAATCATCCGAAAGCTTTGAAACCCGTAATAACCCTCGATATGTGAAGGGATTTTCCTTCCTCTAAATGTGTTGGTGTGCTGTCAAGGGGATGGTCTTTCTCAGTGATGGATGGGGTAATGTGTGGAACTTTTCTTAACAGTACAGAAAGAGCCAGAGGGATTTTAATTTTATTAATTTTTAATTACTTCTTTTCTTAATTTCTACAAACATATTGATAGTTTCATTCCCTATACAATTTCCTATTAACTGTTCACTATAAGTTTCTGTTATTCTATCTGTCAAGAAAACTATTCCTTGAATCCACCTCTCCTTCATATATGTGGGTAAATTTCCATCATTCTTTGCACTGATGATGGAAGGACTGAATACTACGGAAGCTCGTAAGCAATCAGTTAAAATGTTCTGGTGCTTAAAACGTTATGTTATCTACTTATATTGTACTGCGCTAAGTACCATATTTTCTCACTACCTATACATTATAATTTTTTTTTTCAAAAAAAAAATGTTTCGTAATAGTAAAAGAAAGAAAATACTGCTTCGAATTGAAATATAGGCTTATCATAAAATATTCTTTTAATACTAAAATACACTTTTTAAATCGAATCGTCCACATTTTGTAATGGACGTTTCAATATTGTCATTTAATCTAAAAGTGTCTCTTGAAAAAAAAATTAGATTAAGACATTCTCATTTAGCGACAGAAATAACAATAAAAGTGCCTAGTCTTTCATAAGAAATTTACTCGTGAAAAAAAAAATATATTTATGAAATATAATATTTTGAATTTCGGACTTAGTAGAAAATCAGAAAAAGAAAATGAAAACAAAAGAAAATCCAACGAAATAATAATTCGCTATACAAAATAACAAACTTATGAAAGAGAAAATTACCACTTGAAGATTTGTGTAAGTCAACTTATTGAAATAAGTAAAAAAGAAAAGGAGAAAGACATAGAAAAACTTCCATTCTCCAACGCAAACAAAACAAAAGTAGAAGCATAATAATTAATCAAATACAAAAAATAATTAAAAAGTTTTTCACTTTGTAAAGTTATGCATTTAAATGCATGTTTTCACTTTGATATATTACAAAAATAAACATTTAATGTCAATTATAGTAATCAGCACATGCCGTAATTTGCCAAAATTCTTGAAAAAAATTCAAAGAAATTTTTAAACCGTTTTATTTACTTATTGGATAAGTAATGAAGGTGTAGATATCTAATCAACACTTGTTGTTATAGCCAGAAGCTTTTTACAGCTTACTAAACTTTCTCGGGTTTTGACTGGTGACAACACGTGACCGTTGCCAAAGTTTTGTGTTTATCACTATTCCTGAAAGAGGTGTATTAACATTTTAACACGATTTATCATTAGTATAAATGTTTTAAAAGTCTTATACGTGAAAAGAAAGAACGAAACACTGGAAATGTTTTGTAAAGAATTACTGCTCGGGTATATAATGTATTCGGTACTATAAATAGGCACTTTGACGTCGCCTAAATATCATGTTCATCATGATGTGTGAAATGTGAGCGCTGACATTTTGTCACTATTTATCGTTTGTATAAATGTTTTAGAAGTTTTGCTTATGAAATATTTGAGGTAATTGTTGTTTCGGTCTATAATGTGTGCGGTACTATAATTAGGTACTTCGACGTTGCAGAAGTATTGTTTTAATTAGGATTTTTCACAGATGAGTACTATCCTTTTGTTTCGATTTCTCGTTAGTATAAAAGCTTTAGAAGTCTTGAGTATGAAACTTGCCAAGGAATTATTGCCTTGATGTCTAATGTGTGCGGTACTATAGCTAAATACTTCGATTTTTCCTAAGTATCGTGTTTATCACGATTTGTGAATCGACAGTAGTGACATCCGCTAACGATTTATCATTAGTATAAAATTTCAAAGTATTTGTGTATGGAAATTGAGAGGGAATTATTGTCCCGGTATCCAATATGTGAGGTAATGTAAATGGACACTTCGATGCTGCTTATGTATTGGGGTTATCACGATTTGTGAAAACTAAGTACTGACATTTTATCAATATCTATCGTTAGTAAAAACGTTTTAGAGGTATTGTGTATAAAATTGTCGAAGGATTATTGTACTTGTATCCAATGTGTGAGGTACTATAACGAGACGCTTCAACGTTGCCTAAGTTTTTTGTTGTTGTTGTTTATCAGGATTTGTGAAAGCTAAGTACTGACATTTTGTCACGATTTATCGTTAGTATAACTATTGTAGAAGTTTTGTGTATGGAAATTTTCAATGAACTATTGCTCCTGTCTCTGATATGTGTGCCGCTATACTTTTAGTGTGCGGTACTAGTAAAACTGAATGATAACAACAGGAAACATTCAAAGTTCATGTCTTATTTAAAAACGGAATAACAAAATCAACCGAAAAAATGAAAAATTTTAGAACGGAACTTATGTGGGAACATTCTTCAGAATGCAGATTGCTTTATTATATGTCTATTTTTGTTACAATATGTTTTGGTTATTGTTTTTGGAAAAACAATGCAAAAATTAAAAAAATATACTTCAAACTGAATTTATTAATGTAATGTTTCATTCAATTGAATTTACAAATGTCTTGTTTAGAAATTACATTTCTGTGATTTATTTTATTTTTTCATTTTATTGGAAATTTAGGATTGGTTTAAAATAGAAAACTGAAATTAAAATGAACATATTTAACAGTAGTTTTATGTGTAGAAGTTCTTTCAGGGATTTACCTTAAGCGTGTTCTAATAATTTGAGAAAAAATATTAAAGACAATATTGTATTCTTCAAATACCATTCTTGTAAACTAAAATACATGGCAGAAATAGTCTCAGCGTTAAAACATTTTTATATTAAAATTATTAAAATGTTTGGCCAACAACTACTTTTTTAAAAACTTTAATTTTTATAAAACTTAAACGGAAGCTTTTTTGGCTTTAAGTTGTAATCAATACTTTGGTGAGATAATTGTTAACATATGCATTCAATTTCAATATTTTATGTATGTTTAGGAAAGTAAAATTATGTTACGTAGAATATAAAATAACTCAATTTTATTTTTCTGTAATTTAAAAATTTAAAACCTAATAATATTAGAATTAAATACTAAATGTAATCTTCATAATATGAAAAAGAAATAGAGTGTGATATTTGAGTAACAAGAAAGTTAATATTTCCTTACATAGAAACTTCAAGTAATTTTGTTGAAATGTAATCTATTCTTTTATTATCTTATACCTAATATCACTTAATTTAAATGAAAGAATAGTTTTTTTTGATAAATTTCATTATTTCATAATATACATAGAATTGTTGAAATTCAATGATGACATTACAAATTGTAAGATATGTTTAGAAAAAAAAAAGGTGGATTGGAAAATTAGAATGGTTTAAATTAGAAAACTAAAGTTAAAAAGAAAATGTCCACCAATAGTTTTACGTGTAGAAGTTGTTTCAGGCATATACTTTAAGCGTTTTCTAATAATTTGAGAAAAAAATATTAAAGACAATATTGTATTCTTCAAATACCATGCTTGTAAACTAAAATACCTGGCAAAAATATTGTCAGTGTTAAAACATATTTTTATAAAGATTATTATAAAGCTTGGCAAACAACAACCTTTTTGACAACTTTAATTTTTATAATCCTTAAACGGAAGGTTTTTTGTCTTTAGTTGTAATTAATACTTAGATGAGATAATTGATGACATATGCATTCAGTTTCAATATTTTATGTATTTTTAGGAAAATAAAATTATGTTACGTAGAATATAAAAGAATTCAATTTTATTATTACGTGATTTAAAAATTTCAAACCTAATTATATTAGAATTAAATACTAAATGTAATCTTAATCTTCATAACACGAAAAAAAAAATAGAGTGTGATATTTGAGTAATAAGATAGTTAATATTTTCTTACTTAGAAACTTCAAGTAATTTTGTTGAAATGTATTCAATTATTTTTTATCGTATACCTAATATCACTTAATTTAAATAAAATAATAATATTTTTTTGATAAATTTCATTATTTAATAACATACATAGCATTATTAAAATTTAATAATAACATTACAATTTGTAAGAAATGTTTAGAATAAAAGCTTATAGAATGGAAGTGCATAAATTTATAGTCCGCTGCATCTTTCGGTATTAAAAGTCAGATTATCATAAAAATAAATACATCTACTATATATATAAAACACAAACGGAAATTTCGTTCCGTTCCCTTATAACTCGCTGAAGGGATTTTGATCGAACATACACTGTTCGAGAGATAATTTTTCAGGGAAGGTTTTAGTATATAACACAACGTTCTACGTATATTAGTTATACAATTATGATAGAAAGTTCTGTTATTTTGGCCGAAAAGGTTACCATTGCTAATTTTTTGGCGATCATTACTATTGCAGAAAGAAATGAAACGGCTATACATGTCGAAAAATAAAAGAAAAACTGTTACTAATTTTATTTAAAAAAAAAGAAGGAAAGAAAGGAAAAAGAAAGAGAAAAAAATGTTTTAGTCAAAAGTTTAGTTTAAAGAAATGTTTGTGTCATCAATGTTTGTGTCTAAAGAGTTTTGATTAGAGAATATTATAAAAGGAAAATATGTAATTTAAACATGATTGGGAATATTCGTAATGCTTAAAAAATTATTCAAGGAGCAAGATTTCTATATTGAAACAATATTTGGCGATGTATCTTTTCTTTTTGGCAATTTTGATTTTACTTTTGACCCCAAACAATTTGATTTTAAGCCAAAAAGTGTCTTTTTTTTTGTTGCAGAAAGAATTCAAATGGCTATACATCTGGAAAAATAAAAGAAAAAACTGTTACTAATTTTATTTAAAAAAAAGAGAAAAAAGAAAAACAGTTTTGATGGGAGATTTTAAGCCAAAATGTGTTTTTTTTTTAAGTGTACGACTGCATTTTTGCAGTACTTTTTTTATTACTTTTCGGTTAGCCGGGCGCCAGTGATATATATATCCATGTATATATATATATACACATATATCTACACAAATACATGTATATACATACATATATCTACACAAATACAAGAAATATACATACATATATATATACACTTATATGTATGAATATATACATATTATATATATATATATATATATGTTACGGTGAAACACCGAAATCTGGAGAATGTCGACTTTCAGAGGTGAATGTCAACAAACACATAGTCGCTTGGTGTATGTCCGAAATATTTGCTAAATACCCTTATTTCTGGCTTACACCGGTAAATGTCGACATTCACCATGCACTAATGGTGAATGTTGAACATATCCGAGATTTATATTTTTTTCTCCGTAATTCAGTACCGATAAATTTTTCGCCTCTCTTTCTGAGAGGAATGACTAAGAACTTAAAACACACAGTACATTCAAAATGAGAAAGGACAATAATAGAAGTTAAAAACTTACTTAATTATACAGTACATTCAAAATCAGAAAGGAAAATAATAGAAGTTAAAAACTTACTTAATTATACAGTACGTTCTAAATGAGCAAATAAAATAATAGTAATAAAAAACTTACTAAATTATGTGATTCAAATCCTCTCTTTTCGACCTCCACCAGGGCATATCTGTGATTGTCGACATACACCGGTGAGGGTCCGACTGTACAAGAATGTAATGAAATATTCCATCTTTTACCGACGTATTTGGTGTTTGTTGACATTCACCGGTGAAAGTTGACATATACATGAAGCGGCTATACATGCCGAAAAATAAAAGAAACACTGTTACTAATTTTATATTAAAAAAAGAAAGAAAGAAAGGAAAAAGAAAGAGAAAGAAAAAAAAGAGTTTTGATGAGAGAATATTATAAAACGAAAATATTTAATTTAAACATGATTGGGAATATTCGTAATGCTTAAAAAATTATTCAAGGAGCAAGATTTCTATATTGAAACAATATTTGGCGATGTATCTTTTCTTTTTGGCGATTTTGATTTTACTTTTGACCCCAAACAATTTGATTTTATGCCAAAAAGTGTCTTTTTTGTTGCAGAAAGAATTGAAATGGCTATACATCTGGAAAAATAAAAGAAAAAACTGTTACTAATTTTTTTTTTTTTTTTTTTTTTTTTAAGAAAAACAGTTTTGATGAGAGATTTTAAGCCAAAAGGTGTTTTTTTTAAGTGTACGACTGCATTTTTGCAGTACTTTTTTTGGTACTTTTCGGTTAGCCGGGCACCAGTGATATATATATCCATGTATATATATATATATATACATATATCTACACAAATACATGTATATACATACATATATCTACACAAATACATGAATATACATACATATATATATACACTTATATGTATGAATATATATACATATTATATATATCCTAATAATCCTAATCCTAATAATATTATAAATCTGATTGTGTGCAAATGTTAGGCTGAAGCCAGCGTCAAAATGGAGCATTTAATGATCCTGTGTTTTTGCATATAGGTGGATTATAACCCTCTTATGAACATAGGCTGGTTTTTGTTAATTTTATTCAAATATTTTTCTTAATAATTCCAAATTTCGTTATTTTCATACAGAATAAATGGACATTTTTTTCGTATAATATTTTAAAATGGTTAAATTTACTTTACCGTTGCTAATACTTTATCGTTGCCAAAACTAATTAAAAACCAGGAATAATAATTTTTACTCTACAATTTAGATTCAATTGAAAAATTTTCACGTGAAAAATGAAAATGAAATAAAAAAATTAAAGAATTAAAAAGTTTAAATAATATTGTTAGAAATAAAACGTACTTTTTTTAGTTTTTGATTATAATACAAGGTTTCAAAATGCGTAACCATAGGAAACAGGCTAATATGACGTCATACATGGAAAATAAAGCGGATAGGCTTTGATTGGTGAAACAAAATTATCTTAGGTTTTTTTCTTCTTTTTTTTTCTTTTTTTTTTCTTTTGTATGGTAACAATACGTGGTGTTTTACCGTCTGCGCACGTATCTTAATAGTTCCATTTTTGTTGATAAAATCTAAAGATTTAATATTATTTCGTTAAAATAACATAATTCCCCCTATGCCAGTATTGAAATTAATTGCCTGGAAAAGAAAATTAACAAGTATTATGTCATTTAAAAGGGATTTCTCTGGGGAAATATATATTTGAAATAAAACGGGAATTTTCCGATATGTTTTAAAATGAATGTGAACCAATTCCTTACATTAATAATACAAGGATCAGCAAGCATATAAAGTAGATGAGTTTCACGCCATATTTATAACGAAAAATTTAAATGTTTTTTTATCTATACTGGTTATTAAGCATGAGTATCCCTTATATACAAATGAGAGTTTTCTGCTAAAAATCCCATCATAATTTTAAGAAAGGGAAATGAACACGAATCTATTACATTAAAATCTGACCGTGTGTGTTTGTATTTCGAAACTACTCCTAGACTATCGAACGCAACGCGATTTACTTAATACCGGTTATCATTGATCCGAAGACTTAACTCTCAGAATGAAAAAAAAATTAATTAAATACCAAGATTTTTTTTTTTTTTTTTTTTTTTTTTTTTTTTTTTTGTAAATTTTAATGAAGTTTCTCTAAAAACGGAAAGTAACGTACTCCATATTTGTGTATGAAAAAGGAGAAATAAAACAGATCAGT
Organism: Maratus michaelseni; assembly: GCA_963931845.1. Classification (NCBI taxonomy): domain Eukaryota; kingdom Metazoa; phylum Arthropoda; class Arachnida; order Araneae; family Salticidae; genus Maratus; species Maratus michaelseni. The sequence goes on along the minus strand of OZ007594.1, from coordinate 171,712,417 downwards.
ATATTTTTTATACCATTTTCTCATTAAAACTGAAAAACAGAATTTATTTTCACTTTGAATAGATAGATGGTGAAAACAAAATCTTGATTTCAATAAATTATCTGAAAAATAAAAACATATTTTCACATATTCAAACTTCATGAATCCATTTATTCGGGAGAACAAAAATTGCCTGTCAACATACTGTCATTTAGAAAACAAGATTTGTTTCATCTATACATTAAACCACGGAGGCAGAATTGAATTTAAAGAAAAAGCATATACTAATTCCAATTAATGTTTTTTTAAAGGATGGCTGTTAAAACGTGTCACAAAGGTGTTAAAAGTAAAATTGTTTATCAGCTAAAATCCACAGTTGTTTTTATCCAATTCGTCTATTTTCACGATTTTATTTGGCCCTCCTTTTTGTATTGGTTGCAATTTCATTTTCGCAATTATTTGGCACAAAATTTCACTTTTTTAAGACTGAGTTATGTCAAGGTCCCTATAACAAAAAATACCGTAAAAAATACCGCAAGTAACTCCTATGAAATGTGATAAAGAGTTAGTTAATTATTAACGTTTTTAATTATCAGGAGTGAAATATTTTGCTTATTTAATGTATTTATTATTATTTTAATGTTGCGTGAACGAAGTCACGGGTATATACACGGGGCTAGTATATATATATATGTTACGGTGAAACACCGAAATCTGGAGAATGTCGACTTTCAGAGGTGAATGTCAACAAACACATAGTCGCTTGGTGTATGTCCGAAATATTTGCTAAATACCCTTATTTCTGACTTACACCGGTAAATGTCGACATTCACCATGCACTAATGGTGAATGTTGAACATATCCGAGATTTATATTTTTTTCTCCGTAATTCAGTTTCCGATAAATTTTCCGCCTCTCTTTCTGAGAGGAATGACTAAGAACTTAAAACACACAGTACATTCAAAATGAGAAAGGAAAATAATAGAAGTTAAAAACTTACTTAATTATACAGTGCGTTCTAAATGAGCAAATAAAATAATAGTAATAAAAAACTTACTAAATTATGTGATTCAAATCCTCTCTTTTCGACCTCCACCAGAGCATATCTGTGATTGTCGACATACACCGGTGAGGGTCCGAATGTACAAGAATGTAATGAAATATTCGATCTTTTACCGACGTATTTGGTGTTTGTTGACATTCACCGGTGAAAGTCGACATTCTCCAATTTCGGTCTTTCACGGTAACATATACATATATCACTGGAGCCTAGCTAACCGAAAAGTACCTTTTTTTAATTCAAATGCAATCTATATTAATGGCAATATACTTCTATTTACTTCTACATATTTCGTTCCGGCTACTTATAAATCGAGTTATGCTGAATGGATTTTCGTAGAGCCTAAACTGCAACATGATTTTTCAGGGAAGGTTTTATTGTATAACATATCGTTCTACGTAGCTTAGTTATAGAATTATTCTGGGAAGTTCTATAATCAGATCAATCCGATTATGAAATATTAGCCTTTTTAAAAGATTTTGCCGAATGGATTTCGATGGAACCTATACGGTTAGATAATTTTGAAGGGAAAGTTTTATTATATAACATATCATTCTACGTTGCTTACTTCTAGAATTATAGGGGGAAATTCGAAAATCGGGTGACAATTTTTTTTTATCAAATATTAGCCTTTTCAATATTTGATTCCGATTATGAAAGATTAGCCTTCTGAAAAAGTTCTACTGGACGGATTTTGATGAGAATTGTATTGTTAGTTAGATGCTATTTCAGGAATGGTTTTAATGTTCTACGTTGCTTAGTCAAACAGTTATGTGTGAATGATATATAGTCAGGTGAACCCGATTCCGAAAGATTAGCCTTTTTGAAAGTCTTTACTGGGTGTATTTTTTGCGACTTACATTGTTAAGTAGATAATTTTTAAGGATGGTTTTAGTATATTTCATATCGTTCTATGTTAGTTTTAGTATTATGTGGAAAAGGTCTATAATTATATGAAACCTATTATCAAAGATAAGCCTTTATAAAAACTTCTACTGGATGAATTTCGTTAGTTAATTTGTTTTTAGACAATTTTTAGTAATGGTTTTAGTATATTGCATATAGTTTTATCGCTCTTTACCAAACCCTAACTGTAAATGACCAAATAAAAGAATAGGTCCTTAACAGCTAAAATTTTGACTGCACATTAGAAAATATAATAGCCCAATGGCGTCATTTTTCAGTAATGTGGAAGGATATTCCAGGTATACAGATTGCCAAATATACAGATTGCTTTCAAATACAAGGTCCAATTAAACGATGTATTTAGTTAGATTCAAGATTCATTTGTAGAAACCGACCAGCGCAGCGGGCGTAGCTTGCTAGTAAATAAATAAACTGCACACTTTATCGTAGCATTTGTTTTTTCACGTTAGGAGGAAGCATCCCCTCAAATACTATATAAATATAAATATATACATTTATCTGCATACATGATAAATGATAATAATTGTTTAAAAAGCTTTGAAACGTTTATATCAAGATATAAGTTCAGTCTGGATTTCGTAGCTGTAAATTTATCTTCAAGCCAGAATTACGGAATTAGCGCACAGTTCATGAAATATGCAAGTGGTGAGTGGAGACTTGGGATATGCATCAGTGGGGATTTCTTTCTAATTTTATTAGGGGAAATGATGATATATATTTGATATATTATGTTATTAAAAAGAATCAGAAGCAAGGATTTATTTTATTTTGCTTTTTATGGATTTATAACTTTGTTATCTCTGTTCAGGTGTGTGTTGTGTCATTTTCTCTTAAAAGAACTATTTGAACATTATATATATTTAAAATTTAATATTGTTTTCCTTTAATATTGGGTTTTGCTGTGTTTAGGAACTGTCTCTTAAATAATAAAATACTGTCAACAAAATTCTTTACAATGTTAAACACTTAATAATAAAAATTTTAATTTCAAGGAGGCAGAGCAATGACAAAGAGAGACAAATAAATTATATTTAGACAGAGAGATGACAAGAGACATGGCAGGGGAATGACAAAAAGTATGTTAGCTTGTCTACTATCATAACTATATACACAAAAATGAATTCCACTTAAAAATAACCTTAAAAACGCAATGCAAATAAGCTTTAATCGCTGATTGATTTTTCATTACAAAATAAAGGCAAATAAAAGAGACGGGATAATGACAGCGAAGAAAAGTACGTACTAAGATATTACTGGAAACCTCTACGCTTTATTTGTTTAAGCTTGTTTCAGCAAAAAGAACAATTAAAGATATCTTCACTGATGACGCCACTATTTGCAGGTGGAATTCCGAGGTAATATGACTGTTGCCAGATGTTAGAATCATAATTTTCATTTTATGACAGTGTTATGACAACAAAACAAAAGGACATTTTTTATTATATATTCCGAAAAATAAAAACCATGAAAATTCCTTACTTATTCAATATATAGTATTATATGATAGTTTTTAATAAATTTAAACAATACATTTATCGCAAATATATTTGGATGCTCAAGTTTCAAGAACCATTTTTGGTGGCAGCAAGTGTCTCTTGTCAGTGTTCGAGTAATCTCTCGTTGTGTGAGACGTGTTTATTTATATGCTAAATTCTATTAATGTAAAATTATCCTCGATTGCTTATCACTAAATTTGTATTCAACATTATTTGTATTAAATCTCACCTTAAATTTATTGCAGGGTCAAGCGCATCATAAAGTTGATTACGTAAGTCATTTTAAGGATTACATCACTGTGTCTTAACTATTGAATATAAGACCGTACTGGACGAATAGATAATTAGATTGAACAATGTCAAGTAATATTAGTCAGATTTATTTCTTGCATACATATTAAAGAATACTTTACAGTTTTTTCACTGAACTGAGGTATATTAATCAATTATTCAAACAATATATTAAAAACACTTTATGCCTTCTAACAGTATGAAAATAATTTGCAGATTAATAAAAATGTTTCTGAAACATAAGGTACAGAAATTTTAAAGCGAAAAACTCATAATATAATATAAAAGTATTTTTAACAATTTACTTTTCTATTTCGCACTTCCAAAGATTTGAAGTATTAGTTTAAGACTCCGCCATAAAAATCGAGATTTTCTGACGATTTCTATTGTGTAATTTCTGCAGCATCTGTTCAAATAAATGTTATCTTCTTTAACCCCAACTAGGTATTGGTTTCATGTATTTCGTTTAATTGGGCAAAAATATCAAAATAAGTTTTATTTGAAAAGAAATGCGACCAACTAACCTATTAAAGTATTTCTAGAGAAACTTTTAAAAGTTTATTTTTTTTCCTTGAAAACATTATGACACTAATTTAACTCAAAGTTTTTAAAAAATGTAATTTTTGGGAAATATATATATATATATATATATATATATATATATATAACCTGTATAACAGTTTTGTTACCAAATAGTTCATATATACAAATTTGATTCTATGAGAGAAAACAGACAATTTTTTTTTTTATTTATTTATTTTTATTTATTTATTTTTTTTTTTACATGTGAAATGCAATTGTTGCTTCATGAAGAAACTAAAACTAATTTATTGAAATTATTTTAAAAGATTCAATGGATTTAAAGTTCTATGTAATTTGTTTTAAATATAAGGCAAAATCTAATTATTTTTCATAAATTAATATAGTTATAATCTGTATTTTAAAACATAAACATGACCGTCAGTAACGCGGAAGTAATATCGACGAATTAGAAAAAAATGTGCTTTAAATGCGATTTGCTTGGGATCCGTATTCCATTTTACTGATATTTGTGGTTTTAAAAAATAACTTTCAAACATGCTTTTTCTTTTATGCTGCCTCGATCGCATGCAGCTCGAATACGACAGATTGAACCGTTTGCACGTTAAAAAATATAAACCGTGTAATTTAAATTTATACATTGTCGAATAGGGAAAATATGGGGTTTAAATACAATTTGCTTGGAAACTCTATCAAAACTTACTAATTTTTGTGGTTTTAAATGTAATTTTCAAACATGCCTTTTAAAAACCTATCTATATCGCGTGCAGCCGGATTACATTAGATTAAACCTTTTGCACTTGAAACAATACCAGCGGGGAAAAACGAGCTACTCTCGGTTAAAATCATATTTGTATTCAACACGATATAACAACGAATTCTCGCTTTATTATTGCTATAAAGCATTTTTTTATAGCAGTATTATTTACAGAAGCAATCAATCTTAAAACTATGTACAAATTTCTAAATGTTACATTACTTACATACTCAAAATGAAAGGAAATTCTTCCTAACTACATTTTTAGTTTGTTGCACACTTTCTTTTGGTAGTAGGACTTTTAAGTCCTTTATACATCAGAAATCAAAGTACAGCATTCCGTGCACAAACGATTATGGAATCTGATTGGTTGAATCATGTATCTCGGTAAATATTTTTGAATTTCTAGAAAATTCCTTCAGATTCTGAAAGCAATATTTTGTGAAAAGCCGCTAACATCTGGCGAATCGTCGCAAACTTGGCGACATTCTTAATTAAGCGCCAAGCATGTGTTTTGGCATTGGTATTCTTGAAAGTCAATTTTACCACCAAATCACGCCAATGTCGCCATCATTCCTCCAAATTTACCAATATTTGGCAATGTTTGACCCGTAGTGACCCCAAAATGACTCCCTAATCGAAATTCCTTGAACATGTGATTTAACCCAATGGTCCTCTCATAATCAAAATTGGTAGAATACAAAATTTAGTCAAAATTATTTGAGCTGTTTTTTAAATACATTTAGATTGACCCTGCCCCGTAGTAACCAAAAATGACCCACTAATCAAATTTTCTTGAACATGTGATCCTGGCCAATGGTCATCTTGTATTCCAAAATTTTAGAATACAAAATTTATTCAAAATAGTTTTCGCCAATTTTTGATTAAAATTAGTTTGACCCTGACCATTAGTGACTCAAAATGACACACTAATTTTTTCGAATACAGGACCTAGACCAATGGTCTTATTGTAATCAAACACACTAGGAAAATTTTGTAAAAATCGTTAGAGCCGTTTTTTATATAGCTTCAGTCGTATTGACACAAAAATTACACACTAATCGAATTTTCTCAATCATGTGACTAAGCCCAATTGTCTTCTTGTAATCCAAAATGGTAGCATATAATATTTAGTCAAAATCGTTTGAGTCTTTTTTAAATAAAATAAGCTTGACTCTGACCGTTAGTGACACAAAATGACCCACTAATAAAAATTTCTCGAACATATTACCCAACCCAATTGTCTTCTCGTGCCCCGAAATGATAAAATAAAAAATTTAGTTAAAATCGTTTGAGCCATTTTTTAGATAAAATTAGTTTGACCCTCACCCGTTGTAACGGAAAAACACTCACTAATCAAATTTTCTCGAACATGTCACCCGGCGCAATGGTTTTCTCATACCACCAAATGGTAGGATAAAAAATTTAGTCAAAATCGTTAGAGCTGTTTTTTTAAATAAAATTAGTGCCCCAAAATGACCGACTGATCGAATTTTCTCGAACACGAGACTTAACCAAATGGTCTTCACGTAATCCAGAACGCTGGGATACAAAATTGCGTCTCAATCGTTTGAGCCACTTTTTACATATAACTAACTTGATCCGTAATAACCCAAAATGACCTTCTAACCGAATTTTCTCGAACACGTAACTTATCCCAATGGTTTTCTCGTACTTCAAAACGGTGAGAGACAACATTTATTCTAAATCGTTAGAGATGTGATTTGATATAATTTGCTTGACCCGTAATGACCGAAAATGACTCATTAATCAAATTTTCTTGAACATGTGACTTAGCTCTTCTCATAATCTAAAATGGTAGAATACAAAATTTATTCAAAATCGTTTGAGCAGTTTTTTTAGTTAAATTAACTTGACCCTGTCCCTCGGTGAACCAAAATGGCCCACTAATCGAATTTTCACGAACATGTGACCTAGCTCAATGGTCTTCTCGTGCCTAAAAATCGTAGGATGCAAAATTTAGTCAAAATTGTTACAGCCGTTTTGTAAATAAAATTTGCAAAACGCCCCACATAATCCCCACACACAAGGACACACAAGATATGCTCGTATTATAATATATGAAAAATTGTTAAGCGATTGCTTTCAGATAACAATTGATAACGAAATTAATATTTCGCAAATATTTAAATTGTTAAAATAATATAAATAAAACACAAACTTTACAGATATGTAATTAAACTATGTGCCTAACCACTTAAATAATCAGATTAAACAAGAAAATAAATCATGCGTCAAGCATAGATTATGAAACCAAAATACTTGAATGGAATTTTATCTTATAAAAAGTCAAAAAAGGATATCTATGTAAAAAATCTAGAAAACATAAAAACCAATTGAAAACCAGATTTCGGCAATTATTGTCCATAGTATAGGTACTCGAATTCTTTTAAACATCTCTGTAGATAATCTTTGCATCTGTATATACACTAAGTAGTGCGAGAAAATTAAGCTTGGTTACATACCACAGTCGACAGTTATACATACCACAGTCGAAAATTCAGCTTCAGCAATTACCGTCAATAGATGGAAATACATTCGAGTAATTTGCTGCAGCGATATATGTTCTTAAAAGTTGTTATTGTAACCCATTGTTAAATTGAAAGAAAGTCACTATATTTCATATTCATAATTCTAAGTGTGTAACTGTTCTATCTACTTTATTATGTTATAATAATAATATAGAAATAAAATTCTTGATGACCACCGCAAACTGTCCCTTTTATTTGTACTTTCAATGAAAAAAAATGGATATATGTAATTTGTTTCAATTGCAATCTATTACTGTAAAATCTGTCTTGCGTACTAAAATTAAAAAATATATATATAATTAAGAAAATACCACTGGAGTAGTAAAGGTTTCAGTGTTTTTCTTCTCCTGTCATTGAACCAATGATCAAAGACAGAACAAGAAAAATAGTCGGATGTTTATTTAACGGTCTTCCTTTAGACAAGAGTTCTATCCTGGTTAGTGCAATTTTTAGTATGTAGACAATTCTATTTCAAATATTGCAGTAATATTTGGGACATAGATATAATTCCCAGCCAAAAAACTACCTCTCATAGCATCTCTTTGCTAGAATTTTGTGACAAAATTGACTAGTGTGGCACCTGTTTTTTTTCACAAATCTATTTTTTTTTCGTGTAAAATCTTTATCTTATTCTTTTAAATATTTGAATAAAATGGCACACATTTCCTTTTATAATTCTAGGATTTTTTTTTTAAATAACTTAAACAATAACTGTTGCCGGCTGATATGGTCCAAGAATTTCCAATTAACTGCCAAAATATTGTGTTACCATTCCAAAAATGAAAGTTGGTACGCTCTTCAATATGAAGATGACCGCATATTAAAATGTCGGAATATCATTTAATAGCAGACATTATTCGTAGTTGATTCGTATCTATATCTTTTTATGAGATTATTCTTAGCAAAATTAGTAGAGACTGATATTTGTTTCCAAGACTGTAACTTTGTTTTAGCAATGAACCCATGTGAGTAACGTAACGTTGTGTCCGATAGTATAATACGAGCAGGGAAGACCAAGCTATGCTCGGTCAAAATTAGCTTTGAGTTCAACTCGATATATTATCTACTTAGCCCAATGACCTTCTAGTGTCCGAAAACAGTAAGATACAAAATTCAATTAAATAGTTAGAGCCGTTTTTGATTAAATAGTTTGACCCACAGTGACCCAAAAATGACTCACTAATCGAAATTTCTCGAACATGAGAGCTAGCCCAATAGTCTTCTCGTTCCCGAAAACCGTAGGATTCTAAATTTAGTACAAATCATCTGACCTTGTTTTTAAGATAAAAATAGCTTGACCCATAATGACCCATAATCAAAATTGCCCACTAATCAAATTTTCTCGCACATGTGATGAAGCCCAATTTTCTTCTCGTGCCCGAAACCCGTAGGATATAAAATTTTGTCAAAATAGTATGAGCCTTTTTTTAGATAAAATTAGCTTGAACCACAGTGACCCAAAAATGACTGACTAATCGGATTTTCTCGAGCATGTGACCTAGCCCAATGATTTTCTCGTGCCCGAAACTCGTTAGTTACAAAATCGTTAGAACCGTTTCTTAGATAACATTAACTTGACCATTGTTAACCAAAAATGATCCACTAATCGAATGTTCTCGAACATGTGACCCAGCCCAATAGTCTTCTCATACTCGAAAATGGTAGGTTACAAAATTTAGTCAAAATCGTTTGAACCGTTTTTTAGATACAATTAGCTTGACCCTGACCCATTGTAACCCAAAATGACCCACTAATCAAATTTTCTCGAATATGTGACCTAGCCAAATGGTCTTCTGCTGCCCCAAAACGGTAGGATACAAAATTTTGTCAAAATCGTTAGAGCCGTTTTTAAGATAAAATTTACACACACACACATATATATATATATGCACACCAGATTTATTGTATTGGAATATATGACTAGTTCTTTAAAATTAAAAATAAATTTAATTATTTAAGAGCCTACATCAGTCATGCGAAAAAATACGCAAGCTAATGTTAAGTCTATGGGAAGGTTCTTAGGCGATGTCTCGCTCGCATTTTAATATTTTTAAATGATTCTTTTTGCATAGGATAGCTGACGTTGATCTCTAACGTTGTTAGTTTTTACTTTTTTGATTTTGGTTCCAGTTTTTTTATATAAGGGTTCTTTCACTTTCAGAACCGGTTCCAACCGGTTCCAAAATTGAAAATATCCGTTTATAAAAAACTGTAACCAACATCAAAAAAGTAAAAACTAACAACGTTAGAGATCGACCTCAGCTATTCTATGCAAAAAAAATCATTTAAAAATATTAAAATACGAGCGAGAAATCGCGCAAGAACTTTCCCATAGACTTAACATTAGCCTGGGCGTTTTTTCGCGTGACTAGCGTAGGCTCTTAACCGCTTTAATTGTCGGCACAGAAATACTATCCGTTTTTAGGAGGGCGGTAAATAAAGTTTGGGAACACTATTGTGAGATACAAGATTATGCACATTGTTATAGGTCCCACAATGGCTACCCTATTATTTTTTAAAACAAAATAGAAACCATAATTAGATTTCTACTTTCTTGAACTGAAACATATTTGTTGAAGAGGGAATGTACACATCTTTGGAATGCATTATGTAAGCTAAATTTTTAATTTATAATTTCTGGTATAAAATTGAAAAAGAATAATATTAGTATACATGTTTTTTTTACTTTAAAAGTACCACTTTTTTAGATGTACTTTAATGCATGTTTAGTTAAAAGTCTCATTGGATATTTTCAGTTTCGGTTACAAACATTGACAGACATAAACGTTTTAAAACAATTTTTAAATTATTTGTTAACCTTTGTGTTTTCAAATTACTTTGGTAAAAAAATATATAGAAAAATTTATATGTTGTACAATAATAAATTAAAAGTAGTTTAATATATATATATTGTATAATATGTTCGAAATTTTAAAAAAAATGTTATTTCTGGTTGCTGCAATAAGTAAAAAGTTATGCTATACAAATTTCAATAAATTACTTCTAAAAATGTTAATAAATTTGTTTGGAGAGAACAAATATAGCACAACAACGTTCTGTATCAAATTTTTCTGAAATAATATTAATAAATATTTACTTGGTATTTCAAAAATAATCATTTTTAAACATGATGAAAACTATGCGCATGTCTCCCATGGTTTCTATACGTGAGTACCACCAAATTTCTACAGTAATATTCACTTTATATAATCTCAAAATTTCTGCCTTTAAATATGACAAAGATTTCTATTCGGAAAAACTTGTACTAAATATCGTGCGACCCACATTTATTAGCCAATGCAAAATCATTGCCATATTTGAAGGCATGGAATTTTAAGCTATTCATACACAAATACTACAGATGATACAAATACTTGTACTTACATAAATATTAATAGGAGAACATATATCAATTCAAGTAAACCACTCCACAAAAGAAATGGTTCAAAGAGTCATTTGAAATGAACTGTCGTGTTGTCACAGTCACTATTTCTTCCACTGATTCTGACTTGGGATGTGTAGATTATCTCACCTGATTTATCCAGGTCGTACCAGATGCATGGAATATTGCGCCATAATTAGCTTCAAGGAACAGCTTGAGGCTCGGTTCAGGTTATTCAGGCCCTGATTGGGAGGATTAATTATTTCGTTAACTCCTTCGAATAGAGCAGAACACGTGTGATATTGTACTGGTTAAGGTTAGGTTCCGGTTTTTCCTGTCGGGATACGGGGAGTTTTTTTAGTTACCTATGACCCACCCCTGCAGAGTGCAAAGCAATATAGGTCTAAGAAAAAAATTTGCACTACGCAGAAGTTCAAAATGCCCCAAACTCTCCACTCACCATGAGATAATTAACAGCTTAGGATCTATACAAAACTTGCTGATGACATTTTCTAGTACAATGACACTCACAATATAGGCGTAACATGCGGGCTTTAAAATTCTAATTAGGGGAGTGATAAAAGTATATATTTCATGATGCATGAGAGCAAAACTGATGAAATTTTTCTGAATGGTGAATTTTAGAAAACAGGTGTAGCATATCTATTTTTTATTGTCCCCCCCTCACCTCCAACAGAAGTTTACGAAAACCATAATTCTGCCTTTATGAAAATTTGACCACATGGAAATTTCCAGGATGGAGAATTTCAAAATATAATCATAAGTTAAATATTTAACTTAGTGTATTGCCCCCAGGAGTGTAGGAAAACAAATACCGATTCTGAGATATTGAACACATATTTTTCCGTTTGTATACGAATTATTGGTGTTATAAGATAGAAGGAAGGGAATTTTTTTAAATGTCCTTAAGTTTTAGACCACTAGGGGGCGCTACCCCCTGCTCGCTACGCTCACCAACCCCCGTTCTGATTTCACAGCCTCTTAAAACCTGGTAAATGCAATGTATCCTACTTTAAAAAGATGATGATGATGATATCACGAACGGCGACTATCTTCGGTAATAAGGTTATAACGCTTTTTCATTTAACTGGTTATAATGCTTTTTCATTTAATTCATCTTTTTTATTTTTAATATTCATGTGTAAACACAATTTTTATGACGTAATTTTCTTTATTTCCTGCTTTCAACACGTGATCATTTAATTATTATTTTAAACTTTCATTATTGTTTTTAATTGTCTCGCGCAAATACATTTTTTATTTGAGATAAAATATAATCATTTGCGCTTATTTAGAAATTGGCGACAATATCAAAAAAAGACTTTTTCAATAAAAGATTTTTTGAGTTTTTATTGTCCGACCGTGATAATTTTTTGAATTTCTGAAAGCTTGTTATATTTTGCGTCTGGTGGTATGATTTTCGAATCCGTAGGATGGCTTAAAAAAAGTAATCGCTCCTCAAAAAAGTCCATAGTAAAAAAGCGATGAGAATAACCCAGAATATCTATGCAGATTTTCATAGGTCCATTTTTAAACCATTACTTTTTTTTATATATATAGAAGGATAAAGAAAATAAATACATTTTTAATAAGTTATTATTATTTTTTAATAATTTTAATAACAGTTAACGTTAGACATTGCTAATTGAAAAGAAACAGCCTGTTTTGTGATACGGAAAGTACAAAAATGTTAATATGAGGTAAGAATGGAATAGATTTAAAATGATACGTACTTACAGAGAAAATAAGCAGTAGCTTTTTCTCAAAAATCTAAAGAAATGAGAAAGATACATAATGCGTTGGACATAGATTATAAATCACTTTCCTATAATTCCAGACTAGTGAACGGAACTTCATCTTTTGATACAGTGAAAGAAATAAACGTTTTAGAAAATCACAAAAAATCTAAATGAACATTTTCGAAAACATATAACACATATTAAAACACAATTTTAGTGTATACTGCATATAGACGGCTAAATATTCGAAATATTTTCTGCAAAACTATATACGATCTATATACATTATTACACACTGCATAAAACATTAAATCTTCGTGATTTTTAAAATGCATACAAAAAAAAAACGCATTTCCATTAGTAATTGTACGTACACAGTCGTGTAATCAAATTCTTCTGTGCCCTGTAAATTAAGAATAAAAGCTTTGCACACGACAGTCGAAGTATAATTACATAAGTTAGAACACGGACTTACAGACAAAGATACAAAGAAATAAAATAATTTATTTTCAACTAATTTGAAATATTTTTAAAATGTTAAAATAGCAGACACATTAAATTAAAATTATTTTGAGTTTCATGTGAAGATTCACTTTATCAGAGATGAACCTTTGAGAACTAGAGAGTATAAAAAATGAAGGAAATTAAAAACAGAAGTGTAAAGAAAGTATATTACATTATAAAGGATAACATTTTTCATTTTTCTCAACTTATTTATTTTTATGAAAGCTGTAAAATGGTAATTCTTTTCAACAAAAGAAAGCACCATATTAAAAAAAATCTTACGAAAACAAACATAAACTGAATAGTTCGGAATGCATCAAAATTGTTTACTGAAACATTTTATATGAGGTAATATTCAAATATGTAAATTATCTAACATTTCATCTTACATTCAACCTGCTAACGGCGGATCACTATTGCTCGCAGTAATATCATTCAATATTCTGAAATGATGTTGCTATTCATTTTCCTTTGACTGCGATTTTGCGGATCCCGAGACCACATCCACCGCTCTCCCGACAGCTGAGAGGTTCTCGTCGTGATAGATAAGTACCACATTAATGATGAACTACATATTTGTAGATCAGCTTGTATAAAATTGTTAAGTAAAAATTGTCGATGACTCCTGCACTAGAATCCTAGAATCGTATTATTTTAGGTAGCTTTCAATACTAAAAAGTATAAAGCTACCTATTACAGCCGTTCGGAGGAAAGCAGTTCCGGAAAATTTCGGTATATTTTCACCGATCATGACCCCCAGACCCAAAAACCACCCTCCGCTCAAATGTTGATTTATATATATATATATATATATATATATATATATATCTGACCTATGTCATACGATAGCGCTCGTATTTATAAATCGATTTTGATGAAACTAATTGTGTGTATTAAGGTCACCAATGTCTCGACCGAGTTCGTTGGCTAGCTTGGTCCGTCATTTTGATTCAAGATGGCGGCCATTTAAAAATTTAAAACTAAAATAAATATACAAAAAAATTAAAAACTCAAATTTATTTTTTAATTACGTGTTAGGCCTTGATACAAGGATTCCAGAGCATTATTTGGTTTACCTCTATCTTAAAAAATGGCTGAGATAGAGCAGTTTGAAATTCTAGGGTGGCTGACATTTTGAAACAAAACAGCACATTAACGCGATTACTCGCATATTACTTTCTTTCATTGTTGTAATTATTTTCCCAATCATACAAATAAAACTATATATTCATATCCGTTAGCGGCAAAATTGGCAACATTTGGCGAAATATCGCCAAATTTGGCGACCAAAATAAGTCTTCATAAATGAAGCCAATTTGGCGAATTTCTTATTCAAATTCAGTATTAACGAATCTTTTGTAAACGTTTCTTTGCATTTTAACTTGCTGTTTTCGTGTAACATTAGCTGAAATTTTAAAACGAAGATGTAGGAAAGCTACCTTTTCCTCCCGGTACAGGCCGGAAGGACTTTTTAAATATATGGCTATATTCATGATATGAATGTTTGAATGTAACTGTAAAGATAATTTTTATCGGTGTATATTGGATTCAGATACATCTTTTCATTTCATTTACTGTAATTTCGTTACCCAAAGATATTTTCTGCACTATCTTGTATTTATTCTGTCTCCAGAAGCAAACAGTCTTAAGCCATCAATGCGTATACAATAAAATCGATTTTTACTTTAAAAGCCTGATAAAAGTATTGAATTTGTTTTATAAAAATTTTGAGTTTGAGACTGTTAATATGAGTTTTAGCATATGAGAAAGAACGATTTCATCGAAAAGCAATCCTAATTTTATGCGTAATTTAATATAAAATTTAAATCTGTAAATTAGTTAAATTTTTAAAAAACTAGGGGGCTCAGCCCCTCCTCGCTAACGTCCGTTAACACCCGTGAATTGCCCGCAATTCACATTAAGACCACTACGCGGTCCCAAGCAATTCTAGCCGGAATGACTATTACCATAAATCAATTTAACAAATGAAATTGAAATTTTTTCTTAATGTAAAAAAAGTAATTGAAAACTTCGTTGAAAACACAATTATAAATGCATTTATATTGGTGCTACCGATGGGCATAAATCATTTAAATACTATGAAAAAAGGATCTTGGAAATACAATTAATTAAAACTCATTGCACCTATAATATTCTTCAACACGGCTTAAATTCATTAAAAAAAAAAAAAAAAAAAAAAAAAAAAAACCACGTGATAGGAAGATAGTTCATATATATCATCAATCATTGTTTAAATTTCGTTCGACATTTTACTGTTCTAATTTATTGCTGATTTTTGAAAAATAAATTATTTTTTACTTCATCAATACAGCAACAGATGGCAGCAGGGGCAATCTAGACAGTTGATATTTTTATTCTCTTGATTTTCGTGTGAGTGAATTTCGTAATAAATTCTTAATAAGAATTGAAAGTTCATTTGAAATTAAAGATATTACTCATAATTAAAATAAGGAATCATCTCAAACGCTTTGGATTACGTACATGTTATTTTATTTTTAATAATTGCTACTTTGCGTTTCACTGCTCTCACAATGGCCGCCATATTGAAGGCGGAGCTGATCTTACCAAATATAGTCCGTTCATTGGTCTGAGCTCTGGAAACTACGATTGTTGCCAAACTATAAGCTAGAAATTCAGCCTTATTTCCGCGCTACGTAAGAGAAATATATATATAGATATATTTTTGGGTTTATTTTTTATAATTTTGAAAATATAGCTTTAAATTTGTTTATGGTTTTATTTTTAGTACAGTCTGGAAAAGTGTTAAATAACAAAATTGCCACTTAGTTTCCTGCGCAACACAAATATTTATCATTATTAATGTTTAAAATTATTGTCGATGCGATAATGTTTCAGTATAATCAACTGAAAAAAAGACGTCATCTACATAAAAGTTCTTTAAGAAATTAACTTTTAATAAATGCAAATGCAAATGAACCGATAAAAATTTAATTTTTATGTACTCTGTGTTATTTTTCTTGCATCTGTCCAAAATAGTGTTACTTACTTTTTCAATATTTTCTTATTGTGCATTTCATTTAGTTAGACAAAAATATCGGAAGATATTTAACTTGAAAATAATATCAATTTATTTAATTGTGCGTAGAATGAGTAATCAAATGAAAAGTACATCAAAATATTGTGTTGTTCGTAAAGTTCCTTCTGTTTGGGAAAACCAATTCCTACCGGAAAATTGTATCAATTAATTATTTGGGATTAATTCCGATATCTACTGTTTAACAATTGACAGGAAGAATTTTTCGGCAAGATTTGGTTTTTCCGAACGGAAGGATATTTCCGAACAACACAAAATGATTATCGTAAGTATACTAACAAAAGCTATTTTTTCGGTACTATGTTATATTATGCATCATGTTCTCCGTGAAAAATAGCATTAAAACCGCAGAAGATATGTGTATTCGCACTCTATACCGAGCTAACAGAGTTACAAATTTACTGTTATACGCGTACATTTTGTGTGTCTTGTCAGTGCTGAAATAAGATATTAAGACACGTTTATTAATATGTTAAATTGTGTTAATGAAAAATTATTCTCAATTTCTTAAGTTTGTATTATAAAATATTTCCATTAACTCTTATTTTATATCTATTTCAAGGTTAAGGGCATCATAAAGTGGACTATTTAATGTATTTTAAGGATTAATTCACTCTGTATTAACTAATGGATATACGACCGCAATGGTTAAATGAATAATTAGATTAAGATATGTCAAACAATATAAATCACATTTTATTTTCTTATCTACATATTAAAGGACGCTTTACGGTTTTTTCGTTGAACTGAGGTATACTAAATAATTATTTAAACAACATGTTATACAAACTTTATGCCCTCTAACAGTATGAAAATAATTCGCAGATTAATAAAAAGGTTTCTGAAACATAAGGTACACAAAACTTTAAAGCTAAAAACTCATAATATAATATAAAAGTACTTTTAACAATTTACTTTTCTATTTCACACTTCCAAAGATTTGAAGTATTAGTTTAAGAACCCGCAATAAGAATCGAATTTTTCTGACGATCTCTATTGTGTAATTTCTGCAGCATCTGTTCAATTAAATTTTGTCTTCTTTAACCCCATCTAGGTATTGGTCTCGCGTATTTCGTTTAATTGGATAAAAAAATCGAAAGAAGTTTGACTTTGAAAAGAAATACGACCAACTAACATATTAGAGTATTTCTAGAGAAACTTTTAAAAGTTTTATTTTTTTTCTTCAAAAAATGGACAGTATTTTAAGGCAAAGTTTTTAAAAAGCGGAATTTTGGGAAAAAATAATATATATATATATATATATATATATATATATATATATATATATATGTGACGATTTAACTGGAGTCACCATACTTTTGTAGACTCCTATTCAAGGCAAGGGAGGTTTCTCCGAGGAGATTTTCAGTCGAGCACCGAGACTTACTTCATTGTGTACGTATAAGCTACAGAGAAGAGGCAGTTCGTTCCAGTTCACACTTTATTCGAAAAATTTAAAGATTAATTGATTAAGCTTTACTCTATTGAAAACTCACTCCATGCACTGCTAAATTTAGGGTCGTGGCGAAACTTGATGATTTAAATTTAAATATAAGAAGACATCTTAGTTAGTACAGGCAGGTATTCTTTAAAAATCAATCGGCGGCCAAGGAGAACCTTCGAAGATTTAGGAAGTACATGACTAGTTGCATCCACCACCGAAATCCCGGAACATTCTGCTCTAAACGCGGGAAAAAATCCGTATATCATTTTCCGAGCGCGCCAGAATACATTCTATCTAAAAAGCCTCTAGGCCAATCAACGCTCACGGCTTAACTTCTTCGGCGAATTAATATCGAAGTGAACTTACCGAAGCTGGCAAAAGCGCGCCAAAAAATGTTCTAGAACAATCTCGTGCCTTCTACTTCCTTCGAATAAATAAAAGCAGAGAGAAAAGGAGTACATATGTTTTTATCAAGTATGGCAATATGCCAAAATAATTTTTACATTGAGATTAAAATCTTTCAGAATTTGAAAAGTAATATTTTGTCAGGAATCGTAGGGAAATAAAAAATAAAGAAAAGAAATTCATAGGTTGTTATTTCAAAAGAGTAAAATATTTTTAGCTGGGAAATGGGTATTTTTTGAATTATTAGATTCTAGGATGCTTTTTATTTAAAGAAAATAAAAGTGCGTAAATTTAATAGAGCATTCTATCAGTGCCATTTTTTTAAGAGAATGAATTTGGAATAAACTATATATTTCGCTAGATGTAATTTTGACAATCGAATACTGGAGCGAGAAAATAATTTAGAATAATGGGATTTACACAGAATTATAGTCTTAATGAAGTCAACGGCGAAAAAATTTTTTTTTTTTTTTTTTTTTAATTTGTTTCAGTATCCCCCCCCAAAAAAACAAGCTTATCTGAATAGCAGTTCCCTAACAGCAGTTCAGATAAAAAAAAAAATAGAGAATTTTCCTAAAATATAAAATTCTAAAAATTTTAAATCATCAAGAATCACAAACAAAGTAATTGTCTTAAATTTTGGAAGAATGGAAATTAAAATATTTATAGAGTAAAGCATAACCTCAAATACATAAGTTTACAGCAACACTTACTTTTTGCAAGTGTAAATAAATGGGATACATCAAGATAAACTAAGAAATAACTAACATAATAATAATATTACCAACATAATATAATAATAATAAATAATAAATCAATATAATAAATAATATAATAAATAATAAAGTTGGAAATTAGTTACATTGAAAACTGAAGAATATTACCAATTGAAAAAACTGTATTCTTCAGACTACTATTGAAAAACTTAATCATACTAATACTGAATAACTGAATACTGAAGTTTCAATAGTCTTAAACAGTCACTGTTTGAACAACAACAGCAGTCAACAACAGTCTCAAAACAGTTCTGACTAAATTTCAGTCTTTCTCCATTGTGGTTTTGGGATTACCCCCACTCTAATCTGTGGTGCCACTCTTTTTGTGGTCACACTGAAGACCAGAGCTAATTCATTTCATTCGATAGCTATCCTTTTTGTCGCAATCAGTAAAATTTTTGAATTAATAAATGTCCATATTGCACAACATGGTATACATACTACTTTGAAATATCACAACCTTGGTACAAAAATTCTAATTCATCATATATTTTATAACTACATTTCATTGTAAGCAGTTTACTCAATTTGTAAATAAAACTCTAATACTCTAATAACTCTAATATTAACTCTAAATCTCTCTCAACATTTTTTCTAATATTTTCTCTTAATAAATAATAACATTAATAAATCTTTTCAAAATAAATAATATCAACAGACTTCAATAACTACTCTAACAATATAATATATCACAGTAAATATTACATTCAATATAAAATTCTTGGTTGAGGAAAAAAAAATACATAGCAAAATATGTTTGTTTCCTTACTTGAAAGGATAAGGAAATAATTTTTTGCTAGCCGAAATCTATATAAAAAAAATTTAACTCTACATTATTTTCCAATACTAAATAATTTAGATGCCCAAATATTTAGATAGGATTCACTCAACCAACAATTGTGAACAATAATATCCCTTTCTGATACTCTTCTTTTGACTACTAAAAAATCTATGACATAATCGGGTATAGATAATTACCAAAATTTAAGTGTAGAATCCTCTTCTTCTTTTTACACTTTTTAAGTAATAAGCAAAAATAATAATAATAATAATAATTGTTAGATAGATAGGTGACAGAGAATTGGAATATAAAACTATTATTTATACTATTGTAATCCTTAAATTTCAACTAATCTCTCTTAACATTTTACTACAACATCACAATATCAACTCTGACTAATACAGAATATCAGCATTCAAGAATAATTCAAGACCTTTATTGTATTAAACAAAATAAATATAGCTTCTGTGAATCCATTAAATAATATAACTAATATTTACTAAAAACTGTAATTATATAAAAATTTTAATTTCATTTTTCAACATCAATTTGAAAATTCCTAAAATCATAATACACATCTTATGCCTGCATAAGTTGTCTACCTAACCTCAAAAACTTTCAAAAACAAGTAATATTCCTGTGTCGACCCAAGAACATACCTGATAATGTTGAAATTATGGTAATAAGCGATATTTAAAAGAATTTGAGTTTAATCTATTGTTTTTACTTTAGTTTGATTTTGTGAACCTGTATGTGAAGTTGTTTGTGCTGGTTTTTGTGTATCTTCATGAAATAATTTGAAGTCATCTGGAAAATAATATTGTCGCGAATTGTTCCATGTTTCTAAATTGCGACCGTATTCCTTCTGCCACTAAAATTATCACTTGAACAAATATAATTTAAAGTGAAAACCCTTTTTTTTTTTTTTTTTTTTTTTTTTCAAAGTTATCCAATCACCATTAATTTATTAGTAAACATCATATTTCAACCCCAAAATACTGATAGACATTTCTGATAAGCTTCCCTACTGAATTCTATTAATTATAGGAATTTGCAACAGAAAACATTCTACACAGTAAATGTGTCAGTACAAATATAATATTCACATAAAAATTTTGAGTTTAATCTAATTTAATTTTACTTTTAGGGTACATAAAGAATTCGTGGCAATAGTTACACATTATTTTTTGCTCCACAAATTTCACTAAGCATTTACAACACTTGTCAATTTTTCTATTGTCTACACTTTTGTCATAAATATCAAAATCGATTTCATGTTCCGCTATATCACTTGTCGTGAGCTCACCTGACTTTCCTTCAAATTTGTATATTTCATCAATAAGAATTGTCCGAATATCATTTTGTGTGATATCTCTATTGGGACCCGAAAAATTTAAAGTACCCGAAAGTCTACCCGTGTATTGGCGATTGATTAAAGAACCCATTATATTCCTATGCTCAACTGACAGATAATGGGCATACTGTTTCCCAGATTGATCGAAATCACGTTCATATTTTGCTCTGATCTTCATTAAGGTATTTGTACTACTCCAACAGTTCATCTTAGTAATTACTTGAATTTAAATTTTTTAAAACCTAATAATATAATCTTATAACTTATAATAATAATAATAATATCTAATATCAATTCATAATATATTAATCTTTAACTTAACAACAATTATAAAATTATCTGACTCTAAAATTCAAAATAATAAACAACATAAGAACAACAAGTAATATCAGTATACACTTACACATCAAATTACGTAAAGGATCTAATATTCTGTTATTTAAATTACAAACCATCAATTCTTTCCAAATAGTTGGAAATAACTTCAACAGCATAATAAATTTCAATCATATTACATCTTTTTAGTGAAAACATAAACACAGAATAAAAAGGAAGCAAAAATAGTAAATTACGCAAATGGTTTCCAGTCAAATTGCTTTAGAGTGGAAATAAGAAAAATATAGTCTGTTTAGAACGAAAAATGTAATTAATTATATTTATCTTTCAATTACTTTTATCAATATAAGAATGTATTTCATTTTCTTTACAAAGCCCCGACTTTAAGTATCATTTAAATAACAATAGAATTTTAAATAATCATAAACAGTAAAAATAAAACACATAAAAATATACAAATATCATAAAGTCACAAAATAAAATATCAATCATGAAAAAATAACTTACACTGCCACGTCTTCTTTTTTTTATTTACTTGGCCGCAACTCATAAAATAAGTCTTTTCAAATTTCCATTTAATTCGATGATACACACTTCAAATCCGCTATACACACATATTTCAATCTTGATTACATCATACCAAAACATCGTTCCATCCGTCGCGACAGTTGCTGTCTGCACGCACCGGCAAAAATGTTTGAACAAAAGCACAACTTGTAGCATATTCGCTAGACTCCAAAAAATGTCTCAAAATCATGTTCGTCTAATGTAAGAATACTGTCAACATCCTGTCGACTAAAAAAATTCAATATGTGACGATTTAACTGGAGTCACCATACTTTTGTAGACTCCTATTCAAGGCAAGGGAGGTTTCTCCGAGGAGATTTTCAGTCGAGCACCGAGACTTACTTCATTGTGTACGTATAAGCTACAGAGAAGAGGCAGTTCGTTCCAGTTCACACTTTATTCGAAAAATTTAAAGATTAATTGATTAAGCTTTACTCTATTGAAAACTCACTCCATGCACTGCTAAATTTAGGGTCGTGGCGAAACTTGATGATTTAAATTTAAATATAAGAAGACATCTTAGTTAGTACAGGCAGGTATTCTTTAAAAATCAATCGGCGGCCAAGGAGAACCTTCGAAGATTTAGGAAGTACATGACTAGTTGCATCCACCACCGAAATCCCGGAACATTCTGCTCTAAACGCGGGAAAAAATCCGTATATCATTTTCCGAGCGCGCCAGAATACATTCTATCTAAAAAGCCTCTAGGCCAATCAACGCTCACGGCTTAACTTCTTCGGCGAATTAATATCGAAGTGAACTTACCGAAGCTGGCAAAAGCGCGCCAAAAAATGTTCTAGAACAATCTCGTGCCTTCTACTTCCTTCGAATAAATAAAAGCAGAGAGAAAAGGAGTACATATGTTTTTATCAAGTATGGCAATATGCCAAAATAATTTTTACATTGAGATTAAAATCTTTCAGAATTTGAAAAGTAATATTTTGTCAGGAATCGTAGGGAAATAAAAAATAAAGAAAAGAAATTCATAGGTTGTTATTTCAAAAGAGTAAAATATTTTTAGCTGGGAAATGGGTATTTTTTGAATTATTAGATTCTAGGATGCTTTTTATTTAAAGAAAATAAAAGTGCGTAAATTTAATAGAGCATTCTATCAGTGCCATTTTTTTAAGAGAATGAATTTGGAATAAACTATATATTTCGCTAGATGTAATTTTGACAATCGAATACTGGAGCGAGAAAATAATTTAGAATAATGGGATTTACACAGAATTATAGTCTTAATGAAGTCAACGGCGAAAATTTTTTTTTTTTTTTTTTTTTTTTTTTTTTTTAAATTTGTTTCATATATATATATATATATATATATATATATATATATATATATATATATATATATATATATATATATATATATATATATATATATATATGTGTGTGTGTGTGTGTGTGTGTGTAACTCTGTTGTATAGCAGTTCAAATGTACAAGTTACTATGAGAGAAAATAAGCAAATTTAATATTCGTTTTTATTTTTTTAGTGCAATTGTTGTTTTATCAAGAAACTAAAACCAATATATATATTAAAATTAGTGCCGAAACGTCAGTGAAGGCTCACTGTGGAGACGCGAAAAGTTTTGGGTTTCCATCTGTTTGTCTGTTTGTCTGTCTGTTCCGCAATAACTGCCGTAAAAATAATCCGATTAGGTTGATTTCTGGTGGGTATGTTGGTGAGCTACCCGGAATTAGCTGTATAGTTTAGTTATATTTGGTTCATTCGTTCGAAAAATATAAAACATTTCTTTTTAGGTCATAATGCTTTCCTATGGGACTGCAGACGATTTTCAAATTTCATTTTTAACTGAAATGGAAATCGCATTTTTGAATAATGGATTTCAACGTAAAATTATGGATGTTGATTTTCTATACGGAAGTTTTAAATATATCCAATAATTTTGAAAAATTGCTGATACATTTATTAGAATTGAGATATTAATTGTTTAAATTATCGGAAATTTTTTTGCATCTGTTCTGGAAATATAAAACTTTTATTTTCATATTTTTTACAAATTTTGAAATGCATTTCTTTTTACTTTGCTCTTTAATTTATCAGTTGCCTAGCAACGATATTTCAAAGAAGATAAAAATAAAATTGAAGTAACTCGCACTATTTTGTTCCAATAATTTATTAGCAAAATAAATTATTTTTGTATTCTATTGACATAAATGAAGAATTTATTTTAATACAAGTTTTTTTTAATCTAAAAAGTTGCATGAATAAGAAGTTCATAAGAATTTAAGAATATCATTGCATAAAATTTAACGTTTCTAATTTCTAAAACCTCCGAAGAATTTTATATGCCTATAAATATGTATGCAATAGAAAAAAATTAAATTGCGGATTCTAAGATGCTAAATAATATGAAAAGTGAGATTAAAAAACAGTGACTTGAGCTGACGTTGAGGCTCCTGATCTGCAGATTTACTAGTTTTAAAAGATGAAATGAATTTAAAAATATATGTAACTAGCTGTTACCCGTGACTTCGTTCCCGTAACATCAAAAGAAAAATAAATGTACTAATCAAACAAAATATTTCACTCCCGATAATTAAAAACGTAAATAATTAACTAAAACTTTATCACATTTCATAGAAGAAAATACGATATCTCTTTGTTGTAGGGGCCTTGACATAAATCAGTTTAAAAAAAGTAAAATTTTGTTCCAAATAACCGCGAAAAGGAAACTGCAACCAATGGAAAAAGGACGGCCAAATAAAATCGTGTAAATCGAAGAATTGGGTAAAAAGAAATGCCAATTTTACCTGATAAACCATTTTACTTTTAACGACTTTGAGAAACGTTTTAACAGCCATCATTTAAAAATAATTCATTGGAAATAGTATATGCTTTTTCTTTAAATTCCGTTCTTGTGAATAGGGAGGAATAATTCTACACCTAAATGCAAGGAGCTTCAATTGCAAAACTTTTTGCAGCCCAAATTACATGCAAACGTAACACTTAAATTGCAAAGCTTTTAGCAACCGAAAATTATATGTAAACATTACTTTTGCATGTAATTTTCATTGCAAATTAACATTTATTACGGTTCAAATTAAAATTAATTTGGGTGCAAATTACATGTAAATGTTACGTTTGCATGTAATTTGGGGTTGCAAAAAGCTTTGCAATTGCAAGTGTTACGTTTGCATGTAACAGCAAATTTGTGTCCTTGGTTTAATCTATAGCTGAAACAAATCTTGATTTCTTTACAATATGCTGACAGGCGATTTTTGCTCTGCAGAATAAATTGATTCATAAAGTTTGAATATGTGGAAATATGTTTTTATTTTTCGGAAATTTTACTGTAATCAAGAATTTTTTTCACCAACTATTCAAATTGAAAATAAAATAATTTTTTTAGTTTTAATGAGAAAATGGCATAAAAATATATTAATCCGTTTTATTTCTCTATTTTTATCCACAAAAATGGAGTAATTTAAGTACCATTTTTAGAGAAATTTCGTTAAAATTTACAAAAAAAATATTAATATCTCGGAATCTAATTCAAAATTTTAAATTCTCAGAGTTTATATGACATCCTCGAATCAATGATAACCGGTGTTAAGTAAATCGCGTTGCATTAAGAGGAGTAGTTGCAAAATACACACAGTCAGATTTTAACTTAATAGACTTGTGTTCAATTTTCTTTTCCTAATAATCTTACTGATGCTTGTATTATTAATCACAGAGTTCAGAGAATAAATAGAGATGAGATGTTCATGTTTGGCGTGATGCTGAAAATGCAACCCTACAGTCCGCCCAAACAACTGGCGGCTTGCTATGAAAACCTCTCCCCGTCCAATGAATCCAGTCATTGTTCCACGTGCAGCCTCTCTCCATCCAATGAAGTCGGCTCTTGAGCCTAATGATTTGAGCGATAATCGGCTTCATATTGCAAGCCGATTTTACGGTTCATTACCTCTCTATTCTTTCACTGTACTCAGTGATTATTAATGTGTGAAATTGATACACGCTCCAATTAAAACATATTTAAAAAATCCCGTTTTATTATGAGGTCACTTTGATCGCAGAGAAATCTCTTTTCAATGATATAATTCTTGTTAATTTTCTTTTCGTGGCAATAATCACGTGAATTTTAGCGGAAAACTCACATCTGTTTGTAACTGATAATCAGTATAAAAAAAAACATTTCAGTTATTCATCTTAAATATGACGTCCATTATGTATATACTTTTATTATACACTGATAGTCATGCTCTTTGTAATATTATGAATATTTGAAAATACATTTTTTACGAGGCTCACGAAAAAGACAGGCTACCGCGGTGCATTCCACTTATCTTATTTTACAGACCGCTAGAGTGACGTGATGCTCTTTTCGTACACCTTCATTGGTGCATTCGAGCATCACGTGACGCCGGCGGTTTGTAAAAAAAAGAAGGATCCTTTTCATAGTTCCATGGTTCAAGCGAAATCTTTTTCTTAATAATATAATTATTGTTAATTCTTCTTTCTAATTATAACGCAGTTTTTGACAGAAAAAGATCTTTTTAATGTAACCGATATTCATACTTCATGTATAATAACAAATACTCCATATTGTTGTTTCAAATATCACAGAAATTCATCTTCTTTTGAATTATGTTCATTTTTCACGTGAAAATCGCGCAATTGAAACTTAATTGTTGAGGAAAAATTATTTTTTCGCATTTTTATTTATTGGCAAAGATCAAAGCCCTAGCAACGATAACGTAAAATGGTTAAATTTTATCTAAAAATGTCCATTGATTCTCTATGAAAATAATCAAATTTTGAATTATTAAGAAAAGTATTTGAATAAAATAAACAAAAAACAGTCTATGTGCATTTCCGGGTTATAATCCACCTATATGCAAAGATACAGGGTCATTAATTTCTCCATTTTGACGCTGACTTCAGCCTAACATTTGCACACAATCGGATTTATAATATTATTAGGATTTGTTTTCAATATAAGGCAAAAGCGAATTATTTTTGATAAATTAATATAATTATAATTTGTATTTTAAAACAAAAACGTGTCCGTTATTAACGCTATCGTAATATCGACGAATAAGAAAAAAATGTGCTTTAAATTCAATTTGCTTCGAAACTGTATCGCACTTTACTGATATTTGTGGTTTAAAAAAATAATTTTCAGACATGCTTTTAATCAATCTCTATTGTGTGCAGCACTATCACAATAGATTAAACCATTTACACCTTAAAAAATATTAATCGTTTAATTTATATATATACATTGTGGAATATAAACAAAAATGTGATTTAAATGCAATTTGCTTGGAAACTCTATCGCAATTGACTAATTTTTCTGGTTTTAAAAAAATATATTTTTTGTTAAATCTATCTGTATCGCGTACAGCTGGATTACGTTAGATTAAACCTTTTGCAAAAAATCACAAATAAATTGTTTCCTTCTATGTGAAAATTATGAATTGAAAAATGAAACGAAATGGTGTTGTGCTTTCTTTGGAGGTAGACCAATGTTGAAGTTTTAGACCATCCACCTTACTGCCCGGACCTTCTACGCAACGACTGCCACATATTCCTTTACCTGAAGAAACATCTTGTAGGACAAAACGTCAAAAAAAATTTATTTCAGTGGTTTTAATTGTCTTCCCTCAAACTTCTCCCCATTTTTCAAGCTAAGTTGAGTACCAAAGTTTCGGCACTAAATCTTCCAGCCCCATTCCAACTATCATGACGAGTATCTGGCGTGCGGCAACAGATCTCAGAATACTAAAACCTAGGAGTAATCAACACAGTAAAATCCGTAATTTATTGGTCAGCCGACCTGGGTACTTGTCATTGTGGATCGCCCCATGAGGCGATCAGGCGAATTTAACCCCACACTCCAGACACTCAAACCCGTCAAACTGGGTCGAATCCCGGTAGGTAGGGGCCTGGTTAGCGGTCTCCGAGATCAAAATCGAAGGTGAAATGTGGTTTCAACAACAGGAGGTCCCATATTTAACAAATGCTTGGACAATGACAGCAACTATGTAAAAAATACGGCATATACCCGTAAGTAATTTCTAATGGACATTTTACCAATTAAAAGTTTTTCGAATGAGTAGGCGGCATTGTATCTTTACTTTTCGAAAACTCCTTGTATTAAGTCGTGCATGTAGCTGTATATTTCAAAACAAATGTAACCAATTAAGCTTTTTTATTGTCTCATTTATGTTCAGCGCATCAAATCGATTAAGAATCAAATATTTTTTATATCGGAATCATTAAATTTATCGATTTTTGTTGCACAGTGTTATTTGTATATGTTATGAAGTACACTTTATCTACGAGTATTATGCTCCAACAGCAAAATTAAATGTATCATAATTTGAATAGAATAAAAAAGTTAAAAGCATTGAACTGCATAAAACACATTTAAAAAAGATCCTTCCGTTCCCGTGCCGGGGGGGGAGGACAGGTAACTTTCCGAAATCTTCGTTTTAAAATTTTAAAGCAGAAGGCTAAAATGCAAAGAGCCTGATTACAGAAGATTCGTTAATACTGAATTTGAATAAAAAAAACCACATCGCCAAATTAGTGAGCTACAGCCAAGTTGGCTTCATTTCTGAAAGCTAATTTTAGTCACCAAATTTTTAAATATTTCGCCAAGTATCGCCAAGTTTGGCGAGATTTTCATGATAACGGATATGAATATAGTTTTATGCGTATAATTGGAAAAATTATTACAAAACTGAAAGATTATATTTTGTGAGAAATCACGGTAGCTAAAACTAATAGATTAATACCTGATTTTTTGGTTATCTGCTGCCTTGTTTCAAAATGTCAGCCACCCTAGAATTTCTAAACTTCTACGGAACCCTTGTATCAAGTCCTAGCATTTAAACAAAAATAAATTTGAATTTCAAACTTTTTGTGCATTCTTTTTTAATTTTAATTTTTTAGATGGCTGCCATTTTGAAACAATATGGTGGACCAAACTGGCCAACGAACTCGGTCGAGCTATTGTTGAGCTTAATGCACACTTAGTTTCATCCAAATCGGTTTAGAAATACAAGTTCTATCATATGACACGCATATATAATACGTAATTCAACATTTGAACGGAGGGTCGCTCTGGGGTCTGGGGATCATGATGGGTGAAAATATGCCAAAATTTTCCAATATTGCTTTCCTCTGAATGGCTGCAATAGGTAACTCTTTACATTTTGTATTAAAAGCTACCTAAAAGAAATATATATTGAAACTGTATGCAATATTGTGCAATTAAAATGATCTTATTATAGAAATATACATGAATAAACCAGACAGAAAAATGTTTTATCCTGAACACATAAGAAGTATTTTAATCTGAAATATCACATACTTTCGAATTATATGCTTCTCCATCGTAAATGCTTTCTTCTCAATTGCTATGTAAAAAGTATATTACGTTTGCCCAATACGTTGATATAAACTGTACATGTTTATAGTGCCGGAAAGATCCAAAATTTCATAAAATTCAAAGCATCAAATTAATAGCATAACTTTTGGTACTTCTCTATTATCCCGTTGACCACTTTTCATAACAAAAAACTATCGCCAAACGGTAACGCCGAACAAACGAGATAACGTTGTCATTGGAATATCAAAATAAATATATAAAATATAAGAATTTAAGGACACAATTGTTATTTTAATTAATGAAATAATTAATAAATCAGTAAAACATAATGTAAAATACAAGCAAATGTCAAATTAAAAACCACTTGATGACATAACAAACACGTATAATGCTTCTGACATCAAGTAAATGGAACTGCATTTTTGGCGTTTAATCTTACAGTTTGGCTATAGTTTTTGTTATGAAAAGTGGTCGACGGGATAATAGAGAAGTACCGGACTTTTTAACCAACCAAACCTTAATATTAAACTTGCTGTGAACACGTATGTAATTTACATTACTTACTATCTCCAGCATGCAAAAAATAAAGCTCGTTCCTATTTTTGGGGATACCGTGTATATGAATTCAAAAATGTAATTATTTTGCATTTAGCAATTTTTTTGCTAAATTGTACAAAATTTAAAAATACTGTTATTATACCACTTCAAAAATGTAATTATTTTGCATTTAGCAATTTTTTTTGCTAAATTGTACAAAATTTAAAATACTGTTATTATACCACTTCAAACATCAACAATTTAATCAAAGCAAAGCTCTTATAATAGCGACTTTTTAAACACGTCTATTTCATAATATGTTAAAATACTTTCAAACAATACATATTGATGTTTTCCTATTTAAAAATAAACGTCAAGCTTTTTTGTATATAAGATAACAATGTAATTATAAATTACGTGTCGTCCATTGGACATTGTGGCAATAAAAAATAACAGGTCAACTATAAATTACGTTGTGTTTCTATTTTAGTGTGCACGGATGCCTTTCACCCTGTTTCTGTATAATTTTATCAGAAATCATTGGTGTTTAGCCGTAGACTTTGCACTAACAACACAAACTTCGACATTTTTTTTTCTCTCAAAGAAAGACAAACTTATTTTAGATATAAAATTTTCTTTTTATTTTTAGGGTTTCGTTTATCTCACGAAACTCTATTACTGCCGCTCCGTTGTCTATCCGTCACAGAGCCGTTCTCAGAAACTATATAACTTACAGGCATGAAAATGTGTGTGGTTATAGCTAAATACCTACTATGAAACTCAAAATATTAAAATTTTAAAAAATCGTATTATTTTAATATAGAGAGATAAAAAAAACAAAATTCTAACAGTTTTTTCCTATTTAATTTAAACATTTTTCATTATAGCAGTTGCCAATAATTAAAAATTCACAATAAAATTCTTTCTACAGTAATTAATCATCTAATGAAAGATTTCCACGTGAAAAATAAAAATTAAATAAAAAATTTCAACAATCGAAAAAATGATTAATATGACGTCATATTGGTAATAAAACGGAAATTTTCAAACATTTCTCAGTAATACAATGATTATGAGTATGTGTGTGCATAGAAAGCAGATTAATATCACGTCATTAGAGAATTAAAACGAAAATTAATCTGACGTCATATTGGAAGTTTAACGGATTTTTCAAATCTTTTAGAATAATACAAAGCGAGAAAGCGAGTATCAATATGAGTAATAGAGAATAATAAATATATGAATGTGAGGTAGAGTTGCAAAGGCTAGAAAAAACCCGATTTAAACCTGGAAATAAACCGGGTTATTTGGGAATAAACCAGGTCTTTTGGGAATAAACCGGTTTTTTTTTCAACTCTGGTTTGAGGAACGTATTGAATCATGATAAAAACCCGACTATGGAAATATTCGCATATTTTAATATTTTGAAGGTGTACAACATGTTTAATTTTGAATTTTTTTTTTAATATCGCATTTAGTCTACATGATAGATATTATTATGACAGAGTATAATACAGAGCTTAACCCGCTATGGGACCGGTTCAGATTTTCGAAAAAACGAGAAAAATAGGCCGGTAATTTTTTTACTTTATAAAAAACATGACTCTTTTTTTTTTAAATTAAATTTATTTGGATTTATTAGAAAGGATAAAGTGTTTTGAAAGGAAAATTAAACGAAACCCTTTGTGCGATCTTCGATCACACGTACCCACTTGTTTAAAATTTATTTTGATTACTGTTGGCTGTTACTGATGTCTTGTGACATAAATGTAAAATAAAATAACAGTTTGAGCTACTTAACTTAATATATAGACTAATAATTATGTTTTATAGATTTAATTTAATGCATGGATAATTAATAAATTTATATTTATGCATACAGAAAGATGAATGTTTGTTTAAAATGCTGTTATAAATTTGTTTTAACAACTTAGAGCTTTTATCCTTAGAAACCCGTTTTGTATAATGTTTAAAAAAAATGTGTTTTCAAATATAATTTATTTACATTTTTTTAAATTTCGTATCTAAAACACAAGAGAAAAATGCATTAAAACTTTTTGTTGTTGTTGAAAGGTTTATTTCTTATACTTTCTACACATTTGCATATACAGGTAATGCTAATAAAAGTCAGATGGATATACGAGTTTTATGGAAGATGAGAGTGCATCTGAAAAAACACAAAAGAAACAATGAAGGAGATAATACTGTAAAAAAAGAAATACCAGGATTAAATATTTAATATGAAATATATTAATTCATATGCATGTGTGGAATACTTTTTACCTGCATATTTTTTCAATTAAAAAAATTATTTTCTCCTAAACATTTCCTTCATATATTTGTATGTAAAAAAAAAAACATTTCATTTAATCAGTCTTTTTGGCCAGCTCACTGAAGTTTACCAATGTTACTTCTTGCTGTAAATACTTTTTCGCAATCTTCAACATGCTTTTCCATGATTTAGGAATATTATTTTTTAGTTAGACGTTGACATAAATAGTTGTTAAATCCATTTTAGTGTATGACACCCACGAGGTGGTGTTTCTAAACTGCATTTTTCAGGCTATGTGCAGTAGCATGGTCTATTGGAAAAATCAATTGCGGCGTATCTTAATGTTTTTATACTGTTACAAACATAATTAAATTGGTGTGAAGTTCTGAGGTGCACTAAAACATGTTTTCTGTAGAATAAGGAGTACAAAGTTTTATCATTGATTTAAAAGGTCACACAAAATAATTCTGTTATATAATGGTCTACGTGGGAAAATGCTTGCAGCGTACTTTATGTTTCACTAATGCAAATATGATGATATTCATACACATTACTGTTTTTGGCTACAAGATGCTTGCTGTAGAATGTATGATGTGCATAGCAATTATTATTCCTTTACAGGGACACATAATAAATTTCGAATACAATATCTGAAATATTATCTATTAGGGATGATTGCTGGAAGCGCGTTTTCAGTTATGTGTTTTTAAGTTTAATTGTCTGAGTGCAACGAAGACTCATACACATCGCAGTATTACTTTGCCCCATATATAGCTACGATTGATATTAAAACCTTTCGTCAAGCATAACTCAAAAAATATTTAACGGACTTCGTTCAAATTTTTACAGCAGGTACCTATAAAGGTGACAACGACGTCTATTTATTACCAAGAATAAATGTCAAACCGTTTGGAAATTATATTAAAAAATAGATAAAAAAGCACAATTAAAGTACATACGTCACTAAATTTTGTGCGTACGTCATTTTCACCGGCGTTAGATTTTCGTAGACAATCGGAATTGAAAAGTTCATGGAGTACATGGAGCAAAAAAACATGCAAGCACTAATATTCAGCACAATAAAATATATTTCAATTTAGTAGAAATCGAAAATTAATCTGGATTTTTTTCTGTTTGAAACAAAAACCCCGCAATAACTTGGTAGACTTGGTATTAGAGATTTGGCGCAAATCTCAGCAATAACAGCTTTTTTTATTTCGCGTGTGTAAATAAAAAAAAAAATCTTTGGTGTTTAAATAAAAGGTTTCGATTTATGGCATTATTTCTTTTTTTTTTCTCTTTTTAGCATTTTAAATGGGATTAATGAAAGGCATGTATTTTAAATTAAATGAGTGAAAGGTTTATATTTAAATGAAATGAATTCAATATGAAAATGTTATAAGAACAATATTTGGCGATTTATCAACTGCGCCAGGAAAACATAAAAATATCAATATATCAAACGGTATGTAGTACGTAAATGAAACATTTATATTATAATCACCCATCGTACAAGAAAAAAAACTAATATTCTGCATTCAGAGGGGAAAATCCATCTCCTGTGCCGTAAGATTTGGCGAGTTCTTTTTTGGTGATAAGTTTTTCGATGTGATTGTTGGGATCTGCAGAATTTGGCTTACTTTTTCTAAATCGTATTTTTTTGCAGATGTAGTATTATGTAAATATATTTTTTTGCAGATATTTCTCTATTTTGTATATATTTATATATATTAAATTGTAATGGCATTTGGAAAAGAGATTTTTACCTTTTTATCTGTGCCTTCGGAAATATTAAAAAATAAAAAAAGATTTACATATATCCAGCATATAATGTTATGTTTTGCATTTTTATATGGACCACTTCTTCATTTTTAGATTTTAAATGCTATTTCTTATTTACTAGCCTTTTGTTAATTGTTTACAATTTACTCCCCTGACAATAACAATTATTTATCACAAAAATGCCTCTTAGGTTTGTTAAATAAGTTTGTTCATGTATTTTCATTACTTATTAAAATATCGAATATGGCGATAAAATTTTATTTTAGCATTGTGCTTAAATTTTTAAGATGGTGCAAAAACATGCTTTAATAAACGTATGTTTGTAAATATTTGAAAAACATGTTTTACCGCTCTCTTGAAAAATTTTGTAAGATGCTAAAACTATCTTTGGCACCATTTAAAATTTTTTTCGCCAACCGACATTGGATACGAAACTTTTCCCCATTCAGATACACAGGCAAGGCTGGTCTCAAACAAGAGTAAAGCTAGCAACAATATTGTTTTAACTCTATAAGAGTTACAATAATGATATTAAATGCTCCGATTGACTTTAGGCCCAATTACGAAAGTTTCTCCTAAAAAAAACTGTAGAAGAAGTCTTTTACATTTGTTTCAAATGAAGCTCGGTCCACAAGGTATTAGTTAATAATACAAACAACACTAATGGCATGGAGGCAAAAGTTTTAATTTATATGTATATATTTGAACCCCTCCCCCCTCCAAAAAAAACAAAAACAAAACAAAACAAAACAAGTTACTAATGAGTTTAAAATGGCCACGCTTTCTGACATAAGCAATTGGCTGCAAACGCGATAACGAAACTTTCACTTAACTTAATAACATGTAGCTAATATAGCCCTCAGGGTACAGTTATACAGACATTGTGGTTTTTTTTAAAAGGCTTCAGACAATTCAGGTTTAAGAAGTTGAGATTTACTGTCAAATGATATAAACAACTATGAACACAAAACTGATGAATTATTATTCAGGTTTATGTATGTAATTAAAAAAAATTGCATCTGATTACACTTATTGTCGGAGCAAAGCTCCGGCTTCCCATGAAAAATTACACTTTTGTGTACACGATAGCGGCCAAAATATTTGCCGCATTGATACCAAAATTGGACTGGAAGTCGGTAGTGGCAAAATCTCGCCGGGGATTGAAAAACAGAAATATTCATCAACTCTAACGCCCGGAATCATCTGCTCTAGAATTTTCCATTTCCCCATAGAGATAACATTGCGATTGTTTGAATTAAATAAAAAGAAAATTGAAATAATTTATAGTGTTGCCATTTTTTATCATGAAAAACTTTTGAATTAAATAAAAAGAAAATTGAAATATTTTATATTGTTGCCATTTTTTATCATGAGAAACTTATTTAAATAACAATATACTCGGAAACAACCTTTTAGTAAAAGCTCTTAATCTCGGTCCCATATAGTTTACTTTTATATATTTTACATATATTTTACTTTTCTGAAATAAGGACTCCATACATTTTTATCTTAAAACACGTGCAATGAAATTTAAATCGTATTAAGTACATGAATTTAGTTTTTTTTTAATCGAACTCAGCAATTGGTGTAATTAAATTTTTTGTTTCCATTTCAAAATATTTTTTTTTCTTTTCATTCAAGCTTATTGTATAAAAGAAGTATGAGAGTAAATCTGTTTATTTTAATATAGTCCAGCCAATCCAGGATAAAAAAAATATATATTAAGAAACATTTTATATATGAACGGATTATATGTTTTTATTATATAGAATTTGCAAGGATGCCAATTAAGAGAAAGCAATCAGCTGAAATAAGAAGAATTGCGAATCGTAATTCAAAGCGGAGAAGTCGCACAAGTCAGTTACCTTCAGATTTTTTTGCCGAGTACCGGTATACTGACAACTCAAATGAATGAAGCAATCAGGTTTGATAGAGAGGTATCGCAAATCACCTATGTGTCCTGTAATACGTGTCACAGAGCTTTTCCTGATATCATATTAAATACTGCTGGGCTCTGCCAGACATGGAAGTGTAGAGACGGTGCTTTCAAGTTTTCTGCCACTAATTCGATGGACCCAGGTCCAGTTCCTATTTGTCTCAAAGATCTGAGCTACATTGAACAAATGATGATCGCTCAAATACATCCAGTGGTTTCTCTTTACCGTATACGAGGATCACAGTATGGATACAGCGGAAATGTAATCAGCTTTAAACAAAATATTGAGAGTTTTATTTCGCGCCTGCCTGTCAATCCTTCAGATATGACTTCAACTGTGTTAGTGACAAAAGATACTTTATCAGGATGTGCAGAGTTTTCTGTTCGCTCACAACGCCTTCTAGAAGCACTCAGATGGCTTAAAGCTCACAATCCTTATTATTCAAATATCACAATTGATGAAGATTTGATCGCTACATTACCTGAGAATGGTGACGTATCTCAAATGTTACCAACAGCAACCGATATTACTGAGGATATTGATACTTTGAACGAGGAAATAAGGCGCGAGTCATTTAGACCACTACTTGAACCGGTAGATCAAAACAACTTAATAAATGACGCAATTCGTGTGCCTCACCCTTCATTAAATTCACAGCCTATCAACGAATTTCAAGAAGAGGGTTACATAGCACGTGCTTTTCCTCATCTTTTTCCACATGGTACAGCTGACTTACGACAACCTCGTCAAAAAGCAGTCTCTCCTGATGAGTATTTTAAGTTCCTAATGAAGTATGAAGATGGGCGATTTGCTAAAGACCCCCGATTTCGCTACTTTGCCATGAATTCAATTCTTCGGTGGCAGTCTTTGGCTAAAGGGCGATTTTTCGTTAAGCGAAATAGGTTCAGCAATAAGACGGTAGAGCAGATGCGTGATATTCTGAATAGGCAACCAGAAATGGCAAAACACATTATGATTTATGCTAGCAAATTAAGATCCACAAAAGGATACTGGCGTGCACGTTGTGGGGAACTCCTTCCCATGGTAGGACAAATTGGAGCACCAACAATTTTTTTTACACTGTCTGCAGCTGATTATCACTGGCCTGATCTTTTCAGACTTTTAGAGCCTAACAGAGATCCAAATGAGCTGACTGATACAGAACGCAAACAATTAATGCACGACAACCCTCTGTTGACTGGTTGGCTCTTTCAAAAACGTTGTGATATATTTTTGAGAAAAATCTTGACGCCGTTGTTTTTAATAAACGACTACTGATTTCGTTTCGAATGGCAGTGGCGTGGAAGTCCTCACATGCATGGATTGTTGTGGTTAAGAGGGGCGCCAAACATGGAAACACTAGACATGACTAACGCTGAAAATGTAGCAGCCGTAACAGCATATTTTGAAAAACTATGCAGTGCTGTTAATCCTGAAAAGGACGTCCTCGTAAATGATATACACCGCTGTCGAGTTCGCTTTTCAGACATTTCCAGTGAATATCGTGAAAAAGATCTCGCTCAGCTCTTAAATCAAGTCCAACGTCACACAAGACATGGAGATTATTGCCTAAGGAAAAAAAGAGGTACAAATAGTTATAGCTGCAGATTTGGTTTTCCAAAAGCAGAGTGCGACTCTCCAAAGCTTCAAGTAGAAAATGGCATAATTAGCTTTTTGCCAAAAAGAAACGATTCTGAAATGAATACCTACAATTGCTTCGTGTCACAAGTTTGGAGAGCTAACACGGATTTCAGTCCTATTACATCAAAGGATGCGGCATTACATTGCCAAATATGCCTCAAAATCAGAAACAGCTTCTGTTCCTTACAAGGAATTGTTATCTGAGATTTTAAATAAGATGAACGAAACGAATCCAGCAGTTCAAGCAGTCCAAAAACTTATTTTGTCTTCTGTTTCTGAAAGGGATTACTCATCCCAAGAGGTAGTACACATATTAATGGGATGGCCAATGTATCACAGTAGTCGGGAAGTAGTTACAATACGGCTTCATGATAAGAACTGGGAAGAAGTCAACTTTTCAAGCGACGAAAGACCATCAAAAAGCATGCTTCAGAAATATTGCGCGCGGCCGGATAAACTTATTTCCTGCACGCTTCTTAAGTTTGCAAAATCTTTCTCAGTCAGAGGAGTCGATTATCACCAAAGAAGAAAAGATGCAGTTGTCAGAGTTTTTCCTCTTACATCACTCAACCACGACCCAACTCTAGCCGAAGAATACTATAGGCAACAAGTATTACTCAATTATCCTTGGAGAGGTAATTCTGACTCTTTATTGCAAGAAGGCCTGCCGTCTGCGTATCACTCATGGGAGGAAGCATTCAATTATCTAAATATTGATGCACACGCAGAAATAAATTTTCCTGCTGTTAGCAGTACACATGAGACAGAAATCCTGCAAGAAGAATACCGCGAGATTGATCCATATATGGCAGCAGCTGCCATTAGTTCCTGTGCAGACAAACGAGGATACTTTGGGGCAACGCGTGATTGATCATGCATGTGAGTGGAAAAGTGAGAGTTACAAGTACCCTGATCGCAATTTTACTTCATTTTTAAATTACTGTAAAGAACAACAACTTACAGTGCATCAAAATTACGATACGTCTGAGATCAGATTTACAGATGAGCAGCAAAAAATACTTCACTTATGCACGCAACAGCTTTCGTCTTTGCAATCAAGATTTATAAATTGCCCTAAACGTACTTTTATTATTGGGAAAGCCGGAGCTGGAAAAAATACGGTAATAAAAGAAATTCGTAAAAGAGTTACTGAGCAGTTAGGACCGGAAGCTATTATGGTTTTGGCTCCAACAGGTGCTGCTGCAATTAATGTCGAGGGCAAAACAATTCACTCTGCACTAAAAGTACCAACATGTTTTAAATCGTTTGCTGATTTAGGAAGTGAAGCAGCAAGAAATCTACAGCTCAGCATGAATCCAGTTTCATTTCTAATTATTGACGAATTTTCAATGATCGGATGCCGGCTGATGGCTGCACTTGAGCAAAGATGTCGCGAAGGTAAACCAGACAGCATTGAACCTTTTGGAGGCTTATTTGTTTACCTGATTGGAGATATTAGGCAGCTACAGCCTGTAAAAGACACACCTCTATATAGGAGACATTCTATAAAAGACATTTTGGCTTTACGTGGACAAACAGTTCTTAAGATGTTTGAAAAATGTTTCACCTTAACAAAGTCAATGAGACAAAGCGACGATCAGCAAATACAGTTTAGAGAGACTCTTGATTCGCTTTCCGTAGGCGAAGTTACAGGCGACCAATACGCATCCCTTATGCAACGACGTAAAGCTATACAGCCTCCGGCTGAACTTGAAAGATTTCAAGATGCCATACGCCTTTTTCCCACAAACCAGCAAGCTGAAGAACATAATCAAGAAGTATTTCGTAAATCAAAATGGCCAGTGGCAAGAATATTAGCAGACCACAATAATCAAATAGCAAGATGGAGTGAAGATGAGCACGCGTCTGGACTTCAGGCTGAACTTTTTTTAGCAATTGGATGCAGAATTATGTTGCGTACCAATCTGTGGACAGATGGAGGATTGGTCAACGGTGCACTTGGTACGGTAAAAGATATTGTCTACGGACCAGGATTACGGCCTCCAGGCTTGCCACAGGCAGTAATGGTTCATTTTGATGATTATCGGGGACCATTTCTCACTGAAAGACTTTTTCCTGTCACACCTATTACAAAGTCTTGGAAAGAAAACAATGTCTCATGCTCCCGTACTCAGTTACCTTTAACAGTTTCATACGCTGTCACCATACACAAATCCCAAGGTTTAACTTTGTCAAAAATAGCTGTGGACATTGGTGAAAAGGAGTTGTCACTTGGAGCAACTTATGTCGCGTTTAGCAGGGTTCGATGTTTAGAGGATGTTCTCATTGAAGTGCCTTTCGCAAAGGATAGGCTAGACCAAATTAGAAGAATGGGGGCACTTGCTGATAGATTAGCATTTGAGCAGTACCTGAGGCAACTGTTGACCGAATAAACACTTGAAGATTCAACAGCTGTTATTGTAATTTTTCTTTTATACTATTAAACAGTAAATATAAAAATACAAAATATATATTTTACATTGTTAATGTTATATTTTATGTTTATCCCACTCAATGCTCCGACATTTCGGCCTGACGGATTCTAGTTAGATAAATTACTTCAGTTTGCATTTCATAACTGATAAACGGCTTCTGTATATTAAATGAATTATTTAAATGTTGGGAAGAGATGGCGAGAGGTAGAAAGACGAGTAAACAAACAGGTAGGCAGACGGGTAGTGAGACGGGTAGAGGGACGAGTAGCGACATAGGTAGGCTGACGGGTAGTGAAACGAATAGACAGACAGCTAGAGAGAAAGGTAAAAAGAGGGTTGACAGAGGGGTAGCGAGATGGGTCACGAGACGGTAGACAGGAATGTAGCGAGAAAAGTTGCGAGACGCGTAGCGTGGTAGATAAAGAGACGAGTAGGGAGATGAGTACAGAGACGAGTTTATTGACGGGTAATGGGATTGGTAGCGAGACGGATAAAGAGTCGGGTACAAAAACAGACGGATAGCGAGACGAGTAGAGAGATACAGACGTATACAGAGTATACAGACGAGTAGAGAGACAGTAGTTGGCTACGAGAGTTACAATAATGATATTAAATGCTCCGATTGACTTTAGGCCCAATTACGAAAGTTTCTCCTAAAAAAAACTGTAGAAGAAGTCTTTTACATTTGTTTCAAATGAAGCTCGGTCTACAAGGTATTAGTTAATAATACAAACAACACTAATGGCATGGAGGCAAAAGTTTTAATTTATATGTATATATTTGAACCCCTCCCCCCTCCAAAAAAAAAACAAAACAAAACAAAACAAAACAAGTTACTAATGAGTTTAAAATGGCCACGCTTTCTGACATAAGCAATTGGCTGCAAACGCGATAACGAAACTTTCACTTAACTTAATAACATGTAGCTAATATAGCCCTCAGGGTACAGTTATACAGACATTGTGGGTTTTTTTTAAAGGCTTCAGACAATTCAGGTTTAAGAAGTTGAGATTTACTGTCAAATGATATAAACAACTATGAACACAAAACTGATGAATTATTATTCAGGTTTATGTATGTAATTAAAAAAAATTGCATCTGATTACACTTATTAGATAAATTACTTCAGTTTGCATTTCATAACTGATAAACGGCTTCTGTATATTAAATGAATTATTTAAATGTTGGGAAGAGATGGCGAGAGGTAGAAAGACGAGTAAACAAACAGGTAGGCAGACGGGTAGTGAGACGGGTAGAGGGACGAGTAGCGACATAGGTAGGCTGACGGGTAGTGAAACGAATAGACAGACAGCTAGAGAGAAAGGTAAAAAGAGGGTTGACAGAGGGGTAGCGAGATGGGTCACGAGACGGTAGACAGGAATGTAGCGAGAAAGGTTGCGAGACGCGTAGCGTGGTAGATAAAGAGACGAGTAGGGAGATGAGTACAGAGACGAGTTTATTGACGGGTAATGGGATTGGTAGCGAGACGGATAAAGAGTCGGGTACAAAAACAGACGGATAGCGAGACGAGTAGAGAGATACAGACGTATACAGAGTATACAGACGAGTAGAGAGACAGTAGTTGACTACGGAGATGGGTAAGAAGATGGGTAGAGAGGCGTATAGCCAGAAGGGTAGAGAGACATATAGATCAGTTGTGAGACAGATAGACAAATGGGTAGAGAAGTGGATAGAGAAACGGCTAGACATACAAGTAGTTAGACGGATAGACAGACGGTTAGAGAAATAGATTGGTGGGTAGCGAGACCGGTAGAGAAATATAGAGACTGGTAGCGAGATGTGTAGAGAGATAGACAATCGGTTAGAGAAACGGGCAGAAGAACAGATAGGGAAACAAACAGATTGTGGAGAGACAGACAGACAGGCAAAAGAAAAGTCTGCGGATTGGCGCAGTAAAGGCGCAGAGGACAGAGCCTCCTAGAGAATAATCAAGAAGTATCTGTTAA
This sequence comes from Maratus michaelseni, assembly GCA_963931845.1. NCBI lineage: Eukaryota > Metazoa > Arthropoda > Arachnida > Araneae > Salticidae > Maratus > Maratus michaelseni. The sequence goes on along the minus strand of OZ007594.1, from coordinate 171,670,488 downwards.
GCTTAACTTTGAAATATATATAATTTTTCAATTTTGCCGATATGGAGATTTAATGTCAAAGTTATTTTACAGAAGTCATCGAAAGATTTTTTGTATACTTTAATAGTAATTTAGACTATAGTTTTGCTATCTGGTTTGTAGCAAAGCATGCTATCAATGTGGTTTGAAGTGTAAGTGTTTCTATAAACAGTTATAAAAATAGTAGATATATAATCAAGGAAGAAAAATTTTAAATTCACACACAAAAAAAGTGCTACAATGAAATTAAATTTGCGTTAAGCCACACTTGATAGAATAATCTATTAGCTGCAAACCCAATTACGTAACTTTAAAAAGCTTGGCGTTTTAAAAAATTCGGCGTTTTTTTTTTTTTTTTTTTTTTTTTTTTTTTTTTTTTTTTTTTTTTCAAGTTTTGCACAATACGCGGTTAAGAAAATGAGATTTTGTAATTCTATCATTTAATTTGCTCTTTTTCTTTATATTGTAATTGTTAACCCTATGTTCTTAGCAATATCCCTCAGACTAATCCCTTTGAGGGAAGTCCTAGTTAAATTTTTGAATACTAAGTGGTGTGTATAAATGCTATTAATCCTATACAGGGCTAAACAAAATTATTCGTAAACCTGACTGAGGTGCTTTTAAAAAAGCACTGTACATCATATCCAAAATTGCGAGTGCGTAACAGTCGTATTTAATTTAATATGTTAGAATGATATAGAAATAAAATAATAGATAACCACCGCGTATTGGCCCTTTTTATTTGTACTCTCAATGAAAAAAAAAAATGATGACATATTATTTTGTTAATTTTATTCTATTAATGTAAAATCTGCTTTGCGTAGTAAAATAACAAAGAATAAAATTAACAAATACCCATGGAATAGTAAAAGATCCAGTGTTGTTCTTTTCCTTTAATTGAACTAAGGATCAAAGAAAGAAAAAAAATAGTCTGATGTTTATCTAACTGTCTTCCTTAAGATAAAAGTTCCTTCCTGGTTTCAGTTATAGTCTTAGAAATTTCTTAAAGTGAATGAGACTGAAAATTAAAGAAGACATAACTTAATAAATACTATATTGTCTAAGCCAATCAACTGATGTAAATAATAAATTTTTTACAGCGTATCATAAGAATTTCTACATAATGTATATTAAACAATACAAACTCTACTTTCTTTCGTTGAAATATTTTGTATATATATTATCTGTGAAACAATTAATTTGTAGCGTTTATATTTATACAGCATAAACATCATATTAATGATTACTATTTTATTTTGTTGTTTTTTGTTGTTGTTGTTTCAAGGGAAAGTAATTATATTGCTAAAATTTTGAAACGATTGGATCACACCAGAATTTACGCTCATATTTATTTAAAAGTAATTAACATTTTTTATTCAAGTATCTAATAAAAGGACAATTTCATTCTAAATTTCTTGTGCTAACGTGGTGTTTGGGGATTCAAATTAAAAATTATAAAAATATACCATGGTCATTCAAGGGTTTAATACAGCAAGATTATTCGTCAATTTCACTCATATGAATAGAGTTTATTAAATATCTATCTTTTTCATTGCAATTAATTCCTTCCTTAGGCTGTAGTGTTTAAAAAAAGAGTTTGTGTTTGTGTTACGACAAGTTGTTTAAACGAGGGCTATAGGACAAAAGTAAGGTGGATACTCTTCCTGGGGGTATTTTGTAATTTAAACTATAATACGAAGTTTGAGAATCGATAATTTTTTCCTGTTAAAATGATATATTTTGATTTTACAGCAGCATAATTCTCTAAAAATGTAATTTTCGACGCCACTTATCGGACTATTAACATAGAAGTTTTTTTTAAAAAAGCAGTTAAAAATTCAAATTTGGCAATAAGTACAAAATTTTGAAAAAAGTTTAAAAATTCCTTCAGGAAGCTACAAATTTAATTTTGAAAAAAATCCAAAATTATAGTTACATTTTTGGCGTGGAAAAGATTGACGTTTTTACCCCTGTAGAGTTCCCGGCAACGTTAGCCTAATGTCAATTCTTGTGTGTGAGCAGTGGTTTGGACTTCACAATAAATTGTAATGTCCGACCTTAAAAATTGTAGCGCCATATTTGTCGACTTAAATAACGTTTAGCGTGAAATTAACAGTTAAAAATCCAATAATAAAAAAATTAAAGTATAAATATATATATATATATATATATAATGTGACTTTAACAGAGAAATTTTGTCGGTTCTCTAACTTTTATGTAAAGGGCTACAAATTGCAACAGGTCTCGATGGTAGGTGCGAGATGAACCAAAAGTGGTTCCCTTGTCAGTCAACTCATACCTATATATTTTTTACGAGACTATTTCTAGCAGAATTAATAGGGACTGGTATTTTTTTTCCCAGGAGTGTAAGTCTGTTTTAACAAAGAACTCATATTGTGGAAAACTTAATGTTGATATTCGACAATATAATCTATACTAATTATTATGAAGAAGTAACGTTTGTTTGTTTGTTGGGGTAATCCGTGGAACTACCGAGCCGACTTCCAAAGTAATGGTGGCAAATTGATGGTGATAGTCCCTGCTCGGACATAGGCTACATTTTATGCCGGTGCTACTACCCAAGGAGGGTACCGGAGCGTTAAACGGTATAAAAGTGCGATTTTGTGATACTGAAGGGGCTAGAAACTAGAACTTTTTGCATAGTAGTTACTTATATGATGTAAATGCTCTCTAAGGACAGTTTCTAAATAATACAAAAATTAAAATGATAAAATGAGCGAACAGCAGTCTAAAAGCATTCTAAATTACGACTTTTTGAGAATAGAAACTTGAAAACGGACATGGCTACTCCTTTTTCAGTCGCAAATGAACACACAGAACAGTTTAAAAAAAAATCGAAATTTAAAAGGTTTCAGGAGAAAAAAACGTTGCGATTTTTGTGATACTGAAAGGATTGGAAACTTGACAAGTGAAATGGAAATTTTCCTTTAAAGATACAAATGGTCGCTAAGAATGGTTTCTAAAGAAATTCGAAAATTTAAAAGGTAAAATGAGCAAAAAATGTTCTAAAAACATTGTAAATTAAGATGTTTATGGCACTGTTGGGGATAGAAACTTGAAAATTGACGTGGCCGTTATTTCTAAGACGTAAATAATCGTACAGAACAGTTAAAAAAACAGAAATTTCAATGAGTGAAATGTGCGAAAAGCGTTCTAAATTACAATTTCTATGGCTATTAATTACCTACTGTTAGTATCAAACTTGAAATTTCACATGGCCTTTTAAGACGTAAATGGTCGCGCATAATAGTTTAAAAGAAAATCGAAATTGAAAAAATTTATATGCACGAAAAACGTTGTAATTTACGATTTCTATGGAATTGTTACTGATAAAAACTTTAAATTTGACAAGGCTGCTACTTTTAAGACAAAAATACACATAGAGCAGTTTTTTGTAATCTATTTATTTAAAACGCTAAGCTTTTTCTTTCGACAATCCGTGAGAACAAACTACTGCATCAAATTACACCATTCCTTTTTTTAATGAAAGATATTTGGACACAGATTTGTTATCGTACATTCGTTTGTTCGAAAATTTAATTAATTAGCCGTAATTTTCAATTAAACTTTTACTTCTGCTTATGACGTCATAAAGTCGGCAACACCCACTGTTGCCAGGCATAGAGTTTATTCTCTAAACTCTGTGGTTCGCCAATCTTTTGACATTAGCTAATATCAACTAGGTAAGCATTGTAATATAAAATCTTTAAAAAACTTACTTAAAATTAGCTAAAATATAACCATAATAAAATATCTAAACATACATATTAATATGAATAACAAATCTCACGTAAAATGTTGCAATTTAAATTATTCCAATTGAAACAATATTTGGAGAGTTATCCCTGACGCCCAGCTAACATAAAAGTACCTATTTTATTTTATTTATTTACACACATATTCAATTTTATTATAAAACACCAGGTTGCCATAGAAAGCAAAAATCGTCATTTAGGCGCCAAAAATTAACCCCGGTGCGTCTGCAATTTTGATTAACAAAATTGTTTTGGTTGCACCGCATATTACAAAATTAATTAAATCCATGATTATTGGCGCGATTCCCCCCCCCCCCCGCTAATTTGGCGAAAATTTTATTTTTGAATGTTAGTTACAAATAGCATGCAATAATAGCACGCGATTTTTTATTTCAATATTAAAATAAAAGAACGTAATAAATGAAATAGCTTCTATTATTTAGGAAAAGGAAATAAAAATAAATAAATGATAGTTTGATATAAATAAATATTGATATACATAATAAAAACAATTTATAGAATTAAAATAAAAAATAAAAGTAAATAAACAGCAATATGAACAAAATAACCGGGTTACCATGTGAGGCATAAAATTGCCATTTTGTTGCAATCGCGCCAATGTGGTGCGTATATGACATCTGTGCCAAAATTACCTGTATAGATTTGTTGGGAATTTTTGAAATTTTCGACACATTTTTCCATTAGAGGCAAAAGGTGCATCGAAATGGAGCAAAATTTATTAAAACCAAGCAAAAATATTGGGCACAGATGTGATATACGCACCACATTGGCGCGAATGCAACAAAATGGCGATTTTATGCCTCACATGGTAACCCGGTTATTTTGTTTATATTGCTGTTTATTTATTTTTATTTTTTATTTTAATTCTATAAATTGTTTTTACTATGTATATCAATATTTATTTATATCAAGCTATCATTCATTTATTTTTATTTCCTTTTTTTAAATAATTCAAACTATTTCATTTATTACGTTATTTTATTTTTATATTGAAATAAAAAATCACGTGCTATTATTGCATGCTATTTGTAATTAATAATTCAAAAACAAAGTTTTCGCCAAATTGGCGGGGGGAAAAATCGCGCCAATGTGGTGCGTATATGACATCTGTGCCGTAATTTTTGATGTACTACATAACTAGAATCCGTCAGGCCGAAATGTCGGAGCATTGAGTGGGATAAACATAAAATATAACATTAACAATGTAAAATATATATTTTGTATTTTTATATTTACTGTTTAATAGTATAAAAGAAAAATTACAATAACAGCTGTTGAATCTTCAAGTGTTTATTCGGTCAACAGTTGCCTCAGGTACTGCTCAAATGCTAATCTATCAGCAAGTGCCCCCATTCTTCTAATTTGGTCTAGCCTATCCTTTGCGAAAGGCACTTCAATGAGAACATCCTCTAAACATCGAACCCTGCTAAACGCGACATAAGTTGCTCCAAGTGACAACTCCTTTTCACCAATGTCCACAGCTATTTTTGACAAAGTTAAACCTTGGGATTTGTGTATGGTGACAGCGTATGAAACTGTTAAAGGTAACTGAGTACGGGAGCATGAGACATTGTTTTCTTTCCAAGACTTTGTAATAGGTGTGACAGGAAAAAGTCTTTCAGTGAGAAATGGTCCCCGATAATCATCAAAATGAACCATTACTGCCTGTGGCAAGCCTGGAGGCCGTAATCCTGGTCCGTAGACAATATCTTTTACCGTACCAAGTGCACCGTTGACCAATCCTCCATCTGTCCACAGATTGGTACGCAACATAATTCTGCATCCAATTGCTAAAAAAAGTTCAGCCTGAAGTCCAGACGCGTGCTCATCTTCACTCCATCTTGCTATTTGATTATTGTGGTCTGCTAATATTCTTGCCACTGGCCATTTTGATTTACGAAATACTTCTTGATTATGTTCTTCAGCTTGCTGGTTTGTGGGAAAAAGGCGTATGGCATCTTGAAATCTTTCAAGTTCAGCCGGAGGCTGTATAGCTTTACGTCGTTGCATAAGGGATGCGTATTGGTCGCCTGTAACTTCGCCTACGGAAAGCGAATCAAGAGTCTCTCTAAACTGTATTTGCTGATCGTCGCTTTGTCTCATTGACTTTGTTAAGGTGAAACATTTTTCAAACATCTTAAGAACTGTTTGTCCACGTAAAGCCAAAATGTCTTTTATAGAATGTCTCCTATATAGAGGTGTGTCTTTTACAGGCTGTAGCTGCCTAATATCTCCAATCAGGTAAACAAATAAGCCTCCAAAAGGTTCAATGCTGTCTGGTTTACCTTCGCGACATCTTTGCTCAAGTGCAGCCATCAGCCGGCATCCGATCATTGAAAATTCGTCAATAATTAGAAATGAAACTGGATTCATGCTGAGCTGTAGATTTCTTGCTGCTTCACTTCCTAAATCAGCAAACGATTTAAAACATGTTGGTACTTTTAGTGCAGAGTGAATTGTTTTGCCCTCGACATTAATTGCAGCAGCACCTGTTGGAGCCAAAACCATAATAGCTTCCGGTCCTAACTGCTCAGTAACTCTTTTACGAATTTCTTTTATTACCGTATTTTTTCCAGCTCCGGCTTTCCCAATAATAAAAGTACGTTTAGGGCAATTTATAAATCTTGATTGCAAAGACGAAAGCTGTTGCGTGCATAAGTGAAGTATTTTTTGCTGCTCATCTGTAAATCTGATCTCAGACGTATCGTAATTTTGATGCACTGTAAGTTGTTGTTCTTTACAGTAATTTAAAAATGAAGTAAAATTGCGATCAGGGTACTTGTAACTCTCACTTTTCCACTCACATGCATGATCAATCACGCGTTGCCCCAAAGTATCCTCGTTTGTCTGCACAGGAACTAATGGCAGCTGCTGCCATATATGGATCAATCTCGCGGTATTCTTCTTGCAGGATTTCTGTCTCATGTGTACTGCTAACAGCAGGAAAATTTATTTCTGCGTGTGCATCAATATTTAGATAATTGAATGCTTCCTCCCATGAGTGATACGCAGACGGCAGGCCTTCTTGCAATAAAGAGTCAGAATTACCTCTCCAAGGATAATTGAGTAATACTTGTTGCCTATAGTATTCTTCGGCTAGAGTTGGGTCGTGGTTGAGTGATGTAAGAGGAAAAACTCTGACAACTGCATCTTTTCTTCTTTGGTGATAATCGACTCCTCTGACTGAGAAAGATTTTGCAAACTTAAGAAGCGTGCAGGAAATAAGTTTATCCGGCCGCGCGCAATATTTCTGAAGCATGCTTTTTGATGGTCTTTCGTCGCTTGAAAAGTTGACTTCTTCCCAGTTCTTATCATGAAGCCGTATTGTAACTACTTCCCGACTACTGTGATACATTGGCCATCCCATTAATATGTGTACTACCTCTTGGGATGAGTAATCCCTTTCAGAAACAGAAGACAAAATAAGTTTTTGGACTGCTTGAACTGCTGGATTCGTTTCGTTCATCTTATTTAAAATCTCAGATAACAATTCCTTGTAAGGAACAGAAGCTGTTTCTGATTTTGAGGCATATTTGGCAATGTAATGCCGCATCCTTTGATGTAATAGGACTGAAATCCGTGTTAGCTCTCCAAACTTGTGACACGAAGCAATTGTAGGTATTCATTTCAGAATCGTTTCTTTTTGGCAAAAAGCTAATTATGCCATTTTCTACTTGAAGCTTTGGAGAGTCGCACTCTGCTTTTGGAAAACCAAATCTGCAGCTATAACTATTTGTACCTCTTTTTTTCCTTAGGCAATAATCTCCATGTCTTGTGTGACGTTGGACTTGATTTAAGAGCTGAGCGAGATCTTTTTCACGATATTCACTGGAAATGTCTGAAAAGCGAACTCGACAGCGGTGTATATCATTTACGAGGACGTCCTTTTCAGGATTAACAGCACTGCATAGTTTTTCAAAATATGCTGTTACGGCTGCTACATTTTCAGCGTTAGTCATGTCTAGTGTTTCCATGTTTGGCGCCCCTCTTAACCACAACAATCCATGCATGTGAGGACTTCCACGCCACTGCCATTCGAAACGAAATCAGTAGTCGTTTATTAAAAACAACGGCGTCAAGATTTTTCTCAAAAATATATCACAACGTTTTTGAAAGAGCCAACCAGTCAACAGAGGGTTGTCGTGCATTAATTGTTTGCGTTCTGTATCAGTCAGCTCATTTGGATCTCTGTTAGGCTCTAAAAGTCTGAAAAGATCAGGCCAGTGATAATCAGCTGCAGACAGTGTAAAAAAAATTGTTGGTGCTCCAATTTGTCCTACCATGGGAAGGAGTTCCCCACAACGTGCACGCCAGTATCCTTTTGTGGATCTTAATTTGCTAGCATAAATCATAATGTGTTTTGCCATTTCTGGTTGCCTATTCAGAATATCACGCATCTGCTCTACCGTCTTATTGCTGAACCTATTTCGCTTAACGAAAAATCGCCCTTTAGCCAAAGACTGCCACCGAAGAATTGAATTCATGGCAAAGTAGCGAAATCGGGGGTCTTTAGCAAATCGCCCATCTTCATACTTCATTAGGAACTTAAAATACTCATCAGGAGAGACTGCTTTTTGACGAGGTTGTCGTAAGTCAGCTGTACCATGTGGAAAAAGATGAGGAAAAGCACGTGCTATGTAACCCTCTTCTTGAAATTCGTTGATAGGCTGTGAATTTAATGAAGGGTGAGGCACACGAATTGCGTCATTTATTAAGTTGTTTTGATCTACCGGTTCAAGTAGTGGTCTAAATGACTCGCGCCTTATTTCCTCGTTCAAAGTATCAATATCCTCAGTAATATCGGTTGCTGTTGGTAACATTTGAGATACGTCACCATTCTCAGGTAATGTAGCGATCAAATCTTCATCAATTGTGATATTTGAATAATAAGGATTGTGAGCTTTAAGCCATCTGAGTGCTTCTAGAAGGCGTTGTGAGCGAACAGAAAACTCTGCACATCCTGATAAAGTATCTTTTGTCACTAACACAGTTGAAGTCATATCTGAAGGATTGACAGGCAGGCGCGAAATAAAACTCTCAATATTTTGTTTAAAGCTGATTACATTTCCGCTGTATCCATACTGTGATCCTCGTATACGGTAAAGAGAAACCACTGGATGTATTTGAGCGATCATCATTTGTTCAATGTAGCTCAGATCTTTGAGACAAATAGGAACTGGACCTGGGTCCATCGAATTAGTGGCAGAAAACTTGAAAGCACCGTCTCTACACTTCCATGTCTGGCAGAGCCCAGCAGTATTTAATATGATATCAGGAAAAGCTCTGTGACACGTATTACAGGACACATAGGTGATTTGCGATACCTCTCTATCAAACCTGATTGCTTCATTCATTTGAGTTGTCAGTATACCGGTACTCGGCAAAAAAATCTGAAGGTAACTGACTTGTGCGACTTCTCCGCTTTGAATTACGATTCGCAATTCTTCTTATTTCAGCTGATTGCTTTCTCTTAATTGGCATCCTTGCAAATTCTATATAATAAAAACATATAATCCGTTCATATATAAAATGTTTCTTAATATATATTTTTTTTATCCTGGATTGGCTGGACTATATTAAAATAAACAGATTTACTCTCATACTTCTTTTATACAATAAGCTTGAATGAAAAGAAAAAAAAATATTTTGAAATGGAAACAAAAAATTTAATTACACCAATTGCTGAGTTCGATTAAAAAAAAACTAAATTCATGTACTTAATACGATTTAAATTTCATTGCACGTGTTTTAAGATAAAAATGTATGGAGTCCTTATTTCAGAAAAGTAAAATATATGTAAAATATATAAAAGTAAACTATATGGGACCGAGATTAAGAGCTTTTACTAAAAGGTTGTTTCCGAGTATATTGTTATTTAAATAAGTTTCTCATGATAAAAAATGGCAACAATATAAAATATTTCAATTTTCTTTTTATTTAATTCAAAAGTTTTTCATGATAAAAAATGGCAACACTATAAATTATTTCAATTTTCTTTTTATTTAATTCAAACAATCGCAATGTTATCTCTATGGGGAAATGGAAAATTCTAGAGCAGATGATTCCGGGCGTTAGAGTTGATGAATATTTCTGTTTTTCAATCCCCGGCGAGATTTTGCCACTACCGACTTCCAGTCCAATTTTGGTATCAATGCGGCAAATATTTTGGCCGCTATCGTGTACACAAAAGTGTAATTTTTCATGGGAAGCCGGAGCTTTGCTCCGACAATAAAAGTCCATTTTTTTTTCATAACATCAAAATGGGCATTGAAATGTCTGAATATATGTATTTTGAGTACTTTTATGTTCGCCGAGGGCCAGTGATCACCAAAATTTTTTAATCTCGCCAACCTTTTTTTTCTCGACAATCTTTTAACAATAGCTAATAACAAATAACCAATATTTTGACATTGCAGCATAATGTCTTTAAAAACTTACTCAAAAATAGCTAAAATATAATCATGAGGAAATACGTAACCACAAAGGCACAGATGTCATATAAGCACCCCATTGGCGTGATTTTTTCCCCACCAGTTTGGCGAAAACTTTGTTTTTGAATATTAGTTAGAAATAGCATGCAATAATTTGTGATTTTTTTATTCAATATAAAAATAAAATAACGTTATAACGTTAATATTCAAAAACAAAGTTTTCGCCAGATTAGCGGGGGGAAAAATCGCGCCAATGTGGTGCGTATATGATATCTGTGCCACCACAAACACATCAGTACAAATAACAAAATCTCAAGAATTGAATTGAAATCAAAATTGAAATAATTGAATTGAAAGGGTTGCAATTCAAATGATATCAATTGAAACAAGATTTGGCGAGTTATCACTGGCGCCCAGCAAATTAAAAGTACCGTATTGGATATATTTTTTTTTTTCGCTTTGTTGCTGATCTTGGAAATATGCTTCATGGCTCAATGGCGTTTAATTAAGCAAGAAAAACTTCTGTGAAAATTCTGAGAGTCAGACTAAATTTTTAACAGTAAAAATTATATATATTTTTTGTAACATATTTATGTACAGTGAAAATAATTCATACCTCATAAGCCTAAAAATTGTTTATTTTATATTTTCTAAGAAAATAATTGTAAGAAAATCTTTTAGGTAAGAGTTCCGTATCCTTTGATGATTTTTTTCAGCGAGTTGATTTTGGCGATAAGTGTTTGATGTGATTGTTGCGATCTTCAGTCTTTGGGGTTACATTTTTAACTACTGAAGTTAACTTAATCTACGTGACGTTACACCCCTTTTCGCGCTATTTTGGATTTTTTGGCCAATCACGACAACCAGCACAGAATATGAAACTCTTCCCATACTACGTCGGTTAAAAATATGTAACAAGAAATTTGGTACTTTTCCATTATACGGACACCATTGTCGCCAAGCATACATTTACACACATTATGCATTAGCATACATTTACATACATTATGCATTAGCATACATTTTGGCATGGTGTATAACGGAAAAGTACCGGAAATTTTTTGAATAACAAAGTTTGTCTAAAACTTTTCAACGTATATAGCCACTGAAAGGTTAATAAATGGTTAGAGTTCACTATACCTCTTGGGTGTATCGCAAGTGATAATAATTTTTATTTTCACACTTTATGAATTAGATTTTTTACGTATAGCTGCAGAAATCCTGCACTGAGAAAATTTTCAGAAATCAACACTGATTTTAAACATATCTAAGGTTTTTGTCACATGTCCGAGCAATATTCATATAAAATTTGTAATTCATATCAAATTGTTTACCGTCAAGTTTTGACGGGTTCCATCTAGTTTGAAATTAAAACTGTTGCCGGTAAAAAAAGCGTGTTAAACTCACGCCTTTCGTGATAGTGAAAGGTATAAAAACTTGAAATTTGGCATGGCGGTTACTTTAAATTTTTAATATAGAAATACACGCCAAAAATGGTTTCTAAAACAAATCGAAATTTCAAAGGTTCAAATGAGCGGAACACATTCGAAAAGCAGTGTAATTTACGATTTCTACGAAATCTTACTTAAAATTTGTTAATATCCACTGTCCGCATCCGTTTCGAATTTAACTGACATATTTGCAATTCCGACTAAAACTCACTAGCAGCTCCAATCTTGTTTTATTCCAATATTGTTGACCTTATTATTTGAACATAAGTTTATTTACTAAGTTCTAACTAAATTAAATATCGTTAAAACTAATCAAAAACACTTCCAAATGTGCAGTTTATGATCAAAATGTTTCACAGTAAGCCAATATCAGTCAAAAGAGACCAAGTGCGGCCAAAACAAGTCGGTCAAAACCAGTAAAAGACACCAATGTGGCGTTTTTAATTTAATAAAGCTTTTTTGCAACATTAGAATATAGTACATTTCGTCCCGTGCTATTTTTTATTAATCTTGTGATTATTTATTTCATTTTTTTTAATCTCAGCTCTGGAAAGCATCGCACAGGTCAGCTAGAGTGTGGAATATTTTGCTAATTAAAATAAATATAATTCTTCAACCATTTTAGTTGGTGGCAGAGAAAACCATGCATTCTTGGCGGACGGTGGATAAAGAGAGTTTGGGAACCACTGAGGTAAGGTACAGACTGTGCAAATTGCTAAAGATCTCCCAATGTTGGTCTGGTCTCGATAATTTTTAAATAGAAATAGAAACCCAAATGGGTTTCTACATTCTTGAACTGTGACTGAATTTTATTCCATAATTACATAACTTATGCATAGATTTTATTAAAATTATTTTTCTGCTCTTTATTTCTGGTATAAAATTGAAAAAAAAAATTAAAATTAACGCAAATCACCATTTTTGTTTTTAGTGGATGTTCTTTTGATATTTATTGCATTTAAAGGTTCGTTGAATTAATAGTCAAACCTATTGAATATTATCACTTTCCTTTTCAAAAATTCACTATTTTTACATTGTTTTAAAAATTTGTAAGACTAATTGTTAACCTATAAAACACATAAAATATGTTTATATAAAATGAAACAAATGCTGTACCCCTGTTAAATTCACTTATGATTTCAAAATATTTTGGTCAGAAACGATAGAGTGAAATTTATATTTTACACTTTTTACGATAAATTTAATATACATATATATATATATATATATATATATATATTATCAAAATTAAAAAGTATTGTATTTCTGTATGCTGCGATAATTACACAATCATTCTAAATGAAATTAAACAAATTATTTCTTAATAACTTTGCATACTGAAATAATATATATCGCAAACTAAGTTTTGCATCAAACATTTCAGTTACTACCTTTATTTATTGAATTTATATTTTAGAAGTAATTATTTTTATGCATATAACAGTCATGAGAATTTAGCAGAGGACTCGCATTGTTTCTGTACTTTAGTATCACAAATGTTGTACAGTAGTCTTCAACTTATTAAACCGCAAAATTTGCGCAATTAAATAAAGCAGAGTTTTCTAATCAGAAAAAAAATAATGCTAAATAGCAGTAACCGTGTGCAAAATGCGTATATCTCCAATATTTATAACTATTAAAATAAAAATAACCACTGATCCGTAATAAATTTGTTAAGTAGTCTTTTCATAATATATCTGTAGTGTATCACACTTGAACCATAAAATGCAATAAGATACTGGAAAATATAAATTTACCTCTGAGATTTATGTTTTCGGGAAGAAAAAAAAATCAAAATATAAAGTAATTCATATTTTAATTTTTATCTTAAATATGTTCTTCTAAAGCATGTGTAATTTAAATATATAGCAGAAACATCTTTCAATGAAATAAATATGTTTATTTTTACACTTTTTTTTGACAGCACAATATTTTTATTATACATTTTAATGCAAGTCAAATCTATTTGACATACATTAAATGATTTTTGTCTAATTTGTGAAATATTTTACTTACAAAATTTCACCAGAAGACTTTCATATATTTTGGCTGCCTGAAGAACTCCGGAAGAATATTATCTAGTTATAATTCGCCGACTACATTTGTCATTCTGGAAAAGATCTCGATAAGGTTAACAAATCTCAGTAATAATTACATCGCTTCAATTATTATATAATTACACAATTTTAATATTTAGTGACTTTTAAAAAATATATTGTATTTTTAGAACATGTTCTCTATTATTACATGATTCAAAAAATTATAACTCGGGACATACTTTTTTTCGATCTGTCTTTATAAGAGGGGAAAAAAACCCGACGTTGTATAGACAAAAAGCTAAATGGAAATCTGATAACGACACTCGCATCACTTGATCTAGCATCACTAGCATCACTATGATAAATCACATAGATCACATTGCACGTACAAGCAGATGACAGAATATATTACTTTTTATATATAAAAAAGTAATAAAAAGAAATATAACATGCCAAAATCAAATAATTTCTTCGATAACAAAATCTATACGTATTAGGGTTACTATTTTCTAATACTTACAAGGAAGATCTCCATAAACGCATACTCAGATTTTTTTTTAATTACAGAATATTCTTCTCGTGAGGATACTTACGTTTATAAAAAAAACTGCTGCGGAACCTCGATGCAACGTCAGTAAACAAATTATAAAACTTTAGTGTTTTTGGCGATATATCGCTGGTTGGCGACACAATGAAAAATTTAAAAAAAATTCTGTTTTATGATCAATGCTCTTTTAGGAAAAACTTTTTCTACTCATCATCCTGAACTACTTTATGTAAGTTTAAATTAAAGAAATAACTTTTATAACTATAGTTTTGCCATATACTTTTATATCTATATATACAAATAATTAACGACCGTATTCTACGGTTTAGAACAAAATTTAAATTTAATAAAAATACTTCAAACAAAAAAATTAAAGTCCGATTCTGAGCATTTGACTTCAATACTGTTAGTATCAGAGACAACAAGAGAAAAGAATTGTTGCCATGGAAACAAAGACTTATTCAATATAGAAATGTATAATGAAATTGTTCTTAATTGGGCAGTTAATTTCAAAATACACTTAAAACTTCTCCAGCCGGCGAAACTGTGTAAAATTTAATAACTTCAGCAATACACAACTTGTATATACATGTGTAAGCTTGGAGAAGAAATAAAAAAACTATTTAATCATTTAAGTTTAAATACTGTACAAATTTAAACACGAACTTTAAAAAAAGTGATTTTAAAATGGATTAAAATCGCTTGCATTTAGCGAGGGAAATGTGTTGTTAGCCAAATCGCGTCTTTTTGCGCCAAAGAATTCGAAAACTCGATTTTTTTTTCAGATTTTTTACTGTGATTCCGCATTTAAATTTAACTGATCCTTTATTACGTACATAAGTATATTTCCATTAGCATTTTATTTTTAAATTATTCTGAGTGTGCTCTTTAAGGAGACCGTCCTTGTTAGGGATAGAACAGAAAAACTCACTCAAAAGCATTGACCCCATTGGAACACTTCCTTTTTTTAGTTGTTATGGTAGCGAACGGGTTAAGAAAATTCTAGTTGAAATATTACATTTGTTTCGAAGAAAATACCTTAGAAACTTGTTTTTACATTTCACAGTTTAAATATAATTTTTTTCTAGATGAGGAAGAAAATATTGGAATAATAAACTTTCTAATTCCATTTGTATTTGAAAATTTAAAATTAGTCTTACGCCAATCAGACTTTTAAAAAATTTTACACCACATTACCCTTTTACCGTTTGAAGATTTTCCAATATTTCTATAAATATGCTTGTAAATTCCAGAATATATATATATTTTTAATCGCTGTTTGATGCTATAATATCTTTAATAACTCTTCATTCTAAATACGGTTCAAAAAAGCATTATGGAGATTTTTAAATTATTTTTTAATATAAATACATCCTGTAATACATATTTTTTCTTTTATTTGATTTTTATTTTTCGTAGATATTTTTTCTACCTACTTGTTGTTATTTCCTTTAACTTGAAGAAAAGTTACTTTCAACCGCATGTGCGTGCACCAAAAAATAGAGTTTTTTTTTAATAAGTGCTGAAATATTGCATTTGTTCTAACTAATTTATTTCCATATATTATTTTCTATAATTTGAGACATTAAATAGGAAATTTGTAGGTTGTATTTGTTTAATAAGGAGGCATAAATTCATATCAGATTGAAAATTGAAAATTAATTTTTAAATTAATTGAATTTTTAAATCTAATCACTTTATATTATATTTTAAGAAATTAGAAATATCGTTTGAAAGTTTTTGTTACCTTAATTTTTAAGACGTATCAGGAAATGTTTACTTATCACAAAATGTAAGCTGACCAGAACTTGTCTTCATTTTCTCAGAAAAGTGTTCATTTGTAGAAGATATCTGCATTCGGTGTATCAAATTACGTTAAATTCACTCTCTGGCTAACTTTAATTCCAATCTTAATCAATTTATCTAAATTTCATTTTTGAAAACTGAGTAAACTGCCTTCAAAATAAGAACTGTCTTCAAAAAGTGAGAAACAAATTAAGCTACGCACCTTACTAAAATAACAAACTAGTTTTTTAGCAAAAAATCATTGAAATTATTATATATGGATAAGACTTTTCGGCCGTCCTATTATTTTTCAAATAAATGAGTACTTCCATAATAAGCAAAAGTTAAGATAGAAGAAAACAAAATTTCACTAAAATATATCATACCCTGTACAGAGCAACATTTAATTGTGAGTATACTTAAATCAGAAAATGATAGTTAAGCTCACATTATAAAAAAATAATATCAAACTTAATAGGGAAAGGAACATCGCTAGAGCCGTCTATGGAAAAAATGGGATATAGAAAAATAAAAGCAAAAACCAGTAGTCGTAACTACCGAAAATGACTAAGATAAAATATTTTTAAAAATAAATGGGGACGTTTTTGATAAATAAAATAAAATGAAAAAAATTATGATACAAATAGATAAAAGCTAACCAGAAAAAGGGACAGATGGACGTTAAAACCTTCCGTGCAGATAGTACGCACCATTTAAAAAATAATCAGTACATATCAATATTGAAATATATTCGAGATGATGCACTCAATTGATGCATATGTATTAATAAACTAAATTAAAAAAATTGTAGCAAAATTATTAAAAGAAATAATATGTACAAAAACGAATGCAATAATATTAAATTCAGAAATGAATTGACAAATCAAGTGCACCCAGAAGGAAAGTGTAGTGAAATTCCAGATTCCAATGTGTGAACTAATATTTTACTATTTTATAATTGAAAATAAATTCTTATTTGAAGTAATAAACATTTTTAGTAATATACCTGAAATTGTAATTGACAAGATTCAAACAATTAATACCAAAATAATTGGAACATATAAACTATTAAAAATGATTTGCACCCAAAAACAAACCTCATCAAAAATCTTCACTTAAAAAAACTTCCCCAAAAAATAAAAAGACTGAATAAAGAATAGAATGGGGAGAAGGAGATGGATACATATACCAATAAAAAGTGGAGAACCAGAGAGCTCTCCAAAGATACAGTGATCTCTCACTTATACGCGATACACGGAAATTATTTTTCGACACCAGTTTTTTTAAGGTAATTTTCGCCTTTTTGAATCGCAGAATTTATAAATCGAATTTTACTGTTTTAAAATAGTAGTATGAAAAAGTAATTACTGAACATCGCTTATAAGTGAGAGTTCACTGTATATTACAAAGGAGTCCATAAACAGACTAGTCGGATGTGTCAATCCCAAAACTTTCTTCTATCTCATACAGGTTTCGCATACACTAAACAGAATCAGCACCAATTTATCAAGGTCTAACTTAAACTCGAGTTTTATTAAATTCCGTGCAATATTTCTTGAGATATGACTATCGCTAAAATCGTGTAATGCCTGCAAAATGCTGCATAGCAGCGGCACCTGCTAGGTGATTTTTACTAAAAACTAATCAGCACCAATTTATATCAGAGACTAACTGAATGTAAAGTTTTATTAAATTCCGAGCATTAGATCTTGAGATAGAGCTATTGTGGAAATCGCGAAAAATGCTGTATAGCAGCGCCACCTGCCGGGCGATTTTTGCGAAAAACTAATCAGCACCCATTTATATCAGGGACTAACTGAATCTAAAGTTTTATTAAATTCCGAGCATTAGTTCTTGAGATAGTGCGCCCACAAAAATTTTATCACATACAGGCAGAGTCACAGAGTCACAGACAGACTCACAGAGAGAGTCACAGACAGACTCACAGAGAGTCACAGACATTTTCTAAAAATTGTCAAATCGTGTTCAGGACCTTCTAAAACGTATAAATCCGTCGACAACCGGAAGTCGAAAATTGAATCCAATACTTTTTTCTTGTAAAGATAGAAGAAAGTAAAAAACAGAAAAAGCTCCATAGGGAGAAGAGGGGGAGAGAGAAAACCACACCACCCGCATAGCATGCACAGTCACAGTGACGTCATTGTGACGTCAATGTGAGTCACGTACGTCACGTCACATCTGTGACCAAAATGCCACCACTTTGTAACGTCACACTGTGACCAAAATGTGAACGTCTTGGAGATCTAAAGAAAACTTAAAATAAACATCTTATAACATAAAGAAAATTACTTTTTGACAGTTTTAAAAATTTTTGTGACGTTGCAATGACGTCACTGCAAGTCACATAAGTCACGTAAAACCTATGACCAAAATGCCAACACTCTGTGACTTCACGGTGTGATCGGAGAGTGAATTTGAAAAAAAACAAACTCATAAAATATAGATTTGAATTATGTCATGTACCTAAATCATTAATAAAAATATTGTCACACACTATTTAAATATATTGAGTATTTCCAAAATAAAATAATAAATAAATATCTGTCTACATATATGAGGCAGATAATTTTTTACAATTTTCATTACCATTTTCATGAAATTTAACAAAATATACTGTATAATACAAAGGTAAAAATCCTTAAATAGAAATTTAGTTATTTATCGAGTTATAAGCAATTCGTGTCACGTGACGACCAGTTTTTCACTGTCACGTCGGATATTCAAATCAAAACGCCGACTTTGACATTCTTTTCTGAAAGATCTTCTGCTTTTAACAAAAAATGGAAAAGGTTTTTCAATAACATAGTTTCTGAACAAAACACGAGCCAATTTCGTGTATTTCCGAGCAAAAATGAATTAAAAACATGTTACAAAGTATATGTCATTCCTATAGCACTTTATCCAAAACTGGCCAGTGCTTAGTAAGATGTCACCTCTATTAAATATATTGCTCTTTTCGATAGAATGTAAAAAATGAAAAATTTGTACTTAGGAAATTTGATTGCAATTTAAATTTATATCGAAATTACTTTATAAAGCCTATTAAATCAATTATTATTTAAAATATATCTTTACTTTTGGCGACTAAAGCAAATGCAATGGATTAAAAAATATATAAAAATGTAAATTTTCACAGCTTATTTCTAAGAATACAAAACTCTCTCATATAAAAAAAGAATATTATAGCATCATTAGAAGTTCATTTTTCAGCCATATAAATTATAAAGGTTTTGAAATGTCTTTATTTAAATTATTTTCTTCCTATATCATTTGCGGTAAAAGTTGGAAACATCTGCTAGCTGTTATTTTGTTGTGTTTAAACAATACTGCGCGCGCATATTGAAGGCAGACGACTTTTTCTCATTCGAAGCTAGGATTAGCGTGTGTTGGGTTCTTTTAAAGTTTGTAGATTTATACTGTGTAAGTAAATTAACGTTTTAAAGTGAACAATCTCCATTTTAAAGTAAACCATCCATTTTAACATCTCACTGTGTCTAGCCGGGTGTGTTCATAAGGCCTGGGTGATATTTGATTTCTCAGATCTATGAACACATCGCTTCTGCTGGAATAATTTGAAAATTATTGTAGTGGATTTACATTCTAATTTTTCAATGAAAGGGAAGCAGATAAGGAGCATTCCATCATAACCCCTTTATCTATAGATCAGCAGGTAACTTTTAATGTCTTCGCAGTTTTGTTAATAGTGCATGTTTAGTACTAGTACATTTAATAGTGAATTATTTAAAAGTTAAGATGTTTAAATTTTCTTTTAAAAAATCACTTGTATTAAATTTTATCTTTAATGTTTTATATTTTTTAAAATAGATTGTTTGGAAAAACTGTATTTACTAAGAATATGTATTCTAAATGTAAAGTGTTATATAAAATGAGGAATTTATTTAATATTTTGCGTTTCTTAGTTCAATTTTCATAGTTATTCATTATAATTAAAAACATTGCAATTTTTAAAACTATTAATATTTGATTTGCAATTTAATAATTTCGTTGCTAGTGTAGGTTTCCAGAAATAATTTTCCGGTAAATTTGAAAAAAAAAAGTGACAATTTAATGCATTGAATAATTTATGTGTCGAGATATGTCAATGTTAGATGCACAAAAATAATAAATATTGATGAAACAATAAAATAACTGTTTAGTTAATGTAATTTTTCCATCTGTGTTATCGAATGTTTTTACTGTAAAAATTTATATTTAAGTTCTGCATTTAGTATTCTATCAAAAACTATAAATAAAATAATTTGTAAAGAAAAAAAATATATAATTTTTTTTTTTTGGCATTTATGATCTTAAGTTCTATATTTCATTTACAACGAAAACTGTTTTACTGCTTGATACAATGTTTATTATTTAATAATATCGCACAATAGGTATATCTATTATTTAAATTGATTCCTAATATAAATTTTTCAGAATGCTTATTTGAAAATGTGTACTTATATTTTCTTTAAAGTTGTTCTCAAATACAAAATAGCTAATTTCTGGCATATTTCTGAATTCATTTTTATTCGGAAATACATGAAATTGGCAGGTGTTCTTATTCAGAAAAGGGTAGATGTGCCAGTAATGGACCGCCTTCCAGTAATGGGACACCTTCAATGTTTTTGGTTTATAAAAAAATAACCAATAAAAATTCAGCTTTATTTATTTCATTAATATGCTATCTTTAAATTCTAGTTTTAAATGCAATCATAATATCAATTATCTATTACTTTTTGTGAGGTGTCCATTACTGGAGTTTAGAGTGTTTTGATTTATTTCTGTTTTAAATTTAGATTCACATTTGTGACTATGAATGGGAAATGTGACTATGAGCATGGATAAATGTTGTTGGTAGAGTAATATAATATTAAAAAATGTTGAATATAACAATTATAACTATTAATTAAAAAATAATTGTTAAAGAAATTCCTTAAGGGTGTCCATTACTGGCACATCTACCCTGTATATAATCGAATGGCGTTATCCATTTTTTGGTAACGGCAGCTGATGTTTCAGAAAACACTATCAAAGTCGGTGTTTTGAACCAAATTTCCGACGCGCAGCGTCAGAAACG
The DNA here is from genome assembly GCA_963931845.1 of Maratus michaelseni. Classification (NCBI taxonomy): domain Eukaryota; kingdom Metazoa; phylum Arthropoda; class Arachnida; order Araneae; family Salticidae; genus Maratus; species Maratus michaelseni. The sequence goes on along the minus strand of OZ007594.1, from coordinate 171,649,325 downwards.
GGTAAAACGTGACCGACATTGATCTTAAGTATTACATTTATCTAAAAATGGAAAACGCTATTCATTCCAAATAGCTTTAATAATCAGGCATGCAAGTGCCATGCGTTTAAAAGTTTGTTCATAAATGTGTCAGAAAGTTTCGTGTTAACCGGTTTCTCAATCAGATGCAAAGTTTTAATTTGAATACGAGTTGCATCAATAAAAATGATTGCCGATCCAATCCTTATCGTCGATCTTATCCGTATTTGGTGAAATCTTGTTATCCAAATCCATGCTAAATCATTTATCAGGTTCGGTCGGGTTGTGGGCTTACAGATTTTTTGTTGTTGTTGTTGCTGGTTTAGGGTAAGAATACGGGTTGAATCAAAATATAGTTTCAGTCAACCATCATTCATGTTCAAGTTGACATTCAATCAAGAAGTATATAACCGGATTCGTGTATGACTCTAGATCCGAGCCGACATCAGAAATTGTATCGTAACACAATTTCTGATAAAATCTGGTTACTCGGTGGTATGCAAGATTCTATTCCAAACAAGACTTACAGTAAAAACATTATACCCGACTCGGGTCAGATCGGGTTCACGAAAATCAGGTCACACGACAACTAATCCAAATCTATTCTGTAACCAAACAAATCCAAAAAGATCGATCCGAAGTTTCTGGATTGGATTCGGGTAAAATCTGGTCACCCGACCCGGTGCAGTGTCGTCACAAACGTCACAAACTTGAACCATAAAAAATTTTTGATCCGAGCAATCCGTATAGGATTCGGGTAAAATCTGGTCACCCTATCCGATGCAGATTCGTCACATTTTTCACATTTAAGTCGCACGGTGACTTCACAAAGTAGTCACATTGTGAGGTCACAGAAAGCCTTGAAAACGGCCATAACGACCTCGCATTTACGTCACAATGACTTCACATCGACGTCACGTGACGTCACGACGACGGTCACAAAGTCACAGTGTGACTTCACAGTGACGTCGCCGTGACGTCACCATGCCTTACGGGCAGGAGCAAGAGGGAAGAAAAACCTAACCATAGATATTTACTCAAATGATATAAAATGAGCTCGGGCCGCCAAGCGCTCACGGGGGTCGCCGGCACGCGTTCCGACCATCGCTCCCAAGTCTCTAAACGTCTTATATCGCACCAGAGGCTTTGTCTCGCCTCGGCGCTGCGATCGGCCTGGGGCCGCTCCCCACTGCGGACCCCCAAGCCAATTTACCAAGGTCGATGACATAGGTCGCCACGATAGTAACCCCACATCTCGGAGAAAACTTCCGCAGGGACGGAACCTTGATGAACCGCCGAGGAACCCCCGACGACTTCGTTCGCGAAACCCCATAGGGGGAGACGGTCCCTAGTTCATATGTCGAGCCCTCACGACGGCTCTTGCTTTACCACAACTCGAGGGGTGTGAAAACCTACAGAGGTAGTCACGTTCCCTCTTGTAGTGGATCCTACGCAATAAAAATTTAGGCCCACGGTATAATTTCCCACTTCAAATAGGTAAAAATGGACTCCGGGAGCATGTTGGTCTCGATGAATTTATTTGTAGTGAATATTTTTATGTATTTTATTTATTTATTTTATTTATTTAAGGCTACGGTACTTGAGAGTTCATTTTTAGGATTTCAAAGCATCATGACTCAGAATTTGATGTAATAATAACGGTTACCGATTTTATCAATAGTAGTTTTTTAAATTGACATGTTAGAATGAATTTTTATGACTTACTTATAAATAGTGGCTTTAAACCTTTGAAATAAGATAAACTGTAAGAAAAAAAAAACTAACGTTATAAGTTATAAGATAATTAATAGTTAAAAATTTTATATCAGTTACATAGCCAAATATTTACCCACAATGCTATTGAGTTTCAAAATACTAACTACTTAAAAAATGGGAATAGCTTAAGTATAATTGTGCAAAAATTCTGAATATTTAACAGCTTGAATTTCACTGGTCAGAGAATGTCAACAAACAAAATTATAAAGGCAAACTACATGTACCCACAACTCAATTTAAATTAAGTTCTATTAACAGAAAAACTACTATAAATGATAATAGAGATGTTAAATATGACCATATATCTAAGTTTGAAAATAACCATTAAACCCATAGGGTGCCAGCGCATCCTATTTCTATGTATACGCTGTTTTAAGGTACCTTTCTGGAGAACTGCGGCTAAATTACCTCTATGAGAGTTTTGTCAAAGTTTGTTGCTAAAAACAACTAAACACAAATAATGTTCGAGCCCAGCAATACTTTTAAGTGAAATCCAACCAATCAAGCAAAAAATTTGGAAGGAAACAAGTTTTAAAAGCTTAATTAAAAATAAAAATAATTAATACTATTAAATAAAAAATAATCTTACCGTAACCCGATAGAACTATTCTAGATAGGAAAAAGCACAAAACTTTAAGAATAAATAACATTAAATATTTTAAAATATTATTTTTTTCCCGAACATATAGTGTAGTAAAGCTTTTCTATGGGAAAAGCAAGAAAAAAAAATTTGGAGAGTGGTTTCTAAAACTGAATTTATTAAATATAGTTGACGATCATTTTCAATATGTTTGAAATAGTGAAACATTATTAAAATGAACCGCAAACAATTTTTCTCCATAGACTGTAATGGAAACGAATTATTTTGAGTAACTTTAAGTGCTATGAGCACTATATTCTATAGTAAACGTCTTTCAGTGCATCTCAGTGATACATATCAATTTCAATTTGTTTAAAATTGTGCAACATCATTAAAATGCACCGCAAATGATTTTTCTCTATAGACCGTAATGTAACGGAATTCTCTTGAGCGTCCCTGTAAAAGAACTATCAGTGCTATGCGCACCATATTCTATAGTAAGTCTCTTGTAGTGCATCTCATTGATATATATAAATTCAATATGTTTGAATTAGTGTAACATCATTCAAATAGCCCGCAAATGATTTTTCCACACATACCGTAATATAACGGAATTGTTTTGAGTGTCCCTGTAAAAAAACTATGCATCTTCTACACTACATTTTCAAAACCGAACATGCCATCGTAAACTTCAATAACATATACCAATTGCATCACAATCCGAATATATTTACGCGAGTTAGAGCACGGACAAACAGACAGACTAACACACAGACATACAGACAAACCGAATTCATTAACACTTTTCAACCAGTTTGGAAAGTTTTAATAAAGGATTAAAACTAGAATTATAGGTGAATTCCTGTTTATGTTTACAAGGATGTTATAGTATTGATGGATATGAAGTATTGCGATATCATCATCAAATTGTTTGTTTGAGTAAGTAATAAAGATCAAAAGATTTGCTTAAATCAAAAGATTTGCTTAAAAAGATTTGCTTAAATCAAAAGATTTGCTTAAAAAGATTTGCTTAAATTAACCAAAAAATCATTAAATTATTTAAAATCATTAAATTATTATGTAAAAAATTATTTAAAGTTAACTTAAAAAAATATAGTCATTTGTAGTTATAAGTCAAGTAAATATTTAAGTAATTGTAATATTATAAATAAAAATCCTACAAATTATAATAATATAATGAACAGAGGAAAGTATATTCAACTAGGTAAATTATATGCATGGTTGGAGTATCATAGCTGAGATTTTTTCCAACAGAGCGAAAACATGGCGGTACCAGTACTCGAACATAGGTACTTTGGCTTGCCGTGCCAACGCTCTCCCTACTGAGCTATCCCAACGATATCCTGGTTGGCAGCCAAAGTACCCAGGTTCGAGTCCTGGTACCGCCATGTTTTTGCTCTGTTGGAAAAAATATCAGCTATGATACTCCAACCACTGGATATAATTTACCTAGTTCTAATATACTTTCCTCTGTTCATTATGACCTAATTACATGGCATACAGGAGTTTCCGTGCTATTTCAGATTCATAATTTCAAATGCTGTAGTTATAGCTCGGATGAATTAAATTATCGTTGAAGTTCGTAGCCTTATCCAACAAATAAGAGTGAAATATACCAATTCAGGATATCGTTGGGATAGCTCAGTAGGGAGAGCGTTGGCATGCAAGCCAAAGTACACAGGTTCGAGTCTTGGTCGCGCCATATTTTTGCACTGTTGGAAAAAATCTCAGCTATGATACTCCAACCATTGGATATAATAATATACCGGGTGATTATAATTACAGTTACGATTTCAAAAATCGATAATTTTAAACCTACTGGTCAGAATGACTTGATATTTTAGCAGAACAATCGTGAGGCAATGGAATTTTGTTTGGCGAAGGAAAAAATAGTTCCATAATGTGCCGATAGATGGCGCTGTCCGGGCTCACATTGTCTGGAGATATGCAAATTACTAATACGTGGCAACTCTGAGTACCTGAAGAATGTTGTTTACAGCGGGCGAATTCAGAATCTAGCCGACATGAAGGCAAGCATCACACACCACACCCATTGCATCAGTACAGATACCCCCGATCTGCTGCGGAGCATGCCGTTTTGAGCTTCCAATTAGTAGCGGAACAAGGCGAAGGGCATATCGAACAACTTATGCTTTAATCATCAATAAAGTGTTTGTTCCATAAAGTTTTTTTTCTTTTTTTTTCATTATTGCTGTTGTTGCTGTAAACACGTATTCTTGTCTTTTTGCTAATACATTTTTAGTAAATCCCTGAACTCTATTTTTTTCCTTCTGGCTAACAACATTCATGTGTTTAAAGAATAGATTTTCGTTCTTTCCCCTGACGTTACCCTGACAGCGCCTTCTATCGGCACATTTTAGAACTATTTTTTTCTACGCCAAATAAAATTTCATTACCTCACCATTGTTCTGCTAAAATATAAAATTATTCTGACCAGTAGTTTTAAAATTATCGATTTTTGAAATCGTAACTTTAATTATAATCACCCGGTATTTTAAATGGAAAGGAATGCAAATATTTCAAATAGATATTTTATGAAATTTCATTTCACTGTAGTTATACTTTTGGAAAAAAAAAACTGGTTCTTTTTTTTTACAATATAAAAATATATGAATCCAACAGTTACACAAAATACAGTTAATAAATAAAACAAAATAGACAGACCTAAATTGATTAAGTGTAACAAGATGATAGAATACATTTGTCAAAACGTTGATGTTTAAGATTTTAATAACTTAAATATATATATATAAACCTATATATATATGTGAAAATTTTAGTTAAAACTGAGTATCGTTTCCAGGGATGTTTTCGTTTTGATAAATAAACCCATGTTACAACCAATATAAACGAGATATCTAGCTGCATTTGTATTGAACAAAGTAAAGTGTATGTGTAAATAAGTATATTCTTATACTTATGTTTTGTTTATCTTTGCAATATGGTCTAGAAGCAAATGCAAAAACCTTTAACTAAGTTATCATTGACGTCGGAAGTATATCTTTCTTGCACATTTCTAAATAAAGATGAATAGCTACTTCCGTGAGCGGAAAAAAATATGTTCTTTTGAAAAGAAAAGAGTTCTTTTATCGCAGATGTGACTTTTATTTAGATAAACTGTTATTGAAAGGAATTTTGGTTTAGTGATATAATTGAATATTTTCTCTCTATTTTTTAAATAGGTTGAACTAGGTTAATATTATACAACGTACTAATATTTTATAAAGAAAAGGTAAAAACAAAGTTCGTTAATTTAGAAAGTTTTTTTGTTTTCTTTCAGATAGTGTTTCTTTTATTTAAATTAATTATAAGAGCTTATAAAGTTGCGGTATTTGATCAAATAAATCTTTAGAAATGTGACCAGTTTATATCACCCAATTAAAAACATATTCTATTGTGCTTTAAATTGTGCCAAAATATATCAATGTAATTCATGTTATAATGTTATTTCAGATCTCTCTTTAAAAACATTAAATAAATTATTTGTGACACTTTTTTTTAAATAACGTGTCATTAAATATATATATATATATTTAATTAATTTTCAATTTGCCTTTTATTTCAAAAAATGATATAAGAAAACATTAGTTACATTTTCTTAAAATACTAATATCTAAGGTTTGAAAGCTGCACATTTTCTTTGAAGAAAATTTCTATATTTTGTCCAAACAATTTTATTCTAAAAATTTTAAATTGAAACTATTTTCTGGAATGAAATTGGATGCTGAGTAAAACCGTTATTAAATCCAACATATTTGTCTTTTACAAATATTTAATGTAAGACTGCTAGGAATTAAATTAAATTTTATTTAAATTTTATTTAGATCAAAAGAATTAGACAATTATGTTTACAAGAAAATAACTATTCGAAAACAATTCATCCAACTTAGCTAAAAGAGATAACATAAATATTCCACTATACATTTTTTCTGCGCTTATTATTTTATTATCTTTATATTCACATTTATTTTCAGTAAAAATATTTATTTCAGAACTAGAGCATCTCAGTCCACATGAACAGTACTCATCAATGGGGTCTGGAAGCTTCAAGTTATTTAGCCACATTGAAGGTAGAATTTATATTTTTCCTAAATCTTGTTTTAAGTGTTATATTTTTGTTTGAAAAGATAGGCATACATTTTAAAATTGCTTTTATTTTGTAAATTAAACTATAAGATGCACGAGATTTAAAGCAGTGATTGTCATTTGTAATGTTTTCTTTTACAAATCCTAACTGTAAAGGAATACTGATAACTAAAATGTATTAAGCGAATTTTATAATTCTCCAAGCTTTCAATAAAATGCAGACGATTTTCTTATTTGGAAATTTCTTGCTCTACAAACAGATCTATAGTACTTGGATTGATTTTTAAAAAAACTTAAATTATTGCTATTTACATGAAATAGTTTTTTTTCAACAATAATATTAATTTAGAGAATTTAACTTCATCTATTTTATAATGGCATGTTTTTATGCCCATTCATAACCAGAGGAACCTTATAAACTGTTCTACCTATTTTATTATCCTCCTATTATCTCCTTTTTAATAATTTCCAACATAATTGAAAAGCCTTTATGGATTGGGTTTGTCTGTCTGTCTGTACATCTTAAGAGTACTTCTAATAGTACGTCTTAACTAGTCTAAAAATCTAAATAGTCTAAAAGTACGTCTTAAGAGTAAGAGTACGTCTAATCCGTGCTCTTACTCTTGTAAATATACTCGAATTGTCTTGCAATTTTTACACATTATAGAATTTACTATAGAATACTCGTTATTGAAAATGAAGTGTGAAGCATTAATAGTTCCTTTACAGGGACTCACAAAAGAATTCCATTACAATATGATCTATGGGGAAAAATCGTTTGTGGCGCATTTTATTGTTATTACGATATTTCACACATAATTATATTAATATGCATTACTGAAGTGGACTGCAGAATTCTTTTACAGAAGTATGCAATTACTAGCATTTGTAGTTCACTTACAGGGGCGTACAAAATAATTCTATTACACTATGAACTACGGGGGAAAATCTAGTAATATTCCCTATAGAAATTTGCCGTTTGCAAAATCATTTGAAAATGTATGAATGATTAAAATACCTAATCTAGTTGAATACTTTCTTGCAATATTTATCACATATTCTCCGTCACATCTCTTTAATAATTTTTCCTATAGAACCGTTCGCAAACTGATTTGAAATTTTCTTAAATACCTAATCTGGTTGACTACTTTCCCGCAATATTTATCACATATACTCCGTCACATCGCCTTAGTAATTTGCTTATAGATTCGTTAGAAAATCATTTTAAAATGGTTTAAATTCCTAATCTGGTCGATTACTTTCCCGCAATATATACGCCGTCACATCGCTTTAGTAATTTCTCGTACATAACCGTTCGCAAAATGATTTCAAAATGGTTTAATCACCTAATCCGTTGTACTATTTGTACAGAAATCTATACAGTTCTTGAGACATTCGTCTATAACACATTCGACAAATGGGGTCTTTAACTGAAATATTCGTTTGAAAGTTATCGTATTCACATACACTAAGACACGTGCCTCATGATTATAAAGCTTTTCTTACACTGTGGGTTTCTAAAGTTAAAGTTAATTTAACATTAATAATTAAAAATTTTAATAATTCCTAAACTATTTCACTGATTGATTTCCAGTTTGGTATCCTACGGTAAAAATTTACTTTAGAGAATTCAAGGGTAAATCAGAACCCATGAGTAAGCCTTTAAAAGGGTATAGAACATATCTGAATAAACGTCTAACCATGCATTTAAATAAATAAAATTGATAATCTTTTATTACATATTGTGTTGTAAACATGGTTTTCTCTACAATCAGAATTGGCCCCCAGCGCTTCTCTGCTTAAATTGCGACCATGCATTGTTACACTTAAAAATATATATACAATGAGCTGTTGGCCGAAGATTGGGAAAAGCTTTTTTATCTTTAGAAACCTCATAAACCTATATTTTTTCAAGATTGAAAGAAGCACATAAAAAGAAAATTTCTCTTGCTGTCCCGGAAACCTTTCTAAATTGTTTTTAATAGTGTAATAGTGTATTATGAAGTTTCCTCAAGCCGAAATATCTTTTATATGATGATATCAATTCTGAAGAAAAATTTTCAGCTGCATAACTAAGATTAACAAAATAACATTAATTTTAATTTTAATAACAGTGCTGTTAATTTACCAATTTTAATTACTTTTTTTTTATTGTTCAACAAATACGTTTATGCTTGTTGAGCAAGAAAATATTTACTTGAGATTTAAGAGCATTCATAAAACCTATATTCTACCTTGCGAAAAATGATTAAAAAACTAATCAATATGAATAATAAAGAATGATTTTAAAAATCGTGGATAAAACTCAGATAAGGTTATTGTACATATTCGTTCGTCGTTATATTCATTTACATTTGTCTCTTGTTGTGTGTAGTGTTTTGCGCTTGTCTAAGTGTGCTTTATCTCTCCTTACAGTTTTGCCCATTATTCAGATTCATTATGTATACATTCACACACACACACACACATATATATATAGTATATAAATGAGTGTTTTTCTACATTTTTCCATAAAAAAATATGCATTTGTTTTAATAAGTAACTATAACAAATTTTGTATTAAACACTATAACGAACAACGGGCGATTACAGAATAAAAACCAGAATTTTTATTTCCGAATATTTAAACAAAACAAGTCTGGTTAGCAAAATAAATAAACTAATAAATTAATAATTTTTTTTCTCAATTTCCAAGTAAAATTTAATTGCTTTGCAATTCTCTCCGAAATGAAAATTATAAAAAAGAAAGATTTCAATCTTAAAGTACCATCAGTGATAATTACAAGAAAAACTTTCAATCTTTTTCCCCTCTAGCTGTAAAATAAATCTAGATGGCATCGTTTGAAACATTCCCCCGCCCACATTTTACAAATGAGCACACATTAAATGAAATACACAACTACCAAATAAAGACCCGCGATACTTTTTTCCTTTGCATATGTAGGGTTTTTTTTCTACAGTTGTGAGGGAAAATAGGGGAATCTGCATTTGATTTATAATATCGTGCAGAAAGCGAGGGCTATTAAAAAATAAGCGGAGAGAAGTTTCTTACATAACTTTTGATTGATGAAGACTGGTTGTTATCACTTTTCAAGTCTGTAATGTATATTTGTTTTCTTCTTATTTTAATAATGCAGCATTTTAAACGAAGCATGAAAGGAAATATATATGTAGCTTTCTTGATAAACTTAACTTTCAATATCGACGAATTATATCTTACTGGCAAGAAAAAGTTACGCGTAATAATAATTCAGTATTTCATAGATACGATTTGAATCATCTTTTAAAAATTTAGGAAAATAACATTCCCGAAAAAAAACCACAATATACCCAAAATGTAAAAATAGAAGACCATTAGTTAAAAAAATATTTGGAAATAATTCACATATTTCCTTTCCATAATGACAATGCAGTATCAGTAGTTAGTGAAAGTTCAATCACAGAGCTATTGATATTTTAACCATTAAATTGAATATATCATTTAATTTTCACAAACATGGGGATAAGGTGTTATACATTTATATTACATCATTTAAATTGCAGGTAAGATATGCTATATAATTTGAGAGAGGGTGGTGGGGATGATTCCAACCATAATGGACATCAAGTGCATTGTAACTGTTTTATTTTACGTAATATATATGTATATATATTACATGTTTGTTTTATCACGATGCGAAATCACGAAAAAACAGTTGCACAAAAAATTTAAGATTATTTTTCAAAAACCGATACTATACTAGGAAATACTTATTATTCTGTCTCTTTCAATAAGACTGGTTCTGGCAAAATGCTAATGATTTGTTCGCGCCTGACTTTAAAACGCATCATTTTCCTCAATTATGAATTATATTCCAATGTTATTAAAACGTTTCACAAACACAACAATAATCTCTTCTTCACCATTGCCAGCATCTATGTATATTTTCTGTTCACAAGTGTTGTTCATATATCAGGTTAAATTTTTAAAACCTGTCATTAATGATAGGATGAAGAGCGTTCTGGGAATAACATTTTCATTTGTTGGCTTTTGACAGAATAATATGTAACTGTTTGTACTTTGGACATGTTCAAGGTACAACACTATTGCTAGTTTAAAGGTAGAAGACTTGGTGACCTGAAAAATAATGACTTCTCACCATTTTCTAGTTAGGCTTAACATGAATTGAAATACATGTTCATAATGCACAATAAATACTTTTTCATGCATAAATTTGAATTTAAAACAGATAACGGTTGATATAAAGATATGATGAAAAGTTTCAGATTTAAAACATTTATCTTTGGATGACCAGATATCCTTTTCTACAATTCTCTGCAGCATGTGCTGACCAAGACTCCCTTATCATAGATCAGACTTCACAATCCGGAGAAAGTCTATGGGAGAAACTGTCCGCGGAAATTGCCAACTTATTAATTGACATTCTCCGGAAAGTATCGCCGCCTGGTGGATACTACCGATACTAGTTCATAAGCAAATGCATAGAATAAATGGAGCTGTGAAAATATTTCGTGTCGTAAATACTCCTATTACTGACAATTGATGGCGCTGGTAGCAGGACAAACAACTTGCGGTCAAAATAACTTGCTGATTGTGAGATCTGACACTATGATAAGGAGGTCTTGGTGCTGACAATATAGAAGAAAGCAACTTCTAAGTGACATCTAGTGACATATCTCAAAACTACATTTATTAGTTTTATACAGATCCCATAGATAGAGCTAAACGTTTTGTAGTCCGAAGTATATATACGTTCAAGGTATAACACTTTCCTACTTTCGTCCAAAGCGAAAGAAGATGGACTAATATCCTATACAGGAACCGCAGCATGTATCCAAATGGCTTATATGTCAAAACGTGCATTATTTACCAGAACATTTATATTTCTTAATACGTATAAACTTTAAGAATCCAGACAACACACTGGATACACCATTCAGTAAAAAAAAAAGCTTTGAATGAAAAATTAATTACGTGATTAAAACCTGCGCATCATTTACCTTCTTCCAAATGATCGTTTAGTGATGAATCAATGTTTAAAGTCGAAGCTCAAAATTTTTATTCCCATCTTTATTTTTGTTCCTTTTTTGGTTAGTCACCACTGGCATACGGAAAGCGCCTTTTGCGGGTATTTGTATTATTTTTTTCATTTCCTTTCTAAATTGTTACTCTACTACTGTTATTAGACTTTATTTAAAAACGACTATCATCAAAATTTGACATTTAATCCCCTGACCGTCGAGCAAAAGGGCAAAATTATAATGTTGCTTTCAGTGTAATTTTAAAAAAAATGTTAATAAAAGATGAAATTTTAAACTTGATATAAAAAAAAAACTTAATCACTTATATGAATACAGCCCTTGAAAATATTAATCAAAAATCAATGTTTTAAAACTGCATTATATTTGTTGAAATATATTAATTTAAACAATGCTGCTATTGAAGTGAATCCTACAGCATAGTGAACGAATATATCAGTTCAAGGTGGTGAGAAAGTTAAGGTTTAAAAGTGGTGGCATATAGAGTACGCTACCCGTGCTTTTATGTTATCAAAAACCGTCCGTAATCGAATTGGTTAATAAAAGTCCAATCATAAGCGTCAATTTGGGAACGTGTCTAAGATGTGAAAGCTATAACAAACCCATTTATTTGAATTTAGTTAATTACAAATCAATTGAAAAATAAAAATCTTTTACTAACATATACATTACAAGTATACCAAAAAATGAAATTATTTGCAATATTACGTATTGCAAAATATGAATAGTAAAAGTTTGATACGGAATTTAGTTTCACATCTATTTTGCGTAAATTATTGCTCTTCTGGGATATGTCTGTTATACAATAACACATATTCATGCGATTGTTTTGTGGAAAAATAACTAAATATGTATGAGTTTATTTTTTAGAATATTTAGTTACATTTTCTAATTGTATTCAACACCACGATATCACTTCAACTAAAAATGATTTACTCCTTTTTTAATTATACTTTTAAAAGACTACTCATGATTTGTTGGATTATATACCTTTTCTTGCCTTGAAAATTTATAGTCTGTCTCTCTTATGGCAAGTGCATAAAGTTTTAATTTTCATGCATACAATGGCAATTGTCATAATAAGGAAACGAAAGTACGCTTGTTCAATCATATAAAAAACATTTTTTACAAATAAAAAAGAAGGAAAGAAAAAAAGGATTCCCCCTTTAACAAAAATCAATGATTTGATCATTTGCTTTAGAAGCAAATCAGAGGAAAATGAAACAGCTCTTGCCTTATTGCAATATTTTGTCACTTTTTTTTTTTTTTTTTTTTTTTTTTTAACGGCAAGAGCAAGAAAAAGCAGTGATATATGCGATGGTGAAAATAATTTCCTTGGTTGATGACACAGTTGTGTGGGGGGAAAATATTCATTCTTTTTGTAGATCTCCTCATAATTTAGATTTAATGGCATATTTTTAAAATGTTCCTTTACGTAGCGATTCGATAGAACTTCGAGAAAGATTCTGTACTAGATTTTAGTGCGTAATTTATAATGATTTAAGAAGGAATGTGTGCTGGGTATTTCAAATAGATGTAAACACATTTAAATCCATATTATAAAACAAAAACATGCCCGTTAATAACGCTGACGTCATATCGAAGTTAAAACTGGTTGCAACCAGTTATCTATTTTGAAACATAGCAGAATGTTACCATAAAGTCACACAAAACGCGAACTATTAGCTAAAGATTTCAAAATCGCAATTATACGCACACAAAGTAGGTATGAACAGACCTATTAACTCCCACGAGTAGTAATTTTCCAACTGGACGAAAAATGTCCGGGCCAGGATTCGAACCTGGGATCGCTTGGCTGAAGCCGCCACGCTCTACCACTGAGCTATCCCGGTCGAATCTGGAGGGCATAATTCATCCAGTTAACCTTATTGATCAGAAAATCTGGTCTGATATTTTAATCAGCTCAACAGAAAAGATCGCAGCTAAAGGAACTCCAGTAAACGCTGGATACGTGATTACACTAGATTAATTTCAACACAATTATTTCAAATTGGTAAATAAATCATACGAGTAGTAATTTTCCAACTGGACGAAAAATGTCCGGGCCAGGATTTGAACCTGGGATCGCTTGGCTAGCCAAGCGACCGGACATTTTTCGTCCAGTTGGAAAATTACTACTCGTATGATTTATTTACCAATTTGAAATAATTGTGTTAAAATTAATCTAGACTATTAACTCCCGTTAATGAGTTTATGCTAATACTGAGCAGTCAAACACTGAATTGATGACCTCTTTCAAATGGGTTTTAAATGAAGTTGTCGAAACTAGAAGACCCGATAGGATTCATGTTTTTTTTTTCTAAATATTTCTATAATTACTAGAAAGAAAATAATAATAAAAGAAAAGGAGGGACAAATGCGAAATCGCAAGATATTATTAGGAGTGGGCGGAGATAATGACAACAAATAATTAACCAATTACTGAGTTTAGGCATTTTCTTTCATTTTATGCGAATAGCCTCTTTTACTTTTACACAAATCTCTCTTTGTAAACGAAAAGTTTACAGTTGTTTTTTTTCTGTTTTCATTTTAAGTTATAATTTTGCTTTATCCGCCATTGCTAATGTAATTTTCACGTACCCCCAAATATTCCACCACGTACCCCTAGGGGTACGCATACCCCAGGTTGAGAACTACTGCTTTAGAGTGATAGTGCAATCCCGAGAGTCACACCAAATCCACTACCATCGCGCGCTACAAATGACTTTTTCAATGCTTATACTGTCATTTTACAATATCACATTGCAACATAAATTTCTGTGATTCGTTGAAAATTAAACAGGTTTATAGTAAATACGGGGCTAACGCAGAGGGCTACCGTGGTTGAAAGTCACGTGACAGTCGCGGTCTCACTGAAAACGTACTTTGACGCGCAGCTGTCACAAAGGAATTCCATTACTTTGATTTTCGTGTGTGTTTAAAAACCAGCTGTTCCAACGTTCCAACCTTTATTAATAAATACAAACGCAATTTTCATTGCGATTCTTTTCTTTTCTTTTAATTGTGTTAAGAGGTTTTATTAAGTAGTTTCATCAATTAATATATAGGACGAAATACTTAAGATAATCTATCGAATGTAAGTATTAACCATTTTTCCGTTTTGATGTAATATGCATAACATTTAATTGTGCAATGTTATATACTTTTAATCGTTGTAAATATGATAATTTAGTTAGCAGAATGCCGGTAACTTTACTTATATGAAATAAAACAGCAGAGTAAAATCGTAAGATTATTATTGATTATATATTTTTTTTCTAAGGGCAGCTCCGGTGGGAGGACATTACAGTGTTTCGGGATAATTTTCCATATCTAGACCATTAATAAATCTAAAATATGAAATCATTTGTAGGGAATGTCACCCCTTGAATTCACCACTGCATTACTGATCTTGGCGATGTATTTTTTTTTTTTTTTTTTTTTTTTTTTTTTTTTTTTTTTTAATGAAAGACACCTATGCATTATACGATAATGTTTGTTTTGTATTGTTTAAATATAAGTAAAGCTAATTTATTTTAAATATATATGTATTTACTTGCACTATTTATTCTTAAAGTTTTTCGCTTATTGATATAAACAAGTCGAAATTTTTAATAAGTTCCGATTATTTTTAAAGATTTAATATTCAGAATACCACACGTGTAATATTATTACGGATTAATATTAATAATACTATACATATGATACTTTGTATTTTGGTTCCTTTAAACAATTCATGATTTTTTAAATGTATATATGAATGAAATGTTATTTTAATTTATTTATTAACAAATTGAATACAATTCCACTAATAAATGTGTTAATCTTTTTTTAATTTAGTTTATAATAAAATAATAAATCAATAAATTGAGATTTTGACTGAAGCACAAAGAACAAATTGCCAGATATTATTTCAAACTTTTACATTTGTACCATATATTTTCACATATGTTGTGTATGAATTTCTAACAATCAAACTTTGTTTTACAAGGAAATCCGACATGCTTAATTGTATATGCTTATCATTTTTGCCTTTATTTCTGTATAAAGTATTGCCATATTTTCCTATATTTGTCTTTGTGTATGTATCATTACTCAGGACTGGTATAGTTCAAAAGTGTTTATGATTTCGGTTTGTCTGTCTGTCTGCCGTCTGACTGTCCGAGCTGTAAAACTCGCGTAAATATATCCGGATAGTCATGCAATTGATATATGTTATTGGGGTTTACTATAGCATGTTCGGTATTAAAAATGAAGTGTGTAGCACTTATACTTTTTTTACAGGGGCACTCAAAAGAATGCCGTTACATTATGGTTGGTCTACGGGGAAAAATCCTTTGCAGTGCATTTTAATGATGTGACACTATTTCAAATATATTGAAATTGATACACTACACGATGCTTACTATCGAACATGGTATGTCTAACACTTATAATTAGTTTTCAGGGAAACCGGAATGAATTCCATTACATTATGGTTTAATGTGTAAAATTGTTTGCGGCGCATTTTAATCCTGTTACACTATTACAAACATAATGAAATTGATATCAATTTCTGAGATGCACTAAGACATGCTTTCTGTAGAATGTGGAGTGTAAAGCTTTTTTTTTCATTTACAGTGCTTCTTTTAAAGTATTCTTTTAAATAAAGGTCTACGGGAGAAAAACGGTTTGTAGCATATTTTAATTATGTTACGACATTTCAAATATAATGAAATTGATATATATTATTGAGGTTTACTACAAGATACTTATGTGCATAGCATTTATCGTTCATTTACAGGGACACACAGAATATTTCGGGTACAGTACTGTGTCTGAAGTATTGTTTATAAGCCATAAAATTGGAAGTCGGATATTAGTAGGGTTTGCGTTTAACTAAATAAATGCTATGAGGTATGTATAATGCTACAGATCATATACAGGGCTACACAAAAAATAATTCGTAAGCATTACGGTGCATCAACTTAAATTGATTAAAATGGGCTTTTAATCGAGTTATGCATTTTGAACGTGAAATATATTTAGTATACCAAGAAAATTTTGTAGAATATAAATAAAATCATATACAGTGCCACGCAAAGAGCTGAATACATGGCTGCATATGTATGACAATGTCTGGAACTGTGATTTCAGCATGTATTTGCCTAAATTAAACTGTAGCTTAATAATGTGACGTGTATAAAAAGCTTAAGGTAATATACAGGGCTGTACAAAATAATTTAAGTATGTTTCCGTCTACTGGTAGAA
The DNA here is from genome assembly GCA_963931845.1 of Maratus michaelseni. Lineage (NCBI taxonomy): Eukaryota > Metazoa > Arthropoda > Arachnida > Araneae > Salticidae > Maratus > Maratus michaelseni. Next base: position 171,632,533 of record OZ007594.1, on the reverse strand, counting down.
ACTGCTGAAGATGATTTTCTAACCGTGTTATGTGTTTTATTTCTAAACTAAATTGTAGTATACTGTAGCATTGTTGCAGTTGTATGTTGCATATTGTAGCTAAATTGCAGCATTTGTAATACCACGTATATACAAATGTATAACTTATGTACAGAGCTGCAGAAAAGAATTGGAGTACTTTACCGGCTGTGGACGGTAATTGCTGCAATCTGGTTTTCAAATGTGTTTTGTGTTTTCTGAAATGTTTACTTAGATACCTTATTTACCTTATTAAACTGCGATGATTTGTTAAAGTTTTCTGTTAGTGTTGGAAAGTGTTTCATAATGTATGCTTGGTGCATGATTTTTCTTTCTTGTTTTACATGATGGAGATAATGTGGCAATGTAAATTGCCAAAGTGTTTACAATTAAGTAAGAAATAAATTATATCAATGAAATACTTTTTTAAAAATAATTTTGAAAAAGTTACACTTAGAGAAAAAAAATATCAATTCTCCTTAGACGAATTTGGTCAGTTAGACATTTTTTGCACTTTTGATGTAAATAGATTTTTGAACTTTTAACAAGAGTACCTGTAACAAGAACTTTTGATGTAAAAAATTGCATGCACGTACCTTTAAAATTAGTTCTGAATTATTAATATTATTAATATATGTCTACGATAATATTTATTATTAACAGAACTTAAAAAGCTCTCTTATACAGTTTTTCATACCATTTAAATTCATATTGAATAATTGAAAATAGCGATATTAATGCCATTTTTTAGATAAAAATATGTTAACAACTGTGAAAAAATTCCATCCCAAAATAAATACATCTAAATAAAGCAATACGCCGGCAGAGAACATGTCAAGAGACTAATATAGATTTAAATCCTACAAACGATTTTTTTTTTAAAGTAATTCTCAAAGCTCCTTATAATTTTCTATAAACTTCAATACATAACTAAGTTTTTATAATAATGTTTCTCTAAATATTTTGGAGTGCTACACAACTAATATTATTACGATTACATTTTGTTTATGATCAGTTAGATTTATTGGTATTTGGTTGTAAAATAATGATGTTTTCTTCCCCAGAAAATGACCTTTTCCCAAATTCTATAGAAGGGAAGAACTCCCCCCTCCCATTTACCTTTCCAGCCTTCAAAAAAGTGAAAGCGCATCCCTTCCCTTTCCCTTTTGTTCACCACTCTCTCAAATAAAGCAGGTAGAAGAATGGATTCTCCCTCCAGGAAGAGGGAATAAAAATGGAATGAACAGGAATTTAGACAGAGTATTTCCTAGGGGTAGGGTTGTGAGCAGTGAAGGTCAATAGGCGAGCTGTTCTTTCCCCAACCGCCTTGATTCTGCTTAATTCTGTTCCCAGCTTTATCCACTACTCAAAAAAGTTGAGGCTTGCGAAGTAAAGTCAAATTTGCACTGAAAAATTAAGACTTTTGCTTCTCGCTTTAATATATTATATTCTCAGAAATAAATATTGAGCATATTTCACATATGTTTTTTAAATACTTAAACTAAAATTTTGAAAATTTTATATATTATATAAAGTGTGTGTTCAAAGATCGTGTATTAGGGTATAAAAGTCCCCCCATACACACCTTTTTTTTCTCTCTCTTTTTTTTCGACAATCGTATTTTTTTCTCAATAACTTAAATTGTTCTACAGCTTTGAAATTTTTATATGCTAAATAAATCATAGTATCTAGTATGTGTTATTTTTTTTTGTATTTACAGTAACTTCTAGGGTACAGAGAGCTAGGTACAGTTGTATATACTTATATATATATATATATATATATATATATATTTTTCACTTTTGACATTATAACTGTTTATAAATTATTTTATTTAATATACTTAAAATTATGATAGTATTTTGAACTTTTTATAAGATTTAATGATAATTCCTCTGGTAGGAAAAAATTATTAAAAAAATATTAATTTTTATATATTTTGTGTGTTAAAAATATTTTATTTATTCTCTGAGATAAGTATTGAGCACATTTCATTTTGTTTTAAATATTTATTTTTCTACTAAATCTTTAATTTTTTTATATATATTATATAAAATATATATCCCATGACCGTCTATAATTTTGGTGGAGAAATATTGATATTTATGGTATAAAATACCTGTTTGAAAATTTAAAAAAAATAATCGACAATTTTTTTTTCAAAAATCGTCAATTGTGCTTCAATTTTGAAATGTTAAATAAATTATATTTCCGTAGTTTGTGTTATATTTTGGTGTATTCACAATGATTTGTAGGATATAAAGGGTTCAATTATTTGTTTTTCAGTTTTAACAACTTTATACCTGGTTACAAATTATTTTAATTAGTACTTAAAATTATCCCAGTGTTTTGAAATATATGTAAGATTTGATAATCATGATTGTACTGCTTGGGGGCAGTAACGAATTTTATCAAATTAAAAAACAACTAACTCGGATATAATAGTAATCTAAAATATATTATGTCAATTGGTTTGCTTAGCTCAGCTGAGACCGGGAAAGTCACGTGACTACTCTAAATTGAAGAAGCGCGGTAGCCCGTCTTTCTCGTTAGCCCCGTAGTAAATATAACTGACGTAATATAGAACAGTACTTCATTAAACTATATTTATGAAAATCAATCAAGTTTATACTGAATTGACAATTATTTACATATACCAACAATGTATAACCACACAAAACACAATACTATATATACAACAAAGAATAACAACACTATACACTTATATAACATGTTACAATGCAATGATAACACGCCAAGAATGGAACAGATCTTTTTTACAACATAGACTACATAGTATTTTGTAATAGCTCGTATAACGAATTATGCTATTACGAATTATCAAATCTGAGTAAATCGATGTTTTCAGTTTGTTATGAAACTTTTTGTTTCAAATATGACAACACAATGTAAGACAATGTGTACGACAATTCTGAAATACCAGAAATAGTCAGAAAATTGAAACATGAACATACTCAAAACTGAACATACGGAGGTCAATTTATGCTCATTTATGAAACATAGCCATACACAATCATGATGAGAATCAGTTGAAATTCATTTTTTAAACATGGAAATACTCAGAAATGAGCACATAGTAGTCAGTTCATACTCATTTTTGAAACATGGGCATACTCAAATATGAGCACATGATGTTTTATTCTTGAGGGTGTGTATGTTTACAGAATCGAGTATATACATGTTTCAAACTCGAGTAATTTTCATTCGGAGCCATTTTGACTACGCTACGTACTCAGATTTGAGTATTTTTTTGCTCAGTTTTGAAAATGTCGTTTTTAGCGTGTGAGGTCGCAATTTACTTATTTATTAAAAAATACGATGTATTTCATTTAATATTGAATTATGGAAATTCGTTAAATTATCTTAGTTATGGATAAACTTACGAAATGAAATCGGGGTTTACGTTCCAGTGAGACACCCTGCATTTTTAACTGATTACATATAATATATCATTACCGTTACTTTCTGTACATAAACATTTTATTGTAGTGTGCCCGACAACCCCTTAACTTTATCCAAGAATATGAATCACCTATGTATAATCTTCGTAAAAATATCTATAATAGTATACGTTAAAGATCGTCATTTAATATTAAAGTGTTGAATAAAAATTCATATTCGGCCTGCAGAGAGTCATCTTGTCATTTGAAAATTGTAATTTCATATTGAAGTTGTCTTATTAGATTTTCGTTTTCATGCGTTTGACTGGTACTTTACATTTTACCAAATATTTCAGAAAGCTCTGTACTTTTACTATAAAAACATTCCAAGCGTAATAAAGAAGGAAAATATAGAATATTTAAAACAGATACAGATGGCCAAAATTATAAAGACTAAAAAAATAAAAAGTATTATACAATATCTTAAGGATTAATAAATATTATAGAATGTATATTTATAATTATAAGGTTTTGCTCAATTGCATTAAAAATAATAATTTTAAATAAAATATATAGAATATTAAAATTTTTAATGATTATAATTATAGGTACTTTTGTTTTATAGCGGCCCCCACAATTGTGATTATGCCAAGATTGCAATTACGATTTTCCTAAGATCTTAGCAAAGCTTATATATGCGTCATATATATACGCATATATATACTTCTAATGCTCATATATATGCCATAAACGTCATTATTCTCATATCATTTACGTCTTATATGCCATATATACAGGATGATTATAAAAAAAACTATCCCGACATTTGGGCCCTTAACTATCATACCATTCACAGAAACTGAATGAAATTTTGGCAAAAGGTATTTTGAGGTATGCTCTCAAGAATGATATGGAAAACAACAGTGCAACTCAAACAGTTACAGTTACAGTGAGAAAATTTCGAAAAAAATCAAATGGCAACACCCAGTTTTTTGTATTGGAATGAGATCTCCATTGTGAAAAACCCTAAATAGCGTTGGAACGACAACTGTAGCATGAAAATCATCGGAACTGGGCAAAGAAAAAGTAAAAAGGACTTTGCCGTGCACCAGAGCATTAATTTTCGTTTCATCTACGCCACACGTCACACCGTTTCTTTGGCTGATATCCTAGCCTGATTAGTTCTCCACAAAACGAGAAGAAGAAACCAAGAAACGCAAATTCCTCAAAATACCTTTTGCCAAAATTTCATTCAGTATCTCTGAATGGTATGATAGTAAGAGGCCCAAATGTCGGGATAGATTTTTTATAATCACCCTGTACATGATATACATCTTATACACATGCCATATATATATTTCATATATGCGTCATGTATGACTATAACTGCGCAGTATGGTACTATAATGTCACATATGCCTTATATTTTGACGATGAATCTTGGCCACTCGGCGATTCGTTCTTGGGGGCCGCTATAACACGAAAGTACATAATCATAAGAACACTTTTTATAATTTCGAACAAATACAATTTTAAATGGAAATGTAATTAATTTTATTTTGGAGATACTGATCTATGTGATCCAACATTCTTGTAACGGATTTTGATAGATATGATGTGGTAGTCTCTGTATTGTAAATAGTTTCTTCACGTCTGAAATGAATATTTATTGTCATTTACATAAAGAACGTTAGCTATTGCACTCCATTTATTTTTTATTATGTTCATGTCGTGCGATTGATGTGGCCGATCAACTAATTCGACATCGTTATATTTGCACGACTTGTTCTTTATTTTTATGGTATTGTACAATTCATTTTCTTGTTGGAAAAGGGATTATTTATCACCTAAACGGAAATGTATGCCACATTTGTGCTTCTGAAATAATACAGGCATACTTTTTAAAGTCCCATTTCTTAGAAACTATAACTTGATTAGTTTTATCATAAGCTGATACAACACTTGAAACCACAGACATGCCTTATCTTCTACAAATTATACAATTATTAATTTCTTATTATAGGCAAGAAATCAGATTTCAATATAAATAAAATAAACATTACGAAAATCACATTTTATAAATGACATGATTTTGATGTAATTGTACTAGAAAGCCTTTATAAGGAAATGACAACATACGGGTAATAAAATTTGATTGATCGAAATGATTTTGCAAATGCCTGGCGCACTTAGTATTGTTGTTAAGCTAATTATTGTGTAGACATATGTCTATTGATACTACTATAAAATTGAGAAAACCATTAATAACACAGTAATAAGGACTAAATTGTGAAAGCACTGTGATGCAAATGCAGCTCTTACAATTAACATGCACTTTATGTGCGTAAATAATTCTACATGTCAAAGTGACGCCACTATGCAGTACTTTGTAACTAGTTGAAAATGAATAAAGAATTGGTTACGGTGACTTCACAGACATGTCATAAAGTGATATTAACTTGATAAACATAGAGCATTAAAATAAAGGAGTCAACATTAGGACACCATTGTGACTGTTTCTGTGTTATAAGACGATTGTGGCGTCACATCTGAGTCTCAAGTTTTGAAGTCTTGTGCGAAATATTTCCTGTTTTACAATCCGTTATTGATGCAGACGTAAAAAAACACTGAGCGTGACTAAATCGCCTGTTTTGTTTGACGCATGGTACCTTCGTTTTATCCTTTCAGCGTCTTTGAATCAAACTGACGTCACATCGACTCTCTGCTATATTATGCATATGGCTATTCATTTATAATCATTTGAAAAATTGTACCCTTTATTGTTTGTCACTAGTCAAGCGATTCCTTATTTAACGAAATGTTAGTGTAAAAGATTCAATGTACTAAGTCAAACAATTGAATCACTTTTCTTTATTTTCTCTTCCTAAATGCTGTCTCTCTGTGATAGAATGTACCTAATAAGGTAGCTACTAATGCACAAAAACTAATGATTTGATTTCTACACCCTCGGGTTATTTGTGTGGTTGTTCTTTGTTGCAACATTTCGTATTAGTTGTAATTAGTCACAGTAACGAATACAATACACTAGTTTATTCATGTCTAGTATTATAGAAGTTCTAACGCAGATAATGCTTTATACTATATAATCATACAGGAAAATATTCAAAATTTCGATAACAGCTTGTCTTATGTCGCGATTCAATCAAATGTTAGCTTATACCAAACGTAACGCTGCATTGTTCAAAATTATCAACAACAATAGTGAAATAATAGAGGTTCAGACGTTTCAAAGACAAATAATTTCTACTAGCCGACCCTGCGCAGAGTATCTGCACTCTAGTGCCTACTCTTTTAAATACTATATGCATATTAGAATACACGAATTTTAGCATTATATGTATAAATATCATCCATAAAAAGTTCTCCACTTAGGACTGGAAACTTTGAAATAAAAAATATATACACATCATAATATATGGACACCATTTAGAAATATGAAAACAGAGGTATTTTTCCAGCATCGTGCATACATAAAACATTTGCATGCACACAATAGTTGCTGGATACTCTTTAAAATTAAAAAAGTGTATACATATTATCAAGATTATCTCCCTTATCATAGATAATTCTATGATAAGGAGGTCTTGCATATTATATTGAAAATATCTACACCATTCACAATTAGGAAAATGTTTTTATCTTTTTTTTTTTTTTAATTTTCTGCATCGAAAATGTTTTTATACACACAATTGTAAATTTCAGAGCTCGTAGATATTATTATTAATTTTAATTTACAAATTGTTTGTCACTGTTAGTATGGCTCGTTCTTTAAGCTTTTAGGGTGCCACCGTTGAAAAATCAAAGTTGCTGCACTCGATCTTGTATATCTGGATAGCAAATTGGGGGAAACGCAATAGTTTTCCCGCTTTGCCATTCGCCAACCTGTAACAGCGAACTTGCTAACACTCTCTCTGTTTGAAAGGCATGCATATTTGCTGTGAGTTACATAATGTAAAATATTCTCTTCTTTATGCAACTTGAAACTGTTAGTGATCTTGAACCTCTAAAAATAACAGGTAGGACTGACTTGACGGAAATCTCCACCCAATAAGATTATTTTATTCATTTATTATTATTATTATTTATTTGTTATTACTCAATCTATAATATATTATAAATAACAAATGCGTGCATTCGTAACATTGACGTCATAACGATGCGGACAACAATGAGGTTAAACTGCATAAGGTACATCAATGGAGTCAATGTTTTATTTAATAAAACTTAAATAAATAATTTCTTGGTTTGATTTCGCACTTTATTTTCTTTACTTTTTTAGACAGTAGCTAGTTTTTTAAAATAAATAAGAAAAATTGCCGGCCAATTTTTAGAAAAATTGTATTTTTGGATGCAAAAAATTTTTCTACATATGTGTGGTGACTTTTAAATCGATACCTCAAATACTTTTCTTAATATTCGCAAATTAGTGAAAATAAACCTCTCGTTGCCATCGGCAAATGATAAATAATCGCGATTTCTGTGCCACGTACGATAGCCTAATATATATATAGATGTTTATTTCAATACACTTTCATTTAAAATCGGATACTTTAGTGAAATAGTATATGCAAACTAAATTATTTCTAAAATAAATATTTTTAATATTCGATTTCTTCTTTTGCGTTAATAGTAATAGATTTAAAAAATTTATCACCGAACAGTTGTAGATAAAAATGTACGTACTATTTATTGTAAGAGGGATTTATTTTAAATATACACTATAAAAAAGACAATGTGTCTTAATTTAGATAAAATGTAATATAAACACGCACAAAAATATAAAATATGCTCTTTCCGAATTACCCACGATTATAAAAAAACATTTTTTTCTTTAAAAACCTCAGAAACTAACATATTTCCGAGATTTAAAGAAGCATTTGTAAAAGCATAGTTTCTGTTGTTGCCACTGATTTTCATAAATATTTAGGATGAGTTTTTTTTATAGCATATTAATCAGTTTTCTCAACACGGAATATAGGTTTTTCAAACATTATAAATTAACACTGTTAAGATTAAAATGAATATTATTTTGTTTCTCTCATGTATGATTGAAATTAAGCAGATGAAAATGTTTAACTGATAATTGATACACATTTTAAAAGCGTTATTCCGGTTTAAGAAAACTGATTATTAAAAAAATACTCGGAAATGTTTCCGAAAATCAGCGGCAATAAGTTAAGCTTTGTTTTTATAAATGCTTCTTTAAATCTCAAAAATATATTGGTTTTTAAGGTTTCTAAAAGATAAAGATCAATTTTCTTATTCATGAGTAACCCGTAAGAGGTCATTGAGTATTTTCGTTCGGGTTTATATTATATCACAATGATGCAGTTAGTGCTTGTAAAATGATGAATATCTATCGTCTAATTATTTTGACTGTCGTTGTTTTTCCTCCTGATACTTATTTTATTCTTGGTAACATTTATATTTTGTCAGTACATTTTACTTCCTTTCATTATGGTACAGTCGAAAACCAGATTTGAGTTTTATATTTTACATTTTAATGTATGAATTAACGCATTATTCTGTTATAAACTCTTTAATTAATTCTGTTTTGGACTAATTTGGACCAATATTATTTTTGAGTCATGTAATTTTTGTTTCTCTAATTCAATAAATATCTTGAAGAAGCAATAATTTTCGTTATTTAATCATTGTCATGTCTTACGTAATCATCACACGTTATAAAGAATGAATTAGTAATTTAACTCTTCCTATACCGAAGCAATTTTCATGACTAATATACAAAATGCACTGTAAAAAAATTACAGCAAATTTTAAAATCATATTGTAGTGATTTTTCCATAATTTATATTAAGAGTAATCTACGTCAGATAAATGTTTCTTTTAAAAGAAAATTCATAAAAAAAAAAAAAAAAAAAAAAAAAAAAACTTAGTATTACTTTTAAAACAAACAAGTTCACAAATAAATTTTCACATGAAATGTCCTCAAAATACTATCATTTAACATTTAAGACAATATTTCACTATAATTACATGACAACTTGTCATAAATATTTCTATGTTGAGCCTGAGGCATTAAATGTCCCGGCAGTTGCTCAACCTACTTCACAAAATAAAGTTGTTGTAGATTTATGGGAATAACAGGATCTTTGACCTGAACTGCCGTCTTATCAACTTTTTTATAAGAGTAATGTTTCTAAGGCCACATAGAATAACAATATTTATCTTTGTACACTCTGTCTAAGCATGCAGTTACACTTACATGTAATATTGTCAGAAAATAGATTAGAAAATAGATTATTTTCTTTAAATGGAATGTCATATTACGGCATTTTCACAATATTATATTATGTAATATAACATACTTTTGAATAGTCATATTTAAAATAAACATAATAACCGTATTTTTGGTTTTTATATTTAACTTTCAGAGATATATTTTATTTTTATTTACTTGCTCTATTTATAAAATAACTAAACAATATTTAAAATGCTACAACATTTGATTCAGTTAAGAATTTGTCCTAAATCTCTATCTCTATAAAAGAGTAAGTGTCTGTCTGCCTGCCCGCGGATTTCTCCGTAATTATAACACCTAGTACTCTAAAATTTTTGTCATGTGTAGATGTTGTCACTGGACAGTATACCTCGGGACAGGATTTTTAAATTTTAATCTAGATTTTTTTTAGATTTTTTAAAACGTGTATATGGAATTTTGGGTTCGAGGCTATTTCAAGCTCACCTAGCGAAGCGACAGCAAACGTGCATATGACATTCTGGTTTGAGGCTATTTACAATCCGCCAATGAGAGCAGGCGAAAGGTCTGTCCATAGCCCCAAACATTCACTGCTCGGAGCTTTTAGCTTGGCTAACGAGATCAAACAGCAGTTTTCACTGCTGAGCTATAGTTTTCTATTTTTAAACATTTTAGTATTGTAAAATATATTTTTTACTAATTTAAATTCCCGTAAGTTAGTTTCTGTTCTTTTTTATATATTTATTTTAAGTTTCCGTAAGTAGTTTATTTACATTCTGTTCAGTGAAGTGTAAGATGAAATAGGCCTAAACCCAGTGACAGAACTATCTTCGTGTGTCTGCAACGCTAATAATATTTCAAAAATAGTTTGAAATATGCAATATATATCATATTAAGTTCCCGATAGTTAGTTTTGTCACTGGGGTTTAGGCCTATTTCATCTTACACTTCACTGAACAGAAAGTATATCTTCATGTATCTGCAACGCTTATAATATTTAAAAAAACTATTCTTGACTGTATTTTTAGTTAGTTTGTTTCATTTTTTAACATTTTTAGTATGAAAATATTCAGTAAATAATTTGTGCAACGCTTATAATATTTAAAGAAACTGTTTTTGACTGTATTTTTAGTTAGTTTGTTTCATTATTTAACATTTTTAGTATGGAAATATTCAGTAAATAATTTGAGTTCTTGGGCGGTTAGGAATCCATTGTGATTTATTTTTTTACCTCATACTTACAAATTAAATATTTTTGATGGACACAAACAATTTACATTAAATTTTTGAGTATTTAGGGTAGATGTGGCAGTAATGAACACCCTTAAGGAATTTCTTTTAAAAATTATTTTTAAATTAATAGTTATAATTGTTATATTTCACATTTTTTAATATTATATTAATCTACCAACAATATTTAACCATGCTCATAGTCACATTTCCCAATGTGAATCGAAATTTAATTGTAAATAACAGAAATAAATCAAAACACCCTAAATTCCAGTAATGGACACCCCACAAAAAGTAATAGATAATTGATATTGTGATTGTATTTAAAACTAGAATTTAAAGAAAGCATATTAATGAAATAAAAAAAAGCTGAATTTTTATTGTTTTATTTTTTTATAAACCAAAAACATTGAAGGTGGCCCATTACTGGAAGGCGGTCCATTACTGGCACATCTACCCTATTTATTGTTTACAATTTTTTTCCTGTAATTGTTTTGTACTACATTTTAGTTGCCGAGAATGGTGAATTCATAACATGCGATAAATTATTAAGATGTATGTTCTCATTAAGATTTGTTATTGAACTCCATTTAAGAACCATTTTTAACTCCATTTAAGAAGTTTCATTTAAGAACTTTTTTAGTCGCCCAAGAATCTAATGTTTTATTCAGTAAATAATTATTAAATCTCAATCAATTGTCCTGAGAATGGAAATTATTTTCTGAATGTTTTCATTTTATAGAAAGTAAAGTTCAAGAAAAGCAGTCGATTCTTGGGCGACTAAAAATATTCTTAATGAAACAGATTTTCTGAGCTGTTTCTATATATTCATTATTTTTTTGTTGGGGTGTTTTTGAGTGATGTTTATGATTTAAGAACTTTTTTAGTCGTCCAAGAATCTAATGTTTTCCCTGAACTTTACTTTGAATAAAATGAAAAGATTCAGTAAATAATTATTAAATCTTAATCACCTGAGAACGGAAATTATTTGCTGAATGTTTTCATTTTATAGAAAGTAAAGTTTAAGAAACGCAGTCGATTCTTGGGCGACTAAAAATTTCAACTGCAATTTCTCGGTGTTTTTTAATTTTTTTAAATTATTAAGTTTGCTTTATTTTTCTGTTACCATATTAATGACAGATATTAGTGACAGATATTAGTGTTATTATTAATCTAAATGCATTCCAGTTTCAAAGCTTCTGAAATCCAGATTTTTTTATAATCTGAAATCGCCATTAATAGTAAAGTTATACTGTTTTTCTATTTTGTATATCATTTTTTTTCCAAATTTGTTTCTTTTGTCACATTATAGAATGCATACTTTGCGACGACGGCCGGTAGCATCCAACCACCACCACCACCCATAAATATCATATACTACAATTCTAATACCGTGCAAGCGCCCCACCCCGGTTATTTTACGATTCCCGTCGCATTTAGGGGGGCGGATTAACGGGATTTTACAGTAATTATTAAATTGTTTTGATGAACTGATTAAAAATTCCCAGTCCGTGAAATATTTATGATGTGCATTTTGTGACATGAGTTTCCGCCAAATCATTTGAAAAATTGTGTTTTTTTTAAAGCTATTTGCCGATATTTGCATTTTTTTCCCCGAGACCATTTGATGATTTTTGAGATTTTTTTTTCAACTATTGATTGATGAATTTTGTGATTTTTCCGCCATCAATTGATGAATTTTGTGATTTTTCCGCTATCGATTGATGAATTTTGTGATTTTTCCGCTATCGATTGTGATGATTGATTGAAAAAAGATTTTTTTCGCCTGCTGTCGTTTGATGATTTTCAAAACCATTTGGTACATTTCATAATTACCTACCCCCCCCCCCCCCCCCCCCCGCCAAATCATTTGACAAATTGTGATTTTTTTTTAAAGCTGTTTGCCGATATTTGCATTTTTTCCCCCGAGACCATTTGATGATTTTTGAGATTTTTTTTCAACTATTGATTGATTCATTTTGTGATTTTTCCGCTATCAATTGATGAATTTTGTGATTTTTTCGCTATCGATTGATGAATTTTGCTATTTTTCCACTTTCAATTGATGAATTTTGTGATTATTCCGCTATTGGTTGATGATTTTCGTGATTTATCGATTCAAAGTTAATGAATTTCAAGATTTTTTTTCCCATGAACGTTCAACAAATCGCACACTTTCTTTCCGCTGACGTTCGAATTGTGTACTTTATTTCCACTGTCGTTCGACGAATTTTGCAATTCTGTTCTGCAATTATTGGACTATTTTCACAATTTTTCTCCCGTGATCAAGAAAGGCTTTTGGTTTATGGCTAAAACATAAAATAAATATTTGCTTCTAAACGCAATTGCCTTTCTTTTAGCCAGTCCTAAGCCTGGATAAAAGCTTGAAGGAAAAAATACCATTTGGCTTTTCATAAAAAAATTCTGAGAATTTCCAGGTTTGCTTACAGTAACATATGGGATTATGTATGGCACGCCCAGTGTATGCTGTGTCTATGGCAGTGGGGCCTCTAACATTACTTTCGTTTAAAATTAAAAAATCATTTAACCCTGATTTCAGGTACGTTTAAGGTTGTTGGCACGGGCAACGCCGGGCGGTAAGCTAGTATCTATATAAAATAGATTCTACGCTCTCAAAAAATATGTATTGTCATTCGTTTGTATTGAAACGAATTTTTCTATTGACTATATCTTGTTAAAACAGAAAAATGTTTGCTTTGATTTGCGCGCTTCATCCCTTCCCCAAAGAAAAAAAAAAAGAAAAGAAAAGAAATTCATCAATCTAACTTTAAAATTATCTGAAATCCTGCAATCTAAAGATGCATTATCGTCAAATCACAGTGATGTTCTGTCAAATCTGCTACCTAGTACTATCTAGTATTAGAGACAGCTATTTTACCTTAGCCTTTTTTTTTCTTACAAAACGGACCTACGCTCAAAATTTCCTGTAATTATCTATTAACAGACGAAAATTTCTTTAAACAAAAGAAAAAATTCTTCCAATCACAGGATCTCTCATCAACTTTCTGCCTGTATTTTTTAAGTTATTTTAACGATTTTACTTTTAAGAGTGTATAAAACATTAAATTTAATTTCTATACAGCAGTATTTTTTTTGCGTTGATTTAAATACAGTGTAAAATGTGTGGGAAATAATATTTTTCTCGAACTAAATTTTCTGCATTGTAACAAAAAAATGAATTTACGCATTTATCATTTTTATTATACAGACACACACACACACACACACAGGTTGGTCTATCCTTCCATATGGGTAACCGTGTTTATGCATACGGTTTGAGTAACGTTAGGAATTGTGATTCAAGTGCTAAAAATGAAATTTATATACAGTGTCTCACATAAGTGATGGGACACTTGTGCTTTACAAAAGGAAACTAATCAAATAAATTAAAAAAACATGTACACATTTTTTTGTGGGTGTGTTTCATACTTAAATTTAGTAAAGATTATTACATGACATACATTTTGTCAAAATATTAAAATATTAATTTAATAAAAATACAAATGTTTAGAACGGAGCAAAAAATAGCTCACATAAGTGATGGGACACCATTATATATGCAACAAAAATCGCCTGAAATAAGCAATAAAAATATTTTTTGGGGTTTTATTTTTACTTAAAAGCAATTGGCAATAATTGATAAAATCGTCTGCAGTATTTCTCTCCAGTTTGTTTTGGAATTTTTGTGTTTTTTAGCTCTGTGTAGCCATGAATGCTAAACGAAAAGAAACTTCGCCTGAAATTCGAAAATTAGTTATTCATTTGCATATTGAACGTGGAAAATCTATTAGAAAAACTGCTGAAACAGTTAACTTGAGTCGTTCAACAGTTTTCAATATCATTAAACGATATAAAAAGAATCATATGATTCAGGATAAAAGAAGACCTGGCCGACCATCAAAGCTATCCAATGGAATAAAGCGAATTATCGTTCGAAATATTAAAAAAAATCCAAGAATTAGTGCTTCAAAAGTTGCTGCTGATTTACAAGCATTATATGGAATAATTGTTAATCCTGAGACTATTAGAAGGGTAATTCGATCTGCTAGATATCACGGTAGAGTAGCCAGGAAAAAATTCTTCGTAAGTGAAAAGAATAGAAAACTCAGACTAGCTTTCGCAAAATCCAACATAAATAAGAATTCTGATTACTGGAATAAAGTTATATTTGCTGATGAGAGTAAATTTAATATATTTGGTTCTGACGGTAGAATCTTGGTGTGGAGAAAACCCAGGGAAGAATTTCGCAAACAGAACTTGGTACCAACAGTAAAACATGGTGGAGGAGGAGTTATGGTATGGGGGTGTATGTCGTCCGCTGGAGTTGGTAATCTTGTTTTTATTGACAGTATAATGGATCAGTACAAGTATATTGATATTTTAAAGCAAAATTTGAAATCTTCAGCACGAAAATTGAACCTTCATAACGATTTTAAATTCTACCAGGACAATGACCCCAAGCACACTGCTCTGAACGTTAGACTCTGGCTGCTATATAACTGTCCTGAAATAATAAAAACACCACCACAATCTCCAGACTTAAATCCCATAGAGAATATTTGGCAAGAATTGGAATCAAGAATTCGCAAACACACCATTTCTTCAAAACAACAACTAAAATCGGTGCTTCAAGAAGAATGGGGTAAAATCACTCCAGAAATCACAAAAAAATTAGTCGAATCCATCCCAAAAAGATTAAATCATGTTTTAAAAGTAAAAGGAAATCCAACAAAATATTAAAACCTTTTAAAAAGTAAAATTTTTGGATAAATATTTGATGGAAAAGTAAGTGTCCCATCACTTATGTGAGCCATTTTTTGCTCCGTTCTGAACAATTGTATTTTTACTAAATTAATATTTTAATATTTTGACAAAATGTATGTTATGTAATAATTGTTACTAACTCTAAATATGAAACACACCCAAAAAATTTTTGCACATGTTTGTTTATTTATTTTATTGCAGTTTCTTTTTATAAAGCACAAGTGTCCCATCACTTTTGTGAGACACTGTATATGTATACACATTAATAAAAGATATGACTATGTTGAAAATAAAAAAAATTTTATAACTTTGTGTTTTATTGAGTAAAGTAGTGAGGAATATTTTGCATACCTTCAGAGTAACAGGTTCAACTTACACACACGGCGATTTGAGTAACTCTTAACCTCGAACTAAGATGATTGGAATAATTACTCAAAGAGCGGTAATTTTTACCTGTTATGTTTAGTATCGCTAGCCATCACGGACTGAGATAATTCTCTTCCTCCAAGGTCATATTTGTATAGTTTAAATGAGAGGGAATGACAGGTTTTTAGCTCACAGGCTATCAAAGCCTGAGAGCTTATGTGCCCGCCCGTTCTATATGTATGTATGTATGTATGTATGTATGTATGTATGTATGTATGTATGTACGTATGTACGTACGTAACGCGATAACTCTTGACAGAAATAACCGTTTTGCTTCCAATTTTGTTTATAGGTTCCTTGTGATAAGGCGCTTCCCTGATTAGTTTTGGGGATTGATTGTTTAACTATAAAGGGGGGAAGGGGGGGCTAACCCCCCTTAATTAAGATAAATGCTTTTTTCATGCAGAATTGTCCAATTTTCTTCAAATTTTGTATATAGGTTCATTGTGATAAGGTTCTTTCCTGATTAGTTTTGTGGGTTCATAGGTTAAGTATAAAGGGGCTAACGGGGGGGGGAATCCTCCCCCTTAATTTAGATAAATGAATTTTTCATGCAGGGTTATCCGATTTTCTTCCACTTTTGTTTATAGGTTCCTTGTGATAACGCGCTTCCCGGATTAGTTTTGGGTATTGATTGGTTAACTATAAAGGGGGGGGGCTAACCCCCCTTAATTTGGATAAATGGTTTTTTCAGGCAGAATTATCCAATTTTCTTCAAATTTTGTATATAGGTTCATTGTGATAAGGTTCTTTCCTGATTAGTTTTGGGGGTTCATAGGTTAAGTATAAAGGGGGTAACGGGGGGGGGGGGTTAATCCTCCCCCCTTATTTTAGATAAATTATTTTTTTCATGCAGAGTTATCCGATTTTCTTCAAATTTTGTATATAGGTTCATTGTGATAAGGTTCTTTCCTGATTAGTTTTGGGGGTTCATAGGTTAAGTATAAAGGGGGTAACGGGGGGGGTTAATCCTCCCCCCTTATTTTAGATAAATGATTTTTTTCATGCAGAGTTATCCGATTTTCTTCAAACTTTCTATATGGGCTCATTGTGGTAAGGGGCTTCCCTGATTAGTTTTGGGTGTTCATTGGTGAAGTGTAAAGGAGGGAAACGGAGGCTACCCCCCCCCCCTTAATTTTGATAAATGGGTTTTTCATGCAGAGTTATCCAATTTACTCCAAATTTTGTATATAGGCTCATTGTGGTAAGTCACTTCCCTGATTAGTTTTGGGGGTTCACTGGTAAAGTATAAAGTAGGGAACGGGGGGACTAACCCCCTTGATATAGATAAATGGGTTTTTTAAGCAGAATTATCCGATTTTCTTCAAATTTTATATATATGTTCATTGTGATAAGGCGCTTCTCTGATTAGTTTTGGGGGTTCTTTGGTTAAGTATAAAGGGGGGGACGCGGGGCTAACTCCCCCTCTTAATTTAGATAAATGGATTTTTCATGCAGAATTATCCGATTTTTTCAAATTTTGTGTATAGGTTCATTGTGGTAAGACGCTCCTCTGATTAGTTTTATGGGTTCATTGGTTAATTATAAGAAGGAGAAACGGGGGATGGTTCCCCCCCTCTTAATATATTGTCGATTTCTTCATTTCTCGAGGGCTTATTTCAAATTCTTTGAAATAAGAATATAATTTACAGTTAGTGTGAATAGCCTGTGAGCTCAATGCCGTCAGTTTAACTGGGCAGTTTTCTTTTATTATATTTTGTTTTTCTCACTGAGTTGTAAAAAATTACAGCATTCGTAGTAGTTTACATTTAGTTAGATTTGAAGAAGTATGCCTTTGCTGATTTAAGAGACATTGCACAGCCATTCGATTTATCATACAATAGATTGGTTTGTCCTCAATTGTTATATATTCCAGAAAATAGTTATATCTATAATAATGAATCCAAATTCTGCTCATAAAATAAATTAATTAAAATTAAAAAAAAATAACAGACATAATCTATATAAATAAAAATGTAAATGTTCGTTTGCACAAAATCTAAAATTTCCGAAGGTTCTTCACCGATTGCTTTGAAATTTTGACGCAATGTTGCATTCAAATACAAGTGTGTTTTTAAATACCTACTATTTCCCTCCCCCCCCCATTTTCCCTTCTGTTGGGGGGGGGGGGATTTAAAAAAAATTAAGACACCCATCATGTGATATATCATTAGAAAGCCCTCGGACCACTCTTTCATATTATGAATCTCACCACCCTCCTCCCCTCAATTTGCTTACGCCCAATTTGGCCTCGGGGGCACTTTTTAAAACTTTTTCCGACATCCATCATATGATATATCATTAGAAAGCCCTTGGACAACTTTTTCATATTATGAACTTCGCTTCCCCTTCCCTCTGATTTGCCTTCCCCCTCCAGTTTACTCCAGGGGGGGAGGCACTTTTTAAACTTTTTCTGACATCCATCATGTGATATATCATTAGAAAGCCCTTGGACAACTTTTTCATATTATGAACCTCACCACCCCCTCCCCTCAATTTGCTTACGCCCAATTTGCCCCCAGGGGCTCCTTTTATTAACTTTTTCCGACATCTATCATGTGATTTATTACCCCCCCCCCAATTTATGCTTCCCCGGTGACACTTTTTTAAACTTTTCCGACACCCATCATGTGATATATCATTGAAAAGCCCTTGGAAAACTTTTGCATATTATGAACCTCGCTTCCCCCTCCCTCTGATTTGCCTTCCCCTCCAATTTACTCCCAGGGAGGGGGCTTTTTTAACTTTTTCTGACACCCATCATGTGATATATCGTTAGAAAGCCTTTGGACCATTCTTTCATATTATGAACCTCGTTTCCCACCTCCCCCCCAATTTGCCTACCCCGGCACTTTTTTAATTTTTTCCGACACCCATAATCTTATATATAATCAGAAAGCCCTTTGGCCACTCTTTTATATCATGCACCTCCCGTCGCCCACTATATACTTCTATGTTACCGTTTCGCATTTTGACACAACGTTTCATTCGTATACGCGTCATAGGTGTAGAGTTTTCAAAATTATTGCTGGGGCTCATCCAGCGTCTTACCCATAGGGGGATTCAAGGGGTCTGCAACACGCATACATTATTGCCCTTAACAGGAAAATAATTTAATGTCTCGTGAATTCGAAAACAGTTAAAGCTGTTAAGACAAACTTGCAAAGAATCGGTTAAAATTCCGTTTTAGACAGGTTTCCGTCTTAGCAGTTTTAATTATATGGTATTTCTTTTATTGGGACCATGAAATGTTTGCGATTAAAATAGAATTCTGCCGCAGAAAGGCTCCATTTACACAAATTAATCCTATATATACATATACAGTTAACCTGTGAAAAAGTACAATCGCAAGCGACTGAAAAATTATTTCGCTTTAGACAAGCTTTTACCTTAGTAGGTATAATTGTATGGTAATACTTGGGAGCATGAAAAGTTTACATTTAAGACAGAATTCTGTTATAGGTAGGTTCCGTTTTGACAGGTTTTACTGAACATATAACATACATATCTATATATGTGTGTGTGTAACTAGAGCAAAACCTGTTAAAATGAAACCTTTAACGGGGAAATATTTTGCTCCCGTTGAAAAGAATACTGTAAATATACACCTTCTAAGAAGGAAACCTGTCTAAAACAAAATTTTTCACCTGTCATTTGCAATTTTTTCTTAGTGTGTTTTATTGTATCTATAACCTTAAGCAATATTCTGCCCTCCCCCCTTTCCCCAGGAAAGAGATTCTGGCTACTCTACTGGACTCGAATCGAATATTCTTTTAGATGTAAAAATAAAATATATAAAGCGTATGATATAAATAAAGATCTATTAAATATTGTTTTTAAACAGCGTTTATTGAAATTAAACAGCATGCATATGTAAAAATATTGTACTGGAATACGCTATATAAATATAAAATTGTCAGACAATGTAAAACTTTAAATGATTATACCATTAAAGCCTCAGGTGTAACATTAAATTTTAACAGTAGATTTTATTTATGTATTTTTTCTAGAGAACTAGACAAGTTTCTTGAAATATCAGAGCTACGTTTTAAATATTTTATAATCATGCGTAAAATGCTAGAAGAAAGGTCTTGAAACTATAATTGTTGATTTTCTTGAGGTTAAAAAGCTTCCTTTTCTTAGATCGTTCATCAAATTTGTACTTTTTGCAAATAAATAATGGCTTAAAAGAAAGAATAATAAATATAGGTGTAAAACATAAGATCATGAAAAGAAACGTCTTAAATAAATCATAAAAGGAAAAGAAAGCAAAATGACACACTACCACTATGATAGAGGAGGTTTTGCTTTTGTTCTCGTAGTAATAGCATACATTTTGCATTTGGAGACGAAAGATTAATTTGAAACAAGTTGTTACCTAACTTTCTTATGTGTTAAAAAAGTCTTTTTATGGCATTAAATATTAATTTCATTTGATTATAAAATTTTCTAAATTAAATTTCGTGGAAAGGACAGATTACATATAATTTGAAAATTCTCTACTCTGAACATTCACCACCAATGCAGACACACTATCAGGGCTTCTACGGGTCAAGACATTTCCCTGACTTCAGGTGTGTTTTACATACCAGTATTCACTTAGAGAAAAACTCGCCGCATGCAATCGCGCGATTATATAAGTGGAGTTATTCTATAAGAAAATATTGGTATTATCTGTGAAACTGAAGGAACCATGTTTATTCACTTGCAATTATCTAATTGCAGGGCCGTAAAGAAAGACAGCGGGCCCTGGTAATATTCCAAATGCAGGCCACCACTATAAGCCTGATAAAATAAAACCTGCTTAGAGGAAAACGTACAGCAAATTCCATTTTAAATAGGTTTCTTTCGTCTTAAAAGGTATAAATACATGGCATTTTTTTGCATAAACCATTAATTTTTCTCAGTTTACAGCAGAATCTCACTATAAACAGCCTTTACTGTATTAGAAAATAATTATCTTGGATAGTACTTTTTAAGAAAATCTATATAGTATTTTTTTTACAATTTCATTATTTTTCTTTTACAGTATCTTATAGTATATTACAGTATGTTACAGTACATTACAGTTTATGACGCATTGGTAACACCTTTATATAAGGGCTTCTGTAGAAATTTAAAATATTCAAAATATAATTCAATTTTAATTCAATTCATCAGTTAAGTCGCCGATTTATTGACGCTATTATAAGTTTTGTTATTGTGTTTTACAATTTAGAAAAGACTTGTTCCATAAAACATAAATAAATAAATGCCTGCATCTTTGCTATGTGCGTTCTGCTGATTTTTAATAAAAGCTGGATTTTGTTTCGAACGTAAAATGCCCCCTGAGCACACCCTTCCCCCTCCTAGCCAGTCCGTAAAGACGTTGAAGCAACTTCTGACTTTGAATTTTATTATTTTTTAGTTATTTTAATTAAAATTTTTATGTAAAAAAATACCAGTATAATTTTTCAGGTATTTATTTTTAAAAAAGTACCGTCTGTCCAAGTGTGCATACAATCCGCAGCAATAGATTTACTGAGTTACTTAAAAAAGAATTACACAATTTTACAAGAATATCAAGCATTTTACAATAATTTATCTACATTATTTAAAACAATTAAACATGGAAGCGCGCGCGCACACACGTAATACTTTTTATTTTATTTTATTTTATTTTTACATGGTCCCTTTTCTCTTTAAAATATATTTGACAATCATTTTCTCAGAGTCAAAAAAGACAAAAAAAAAAAAAAAAAAAAAAAAAAAAAAATCCCATTCTATTAAGACCAAAACTTACCTAGTTAGGATACTTTAAAATTTCTGAAATTTCATACCTTTTAAGTACTAAAACACCGTCTTGCCATTTTTGGTGCCCGAAAGATCTAAATATATTCTGGCAAATTCGTGAATGGACTTCCAGAAAGTATTTTTTTTTTCAATTCAAGACATCGTTAAAACAGGAGAAACACCAGGAATAAATGTTTCTTTCTTTCTTTTTTTTTTTTTTCTATTTTGAAAGCGGATGCAGAATTTTAAATCGGAAGAATAAAAAAAAAAAAAAAAAAAAAAAAAAAAAAAAATTGAAATTGGCATTTAGAAAATATATATTTTTAAAACTAAATATAATATTTCTTTTTGAACAAAGACATCGTTAGAAAGGCAAAGATACCGTGAAAAAGTGGTTTTTTCTGTTTATCATTTTTTTTTTTTTTTTTCATTTTGAATTTGATTTGAAAAGCATTTTTCTTTTTCTTTTTTTTTTTAGAAGACCGATAGTCATATTTTTTTAACTCTTTAAAGACGTAGGTAGCGAAATATTTACTACCCTTAAACCCTAACACCTGAGGGGTTTGAAATCTCTAAATGGACTCGTCTATTTCCCGTTTTTGCATTTTCTACTGCCATAAACGAGAGAGGCGTGTTCCAAGTGTCATCTTGATTATGTTATATTACTTTTCAACATCCCCCCACCTATTTCCGCTCGTTTCTTTCGGACACAACTAAGATAAGATAGTGATCTGTTTAAAAAAGAAAAAAAAAATCTCTTTTACTTTGCTTCAATTTATATTTTTACAGAAACAATATTTTTCCTTTTCCACTCGTTTGGATTTAAATTATTTAATAAGCAATATCATATACATAGTACAGTTCTCAGATCCAAGCTGATATTTTTTATACATCCATAGAGTTGTTTGGAATATAATTTGCACCAATCTTTGTTGATAAAGGAACCATTTATTCTTATTTTGAATTTTTTAAAATCTCCCCCCCCCTTCCCCAAAACTGCATTGGAACATATGTGCGGCGGTGCTGCGTGCACTAACTTACGCAATTCCGCTTTATTAGTCTAGGGGATTTTACCTGACAAAATTAATGATATAGTTCTGAAAATCGACTTACTTTATGTTTTTTGGGTAGCTGAATCCAAATGTTTAACTTCTTACCAAAATTTTCCCCCGCAACCCTCCCCCAAATTTTGGTTAAATTACCCCAAGATAGTTTTTTTTTAAGTTCAATTTATTATATATATATATTGGCGGGGGGGAGAAAGAAATTCTAGAAATTCAGAAAGTAGACAAAATTTACAACAAATAATGTCATTGATGTCATATATGACATAATGCCATATCTTATTTGATGTTGAAAATTTTGTCTACTTTCTGAATTTCTAAATGCTTTTTCTCTAAAACAATAAAAAAATTAAATGTTTTGAAAAAAAAAAACTATTTTGAGGGGGATTTATCAAAATTTGGGGAATCACGGAAAAAAGTGCACCGGAAAAAAGCGCACGGAAAAAAGCGCACCTTGAAGAAATCGCAGCTTAAAGAAAGCGCACCCACATCAGAAAAAAATTCATATGAAAAAAAAAAAAAAAACACTGTAAATTAAAATATAAATTATTTTAATTAATATGAAAATACAAAATTGCGTTTTGATTGTGAATTTGACACAATTTCTCATTAAAACTGCATGCATTAAATGGATATAAGTTTTTAGTTTACAGGCTATCAAGTCTGACATTGCATCCGCAGGTTCGAATTTAAGTAAAAAAGGCAACGGTGATAACGTCAACCGTCAACAGGTAAAAAGGCCAACGGTAAAAACGTCAACAGGTAAAATGGTCAACGGTTAAAATAAAGATAATACAGTACATAGCATTCAACATAAATTTGGTATATATTATTTATTGAGATGTATATAAGTTCAGTTATAGAAAACCGATTCTATGTTTTCTCAAGTAAAGCACGTGTTATTTAAGAACGTGTATCTGTAACCCTAATAATACTATTTACAAGTTGGAGGTTGCATGTAATTGCATTTCCAATGTTCCAAATAGGTTGAACGTTATTGCAAACATGTTAGCAACAGAAGGAAGGACACATCCTATTGTCTGTCCCCCCTTTACTTTCCACTCTGGGATTCAACTTGAGAAAGATTTTAAATAAGTTGGTTTTTTGTAATATAAAGGGGAGTGGAAGAAAACTTTGTCTCATATTGTCATATTATTCACTAGACAGGTGCGCAAATCAGAAAAATATTCCCTTGTAAGCTAGAAATGTCTTTAATGCATTTTGCAAAGAAATATTTTATTTATTATCCATTATTTCATTGTTCAATTAACTACTCTATATAGGCATTTACATAATTATTATAATTTCAGTTTGACTATTAAATCTATATTATGTAATTAAAATAAAAATTGAAATTTTTACGCCAAGTTATCTGACATGTATGGCGTCATAATCATATATGACGTATATGACATTTTATAAACTTTATGACCAAGTTATAGTCGCGTTCTTCATTCTATTAAATCCTACCATACGCAATTAATTCAGTGATATCCCATGATAGGTAATGATTCTAGGTTGCCATGGTCATTACGTCCTATTTAAGATGGAGTCCTATTACTTCCGACTTACAGATTTTAAAAACAAAATTTGTATAAAATTTGTGTAAAATCGTTTAATTATAGCAATCCTATAATCTACCAACAGTTTTTTGGATAGATGTTTTCGGAGAAATAGATATTAAATGGAAAAAATATTCTAAATAAGGATTTCAAGTTCTGAAATTTTCAAAGCTAGGCTTAGGCTTCCCATTGGAATTTTCTGTAAATATCAACAAAAGATAAAATGTTGACAGTTTAAAATGTACTTATTTCATTACGGAAATTAATTATATCATAATTTAACAGACGATATAATACATTTCACTGAAACTTGTTACAGTACGAACGCACCTCATTTGTCACGTTTGGCGTACATTTTCCAATTTGTTTGATTTTTTGACGAATGAATTATAAGCGAATGCTTTCTAATGATGACTTTTATGCGTGCAGCAATTCTATCCAAAACGCCTAATTTGACAGCAATTTCCAAAAGACCTCCTGCCTTTATCGAATAATGGAAAACACTGCTAGATTTTATAGTGTATGAATAAGAGCACCTGCCAATTTCATTTGTTTACGAACAAAACTGAATTCAGGAATGTATCAGAAAGTGGCTTTTTTAGGTTTGAGAACAGTCTTAAGGGATAGCTTTTGTCTAATAGAGTTTAGGAGAAAAGAAAGCAACTTCAGGAGGAAAAAAAAATCATCAATGATAATATATTTAAATTTAAAAAGAGAGAGAGAAAATAAATAAATAAAATTCTACTCCAAATCCGATTCTTAAATCTTTTACATATGATATAATGTTTAACTAGATATTCTTTTAAATATTTAAATAAATATAGCATTAACATTTTAAAGATAAAATAACAGACACACACAAAGAAGGAAAAAAGAACTTTATTAAATGCATTTCATGGTTAGAATTAGAACTAATACTACATAATAAATATGATTAAAAAATACTTTTATAAGAGGTTGCGTGAGATCACATAAAATATATTATAAAGGCTTTTATGCTTTTCGAATAAAGTAGAAAAAAAGGTATGCTACTAAATTTGCACTTGCCCATAGAGAAATCGTATAATCTTTTTATATTGGAATCCAAATTGACTATTTTCTAACAAAATTTCTGAATTCAGTTTCGTTCATTTCATTAACACATGGAATCGACAAATGCTCTTATTTAGAAACTATGAAGTCCAGTTTTTCCATTTTTCGAAAAAGGCAGGCGGTCTTTTAGAAAATGCTGTGAAAATTGTCGTTTGGAATATAACTTCTGTGCACGCGGCAGCCCGATAAATGTCATCATAAAAAAAAAAAAAAAAAAAAAAAAAAAAAAACTCACTTATAACTCAAGATGTGCTTATAACTCAAGACTTCATTTTTCAAAAAAAAAAAAAAAAAAAAAAAAAAAAAAAAATGTGAAAAAAAAAAATAATTATTGGATTTCAAATTATTTACATAGTTATGTCTGCACTTGTCATTTTGCATTTATCATTTTGTTCTGTGCTTTTAGTCTCTCGTTGTCGACCAAGTAAAAATGTTCTCTTTTTTTTTTAGGTAGATTCCGTAAGAAATACTACCTATTACATTCTAACCTAAGTTGGAATTTTTGAAAATTTTTTGCGTATCTAAGCCGATCATGACTTCCAGAACCCAAAACCACACCCAGTTCAAAACTTATATATATATATATGTCACTTTTTTATGGACACGATAACTGCAATAATTCAGCACAAATCTCTTCCAAACTGATACATAAAATCTCGGTCAAGTTCGTTGATCAAATCAAACCAAGGGGGGGGGGAGAAATGGGGGGGCTTTTTGTGAAAACAGAAAAAAAAAACATAATTTCTTAATTATGATATGTATCGAAGCCGTTTAAAGTCATTATTACTTCCAGGAAAAGGGCCGAAACTTTATGTATGACAGATTTTTGATATCATTAAAAATGGCCCCAAGAGGGGGGGGGGAAGGGTGTTTTTAGAAGAAAAAAACATAACTTCGTCCATTCACAAGATATCAAATCCGCTAAAATTTATTATAAAACCTCTTAATATTATTTAAAACTTTTATATTGAAAAGTTTTTTACAGGACCAATCCTTACAGAAAAGACAAAATCTCTGCCGACTCCACCTGCAAACAATTTAGGTGTCGAAGTGGGCGGTTCCAACTACCGCATCATGGCAAAAAGGTCATTTCTTCTGCAATTCTCAACAAAAAGGTGGCCTACGGTCTGCGTCTCCGAAATCTACCTGTGCCTGTAGGCCGAGCCGTCAGGGATTTTTTTTTTTTAGAACTACCATAACAAATAAATTTAGATTCTAAATTTTATTTCAAATCATTTTTGGAATTTTTTTTATTTTTATTTGGCTGTGAAATTGTGTTTTATTGTTCCAAATCTCCAAGTTTTGACTCATATTTTCTGTTGTTCTCTTAAATCTACCTTCTCCTCCTTTGTAAAGGTAAACATAATGAAAAATTTTCAAAAAATTTCATTTCTATGTCTTTAATTCAACCCCTTAAAATCTCTGCATATAAGTTTTATTTCTTTTAATTTCATGTCTACCCTTTCCTCATCCCCTCGGTAAAGTTTCCATAAATATATAAAAGTTGTTGTCGTTATAAATAAGCTATCCAGGTAGCGTGTGGAAAAAAAGTATAGATTGTACTTTCTATTTAAAACATTGACATCTCATAAAATTTATATTAGAAGTCAATGATTTAAAACCCCTCCACCACCCTCCCCTTCCAGGGACCTCTTAACAAATACTTGACGTCACCGGTCAGCGAATACTTTTGAAATACACAACACGTATTTATTTGTTATTTGTAAACTTCAGTGTAAAGATATGTCTAATATAGTGCTTTTAATGTTAAGGGTACAAATACATGTGCACGTGGTTTACTTGAAAAAACATACAATCGGTTTTCTATATAATTGAACAGATAAGTGTCTCAATAAATAATATATCGCAATTTTATGTTCAGTGCAGTAATGTAGTATAATGGTTTTAATGTTAAGGGTACAGGTATTATATGTGCTTAAATAGCACGCGGTTTACTTGAAAAAAAAAAACATAGAATCGGTTTTCTATAATTGAACATATAAGTATCTCAATAAATAATATATCGCAATTTTATGTTCAGTGCAGTAATGTAATATAATGCTTTTAATGTTAAAGGTACAGATACATGTGCTTAAATAGCACGTGGTTTACTTGAAAAAAAAAATAGAATCGGTTTTCTATATCGGTAATTATAGGTGGACGTTTATCGGTGCGCTTTCTTCAAGGTGCGCTTTTTTTTTCCGGGTGCGCTTTTTTCCGCCTACCAAATTTGGGGGGGGGGGGGGGGTGCCAGGGGAGATTTTGGTGGGAAATTAAAAATTTGGATTCAGCGACCAAAAAAACACAAGGTAAGCCTTTTTTATAGAACTACCATGAATTGTTCTAGGTAAAATCCACTATTGCCTGGACTACTAGCAGTAGATTTTTTTTGGATGGAGAGAGAGAGAGGGGGGGGATTGATCGATGATTCAGCTAAACAACTAATTTGTACAGGTATCTTCTTCCCCCCCCCCCTCCCCCACCGCCAAACTCTTATTCTATATAAATATCCAAAGCTGAATAAAAATGATATTCTAATAAACTTTATGAAGACACAGTTATGTAATGAAAGAATGTAGTTAAAACAGAAAATAAAAAATGAAAATTCAAAGTAAATTTATTAGAAGATTAAATGAAAGAAACGAAAGAAAAAAAAATGTGCCCTGGCAAGAGATGAATTTATCAACTATCAGTTGTACAAATAAGTTTTAAGGTTTGTTTTCTCAATTTATTCTTATTGTTCATTTTTTTGTTAAGTTGTATTTAGCATGTTAAATAGCCACTAAAATAACTAATTTTAAGCTCGTAACGCATATATATTTTTTCTTTTTGTGCATGTTTTCAAAAGTAACCTATAGTAACTTATAGTTATACAACAAAAGCATATATTGCTACAAAGTATTGTAACAAAAACATATATGCCTACGTTTGCCTTTTAATACAATACTGTTTTGACTATACGTCTTTTTTACGGGTCCATGACATTTAGCCGAAAACCAAATAGCCGACAAGACATTTAGCAGACAGCAAGTAGCCGACAGGACGTTTAGCCGACAAGTACATTTAGCCGACACGTACATTTAGCCGACAGGACAATTAGCCGACAGAGACAGTTAGACGACAGGACAGCTAGCCGACAGAGACAATTAGCCGACAGGACAATTAGCCGAACGGACAATTAGTCGACTGGGACAATTAGCCGACAGGACATTTAGCCGACAGGACAATTAGCTGACAGGACATTTCGCAGACAGGACATTTAGCCGACAGTACAATTAGCCGACAGGACATTTAGCAGACAGGACAATTAGCCGACAGGACAATTAGCCGACAAGACATTTAGCTGACTGGACAATTAGCCGACAGGACAATTAGCCGACAGGACATTTAGCCGGCAGACAATTAGACGACAGTCAATTAGCCGACAGGTACTATTAGCCGACAGGACAATTAGCCGACAAAACATTTAGCTGACCGGACAATTAGCCGATAGGACAATTAGCTGACAGTACATTTAGCAGACAGACAATTAGACGACAGACAATTAGCCGACAGGGACATTTAGCCGACAGGACAATTAGCCGACAGGACATTTAGCCGACAGGAGATTTAGCAGACAGGACAATTAGCCGACAGGACATTTAGACTACAGGACCAAAACACCCGACATGACATAAGCTTACGGGACATTTAGTCGACATTAAGCATATGTCACGTGACTTTTTATACTCGCATTTTTAAAAGGGCCACCCCCATCTCAGAATCTAAGGGGCGTAAACATGTAAACATTCGACACTTGCACAGGGCGACGCAAAAAAAAAAAAAAAAAAAAAAAAAAAAAAAAAGAAAAAGAAAAAAATCAGCTTTCAGAAATTCTAAAAATAATTCTAAAAAATAAGGGCCCGTCACATTTTTTTTTTTTGGGGGGGGGGGAGGGGCGCGAAGAAAATTAAGAAATATAATAAGGCGATCTGTTTGAAACTTTACGATATTTTATAACACATAACATAAATTTTAAATTTTAAAAATGAGGCCGCATCAAATATTATAGAGCTGGGGGGGGGGGAGCGCGTTTTACCCACATGGGGGGTACTTTACTAAATTTTAACGATACCCGTCATGTCACATATCATTACAAAAGGCTGTGACCACTTATTCATGTTATGCACCGCAGGTGTCACCCCCGCCATTTTGGCTCCCAGGGGGGGAATTTTCTAAATTTGCCGACACTACTCATGTGATATATCGTTCGAAAGGCCTGTGACCGCTTAATCATTTTATTCATCTTCGGGTTCCATTCCCCCACTTCCCCCTCAAGGGGGGGGCGCTTTTCTAATTTTTGCCGGCACCTGTCATGTGATATATCGTTGGAAAAGTCTGTGACCGCTTAATCATATTGTGCATCTGAGGTGTCAATCCCCCATTTACCCCTCCCAAGAGGGGTACTTTTCTAAATTTTGCCGACACTACTCATGTGATATATCGTTGGAAAGGTCTCTGACCGCTTAATCATATTATGTATCTGAGGTGTCTATCCCCCACTTTGCCCCCCCCCCTCAAGGGAGGCACTTTTCTAAATTTTGCTGATACCCCTCATGTGATATATCATTGGAAAGGCCTGTGACCGCTTAATCATATTATGCATCTCCGGTGTCCATCTCCCACTTTGTCCCCTCAAGGGGGGTACTTTTCTAAATTTTGCACACACCCCTCATGTGATATATCTGTTCTCTTGTTTATCCTAAAAATGCTACATTTCCAAGAAAATAAGCAGCCAATTGGGACAGAAATGCATGTATCTTAGACGTTTAATGGTCTTTGATCATGCAGTAAATTGAATATACCCATTCATTGAAGAATTATTTTTTTAAGAATTAAAATTATTTGTTTACACTCATTTGGAAACCAAAAATTCAAATGCTGTTTCTTTTCTTTTCTTTTTAATTTTTGTATTTCTTTTCTTTTCTTTTCTTTTCTTTTCCAGAACGTAAAATAGCGTTAAATGCTTCATTTAACCGATGAGTAAAATTTCAAAAGAGAGCGTAAGAGACAATACAAAATGAAAGATGTTGTCTTAATTCAAAATAAATTTTTCAGATAAAGTAAGGAATATGTTTCAATGTTAACTGTTTTTTCAGTTAATTAAAAATATTTTACGTACAAATTAAATATATATTTAGAATTTTCATTAATATGAATGTAATATATTTACATTTTAAAAAGCAACAAGTCTATACAATAACTTGATATCAATTTTAAATATGATTGGTTATTCTTCAAAGACATTAAAAATATCAAACAAATTTGAAGGAATGTAAACAGTTGAGTTTCGAATGGTCACTACCATGTTTAAGTCATTGTTCCATCAAAATATTGAATTACTTGCACTGATTCTCAATTTTCATGCAATTAAATATATATTGTATGCCATATCTATGCAATATATATTTTTTTTCTAACGTGAAAATAAACTTCTAATTGGTAACCGGAAAAAAAGTAATCAGAAAAAAAGTAACCGGAAAAAAGTAACTGAGTAAACAGAAACGGAAAAAAATAACCGGAATGATATGCAACATAATGGGTATTATATTAGCAATGTTTTCTTAAATTTCAAATTAAAATTTAAAAATAATTTTTAAATAGTTTTTTCAAAATAAAAAGCTGTTTTGATACATATAATTAAAAATGAAAACACATGTGAAAAATAAAGGATGAGATGTTATAAAAACCAACGGAAAAGATACAGCAGGAATTAAACTTAATAAAAGGAAAAATCAAAAATGGAAAACTATGAATATCTTAAGGAATCTTCAGAGGAACTTCATAAGAATATTCATAGTAAATATATGTTATTTCATCAAATATTGTGAGCGTTATGCCTAAAATCGACAATATGTTCCTAATAACATATTAGAAACAAAATAAAAATAAAAGCGATTGGAGTTCAAATAACAAAATAAATAAGTAAATAAATTATTATTCAACATAAATAGAAATTAGATCATAAAGCAATGTACAAAACTCACCAACATATATTAAGATCTGCCTCATAATTTGCAATTATCAATAATTAAATGTTCATTTAATAATATTACAGTATAAAGAGACTTTATTAATTTTTTTAAAAAATCTTAAATAAAATCCTTTTTTATAAATTTTACGGCAAATTTCCTTCTAGAAGCAGTAAAAGATTCAGCCGAATTTCATTTAACAGGATTTATATATTACTACATAAACTATAAAATAAATAGCTTCTTTTAACATACAAGATTCTTGAGTCAAAAGATTACAATGATAAATAATGAAATTTGATTTTTGTATATAAAACTATAAGAATATATGGTCGGAAACCGTAATGAAAATGTTAAAAAGAAACTGTTTATTTTTGTAATTATTTTAGAAATTCAATCTATAACATTGGCTGGCCTAACTAAAGAAACAAATATTATTTTAAACTAAAGCTACCAAACTGCTGCATTGAAAAATAAAAATTTATTCCTATAAGTAATCAGTAACATGTAATTAAGATAAATAATTAACAATTGGGGCTTTGATCTTTGATGTTACGGAATGAAAAATCAGCAAAAACTGCACCACTTTGACACAAACAATTTTTTTTTTAATGAAATCTAAACATAACATTCTTTTCACAGTCACAAAATTTATATGTGTACTTTTCATACTATTTTAAAAATATTTTAACGTACAATAGATCCTTAAAAAAATATATATCCAAACTTGATGTCACATTTTCCAGCTACAACTTTGCATGTGAACATTCGCATTCTACATTTGAAGTTCTAATCTCTGTACTAATGAGATTTATTTTTTTAGAAGCATTTGTACTAATTATCAAAAGAAATATTAGTTTCATTTTTATCATGAAGTCAATTTAACTCAATATCAGTGGAATGAAAAATTACTGAAATGTAACAGCTTTATGAGGGAAAATGTATTTTCTTTTTCTTAAATGTAACATCTTTTTCTGTTCACATTAAAACAAATTTATATAGTTTTAATTGTAGTCAGGAAATGTATCAGCAAAGATAATAGTAATTCATATTACTTCCTTTCTCCATGTAACTATGAAAGTAGCCCAATTGGCACCAATGTAAAGAAATTTCATAAAATCTTTTAAAATAAAAATATAAATATGGGAATATTTTTAAAGATAGCTATTGCAGACAGAGCTACTTCAATGCTACAATATATTTTTATTTGTAGCATTAAAGCTACAAATGAAGCATTTGTAGCTTTCATTTGTAGCAAATGAAAGCTACAAATGATGCTTTCATTTAAAAAGATAAGTATTAAAACTGGTTCACCAGGCAGATGAATAAAAAAGCAGCTTTATGTTTTAAGTATAATCATAGAATAGTTACACAAAATCATAGAAATGCTTTGACACATTGTGGAACTCCACAGCCTTTCTTCTTTAGGGGATTTAAAAACTTCATTGCCTTAGGAGGAGGTGGGGATGTCTGAACTCAACAATGGGTACTAACATAAGAGGAAAATTGCATTAAGAAATAGTTAATACTGTCAGTACTGCTTTTTGCTTTGATTATGCATAAAATTATTTTTTCTACTTAAAATACAGCAAACGTGACACCCCTAAGCCTCATCTCAATCGTCCCCCCTTCCCCAAGAAAAAAAAAATATGTTTGTGAACTTTACAATAAAAGAGATTGTCAGTAAAAAATATATATAGAGAGAGAAAGAGGGGGGGGGGGTAAAGATGTGGAACATAGATAAGTCATCTAAATAAGCGATTTTGGTGTTGAAATTTGGAAAAGAAGTTTGCATTTTAATTTATAACTCAGCATCCCATGATTGTCCCAAAATGATACTTTCAGATATTATATAAAATAAATATAATAGTAAAATATATTTTTTTGAAAATAAATAAAATACCATTTTTTAAGATATGGAAGGTCAAAGGTAAAAATATTTCACCTTGAATTGAAAAAAGTTTGAAATATGTGCATGTGATATATCCAAAATTTTGCAATTCTGTGCCCCGCAAGGCCCGAAAAACCCGTGGAAAAGAAAACGAAAATTTTACGATTTTGGCGGTATTTCAGATACTTCAGTATCAGGGAAAAAAAGAGCAACAATTTTACTGTTGTTACGACATTACTTTAGGTCCCACAAACCAGAAAAAATCCCAGGGATCGGAAGAAAGAACGCCTAAATTTTACTTTTTCACGTTATTTCGCATCCAGTGTACAATACACGAGAAAAAGAAAAAATGGATACTTGAAAGATAACCCCAAAATTTTACAATTTCTGCGTTATTTAGTGTTAAACAGGCTAAAATATTTGAATAAAAAAAAGGGTAAAATTTGAAAATTTTACTATTTCGACGCTATTTCAAGCCCCGTTGCCACGCGCACACACAAAGCAGAATTTTACAACCTTTGGCCTTTCTTTGGGTCCTGCTGATCCAAATTTATCCGGGAGGGCATAAAAAAACGACAATTATTGGGAATTAAAACAGCCTATAGAGGCGCTGATCGCTGCCGTCGGTACAGGAAAATTGTCCCTTTAACTAATGCTAAACTGCCATTGAAACCATTATTTATTGTAAACGCGTTTGAAAATGTTTGTTTTCAAATTTGGATAATTTTTACTTTGCCATATAAACACGGAACACAAATATCATATGAAATCTGAAATTGTGCAAAAATATAATCATTATGAACAAAATAAAAATGCATGTAATGCAGTTGGCTTGGAAGGGATTTTATATCTTCTACCTTTTTTATCTAAGAGAGAATTTATATATTTTTTCCACCAGATGGCGTATTCGAGCGCTTCAATTCCCAATGTAATTTCTGCGTTATTTTGAATTCTGTGAACTTGAAAAAAAAAGGCAAAATGTCTCCAGACATCTGTTTTCCAACATTCTGTAAAAGTTAATGATGAAAATGGTCGTTTCACAAAATGCTGTAAAAGTCAATGATGAAATTCAATGATCAAAATTGCATTTTGCCATTGTATGAAATTTCCGAGACCCTGATGCGAAACACGCGTATTATCTATGTGCAAGTTGAAAAATAGGCTGCGCGTACAAACAAGCGACAGGTGGAAAAATTTACGTGTTTCGTTAAATTCATAAATTAGGTTAGATTTCCGTAGCACCATAGAAACTACGATTTTTTTTCTTTTTTTTTTTGTTGAGGTTTTCAGTTTTGATTTACACATTAAGGAAGAACGCACAGTTTGCATGCATCAAAATTTTGCCGTTTAAAAAATAGAAAAAAAAATTAGCCATTCAAATAAACCATATTTTTTACCTTTATGTTCATTCTTTTAACAGTGGGGATCGAAAAACTGGTTGTACCTGCATAATATGATTAAGCGGTCTCAGACCTTTCGAATGATATATCACATGTTGGGTATCGGTAAAATTTAGAAAAGTGCCTCCTTGGGGGGAAAAGAGGGGGATAGACACCTCAGATGCATAATATGATTAAGTGGTCACAGACCTTTCCAACGATATATCACATGAGGGGTGTCAACAAAATTTGAAAAAAATGGCCTCTTGAGGGGGGAAGTGAGGGGATGGACCTAGAAGATGCATAACATGATTAAGCGGTCACAGACCTTTCGAACGATATATCACACGAGGGGTACCGGCAAAATTTAGAAAAGTGCCCTCTTTGGGGGCAAAGTGGGGGATGGACACCGGATATGCATAATATGATTAAGCGGTCACAGACCTTTCAAACTATATATCACACGAGGGGTACCGGTAAAATTTAGAAAAGTGCCGCCTTGGGGGGCAAAGTGGGGAGATGGACACCGGAGATGCATAATATGATTAAGCGGTCAGAGACCTTTCCTACGATATATCACATGAGGAGTATCGACAAAATTTAGAAAAGTGCCCCCTTTAGAGGGCAAAGAGGGGGATAGACACCTCAGATATATAATATGATTAAGCGGTCACAGACCTTTCCAACGATATATCACATGAGGGGTGTTGACAAAATTTAGAAAAGTGGTCCTTTGGGGGGGAGTGGGGGGATGGTCCCCGGAGATGCATAACGTGATTAAGTGGTCACAGGCCTTTCGATCGATATATCATATGAGGGGAATCGGCAAAATTTAGAAAAGTGCCCCATTGTGGGCAAAGTGGGGGGATTGACACTTCAGATGCATAATATGATTAAGCAGTCACAGACCTTTCCAACGATATATCACATGAGGGGTGTCGGCAAAAAATAGAAAAGTGCCCCCTTTGAGGGGGAGTGGGTGAAAGGAACCCGGAGATGCATAAAATGATTAAGCGGTCCCAGACCTTTCGAACGATGTATCACATGAGTGGTATCGGCAAAATTTTGAAAATCCCCCTGGGGGGCAAAATGGGGGAGAGTGGCACCTGTGGTGCATTACATGAATAAGTGGTCACAGCCCTTTGTAACGATATGTGACATGACGGGTATGGTTAAAATTTAAGAATGTGCCCCCACCCCATGTGGGAAAAATGTACTCCCCCCTTCCCCATAATTTTTGACGCGGCATCATTTTTAAAATTTATGTGATGTGTTATAACATACCATAATGTTTCAAACAGATCTCCTTATTATATATCCTAATTTTGTTCGCACCCCTTCCCCTCCCCCTCCCCCGAAATGTGACGGTTTCATTGTGACGGCCATTCTGTTTTATAATTCTTTATCATGTGTTATAAATTATCTTAAAGTTTTAAATAGATCTCATTGTTAGATTTCCCACTTTAAATGAAATTGCGATCGGTTAGTTCCACATTCCACAACAGCACATGGCTGCCTTTTAAAATTAGCATATAATAGAAATAAACCATTTAGTGAAGTAATAATTGTCTGAGTGCAACGAAGACTCATACACAGCGCAGTATTACTTTGCCCCATATATAGCTACGATGGATATTAAAACCTTTCGTCAAGCATAACTCAAAAAATATTTAACGGATTTCGTTCAAATTTTTACAGCAGGTACCTATAAAGGTGACAACGACGTCTATTTATTACCAAGAATAAATGTCAAACCGTTTGGAAATTATAATAAAAAAATCGATAAAAAAGCACAATTAAAGTACATACGTCACGAAAAATTTGTGCGTACGTCATTTTCACCGGCGGGAGATTTTCGTAGACAATCGGAATTGAAAAGTTCATGGAGTACATGGAGCAAAAAAATATGCACGCACTAATATTCAGCACAATAAAATATATTTCAATTTAGTAGGAATCGAAAATCAATCTGGATTTTTTTCTGTTTGAAAGAAAAACCCCGCAATAACTTGGTAGACTTGGTATTAGAGATTTGGCGCAAATCTCAGCAATAGCAGCTTTTTTAATTTCGCGTGTGTAAATTTAAAAAAAAAATTCTTTGGTGTTTAAATAAAAGGTTTCGATTTATGGCATTATTTTTTTTTTCTCTTTTTAGCATTTTAAATGGGATTAATGAAAGGCATGTATTTTAAATTAAATTAGTGAAATGTTTGTATTTAAATGAAATTAATTCAATATGAAAATGTTATAGGAACAATATTTGGCGATTTATCAACTGCGCCAGGATAAAATAAAAGTACCAATATATCAAACGGTATGTAGTATGTGAAATGAAACAATTATATTATAATCACCCATCGTACAAGAAAAACAAGAACGAAAAATCATGCGTCAAGCATAGATTATGTAACACTTTCCAACGCTTCCAAAATAATTTTACAAATCATTACCGTTTAATAAGCTGAAAAATAACATCTGAGTAAACAATTTGGAAAACGCATAACATATTTAAAAACGTAATTTCAGGAATTTCCAACATATACAATATTCGGAAAAATATCCGAATACTTTTATTCAGCCCTGTATATGATCTGTAGATTTGTATATATACTACATAGGATGCTAAATTTTAGTTTAGTTAGGAAACGCGTAGCACAGTTTAAAATTCTCCTTCTGGAGTTTCTGTCAATAAACGGAAATGTGTTCACGATCTTTTGTGCTGCCCTGTATATGAAATACGGAATTTATACACACCAAGTAATAGACAAAAAGTGAGTTAAATTTAAAATCGCGTTCAGCAACTTAAAACGCACTTCCAGGAATTATTGTAAACAGACAGTAGAGAATTCTTTTGTGTGTCTCTGTAAATGAATAATGATTGTTATACACACAATATTCTGTAGTAAGCTTCTTGTAATGCACCTTAGTGATATATATAAATTTCAATGCGTTTAAAATAGTGAAACAGTATTTAAATAAACCGCAAACGATTTTTCTCCGTATACGTAATGTAACGGAATTCTTTCGACTGTCCCTGTAAAGTAGCTATAAGTGCTATGCGCACCCTATTCCATATTAAGCTTCTTGTAATACACCTTAGTGATATATATCAATTACAATGTATTTGAAATTGTGTAACATCATTACAATAAACCGCAAATGATTTTTCCCCATAGACCGTATTGTAACGGAATTCTTTTGAGTGTCCCTGTAAAAAAACTATAAGTGCTACACACTTCCGTTGAAATAGGGAACATGCTATAGATAACGACAATAACATATAAAAATTGCAGGGCATTCCGAGCATACTTACGGGAGTTAGAGCACGGACAGACGGCAGACGGCAGACGGCAGACAAACCGAAGTCATAAACACTTTTCAACTAGGTTGGAAAGTGTTAAAAACTAATATTCTGCATTCAGAGGGAAAAATCCATCTCCTGTGCCGTAAGAATTGGCGAGTTCTTTTTTGGTGATAAGTTTTTAGATGTGATTGTTGGGATCTGCAGGATTTGGCTTACTTTTTCTAAATCTTATTTTTTTGCAGATGTAGTATTATGTAAATATATTTTTTTGCAGATATTTTTCTATTTTGTATATTTGGCATTCTATTTTGTATATTTTCTATTTGGCATTTGGAAAAGAGATTTTTACCTTTTTATCTGTGCCTTCGGAAATATTTAAAAATAAAAAAAGATTCACATATATCAAGCGTATAATGTTATGTTTTGCATTTTTATACGGATCACTTCTCCATTTTTAGATTTTAAATGCTATTTATTATTTACTAGCCGTTTATTAATTGTTTACAATTTACCCCCCTGACAATAACAATTATTTATCACAAAAATGCATCTTAGGTTTGTTAAATAAATTTGTTTATGTATTTTCATTACTTATTAAAATATCGAATATGGCGATAAAATTTTATTTTAGCATCGTGCTTAAATTTTTAAGATGGTGCAAAAACATGCTTTAATAAACGTATGTTTGTAAATATTTGAAAACATGTTTTAGCGCTCTCTTGAAAAATTTTGTAAGATGCTAAAACTACCTTTTGGCACCATTTTAAATTTTTTTCGCCAACCGACATAGGATACGAAACTTTTCCCCATTCAGATACACAGGCAAGGCTGGTCTCAAACAAGAGTAAAGCTAGCAACAATATTGTTTTAACTCTATAAGAGTTACAATAATGATATTAAATGCTCCGATTGGCTTTGGGCCCAATTACGAAAGTTTCTCCTAAAAAAACTGTAGAACTCGTCTTTTACATTTGTTTCAAATTAATGCATATATTTGAAACCCGTCCCCCCCTCCCCCCCAAAAAAAAGAAAAAAAAGAAAAAGAAAAGAAAGTTGCAGTAATGAATTTAAAATGGCGTTAAGCCACGCTTTCTAACATAAGCAATTAGCTGCAAACGCGATAACGAAACTTTCACTTAACTTAATAACATGTAGCTAATATAGCCCTCAGGGTACTTTGCTTGAGACAATTCAGGTTTAAGAAGTTGAGATTTACTGTCAAATGATATAAAAACTATGACACAAAATGAACACAAAACTGATGAATTATTATTCAGGTTTATGTATGTATTTAAAAAAAAATTGCATCTGATTACACTTATTAGATAAATTACTTCTGTCTGCATTTAATAACTAATAAACATCTTCTGTATATTAAATGAATTGTTTAAATATTGGGAAGAGGTGGCGAGAGGTAGAAAGACGAGTAAACAAACGGGTAGAAAGACGGGTAGAGATACGAGTAGAGACATAGGTAGGCTGACGGGTAGCGAAACGAATAGACATGGCTAGAGAGAAAGGTAAAAAGAGGGTTGACAGAGGGGTAGCGAGATGGGTCACGAGACGTGTAGCGACACCGGTAGACAGGAATGTAGCGAGAAAGGTTGCGAGACGCGTAGCGTGGTAGATAAAGAGACGAGTAGAGAGATGAGTACAGAGACGAGCTGACTGACAGGTAATGAGATTGGTAGCGAGTCGGGTACAAAAACAGACGGATGATAGTGAGACGGGTATACAGACGAGTAGAGAGACAGTAGATGGGTACGGAGATGGGTAAGAAGATGGGTAAGAAGATGGGTAGAGAGGTGTATAGCCAGACGGTTAGCGAGACAGATAGACAAGTTGTGAGACAGATAGACAAATGGGTAGAGAAGTGGATAGAGACACGGCTAGACATACAAGTAGTTAGACGGATAGACAGACGGTTAGAGAAATAGATTGGCGGGTAGAGAGACCGGTAGAGAAATATAGAGACAGGTAGCGAGACGTGTAGAGAGATAGACAATCGGTTAGAGAGACGGACAGAACAGCGGATAGGGAAACAGACAGATTGTGGAGAGACAGACAGACAGGCAAAAGAAAAGTCTGCAATTGGCGCAGTAAATGCGCAGGGGGCAAAGCCTCCTAGAGAATAATCAAGAAGTATCTGTTAAGCTTAACTTTGAAATATATATAATTTTTCAATTTTGCCGATTTGGAGATTTAATGTAAAAGTTATTTTACAGAAGTCATCGAAAGATTTTTTGTATACTTTAATAGTGATTTAGACTCCACTGATTGAAATATTTTCCAGGGACATTTTTCTTCATGACAATTAGTCGAGTTTAAGTTTTTTTTTTTTTTTTTTTTTTTTTTTTTTTTTTTTTTTTTTTTTTACATGACATTTATTATTATGATGGAGATTGTTAATACAGAAAACTTTATTTAACAGATTCTTTTAGCAATCTGGTTTGTAGCAAAGCATGCTATCAATGTGGTTTGAAGTGTAAGAGTTTCTATAAACAGTTATACAAATAATAGATATACCAGAGGGCCCGTGCGAAGATTTCGCACTGAAATCTAATATTTTTTAGGTACTTCTCTATTATCCCGTCGATCACTTTTCATAACAAAAAACTACCGCCAAACTGTAAGATTAAACGCCAAAAATGCAGTCCCATTTACTTGATGTCAGAATCATTATGCGTGTTTGTTACGTCAACTAGTGGTTTTACATTCGACATTTGCTTGTATTTTTCATTATGTTTTACTGATTTAGTAGTTATTTTATTAATTAAAATAACACTTGTGTCCTTAAATTCTTATATTTTATTTATTTATTTATTTCTCTCAACGTTCTCTCGTTTATTTGGCGATAGTTTTTTGTTATGAAAAGTGGTCGACGGGATAATAGAGAAGTATCATTTTTTATCAATATGTAATAGTTATTAGATGCAGGTTTAAACTTCTAAAGAAAAAGCAAGGATAAAAATATCTGCAAACAACATTTAGTTGTTAGTCAAGCCAGAATATCATCTAATTTATTCCATAAAAGTTAGACTAAAAACTGATCCAAGATTGCTAAAGGCACACGCAAGAAAAAAAAAATTAACAATCGTATTTTGACTGCATTAGAGGATGACGTCATCCGCTTCGGGAAAAACATGGGACTTAGAAATATAAATCTAAACATTTCAATTTCAATTTCGCTTTTTAATCATAAGATAAGTATAAAATAAACCCGTGCGGTGTTTTTTATAATAATTGCTGAGCATCCTATAATGTGGTATTTTATTTTTTTGACAACAATAATTACAGGAAAACCTTTCATTTCTTTTATGAAACCATTGCCGATTTAATTTTTCATTTTCAGCAAATTTTAATCAAAAACATGTTTTAACGAATTGTTAAGTAGGCTATGTCAGAAGCCGGTTCAAAAACCTTTCATATGGTATCTCATTCGTTGTTATGCGTTTCATATTTTCTGAGAAAAAGGGATGTTGACAGGAGAAATAATATATACCAGAGGGCCCGTGCGAAGATTTCGCACTGAAATCTAATATTTTATAGGTACTTCTCTATTAACCCGTCGACCGCTTTTCACAACAAAAAAATACCGCCAAACTGTAAGATTAAACGCCAAAAATGCAGTCCCATTTACTTGATGTCAGAATCATTATGCGTGTTTGTTACGTCATCTAGTGGTATTACATTCGACATTTGCGTGTATTTTTCATTATGTTTTACTGATTTAGTAACAATTGTGTCCTTAAATTCTTATATTTTATTTATTTTTTGATATTCCAATGGCAACGTTCTCCCGTTTATTTGGCGATAGATTTTTGTTATGAAAAGTGGTCGACGGAATAATAGAGAAGTATCGTTTTTTATCAATATGTAATAGTTATTAGATGCAGGTTTAAACTTCTAAAGAAAAAGCAAGGATAAAAATATCTGCAAACAACATTTAGTTGTTAGTCAAGCCGGAATATCATCTAATTTATTCCATCAAAGATAGACTAAAAACTGATCCAAGATTGCTAAAGGCACGCGCGAGAAAAAAAAATAACAATCGTATTTTGACTGCATTAGAGGATGACGTCATCCGCTTCGGGAAAACCATGGGACTTAGAAATATAAATCTAAACATTTCAATTTCAATTTCGCTTTTTAATCATAAGTATAAAATAAACCCGTGCGGTGTTTTTTATAATAATTGCTATGAGCATCATATAATGTGGTATTTTATTTTTTTGGCAACAATAATTTCAGGAAAACCTTTCATTTCATGTAAACAATGCCGATTTTATTTTTTAATTTCAGCAAATTTTAATCAAAAACATGTTTTAACGAATTGTTAAGTGGGCTATGTCAGAAGCCTGTTCTAAAACCTTTCATATGGTATCTCATTCGTTGTTCTGCGTTTCATATTTTCTGAGTAAAAGGGATGTTGACAGGAGAAATAATATATAAGGATAATCAAGGAAGAAAAATTTTAAATTCACACACAAAAAAAGGTGCAACAATGAAATTAAATTTGCGTTAAGCCATGCTTGATAGAATAATCTATTGGCTGCAAATCCAATTATACGTAACTTTAAAAAGCTTGGCGTTTTGAAAGATCCGGCGGTTTTTTTTTTTTTTTTTTTTTTTTCAAGTTTTGCGCAATACGCGCTTAAGAAAATGAGATTCTTTGCCACATGTTAAAAAATTATGACAACACATCTGATGAACGGTACTTCTTTTCTATTTTTTTAACAGTGTATATGAATTTATATATGATATTTTGTAATTCTATCATTTAATTTGCTCTTTTTCTTTATATTGTAATTGTTAACCCTATGTTCTCAGCAATATCACTCAGACTAATCCCTTTGAGGGAAGTCCTAGTTAATAATATCTGAGCTTGTAATTAAGATATACAAATATTTTTTAGAATTTCTCAAAGCTGATTTCTTTTCTTTTTCTTTTTCTTCTTTTTTTGTTTTTGCGACGCCCTGTGCATGTTTGGAATGTTTACGCCCCTTAGATTCTCAGATTCGCCCCTTTTAAAAATGCGAGTATAAAAAGTCACGTGACACATGCTTAATGTTGACTAAATGTCCCGTAAGCTTATGTCATGTCGGGTATATTGGTCCTGTAGTCTAAATGTCCTGTCGGCTAATTGTCCGGTCAGCTAAATGTCTTGTCGGTTAATTGTCCTGTCGGCTAATTGTCTGGTCAGCTAAATGTCTTGTCGGCTAATTGTCTTGTCGGCTAATTGTCCCTGTCGGCTAATTGTCTGTCTGCTAAATGTACTGTCGGCTAATAGTCCCTGTCGGCTAATTGACTGTCGTCTAATTGTCTGTCGGCTAAATGTCCTGTCGGCTAATTGTCCTGTCGGCTAATTGTCCGGTCAGCTAAATGTCTTGTCGGCTAATTGTCCTGTCGGCTAATTGTCCCTGTCGGCTAATTGACTGTCGTCTAATTGTCTGTCGGCTAAATGTCCGTTTCGGCTAATTGTCCAGTCGGCTAATTGTCTCTGTCCGCTAATTGTCCTGTCGTCTAATAGTCGCTGTCGGTTAATTGTCTTGTCGGCTAAATGTACGTGTCTGCTAAATGTACTTGTCGGCTAAATGTCCTGTCGGCTAATTTCTGTCTGCTAAATGTCTTGTCGGCTATTTGGTTTTCGGCTAAATGTCTGCGACCGGTTGAAACATGGTATTAGGATTTTCTGTGGAATGTTCTTTATTGAAAATGAAGCGTGTAGAATTCATAGATCATTTACAGGGACACTCAAAAGAATTCCGTTACATTATGGTCTATGGCAGAAAATCGTCTGCAATGTATTTTAATAATGATGTTAATTTATTATAAACATATTGAAATTTATCTACATCACTGAGGTACACAACAAGATGTTTAATGTTGAATAAGGTGCGCAAAGCACTTATCATTCGTATACATGGACCCACAAAAGTGTTCGGTAGCAGTCCTGTATGGGAGCGGTAATAACTAGAAGTGTATTTTCAGTTGCGGTATGCTTTTTCAAATTTAACAAATGTTTTGAATATTAGTTGGCGTTTGTAAAATATATAGATAGTACAGTTTACGTTACCGAAGTAGTACAGCACGGTGCACTCGTAAAATGGATAGCTCACAAAACATAGATTTGCATAGGTGAAATATGGCACTACACACTGCGAAATGATATGGTCTATATAGAAAACATGTACATGGCGAAAACAAATGTTGTCGCAATTAACAGTGTAGTTCAGGGATGACCTACTGTGCACCCGGGGCACATTTGAATACACAGATCATTTTATATACACCAACAGATGATGTATATGTCGAAATACATATTTTGCACTCATGGGCAGTAAAAATTCATTTTGCTGTGATGACATATATTCTATGTGTATTAATAAAAGTATATATAAAACAGACGTTCTGCGCGTGCTGTACGGAAGGGCAGATCAGATATTACACAAAAGAGTAAGTAGAAAAGAAAAGGGATATATAAGGGGGGAGGGGGGGTTAAAGATAACTGTGTTTTAATGAAGACAATGAATGA
The DNA here is from genome assembly GCA_963931845.1 of Maratus michaelseni. Classification (NCBI taxonomy): domain Eukaryota; kingdom Metazoa; phylum Arthropoda; class Arachnida; order Araneae; family Salticidae; genus Maratus; species Maratus michaelseni. The sequence goes on along the minus strand of OZ007594.1, from coordinate 171,587,822 downwards.
ATCATTTAACGCGCCCTAGAAATTTTTTGAGCAGTTGGGTGGGGGGGGGGGGATTTCTTAATTTTCTTTTTTTTATGATTAAAAAAATGACGGAACTTTAAAGTTTGGTGAATTAAAGGATTTTCTTTTTTATTATTGTGGGCCCTCCATGACCAACCCGCTATGAAAAAAAATTATAACGCCACAATTTTTTAAAAAGGCCAGTAGGTTTGATAATATTAATATGTAAATTAAACGTATTAATATGTATGTTAATGTTTATGAATTTTTATTCGCTTATCAAAATCAAAATAAAGTGCATGCGAATAAATATTTTTACCGAAATTTAACTTGGAGATTAAAAAATTCAGCCAGAAAGCCACGTGTCTGAAAATTTTCATAATTTCTTTTTTATCCTAGTATCAATAAAAGTAATGCGATTGCCACCATTTTAAAGAAATTAAAATAAAAATATTTAAAATTAAAATTCTGCTAATTAATAAAATTATTGAACAAACGAATGTACGATAACAAATCTGTGGCCAAATATTTTTCATTTAAAATAAGAATCATGTAATTTGATGCAGTAGTTTTTTCTAGTGATCTCGTTATGACTAGTCTCACTGTAATACTGTAACCATGGAGTACTACTGATTAATTAATCTATACTAATAAAATAAAGTTTTTGTCTGTGTGTCTCTCTGCGATGGCTAGCCAAATCTAGCACACCTAGCAGCCTGGATATTTAGATTTAGGTTGTCCAAAGCCTGAACTGGTGCACATGAGCCTCAGAATTTTATTATTTTGGTAATTAACCTAAAGATTAATTTAAAATCATTACACATCGTATCAAAACCTTATTAAAATGTTCTTCGAAAATGGCTATTTTTATGGAAACCGCAAAAGAAATTTCCGTTTTGATAATTCCAGACATCGAAATTGTCACTTTTTCACGCATTATCGAACAATAAGTAAAAAAATACCGGAGGTATCTATTCGAAACTCGCGTAACATACGTAGTCTATTTTTGTCATTCCAAAAATTCAATTTTATTTTCAATTCGGACCGTAACCTTTCTTTATTTCAGCCAAAAACTGACCGGTCATTCCAATCGGACACACACATTAAAGAGGGTTACTGAAATTCGGGTTTGCCACGTCCAAATTCAACTCACTTTTTCAAAACACGTCAAAATAATTGCGCTACGAACATAAAAATTTGCATACTCAGGTAAAAAAAAAAAATCGTGAATTTAACGAATTAAAATTGAATACCGTATATACTCGTGTATAAGTCGAGGAATTTTAGACAAAATTTGGGAGCTGAAAATGGGCGGTCGACTTATACACGAGTAAAAAAGAAAAAAACATAGCGGAGGGATATACCGGAGTCCTATTTTTTTCGCAGATAATTGGTGAATGTTTAATTAATCACATATGGCTCTAGGTTGGAGAGACAGATAAAAGCGGACATGATGATGGATAAAAAAAAACCTCAACAATAATGTCTCTGTAATTGTTCTGCACTCATTTTCTCTTGGGATAGAATTCCCTTCAATGCATTCCTTTCAACATTTAATCCCTCTTTTTTAAAAGAGTTCAACTTGAGAATGCTTCTAGATTTCTCTCCTAAAAGTCCTACAATACAAACAAGTACTATATTTTAGCAGTCTAAGAAGTTGTTTACCCTTGTAAATAAGGCTTGAATAGATTTTTCAAAAACAAACAAACAAAAAAAAAGTAAGTAATCATTAAATTGATGTGAATAGCTTTCAAAATAGCTTAAGCTTCTTCAGTTTTACATAATTATACAATTTTAAAATGTTGAATTTAAAAAAAAGGAAGTCTGATTAGAAACGCAAAAAAAAAAGTTTACTAATTTAATGAAAATTTATTATTTTTTTTTTTATCCTCGATTACAAATCATTTTCTCAACATACTACCAAAAATGTGGTTCGACTTATACACGAAAATTCAATTTTTTCCAAAATTTTGCATAAGAATTGGGGGGAAGGGGGGTTCGACTTATACACGAGTCGACCTATACACGAGTATGTACGGTATGTAATTTTCTAGGGTAAAAAAAGTTATTTTTATTTTTTCTATATGAGAATAAATAAAATTGTCAGTTTCAGAAAGAATGGGCCCGAGCCCGCCCGGGCCCGTAGAAAGAGCACGAACCCGTGTAGACCCGTTCTGAGGATAAGGCTTTCAGGTTCGGGGCTGAGCGCGACGGTCTCATCTCTAGTCCGAGAACCTGACTAGTGAACGCAGGAAATCATATATCCTCCGGCAAATCTCCCTGCTTCAATCTTATGAATAGAGTCTCCAACTGTTTAAAAGTAATTACTGAATCTGGGATATAGCAAAGATGCTTGCCATTATTCAGAGCATTTTCCCTGACAAGGCAAGTTATTTTCTAACCGCAGAAGGTTTTAAATACAAAAAGAAAAAAAACAAATGAAAACAAACTGCATTTTTTAAGAATGGAGAAACTATTTGAAACTTTATCCTCCCTCCCCAAGTCTTCTACAATAGGGATTGGGAAGATGTCATCCATTCCCATGTGCCTGATACGAAAGTTAATCCTAAAATTCCAAGACGACTTCCATTTTTCAACTGAAACTACGAATTTTTATACATAGTTGATATTTTTGACGATTTGGAAACTAATTATTTTTAGGAAATTAATTTCCTGATTCTCCTTTCTGAAATGGTAATTCGTGAGCAAACACTTTTCTTTCTTTCTTTCTTTGTTGTTTTTCCTTTCTTTTCTTTTAAGGGGCCTGGGCTTAATTTTTTCATCATATTCGGGCATGATGGGATCAGGCTTACATTATTTTCTATGTACTCATTCCGGCTGGAAACTGGGCTTAATTGTTCCTAGGACGTGTCGAGTTGTTTTGTAACAAATAGTAATAGCGATAATGGACTTCTGTTAACGGAATCTTTGGAAGTATACTTTAATAAATTGCAGATAAACATTTTTTTTTTTTTTTATTATTATACAGCAACAAAAGTTAGGATGTTTTTAACCATTTCTTTTCTTTTATTCTTACATTAATTTTTTTAATGTCTTTATTTGAATGTAATACTCTAAGAATCTAAGTGATCATTAATAATACTATTCTGTATTCTATGGCATGTATAAAATATTCTAAAATATACTGTAAATTTTCCCCATAAACATGCATGCAGTCTTCATTAAAAGAACCTTAATCGTAAGTTTTTAAAATTGGAATTATTTTGTAGAAATCGAGTTGGTCGGGCCGGGCCTGATTTCATTGTTTTTTTAACGGTTGGGCCTGCTTTCACTGAATTTTCAACGGGCCGGTCCGAGCCCGTGCCAAACTTTTAGCTTTTAGATCAGACTGGGCTTGCCCAAGATAGCTTTCGTTCGGGCCGGGCCTGTAAATTCTGGTCCATGCAGACCTCTACTCTAGAGATCACGATCTGCACGACCCGATTCCCACACCCGGCCAAATGTGAAGTCAAGCGTTCAAACGGGCTGGGCTGATAAAGAAAAAATAAACGAGCTAGGCGGTTGTTTAAAAAAATTAAGAGGGACTACCGGCACCGATATACCAAATTTAAAAGGATCGGACTAAGCCGATGAAATATGAATAATTTTCAATGGACCTTGCTATGCCAGAATACGTTATAAATGTGTTGCACAATCCGATACTAGTTTGACAACATCAATACAGAAATTTAATATGCCTAACATAGATTTTCATAGGACAGTTACATTGTGTCTGAGCCTGTGCCTAATTTTTCCTGTCGACTCCGGCCGTGTTCAGGCGTATATTTTTTCTATATACGCGGGCCGGGCTGGACCTGAACTTAATTATTCCTAAGACATGTAGGGCAAACTTTTTATTATACTAAAATTGATAATGGATTTTTGGTAACAAAATCTTTCGAAATAAACTTTAATGAATTTCGAAGAAATATTTGTTTTAATCTAATTTTTTAACTATAAAGCTGCAAAATTTATGATGTTTTTAAACATTTTTTTTTTTAATTTTTACTCTAAAGTACATTATTTTTTAATGAATTTTTACTTGAATGTAAAAGTCTAGAAGTCTACGCATTCATTAATGTTGATACTCTGTATTCTATGGATTGCCCACATATAGTCTGAAATATACTTTAAAATTTTCACAAATAAAAAAGGAGTATTCTTTAAAAGAATCTTAATTATATGTTATGAAAAATCGGATTTTCTTTTGTAGAAATTGAACCATTCCGGGCCGGGCCGAACTTTTGCTGTTTAAAACTGAATGGGCAGGACCAAGATAGCTTTCGTTTGTACCCGGGTGGGTCCGATCCTAGAAATTTCAGCCCGTGCAGACCTCTAGACCATCCCCACCCTCTCTGAGCCGTTCTGTAACCTCTCTCCAGTCACTTCCATTTCTTTGCACTTTCTTTCGATTACCAAAGGTGACCAAAAACAACTGAGATAAGGAAATAATTGTACTTTTAAGAATTGAATTACATTACTGCTCTGCAATTGATTGCAATTCCTGCTCTCAGAATTTTCTATCTGTAGGCATAAATTGCTTTTGTTAGGGAATAGACATAGTAACAGTTCTAAAATTAAATGTCTTATACAAATGTTGTATGTTAAAAGTAACGTACATTGTAATTTAACATTTAAAGTAATGTTCTTGTATAATTACTTGCAACTACTATTTAAACACTTTTTTATGAGTGCCTGACGGCGCCCTTAAGGGGCATCGTCACTCAGAGAAAATATCCTGTTTCGCTCAGAGAGTCTATCAGTGCTTTCCCCCTCCCTGCTGTCAAAGAGGCGTTTACCGTTAAATACCGTCCTGTATCGGCAGTCTGTTGACAGAATTTTTGTCTCTGTGGTCAGGGAAAAGTGACCCACAGCTCTCTCCCTCTTTAGAAGGAGCTGGTCTATTTTCGTTAGAGAATGCTTTTGCAGAGAATACAAGGTTCTCTTTGAATATTTTTATGTGTGCAACCAGGGAGTTTGAAACATTCAGAATAATTTCAACTTTTATACCGGCATAAATTTATTAAATACCAGCTCTTTAGCAAATGCTAGATGGAAATAAAATTTGGCAATAAAAAATGATTCAATGTAATTTTTTGGCCAAAATGATTTAGATGTACTTCTTGCTAAAAAGCGTAAAATAAAAATATTATAAACAGTAAAATAAGTTTTATTAGACTGTTGACATATTTCATAATTTAGATGTTTTAGCTTACTTTATATTATCTTTATTGTATGTTCACCTTTATCTTCAAATTTTAAGATACATTAAATCAAATTTTTTCTGAACATTTTCCAAATTTAATTAGATAATTTGCAATATTAAAAAAAATTTCTTTAGATTGCGTAAAACAAGATTAATTTAGTACTGAAAAACCAATACACGTTCGATTGTAATTAATTACTTCAATGTGTATTTAAAAAAAACAAGCACAAAGTATTTTTATAGATAAAAAATTATTAGACATCATCATGTAAATGAAATGGACGGAGAGTGAAGATTTTACTAAGTCTATAAGTTGCATAATCCTTTTTCAATATAAGATATTTAAACATGTTCCATAAATTTATTAAACACATTGAAATTCGATATTTTCTTGGGATTTTGTGCCTATTTTATAAACGATAATATATAGCCATCAGTATTTCGCTTTGGATAAAATAATGACAATCTTTTGTGAAATTGTGAATGTAGTAACTTCCGCTCTTAATTTTTTTTAAATAACACAAAAATAAACATAAACAAGCACCAAAAAAATAAAAATAAACAAGCACCAAAAAACAAAAAAGGAAATTGACGTCAGAGAATTTTAACAAAATATCTTTAATTATTGAAATTATTTCATGTATTGGCATTTATTTTAGAATTTTCATAATGAAATTAAGGTAGAGTGCAAAATGAATATAAATTATACCAAAAATACTCCAAGTGGTGTTTTCTAATATAGCTTTATTTAGCAAAAACATAGTATGAGATTTACAATACTGCAAAAATGAGGCCATTACTACAATATTTGAAAATTATTATTCTTTTTTTTTTTAGTTTTGATCATCTGTTAATAAAATTGACACTAATAAAAAATATTAAAATTTCAGAAGCTCAATACATAATACTAATTTTCAGTTAATTCTGCCATTGTCATCTATGCAATTAAATGATACAATATTCAATATATATACACTATATATGCAGCAATATATATATGATTCACCAAAAATAAAATACTAGAGTATAATACTGTTAATATATGTACATATGAGAAAATGAAAATCATTAAATAAAAATTAGTATTGCGCATGCTAAGAACCCCCCCCCCTCCCCCCATTCTTCCCACCAAAAATATCCATAACAATATTAACTGAAAGAAAAAAAGAATATATTTGGCGTTGCATATTTAAATTTTGATTTTCAGAATTATACATTTGTAAATATAGTTACAAAAACAACATATATCTATTGACTGCTTGCCCTAAAAACTTTAATTTTTTTTATCGAAGCTTTCTTACACTTTTCCTTGAGTTTATGAAAATTTTGTTATTTTAAACAATACAACACAACTGTTATTTTAAACAATACAACGCAACAATTATTTTAAACAATACAACTGACTGCTTCCCCTAAAAACGTTATATATATATTTTTCGAAACTTTGTTACACTTTTCCTTGAGTTTATGAAAATTTTGTTATTTTAAACAAGACAACACAACTGTCATTTTAAACAATAAAAAAAACTGACCGCTTCCCCCAAAAACTTTAATTATCTTTTTCGAAGCTTTGTTACACTTTTCCTTGAGTTTATGAAAATATTGTTATTTTAAACAAAGAAACTGCTGCAATTTCTATATCATTTCTGTATGTATATACTAGTCACATTCTGAATGTAAATAATATCTGAATTTTCCTTTTTTTTTTTATACAGGACATATAAAGAGCAGTATTTATGTAGGTTGAAACTTAGCAACTAAACAAGATTTTAAAAACCATTAATTGTTCCAAATATACCATAGTAGAGTTTTCTCATTCATTAGGAAGACTCATAGTTATCTCCCACATATTTTAGTAAATTATTATTATTATTATTAGTTTTGATCATATTTCAATAAAACTGACACTATTAAAATATATTCAAAATTCCGAATCCTCCCATTGTCATCTATTCAGTTAAAATATACAATATTCAATATAGATACAATATATATGCAGCATAATATATATTTAAAAAATTAGTAAAAAATGCATATCTTAGCAAAAATGCACGAGTAATTAAAGCAGGGTATCTATCTCAGAATTTCATGGCCTTATTTACGTATAAGGAAAATTCTCATAATTTTCTCGTAGAAGATTTTCCTGAAAGATTACATAAAAATCAAACCAATTCATTAATCAGATATGGAGTTAAAAAAAAAAAAAAAGTTATGAATTTTTTTTTAATTCTCCCCCGTTATACAACAATACATTGCTAACGAAATCCATTTTTATGTATTTATTCTTTTATTTTTTAATGTGTTTCATCTGTTATTAAAACATTTTTTGAAACAAAACTCATCTAGATATATCACAAAATATACTGGATACTTTTAAAGATCGCCTTTAGGTAAAAATAATTTCTAAAAAATAAATTAGTAAAATGTTCATTTATAACTTACTTTCTTAATCCTACTTCACTAATCCTATATTTCTGATGTCAATATCAGCATCCCTTTTTCTATGTACATATACAAAACGCAAGGAGGCTTTTTACAAAGTACACTCACATTTCGTTAAAACATGTTGTTTTATTAATAATTGCAATGAAATAAAAATTAATGAAAAACACAACCATTAATCTCAAAGATTGCGTACGAAAGCTCCGTAGGAGTGCACATGTATTATAGTAATAAAAGATACAACTTACTGAGTCTATTATTAGGAAGACTTCCATCAAGGTATTTCCTTGTGCAACTCAAATACAATGTGCACAAGAAAAAAAAAAAAAAAAAAAAAAAAAAAACTTAAAATTTGCTTTAATTTTTTAGTTGTTAGAGATGCATTACACAATGTAAATTGCAGATCTGTTCAGCTAGGAATTAAAATTATGATAATAAATAGTCTTGCCAAGAATTTTTAAAAGGTTACACTTTTTAAAGTTTTATACATTCTTATAGGTTGTATTCGAATCACGGAAAAAAGCGCATCCGGAAATGTTCCAAAGGTAGAAACAATAAAGTTTCTTTTTATTTCTTATCTTACAAAACTGTACTCCACGAAATGAATCTATTACACAGAGAGACCGGATTATGAATGAAATTAATAGCTATTCAGAAATACCAATGTCCATCCTCTTAATGTCCCCTCTATTAATATATTAAGAAAAAGTCTGGAAGATTGATTGATACACTTGTAATTTGACCTGATAAGTAGACTTATTTACTCAAAATAGAACAAAAATCATAATGAAAGAGTTTCGTAAATAATTCAGTAATCAGCTTGAATTGCTACTCAAACAGTAAGAAAAATGAAAATATATTCAGATTAAAAGCAAACGTAAATATATGGTTATTTTATTGTTGAGGGTAAAAGCCATGATATACCTTACGGGGAAAAAATTTTAAATTTTGAAAATCTTAATTAAAACAGTTTTTATTGTAATAACTTTGCAATTTTAGGTGGACGTTTTATTGGTGCGCTTTCTTCCGCCAACCAATGTATTTATGCTATGTCAAGTACTATAGCAAAAATTTCAATATCCCGCATGCAAAATTAACTGAGTTTTGATGCTATGAATTTTGTGACATTTCGAATCTTTTCATCAATAAAAACGCCAATAAGTATTTCCGGTAATAATATTTTCTAGTTTTAGTGCCAGAAAGCTCCGAAATTTCATATTAAAAAAAAAAAAAAGGTTCTAAATTTACGAGTTTCGAAGAGGTATTAAAAATGGAAATAAGCATACCATAAGATAAAACGATAGACCCTGGATAAATCATGATAAGAGGGCGCAAACACTAAAGGGTAAAGTTAAATGCCCTTAAAAAAAATACGTGATTTTGACGCAATTGTATAATTTTTTTTTTCAAATTTGTGAATGAAAGAGTACGTTTATGTTATATCTTATTGATGGAAGCATTTCGATATTTTGTATTTTAGGGTTCAAGAACAAGCAAAGACGTCTATATATGAAAAATTGTAGATGCTTAAATATTTATTTAATTAAATTTTCTGAAACTGTCAAGTCATGCAGTTCCTAGTTGCCACGCGTGGCGGGGGATTTTGCCCCTAAATCAAAGTTCGTTTCGATAGATTTTCGTTTAAAAATATATAAAATCCTACAAATTAGAGAGTGTACGCTGTCGAAAATAGCGGTACCCATATTCGCATATAATATAATTTCCATAATATTAATATATATTTATAATTATATAATTATATTAAAATATAATATATATTTTCCATAATATTATTTCATAATATATACCGTAATTACCGGCGTATAATCCGCAGCTCAAAGAGTCGTTTTTCGACCCAGAAATATTATGTTATAAAATGTAACTTAAAAGATCTCTGTAAATATTTAACTACAATTATTGAATAAATTTTCTGGGTCGAAAAACGATTCTTTGAGCTGCGGATTATACGCCGGAAATTACGGTAAATTCCATAATATTTCGCATTATGCTCAAGTAATAGTCATTTGCCAAATACAAATATACATACAATTTCCAAATAGTATATATCATAGTAATAACGCTTGACGGCAGTGTTTCAAAAAACTAAAAAATGTTATTTCATGATTGCATTATTAGTAACGAAGAGACTATATATAATTACTTTGACACAGGTGAAAAATTTTAATTCATCTTTTAATAAAAAAATTTGCGAAAGAACATACAGAGGCTAGAATTAAAATTTGTGCTTAAAAAAATGTAATAAGAATTAACATAATAATAAAAATAATTATTTTTTATGTTTATGTTAAATATCATTTGATGTATTATTTCAAGTATAATAACTCGTCTACCTTATATAAATTCTAAAAGTGAATGTAATTACGTAAAACAGTAACAAATTATGTAAGAAATGTTACAAATTATGTAAAACTAACTATAATGTAAACAAAGTGTTAAAAATATATTTGAAAATTATTGAAATAAACTACATAAAGATTTAAAATAATCAAATTAAAAACATGGAAATAAACTGTGCTTATGAAAAACAGAATTCTGGATAAGAAATACACTATACTAGCTTGAAAATTTCTTTCCTTTACCCCCTAATACTAACCCCTGAAACATCTCCCCTACCTAACTCATTACTCAAATCGAACAAAGAGAGCGGGGAATCCTTTCATATCGAGTGATAGATTGCCTAGATGGGGAAAAGCATCGAACTGATCAAAATAGAAATATATATTTTATTTTAATTATAGCTACTTCCCTAATGAATTAAAATAAAATATTTTTATATCAATGTATAAATCAGAAACACTAGTTTTTTCCTCGTTTTTTAAAATTTTCAAACAACCTATTAGAACTGCCAGAAATTCCAATTTACTGAGGCATAGTAATTATTTTGATCATACTCAGAATATTTCACATGAAATCAAGTATTTAAAATTATTTTTAATAAAAAATGAAAACTGGGGTAAAGAACGACAAGTTTTAAGAATTGTATGCAAAAAACAAAATTTAAAAAACTCCATTTTTTCATGAGATATCCTTAGAAAAGTGAGGAAACTTATCCCCATTGGATTAACATGGAGAACGGAAAAGGGAAATTTAACTGACGAGCACCCTTAAACCTTAATTTGATCCCTTACATGAACGTATTGGAGAACCGTTCTAACCCCACAAATCAGTTCCACATCTTCACACTTTCTTTCTACTACAAAGGGTGGCCAACAAGGTAGGCGGAAAAAAGCACACCGGAAAAAAGCGCACCCGGAAAAAAACGCACCGGAAAAAAGCGCACCGATAAAACGTCCACCTAAAATTGCCGATATAGAAAACCGATTCTATGTTTTTTCAAGTAAACCATGTGCTATTTAAGCACATGTATCTGTACCCTTAACACATAAAAAGCATTATATTACGTTACTGCACTGAACATAAAATTGCGATACATTATTTATTGAGATACTTATATGTTCAGTTATAGAAAACCGACTCTGTGTTTTTTCAAGAACCACGTGCTATTTAAGCACATGTATCGGTACCCTTAACATTAAAAGTATTATATTAGACATATCTTTACACTAAAGCATACAAATAACAAATAAATAGGTGTTGTGCATTTCAAAAGTATTTGCTGACCTATGACGTCAACTATTCGTTAAGGGGTCCCTGGAAGGGGGGGGGGGTGGAGGGGTTTTAAGTAGAAAGTACAATCTACAATTTTTCCACACGCTACGTGGATAGCTTATTTATAAAGACAACAACTTTATATATTTATAGAAAGTTTGACCGAGGGGAGGAAGAGGGTGTATACTTGAAATTAAAAGAAATAAAACTTACATACAGAGATTTTGAGGGGTTGAAATAAAGACACAGAAATGAAATTTTTTGAAAATTGAAAATTTTTCATTATCTTTACCTTTACAAAGGAGGAGGGGGTAAAGTTAAGAGAGCAACAGAAAATATGAGTCAAAATTTGGAGATTTGGAACAAGAAAACATAATTTCCCAGCCAAATTAAAAAAAAAATTCTAAAAATAATTGTTATCGTGGCTCTAAAAAAAAAAAAAAAAAAAAAAAAAAAAAGAGAACATTTTTACTTGGTCGAAACAAAATGATAAATGCAAAATCACAAATGCAGACAAAACTATGTAAATAATTTGGGATCCAATAGCTCTTTTTTTTTCACTTTTTTTTTTGACAAATGAAGTCTTGAGTTATAAGCACATCTTGAGTTATAAGTGAGTTTTTTTTCATGATGACATTTATCGGGCTGTCGCGTGCAGAAGTTATATTCAAAACGATAATTTTCACATCATTTTCTAAAAGACCGCTTGCCTTTTTCGAAAAATGGAAAAAACTGTTCGACTTCATAGTTTCTAAATAAGAGCATTTGTCGATTCCATGTGTTAATGAACGAAACTGAATTCAGAAATCTGTTATAAAATAGTCAATTTGGATTTCAATATAAAAGATTATACGATTTCTCTATGGGCAAGTGGGGCATTTGCCCAGAGCCCCATAATTGAGTGTCCCAAAATCAGAAGTAGTTGCCATTTTAGTAGCATACTTATTTTCATCTACTTTATTCGAAAAACATAAAAGCCTTTATAATATGTTTTATGTGATCTCTACGGAATCTCTTATAAAAGTATTTTTTTAGTCATATTTGTTATATAGTATTAGTACTAATTCTAACCCTGAATTGCATTTAATAAAGTTCTTTTTTCTTTCTTTGTGTGTGTCGATTACTTTTATCTTCGAAATGTTAATGCTTGGTCATATATTTATTTAAATATTTAAAAGGATTTATAGTTGAACATTATATCATATGTAAAAGATTTAAGAATCGGATTTGAAGTAGAATTTTATTTATTTATTTTTTCTCTCTCTCACTCTCTCTTTAAATTTAAATATATTATCATTGGTTATTTTTTTTTCTCCTGCGGTTGCGTTGCTTTTTCCTAAACTCTATTAGACAAAAGCTATCCCTTAAGGCTGTTCTCAAATCTAAAAAAAGCCACTCTCTGACACATTTCTGAATTCAGTTTTGTTCGTAAACAAATGAAATTGGCCGGTGCTCTTATTCATGCACTATAAAATCTAACAGTTTTTTCCATTCTTCGATAAAGGCAGGAGGTCTTTTAGAAATTGCTGTCAAAGTTGGCGTTTAGGATAGAATTTCTGCACGCAGAAAGGTCATCATGAGAAAGCATTCACTTATAATTTATTCGTCTAAAAATCAATGAAATTGGAAAATATACGCCAAACGTAACAAATGAGGTGCGTTCGTACTGTAACTAGTTGCAGTGAAATGTATTATATCGTCTGTTATTATGAAATGATTGATTTACGTAATGAAATTAGTACATTTTAAACTGTCAACATTTTATATTTTGTTGATATTTACAGAAAATTCCAATGGGAAGCTTAAGCCTATCTTTGGAAATTTCAGAACTTGAAATTCTTATTTAGAATCTTTTTTTCCATTTAATATCTATTTCTCCGGAAACATCTATCCAAAAATCTGTTGGTAGATTATAGGATTGTTATAATTAAATAATTTTACACAAATTTTATACAAATTTTGTTTTTAAATTCTGTAAGACGGAAATACTATGACTCCATCTTAAATAGGACGTAATCACCATGGCAACCTAGAATCATTACCACTGAATTAATTGCGTATGATAGGATTTAATAGAAGGAAGAATGCGATTATAACTTGGACATAAAGTTTATAAAATGTCATATACGTCATATATGATTATGACGCCATAATTGTCAGATAACTTGGCGTGAAAATTTAAATTTTTATATTAATTACATAATATAGTTTTAATAGTCAAACTGAAAATATAATAATTATATAAATGCCTATATAGAGTAGTTAATTTAACAATGAAATAATGGATAATAAATAAATATTTCTCTGAAAAATGCATTAAAAACATTTCGAGCTTACAAGGGAATATTTTTCGGATTTGCGCACCTGTCTATTGAATAATATGACAATATGAGACAAAGTTTTCTTCCGCTCCCCTTTACATTACAAAAACCAACTTATTTAAAACCTTTCTCAAGTTGAATCCAACAGAAGAAAGTAAGTAAAGAGTGGAAAGTAAAGGGGAAATAGACAATAGAAACTTCTGTTGCTAACTTGTTTGCAATACCTTTCACCATATTTGGAACATTGGAAATGCAGTTACATGCAACCTCCAACTTGTAAATAGTAATGTTAGGGTTACAGATACACGTTATTAAATAACACGTGCTTTATTTGAGAAAACATAGAATCGGTTTTCTATAACTGAACTTATATACATATGAATAAATAATATATACCAATTTTATGTTCAATGATAACTAATGTATTATCTTTATTTTGACCGTTGACCTTTTTACCTGTTGACGTTTTTACCCAAATTCGAACCTGCGGATGCAATGTCAGACGTGATAGCCTGTAAGCTAAAAACTTACACGCATTTAATGCATTTCGTTTTTGTGAGAAATTGTGTCAAATTCACAATCAAAACATAATTTTGTGCTTTCATATTAATTAAAATAATTAATATTTTAATTTACAGTGTAATTCTTTCCAAATGAATTTTTTTCTGATGTAGGTAAGCTTTCTTCAATTGCGATTTCTTCAAGGTGTGCTTTCTTCAAGGTGCGCTTTTTTCTGTGCGCTTTTTTCCGGTGCACTTTTTTCCGTGATTCGGCCAAGAATAACAACTACTCGGATAAGAAGGGAATAGTTGTACTTCTAAGGATTGAATTACGCTTACCGTCCCACAATTGATTACAATTCCTATTTTCAGAATTTTCCTTTTTGCATGTATATATATATATATATATATTTTTTTTTTGCAGGACGTGGAGGGGGGGGGGAAGGAAGGATAGAAGTAGTTACAAATCTAAAATTAAACCCCTTATGCAAATTTTGTACGTTAAAAGTAACTTACTTTCTAATTTAAGATTTAAAATAAAGTGTTTGTATAATCACTTATTACTACTAATATACCCTTTCTTTATGTTAGCCTGACGGCGCACTTAAACCTTCTGTGACGCCCACTACTTGAACTTATTGGGGGGGAGGCTCCCCCCCTCCCCCCTAAAGCTACGTCCTTGCAACAGGCAAAATATATCTTAGAATATAAATTAAAAATATTTATTAAATTTAGCTACTCTAGTGTGTAGATAAAATAAGCCAATAAGGCAATTTTCTTATTATTTTTTTCATTTTATACTACTTATATTCCATGTTCTTCTAATATTGTGAATCATGTTAAATACGTCTACCGATGTAATTTGAAGTATTGGATCATTTGCTATTAAATATAAATATTAGGCACTGTAGGAAATAGCCAAAAAAAGTATTGTATTAACTTGTGAGAAATATTATTTTTATAATTTTTTGTACATGTCCCTTTTTATGACATAAACTTAATTTCTAAATCAGATACAGAGATAATGAAGAAATATATTTTGACCTAATAAATTACAAAGAAACAGTTGTTTAAACAGGTTTTTTTCTTTTACAGAGCTTGTGATACTTATTTATTTTTCACTTCCTTGTATATATTAATAACAATAATATATTCAGTTCGTGAAATTATTCTTTTTCAGCTGTTTAATAAATTTCAGTTTTCGGATGACTTTCATAAGATTTGACTTCTTTTTTTTTTTCAACTGATTTTGGGCCAGTAAAATGGACTCCTGATAAAGGGGCTCGAAGGGGAGAAAGAAAAAATAATAAAATAAATGATTATACTGATTGCATTGATTGAAATAAACCTCACTTTCTTTTTAATTTATTAATAAAACTAATATCAATAAAATATGCATTAATAAGCATTAATAATGCAATAATAATAATAATTAATTGTTATAAATATTAGTTTGTTTCTTCTTTCTGCATACTTACATTTCTACCATCTGTACTAGCTTTAAAATCCTAAGAATATTATTATCCTTTGTTCCTTCTAAAGAGTTCTAAGAAAGCACGGCACGCCTATAGCATGTCTGGGGGATATAACAATCAGTTGACATATTTCACACCTGGGAGGGTTGTCGACTTCATTGTATACAGAGTATTCTATATCGTCTGTGACAGAACCACTGACTGACTACAAAAACAATTTTACTTTCACTTTGTTTTCAGAAAAACTCAACTTATCTGAAACCTAACTAAAATAAGACACAAGCCAAAATCTGAGATCTGGGTACATATTTAAATATACTGGAGATATTGATTTAATATATTCCTATTTTATTCCAGCTTGACTAGTTCGAATAAAATTATTAGCATTGACATTGATAGTTTAAATTTAAAAGAATTTTTCTAACTTAAAAAGCAATTTTTGAAATGGAAATTATGTTTAATAATTTCTGCACTATTTTGATGATTTATGAAGCACTTTCGATTCGAAATTCAGATTTTAAATGATTTCATAAGAATCTCACTCTTTTTTTTTCCTATTAAAACTACCATTGCATTCAAATAACAACAACAACAATAAGAAGAAGAAGAAGAATGATAATGCATTTGAAGATAAAAATTAATGATCTCTAAAACTAATTAATTATCAAGAACTTTTCGATTTGCATCATATATATAATTTCCTTTTAATTTATATCTCCATGCTGAATAATTGACATATACGTCGCTAATACCAGGAATTATTATAATTTATAGATATTACTACAGCAATAATAGCGTTTTGTTAAGAGAAATATCATATGAAGTACGATTTTCTTTATACAAGGTTATATTATATTTTAAAAATTCATCTTCTTTCATATTAAATTTAATCATTTTAACTATTACAAAATACATTGTTTTATTTTAACAATTTTGAACAATTTTATTGTTAACAATTCAAATAAAATAATTTCATAGTACTTTTTACTACCATAAATTCCTGCATTATTAAATGCAAAAATATATCATTTAAATCATTTTCGTTGCATAAGAAATAGTTACAAAATATTTTGCCATTTATGTAATTAATTTTAACAATGCCTTGCACACCTCATTTAGATAATTGCCTTCTAATCCTTCCATTATAATACATAATATATTTGTAAATATAAGTAGAACATTTTTAATTAGACATTATAGGCGGGGACAATATATAACTGTTATGGATTAAGTAATATTTATTGAGCTGAGAGAGCTTAGTGAACGAGAAATAACTGAATTATGGGTGGCCCGCCCAACTTTAAGAATTTAATGATTTGGCAATCTGGAGTAACAGGTTGAAGGTCTGTATATTATATAAACGAACACACTTGGCTACCTTATCTATTAACTATTCAGTTATCCAGTGCCTGACTAATGCTGGGGCATGCAAGGCAATTTCACTGGGCCTATTATTTGAAGGGATCTTCAATGGGCTTAGTCAGGATTTTGTTAAGAGGGTGCCAAATGGTTAAAATTGGCCAAACTTCTAATATTTTCAAAGATTTATAAAGGGCGTGTCCCTTTTACTCTCTCTCTACCCGCTTTACCTTACCCCCCCCCCCCCCCCCCGATAAAATGTTAAGAAATATTATACAAAATTTTTTTAGTAGATAAGGAATACTGTAAAAATATAAAGTTCGGAAATTTGTTGCTATTAGCATAAATTTACGCTTGCATTCGACTTGCTGTATTATGCAATCATCCAAATGCATGTTAATGTAATGCAAATGTTAAATTTTATAATGTGGTAGAAATTTTTATGATATTATGACAAATAGCCAAGAGTAACTGAAAGACCTGTTTTTAAACTTCAAAGGCTCACATGAGCCCTTGTATTCCTATATTTCTATGCAAACAAAAATAAATAAATAAAATAAAATAAAATAAAATAAAATAAAAAGGTCTATTCTAACATATTTTATAGTTGTGACCACTTTTTTTGATGTCCTGTAGACAGATGTAAGTAGTACCTGGTTTGAAATTTATGTTTACATACAGTAGATATGAAGTTTAGTATTTATTAATCACTTCAGCATGTTTCTCTAACAATTTTTTGGACAAATAGAAGGATAATGCTTGTCCTGGAACCCTAGATATTCTAAGTATACATAAAAAATTGGATAACTGCAAGGCCGACTTTAACTGGACTCGATCCGGTCAGATTTGATTCATATACGCTACTTTATTGCTTAAATTTACTCTTTGGCATAAAAAAAGAAAGAACGAAGAAAAAACAAACAAGAACGAAAAATCATGCGTCAAGCATAGATTATGTAGCACTTTCCAACGCTTCCAAAATAATTTTACAAATCATACCGTTTAATAAGCTAAAAGATAACTTCTAAGTAAACAATTTGGAAAACGCATAACATATTTAAAAACATAATTTCAGGAATTTCCAACATATACAATATTCGGAAAAATATCCGAATACTTTTATTCAGCCCTGTATAGGATATATAGAATTGTATATATACTACATAGAATGCTAAATTTTAGTTCAGTTAGGAAACGTGTAGCACATTTTAAAATTCTCCGTCTGGAGTTTGTCAATAAACAGAAATGTGTTCGCGAACTTTTGTGCTGCCCTGTATAGGATCTACAGAATTTATACACACCACGTAATAGACAAAAAGCAAGTTAACATTAAAATCGCGTTCAGTAACTTAAAACGCACTTCCAGGAATTATTGTTAACAGACAGTAGATAATTCTTTTGCGTGTCCCTGTAAATGAACGATGACTGCTATACACACAATATTCCGTAGTAAGTCTCTTGTAATGCACCTTAGTGATCTATATAAATTTCAATGCGTTTAAAATAGTGAAACATTATTTAAATAAACCGCAGACGATTTTTCTCCATAGACGTAATGTAACGGAATTATTTTTACTGTCCCTGTAAAGTAACTATAAGTGCTATGCACACCCTGTTCCATATTAAGCTTCTTCTAATGCACCTTAGTGATATATATAAATTTCAATGCGTTTAAAATAGTGAAACATTATTTAAATAAACAGCAAATGATTTTTCCCCATAGACCGCAATGTAACGGAATTCTTTTGAGTGTCCCTGTAAAAAAACTATAAGTGCTACACACTTCCGTTGAAATAGGGAACATGCTATAGATAACGATAATAACATATAAAAATTGCAGAGCAATCCGAGCATATTTACGGGAGTTAGAGCACGGCCAGACGGCAGACGGCAGACGGCAGACGGCCAGACGGCAGACGGCCAGACGGCCAGACGGCAGACGGCCAGACGGCCAGACAAACCGAAGTCATAAGCACTTTTCAACTAGGTTGGAAAGTGCTAAAAATGTGTAAAAACTTTCTTTTCTGCCCATTACTCCAAGTTTTGTGTATGTATTTTTTTACTACTTTAACCCCTTGGAGACGAGCGACATGTATACGTGACGCATAAGATGCTCAGAATCCTCGATTATTCCCACCAGTTATTTTTTATTGGAAGATTTGACTTATTAAATCTTAGCATTTCTGCGATCCAATTAGGTGAAAATTTCTGTTTTGAAAAACCGGTGGTAAAAGATTAAAAATTCTGCAAAGGACGCTCGTCGCGTAGGTGTTAAAAAAAATCTCTACTTTCTTATATTTGGTATTATTTAGTTGACTAATCATTAATAGATAATTTTTTACTATTGTAAAGTTTAAACCCTTTTTCTCCATTTTTGGCCGATGGACATTGGCGGTTTTATTGGAGATATACAAGAAGGGGTGGAGGGAGGGGGGGGGGGAGTTATTACCCTTTTCAAACATTTGAAATTCAGTATATTTTGTATAAGAAAATATATAAGCCATGCAAAATAATCCCTGTCATCGGAAAATCTTTAATGTAGTTATTTTATGTGGCGGGAGTGTTAAATGGAACCCGATAAAAGGCACTTTTAATATTATGGCACTTATAAAAGCGCATTTATTTTATCTACAATTATGCAAATTTTCCGACACTCCATTTATCTGTTCATAGTAAATTCTGTAAGTGCGATACCTGTATTAAACGAAAACTTTGCCTTAAAAGAAAAAAAAGTCAAAGTTCCGATGAAAATTTCTAAATCGGATTTATTATACAGTCGAACCTCGTTAACACGAACACGCTTAACGCGAAATACTGTTTATCACGAATTGAAAAGGATCGGCCGTTGAAATATTTCCTTACTCGTAGTAAGAACGAAGCAAGTTTTCCCAAATTTTCAGTGCAATTGTACTAAAATCAATTTTTTTAATTCCAAATTTTTGAAAGAATGTTAGTCTGGGAAGAAGTATGTCTTTTGCTTTTATAGCTGCAGACCAGCGATTGTAAAATTGTCAAGAGATCCCTCCTTCTACCCACTCAAAAGATAAAATTCTATTCTAAGGATTGTATTGAGGGGTGAAAAAAAGTTTGTGAAATATCTGGGCAGGAAATTCAAGAGTCTGATCTGGTCACTTAGCTGCGATTAGTGACATCCTCTTAGCAAGTCGTACTAAGATTGACTTAAATCAAATACCTTCTGATTCTTCTCGAATTATTTTGTGGTCATCGATCGGTCAAAAAAAAGGGGGAGTTTCAACATGAGAAAGAGATGTTTTCCGAGCTGTCAACGACTCCCGGTCTGGACCTCTGACCTTTAGACATACTAGAAGTGTCATAAAAGAGGAAAGGAAGAGCTTCACCACATACGAGCTTACCGCAGACTGGAACGTAGTCTGTTGCTTTTATAAATTTTAATAGTAGTTAAGTCAGAAACACTCTTCGTCCTATTTGGCACTTTAAAGCTTGTCTTCTTTGGCGGTAATTGCTTCCTTAAAAAATTTCTGATTTCATCCTTGTAAATTATTGTTACATTGAATATGTATAACATTTTTAAAGTATGGATAACGCGAACTACTTTTAACACGAACAAAAAAAAATTTCCCCATGAGTGTTTGCGTTAACGAAGTTCGACTGCACAGTCCCTTGCCATTCCATCTTAGCAAGTTTTACCATAAAGATTCAAATCTGAAATTAATCACCATTTGTTATATATGTATACGTATAACAAATATAATAATACTGCGATACTACGATCACTAGGTAACCGCAAAAGAAATTTCCGTTTTGATAATTCCAGACATCGAAATAGTCACTTTTTCACGCATCATCGAACAATAATAAAAGAAATAACGGAGGTATCGATTCGAAACTCGCGTAACATGCGAATACGATTTTGTCATTCCATTTTTTTTTTTTAATTCGGACAGTAACTTTTCTTTTTTTCAGCCAAAAGCTGACCAGACATTCCAATCGGACACAGACATTAAAGAGGGTTGCTGTAATTGCGGGTTTGCCACGTCCAAATTCAACTAACTCACTACGAACACGAAAATTTGCATACTCAGGTAAAAAAAAAATCGCGAATTCAACGAAATAAAATTCATAAAAATCGTCAGATAACTTTTAAAAATGCAAATTAAAAAATGATAAATGAAAATGGATTTCAATTTATTTCTATTCGAGCAGAACAGATGATAGATTTGCAGGTGTTTGGATAATTTCAGTTGACAAGAATTTCTCATTTTAACAATATAAAATGTCGGACTAAGGACATTCGACTTCCTCTAACCCGTCTTTAAAATTTTTTGAAGTATTGCAGTTATTGTTTATAAAATTATACATCTAAGCTCAGAATTACGGTGAACACAGGAATCTAATTTTCATAACGATCGCATTTTTAGAACCTGGATTATTTATTATTTTTGATTAATCTGTTTGCAAAAGGAAAAAAAAATCACTTTAATGCGTTATTTTACCGCCGATCTTTTGAAAGAAAAGAGATATAAAACAAACAATTAAAACTTTAAGCAGGGAATTTTAATTATTCACAAACTTTTGAAAATGAATAAGATACAGATTTGAAAATTGGTTTATAGACGAAAAATGGTACACTGACTGAGATTTTTTAAAATTCGATAAAATCCACCGACAAGTTTTTATTTAATAAAAATCCCGATTTTTATTTATGTAAAAAAAAAGCCGATTGATAATGAAAGAATAGCTAAGAGATTTAAACTGCATTATGGGTAATTAAAATTTATTTATTAGAGAGCAGGGTTATATAGTTTTGGAGAACCGGCTCTGTGACGGACAGACAACGTAGCGGGACGAATAGGATTTCGTGAGATGAACGAAACCCTAAAAATATGAATATAATATTAGTATGCGAAAATTTTTTATGTTAACGAAGATTTTTTCCGGTTTTCTCTGTCTTAGATATTGGCTTAAAACGCCAAATTTGACATCATTTTCGAAAAGATAATTTACTTTTATAGAAAAAAGAGAAACAATGCTCGATTGTCATTAGTATCTGAATAAGAATACCTTCAAAGTTTGCGCTTTCAGTGATACAAAAGTGTTCAGATATCTGTCAAAAAATGGCTAGTTCGAATTTTAAAAAAATCTTAAACTACAGTTAATAGAATATAGTTCTGCAAAATAAACGTTACATTTG
Organism: Maratus michaelseni; assembly: GCA_963931845.1. Classification (NCBI taxonomy): domain Eukaryota; kingdom Metazoa; phylum Arthropoda; class Arachnida; order Araneae; family Salticidae; genus Maratus; species Maratus michaelseni. The sequence goes on along the minus strand of OZ007594.1, from coordinate 171,565,716 downwards.
AAGTGTAGTACACATATGCAGTAAATTATGAAACTTATATTAAAAAAATTATATCAAAACTGATTTTTAAAATCAGGTGTCAAGTTTAAAAAATTTAATGTTCTTTTTTAAGATTACAAGCTAGATTTAATTTATAAGATATAAGTTTTTAACAATATTATATTTTCATCAATATTTGAAACTAAAAAGTAGTTAGAAAGTAGTTTTTTTTTTTTTATATTCAAAGACAGACAAATATTATGTAACATATACCACTGACTCATTTACAGCACAGTTTATGTTAGAAAAGTATTACGGCACGGTGCACTCGAGAAACTCACAAAACATAGCATTGCATAGCTGCTGAAAAATAACTTTGTAATTCAGGGATGACCAACTATGCGCCCGGGACACTCTTGCATACACAGATAATTTTATTTGCACTCATAGACAGTAAATATTGATTTTGATGTCAAGACACACTCTCTCTATATATTAATTAAAACCTGTTGGAAATAAATATGGAATCACTTGTACTAAAAGCGACAGCATTTCTTTTTTTTTGGGGGGGGGGGGGAGGATTAGTTTCATTATGTGTGTGCCTAATATTTCTGGTAAAGCTTTGTTACTGTTTGTACAATTTCATTTATGTATTAAACTCATTGCTTATGAAAAAATTTTGGACAAAACATTCTTCATAAATATACACCTTTATTCATCCAGCATCTATGTTTGTATAAGCAGTATGCCTTCTACACAAGCGCGCGTATGTGTGAGGGGAAGAGAGAGGATGCACCCATGGAGGTTGTTAAGGTGGAGTGTTCCCAAATCCAAACTGGCTAATTTCAGAACACATTTTTGTCCTATACGTATGAAATTGTCATGAGCTCTTATTCAAAAACTATGTACTTGAACAGTTTTAAGGCAGAAGATCCTTTAGGAAATGCTTCTAAAGTGAGCATTTCGAACTTCATTTTCTGACGCGAAAAGAAAAAACTGCCGTCATGAGACAACCATCGCTTGTAACTCAAGATGTAATTACTTTATCGATAATTGGAAAAACCTGTTCGATTGCAAATTACTTCAATAATCTTGCCTGCAAGTGTCACGATTTTACGTTTAAAATCGAATCCGTAAATGTGTCAGAAACCTTTGGATTTTTGAGGGAGAACAATTTTAAATTCTCCGTGAAGGTAAAATGACTGGTTATCAGTCTTGAATTCCGACATTTTTCTCCAGGAGGTAGTTTTGCTGCTCCGAGGGGTACAATAGACGCTTTCAGTCATGACGTTTTGCTTGGTTACAGACTACAAACAAACGGTTGCTATGTTTCATTTCTTATTAAATATAAATTGTAGAACATGTTATCACTGCTTATAAAGTATTAAAACACTTAGCTGTGAGATATATCTATAAATTATAGCTATAATATACAGATGAAATAGAAAATACAACATAGCAACCGTTTGTTTAGAGTCAGTTTCCAAGCAAAACGTCATGATTGACGTCACACTGTAAGCGTCTATAGGTAGTTCTAGCGTTGAGGGAGGTTGAGCATTCGCCACCAATACCAAACACAAAATTTAAAATCTTGATTTCAAAATTTTCATGCTCCGAGAATAGGGAGATAGCGAAGTCTCAGCGAGTCACCTTCTGAATTCATCACTTTTGGTGACTGATGTATCTGTTTGTAATTTAGTTTCACTATTCTTACTATTACAAATATCATTACTTTATTTTAAGCAGTAATTACTAGCTTCAGATGTTGCTGACGTGTTTAAAAGTGTTTCGCGGAGAATTGGGGAGGAGAGGATGTTATTTATTCATTCGATGTTACAAAATTTGAAATTATAGTTTTAAAATTTTTTTATAATCAGGGCCCGATTAACCTCTGAAGCTATGGGAAGCACAGTGTCATTTCAGGGCCCCCCCCCCCCCCCATTTCATTCTAGAAGTTTTCTAAATTCGACATACCCGCAAACTCACCAATGCTACAAATAGTGGCTCAGTTCACATATATTTCACTGGTACTTTTCGGCTAGCCAGGCACCAGTGAAAAAAAAAATTATATATATGTGTGTGTGTATTTCACTGGCGCTTGGCTAACCGAAAAGTACCATTTCATTAAACAGCTTTTTTTACGTTCTCCTATATACAAAAAATGGATCAAGAAAAATATGACAAATGACTTTGCATAGTATTAGCAGAATAATGTAAGTTGGATAAAAAGGTTGAATTCAGCATGCATGCACAACATAAAATATCAATATTTTAAAATGCTTCTTTCAATTTTGGTAATAGTTTAAATTATTTATATTTTACGTTGTGCATACCAGCCAAAATCAATAATATTCAAATCCAATACGTAAAATAATCTAAAATAATAATTTACTTTTTACTTGTATTCCCGACTTTTTTTTTTTTTTTAATTATTTGCACAAAATGAATTTAAATAATTATCAAGATTCTGATCACATTATTTTTAGTCAAAATTAGGCAACCAATTAGCATTTTAACACATGCACATCATAGGAAACATCAAAACAGAAACAAGTAGGATATTTTTGTAGAACAAGGATTCGACAAATGCAATCACTTGGCTAAAATATATCAACTGGCGAAATGTGTTTATATTACTTTTTAAAATTAATTCACTTACCGAGTGGAAGTGTTAAAGCAATTCATGATATATCATTACTATAATAGTAATTATTCTTCTATAATCAATGTTTTTTTTTTAGGTATGATTAAATATTTTGTATGTGTAAGGAAAGGGGGTGGCACATATGTATTTCACCAGCAACTAGAAATTTTACCAGATGACTATCACATTTTTTTTTTTTTTTTACTTGTACAAGGAACAGTAGAAGGGGAGGGATATAATTCATTTCGCTATTTTTTCAGAACAGAAACATATTATAAAGCTAATTTTGTACATTAAACATACATTATATTGGAAACTTAACAACAGGCACAATTAATTCTAGTCTTCGTTATTTGTTTTGTTTTTTTCCCCTCTCATATTAACCACAGAAACACATTTTTTTAATAAAATAGATTTTTGTGAAGAGACAAACAAATTCATACAACAGCATGGATCTATTTATTGTAGTAAACATTTAAGAAAAAATGAGATTTAAGACAAATTTCTGCAGGTTTCTTTCAGTGCATTTCACATTTTTTCAAATTTTTAATGAACTTTAAAAAATTAAATGGTGGAATTCAATAATTGCAGAAACTTTTTATAACTAATTTATAGAGAAATTTAATACATCTCTGGGATAGAAATAGGATACAATAAATATCCACTATCTGATACAGAAATATTCAAAATAACTTTTCATAGTTATTAGCTATGTTCATAAAATTATTCATTAAAATAGAAAATTCGCACTTAAAAATAAGTAGAATATTTGGAAAACTTAAACAATAATTATAAACATTTTCACTTTGAATATGAGGATGGTCACTGACATTTTTTTTAAATCAAAAAAATAAATCATTCCTCCTACATTAATGAAATAAATGATAAAGTTTTTTCTTATACATTTAAGCAAAATCTTTTTGAATCATCTGCAATGAGCTGTTTTGAAAAAATAAGTTCTAGCAAGAATTATTCATGCCATTAGATCAAAACTAAACAGTTAAAAACTAAGTCATTAGTTTTCTTAAATAATTTTAAGAAATTAAATAAAATATTATGAAACAATAAGAAATATTAAAGGAAAAAATAAACTTAAATTTTCACTGATTAATGATAAAGTATTTTTTGATACATTGTAATCTTTAAATATTTACTTCTTTAATTCTTGAATCTGCTGCTCGAAGCTAATACAACAGCATGGATCTAATTATTATTGTAAACATTTAAGACAAAATGAGATTTAAGACACATTTTTGCAGGTTTCTTTCAGTGCATTTCATCTTTTTTTCAAATTTTTAAATGAACTTAAAAATATTAAGTGGTGGAATTCAATAATTGCAGAATTTTTTTATAACTAATTTATAGAAAAATTTAGAACATATCTGGGATAGAAATAAGATACAATAAATATCCACAATCTGATACAGAAACATTCTAAATAACTTCTTATGGTTATTAGCTAAGTTCCTTTTTCGTTTATTGCTTTCTGACGGTACTTGAGGCTTAGTTTTAGCCATGCTGAATAAATAATTAAGTTAAATATAAGAAGAATCTGCAAAATTTTAACTATAAAGCAATAAATAAAATATGCATGCACCGTATATGTTAAACTCAGCACGTGAGCGAGCGGCAAGGCGAGCGGCGTCGAACACAAATAATATTTTACACGTCTAAAAGTTGAGAGATTTCATTGCCGCTTTATGAAACTCTACTCGCAAATCGCAAGGTCAATTCACTGCAACAAAATTGATAAGCTGTTTCGTAATACATGCAAGAAAATTCGTAGGATCGTAGGAACAATTTAAGTGACATTTTTACTTTTCCCGAGAAGCCAATAAATCAGTTTCAACTGACGTCATACCCTAGCAACCAACTTAACAACCTGGTGGGCATTTTGCTTGCCCACTGGATTTTCTCGATATTGATTGGATGGACAATAATACTGCTTGCAACTTTGATTGGTTGGACAAATTGGAGAATTGTAATCATGTGGTTGAAAGCTGGCTATTATATGAAAAATTAATTTGTTATGAAAGGTATTTTTATGAATCACTTTAAAATATCAATTTGAAAATAAATTAGATAAATTTTTGGAATGGAATTAATTCAATAAAAAGGGCCCCCTGTTCTCTCAGTTTTGGGCCCCTTTAAAATTTTCTAGGGGAAGCACGTGCTTCTCGTGCCTATTCGGTAATAAGGGCCTGTTTATAATATCCCTTCACACTTTATCCAGGCTTAAGACTGGCAGTAATTATTGCTGGCGTATTTTAAAGTGGATTTTTTAAAATTAATTTATTTTAATATTAAATTTTATATTACTATTTAATATTTTTGAATTAAAAATAAAGTAAAAATCTAAAAACTGAATCACGGAAAAAAGCGCACCTACATCAGAAAAAAGGTTTCACTACAAACAAAACAAAACAAAGCTAAACAAAACTTAACTAAAGACAGAGCACAGCAGAACAGAACAAACTTGTCAGTGGATATTATACTAGAGAAAAGTGTATGTCCGCTAGAAGAAATAGTTCTTTACTGAATTTCAAAGAAAAAACGCTTTAAAGCAATTTTTTTTTTAGATTTTTCCATTGAAAAACGATTTACTGGCTAAACAAATTTGATTTAGCTTATAATAATTTTTATGATAAATACCTGTAATATTAACTTATTTGTATCTCTTCACGAAATTTTGGCGGTTGGAATAAATTAGTGGGTAACCCTAGGACCCCCGCAGGTTAATTGGGGTTGATCTGTGACAGAAAATTCTCCGGCGATTGCGGGAAATTTTAAATTTTTGAAGTCCAATCAAATGTTTAATTTTTTAAACAATTGAAGATAGCGCAAAATTTCGACGGATTTGAATTTTTCGGAAAATTTCAACTCAAGTACATATCAAACATATGGATAAAATATATAATATAACAAGAATTTTCTTTTCTGTAAAATAAAACTTGGCATGAAAAAAGTTCTTTATTGACGAACTTTCACCGTAGTCCATATTTCCGTGTTCCTAAGTTTAAAGTATTCTTATTTTAATTACAAAGAGATGATCAGCAGTTAATTTAATTTGTCTTTTCTGATATAGTATATATTCCGTATATCCAGAGTATTTTAGACTCAGGAACTAACAAACAAACAAACAAAAAATCACCAGTATCCACAGTTTATATTTTAGTTTTATACATTAATGTAAGTTAATTTGATAGGTTTAATTATAATTTAAATTGATATAAATCAATACCTTTATATCAAATAACATAGAAAAGAGATAGTTACTATTTAAAAGTATTTAATAATAGTTTATTGTCACATAATTAATGTATTCAACAGTAATGTTGTCTTTTTGCATATGCCCAAAGCAGAAATTCTTATCAGCAAAACAAGTGGACAACATTATTTTTCTTTCTTTACTATTCTAGTAAACACAAGTATCATTTCAGACATATTTCACACCTGATTTCTCTAATAGCGAATTGTATGCGCATATGACAGAAGAACAGTAATGCCGAATATTGGGATATTTCATATTTTGGTAGGGAATGATTTTATAATTACTTAATGGCTTTAATAATAACTTTATAAAAAAAAAAATAAGATAATACTAAAAATATAAGATAAGAGATTATTTTGATGTAAAGAAAAAGTTACAAAAAATTTTAGTTGGATCAAATATAATAACGATATCTAGTGTTGAATTCAGGGGGTGGCGAGTTTGAAATGTCTCCACCTGAAGATTTGAGATTTTAGGCTTTCAATGGTCAAAAATTGGAATTACCCCCCCCTCCCCCCCCCTGGAGCCACAGAAATCTCTCCCGGAGAAAAGTGTTTGTGTCTGATTTCAGCACTGACGATATCAAAAGACGAAACCCCTCTCCCTCTAGAGATATCAAGTGCCCGACCACTCACCTCCCCCCTAAAGTGATGACGTTCTATATGCACAGCCCTTTTCCTCTTTGCAGAATATCCAATTTAGAAAATATTTATATCGTTTACCGATGTTCGTAACCTTAAGGATGTTCTCAAATCCAAACTGGCTACTTTGACATAATTTTAATGCAGTTTTTTTGTGCAGTTTTTTTTAAATGCAGTAATTTTTGTTTGGAATTGCATGAAATTGATAGATGTGCTTATTCAGAAACTTTGTAATCGAAAGACATTTTCCATTTTTTGATCAAAGAAGAAGATTTTTCAGAAAATACTGTCAAAGCCAAAGTTTTGAATCGAATATTCAACGCCACAGCACGAGAAAAAGGAAAATGTGTCGTCACGTGAGACGAATCGCTTATAAGTCTACAAGTAATTTATTTATTAAAAAATGGAAAACTCATTTCGATACTTCCAGCCTTTAGTTTAAAAAATGTAGTTTTCTTTACGGCTGTTTGTCAATATAAACTAACTAATTTCTAACATTTTTATGAAATCCTTTTCATTCGTAAACACATAAAATTTACAAAAATTCTCATTCAGATATCAAGAAATCGAATAGAGTTTTGTATCTTCCTATAAAGGCGAATAATCTTTCAGAAAATTGTTAAAAATTAGCCTTTTAACCTGATGAATGCCGAATAACATTCAATGAAAAGAGAACAAAATTTACTATATTCATCTAGAATACATAAACAGGATTCTTTTTTGCTCATGTGGAAAAAGCACGCAAAAACGCTAAAAATTGCTAAGATTTCAAATATTGCAGAGGAAAAAAACTTCTTTTTTTGGACTAAAAGACAAAGAAGGTTCCTTTTACGAATGTTAAAAAATCGCCTCGCAAACCCAAAAGTTCTATAAATTCAAATAAAAATATTCGCATAAAATTCAAAAATGTACGTACGAATTCCAAATAAACTTTATTGAAAAGAGGATAAAATTTACTAAATTGTACTAAAAGTTTAAAACCGGATTTATCTATACAATTATATAAAGAGGAAACGGTGACTGACTGACTGACTAGTCAGGGTCATGAAATTTGGATTGTAGATTGCTGTTATAGCCTATGCAAGCAATAAGAAGGGATTTTTTGAAACTCCCCCCCTCCCCGAAATTGTTTAAAGGGGGTGTTCGAATGTTTTAGGTCATTTTGCCATACCTCAGCAGCAGTTATAGGTAGGAGCGTGAAATTCCAGAAAATAAATTTACTAAAATAATAATTGAACACGTGTTTCAGCGATTTTAGAAATCCCCCCCGAAGGGGGGTATCGAATCTTTTAGGTCATTTCCCCATATCTCAGCAGCAGTTATAGGTAGGAGTACGGAAATTAGGAAAATAAATCTACTAAAAAATTATTAAACACCTATTTCAGCGATTTTAGAAATTCCCCCCAGACGGGGGTTAAAGGGGGGATGGTCGAATGTTTTATGTCATTTCGCCATATCTCAGCAGCAGTTATAGGTAGGAGCACGAAAATCATGAAAACAAATCTACTAAGAAAATGATTCAACATGTATTTCAGCGATTTCAGAAATTCCCCTCCCGGAGGGGGGTTAAAGGGGGGTGCTCGAATGTTTTGGGCATTTCGCCATATCTCAGCAGCAATTTTAGTTAAGAGCGCAAAAATCAGGAAAACAAATCTACTAAAAAATGATTAAAGATGTATTTCAGTGATTTTAGAAATTCACCCCCCCCCCCCCCGAAGGCGTTAAAGGGGGTTGGCCGAATCTTTTAGGTCATTTCCCCATATATCAGCAGCAGTTATAGGTAGGAGCACGAAAATCATAAAAACAAATCTACTAAGAAAATGATTCGACATGTATTTCAGCGATTTTAGAAATTCCCCTCCCGGAGGGGGTTAAAGGGGGGTGGTCGAATGTTTTGGACATTTCGCCATATCTCAGCAGCAATTTTAGTTAAGAGCGCAAAAATCAGGAAAACAAATCTACTAAAAAATGATTAAACATGTATTTCAGTGATTTTAGAAATTCAGTCCCCCCGAAGGGGTTAAAGGGGGTTGGCCGAATCTTTTAGGTCATTTCCCCATATCTCAACAGCAGTTATAGGTAGGAGAGCGAAAATCAGGAAAACAAATCTACTAAAAAAGGATTAAACATGTATTTCAGTGATTTCAGAAATTCCCCTCCCGGAGGGTTTAAAGGGGTGGTCGAATGTTTTAGGTCATTTCGCCATATCTCAGCAGCAGTTATAGGTAGGAGCACGAAAATCATAAAAACAAATCTACTAAGAAAATGATTCAACATGTATTTCAGCGATTTCAGAAATTCCCCTCCCGGAGGGGGTTAAAGGGGGGTGGTCGAATGTTTTGGGCATTTCGCCATATCTCAGCAGCAATTTTAGTTAAGAGCGCAAAAATCAGGAAAACAAATCTACTAAAAAATTATTAAACATGTATTTCAGTGATTTTAGAAATTCACTCCCCCCGAAGGGGTTAAAGGGGGTTGGCCGAATCTTTTAGGTCATTTCCCCATATTTCAGCAGCAGTTATAGGTAGGAGAGCGAAAACCAGGAAAACAAATCTACTAAAAAAGGATTAAACGTGTATTTCAGCGATTTAAGAAATTCCCCACCCGGAGGGTTTAAAGGGGTGGTCGAATGTTTTAGGCCATTTCGCTATATCTCAGCAGCAGTTTTATGTAGGAGGTCGAAATTAATTAAAACAAATCTACTAAAAAATTGGTTAAACACGTATTTCGGCGATTTTGGAAAATCCGCCCAGAAGGGGGTTAAAGGGGTGGTCGAATGTTTTAGATCATTTCGCCATATCTCAGCAGTAGTTTTAGTTAGGTGCGCGAAAATAAGGAAAACAAATCTACTAAGAAAATGATTAAACATGAATTTCAGCGATTTTGGAAATTCCCCCAAGAAGGGGATTAAAGGGAGCGGGTCGAATGTTTTAGATCATTTCGCCATATCTCAGCAGCAGTTTTAGGTAGGAGTGCGAAAATTAGGAAAATAAATTTATTAAAATAATTATTAAACATGTTTTTCAGCGATTTTCGAAATTCACCCTCGAAGTGGGTTAAAGGAGGGGGGGGGGGATGTTTTAGGTTATTTCGCCATATCTCAGAAGAAGTTTTAGGTAGGTACGCGAAATTAATGAAAATAAATCTACTAAAAAATTGGTCAAATATCTATTTCAGCGATTTTAGAAATTCACCCCCTGAAGTGGCTAAAGGGAGGAGGTCGAATGTTTTACGTCATTTTGATATATCTCAGCGAGCAGTTTTAGGTAGGAGCGCAAAATTATGGAAAACAAATCTACTAAAAAAATGATTAAACACCTATTTAAGCGATTTTAGAAATTCACCCCATAAGGAGTTAAATGTGGGGTCAAATTTTTTTTGTCGTGTCTCAGCAGCAATTTTAGGTTAAAAAAGAATTAATCTAGCAACAATATAGTTACAAAAATAAAGTCAGAATGCTAGTTACAATGATGAAGTTATATCAATGGAATTACAACAATGAAATTACAACAATGAAATACATAAAATATATAATCCAATCTCTTAACAAAATAGTTAAACATGTATTTCAGCTATTTTAGCGATTTCTTCGCCAACATTCGAAATGAACCCGATTACGGAAGATTAGACGATTAATACAACTATTGTTGATTTTTTATTAGATATTTTGCGTATTGTTCCAAGGATTTTAGACGATTACTTACCCATTGTCCATCCGAGCGAAGCCGGGACGGGCTGCTAGTATTTTTAATAATGTGGAAAAATCGCCGCGAAACGCAAAAAACCCCGTTAAATCGCATAAAAATCGGTAAAAATTAAAAAATCGCAGATGACAAAATTTAGTACAGTGTGTTAAAACATTATAAGGAATTCTTTAACAAATATAAAAAAATCGGCTTAGAACATAACAGTAACTCGTGCAAATTTATTCCTCCAAACAACGATAAACTGGCGATTCAAGGATTTACATCAAAAATAAACAAATATTATAAATTAAATCCGAAAAGGAATTTTCTAAGCGCCAAATCATCGCCTATCTCCCAGTATGGGAATCTACTAGCACAAAAGTAAGTGATCAGGTCTTATTCGTTGCTTTTCCTCCACTGCCAAGAGACCTCTGCCGCGACATTAAACTAAACTAAACTAAACTAAGCTAAGCTAAACTAAACTCCGTGCAGCAATCTCTACAATGCATGAAAGTCATTCAAGCAGAGGTTAGTAAGTTATATATGTACGCTTCGCGTACATTAACCGAAAAACCCACCCTGGATTCATGAAACTCGCTGCGCAGCAATCTCTAGAATGCATGAAACTCTTTCAAGCAGCGGTTAGTAACTTATATACGTACGCTTCACGTACATTAACAAAAAAACCCTCGGTGCATGAAACTCGCTGTGCAGCAATCTCTAGAATGCATGAAACGCATTTAAGCAGCGGTTAGTAACTTATATATGGACGCTTCGCGTACATTAACCAAAAAAAAGCCTCGGTGCATAAAACTCGCTGTGCAGCAATCTCTAGAATGCATGAAACGCATTTAAGCAGCGGTTAGTAACTTATATATGGACGCTTCGCGTACATTAACCAAAAAAAAGCCTCGATGCATGAAACTCGCTGTGCAGCAATCTCTAGAATGCATGAAACTCATTCAAGCAGCAGTTAGTAACTTATGTATGTACGTTTTGCATACATTAACTGAAAAAAAACCCTGGATGCATGAAACTTGCTGTGCAGCAATCTCTAGAATACATGAAAATCATTCAAGCAGCGGCCAGTAACTTATATATGTACGCTTCGCGTACATTAACCGAAAAAAAAACTCTGGATGCATGAAACTCACTATGCAGCAATCTGTAGATGTTATATATATATATATATATATATATATATATATATACATATTTATATTGTAATACTTACTTACTGCTTGCTTAGGTACCTGAAACTTCTTTTTATCTAGAGGAATTTGCAAACGGAACTACTGCTCCAAATTTTTGGAACCTTCAAATAATGGGACAGGGTGTCGGCTTGGCAGAAACCAATAGATGATGTTCAAAAGGAGTTCAAAATTGGGTAAAAAAAGGATTGCTTACAAAAATAAGCAAAATCTTATCAAAAAATCACATGTAAAAAATGTAGCGAAGTCTCGTGATTCTTTTACCGTAAAAATTCTGAGATCATGTATAGCCAAATTTAGATGTCTTATTTACTCTGAAATTTTCATTCACAAACCACTCCTAGTCTCTAAATCTTTAGTTAATGATTATTTTGTGATTTGGTAATTGCGCAGCACAGGGAAGTTATTACATCTTACTATGTTATAGGATGGGATGGGATTAATTGATAAAGGGTAATTATATACAGTCGTCACATTCTCGTGCTGCGTAATTGCCAAGTCACAAAATAATAATTAACTAAACATGTAGAGAGTAGGAGTGATTTATGAATGAAAATTTCAGAGTAAATAAGATAGCTAAACTTGTCTCTACATGACCTCAGAACTTTTTATGGTAAAAGAGTCACGAGGCTTGGCTACATTTTTTTACAAGTGATTTTTTGATGGGCTGTAAGTTTACACGTACATACTCTTTTCCCTTTATGACTTTCTAAGAAATTAAGGCATCACGTTTAAGCGTTGGCAATTTTTGAAGACCTTAAAATTTGTCGTTGCGGAAATATAAGGGTTCAACAAAAAATTCTACGAGAAGTTCACTTTTGAAAATCATCGGAATTTAATGATTTTTATATTTTTATGGAAATGCCAATGTTGATGTACTCTCTCTTTCTATCTATCTCAATCTCTTTCTCTTTGTGCAATTTGATGTAGAATTAGCTCATATATTTTTTGTTTTCACTAATATCACATTTTACCCTGGATCATATTTAAATATTTTCTATGTTTCATAATCATACTGAGCGGTTCTTCAAATGGATAGATGGTAATGGATATGTACGAATAGTTTTTGCCGACGAAAATGACATTAAATTTAGTAAAAAATGCATGTTTTCATTTTTTTTTTTAAATAGCACACTTTTTAATGATTTTAGTTTCAACAGTTAATGAGATTAAAGCTTCGTAAAACCTTGCAGTAAAAAAAAAAAAAAAAAAAAAACATGAAACCACGAATGTCTTAAAACTGAATAGAAATATCTGTTAAGTGAAGTGTAAAAGGAAAGTAATAAAAATGTAACAAATAAAAACTATTTGTAGATGAGCTGAAGAAACACAAAGCATATAAATTATTCAGTTCAGCTTGTTATTTTTAGGGTTTCGTTCATCTCTAAAAGCCCTATTACTCCCGCTCCGTTGTCTGTCCGTCACAGAGCCGTTCTCAGAAACTATATAACTTGCAAGCATGAAAATTTGTGCATTTATAGCAAAATACCTACTATGAAGCTCAGAATATTAAAATTTGAAAAAATCGTATTATTTTAATATAGAGATTAAAAACCCAAAATCTAACAGCCTTTTCCTATTAAATTTAAACATTTTTCGTTATTGCAGTTTCCAACAATTAAAAATCCACAATAAAATTCTTTCTACAATAAATAATTTTCGATTGAAAGATTTTCATGTGAAAAATGAAACCGAAATAAAAAGTTTCACCAATTGAAAAAAAAAATATTAATATGACGTCCTACTGGTAATAAAATGGAAATTTCCAAAGATTTCTCAATAATACAAGGAGTATGAGTATGTTTATGTACAGAAAGCAGTTTAATATAACGTCATTAGAGAATTAAAAAGAAAATTAATCTGACGTCATATTGGAAGTTTAACGGATTTTTCAAATGTTTGAGAATAATACAAAGCGAGTATTAATATGAGTAATAGAGAATAGTAAATATATGAGTTTGAGGAACGTATTGAATCATAATATAAACCCGATTAGGGAAATATTCGCATATTTTAACATTTTGAAGTTGTACAACATGTTTAATTCTGATTTTTTTTTTTAATATCGCATTTATTCCACATGACAGATAGTATTATGACAGAGTATAATAGCGGGCTTTCCGCGCTATCGGGCCTGTTCGGATATTCGAAAAATGGAGTTTGTTATAAAGAGAGTTACATATGTCTTTAATTATCGGTGGTGAAACATTTTCCTTAATTAATGCATTTATTTTTCTTTTAATGTTACGTGAATGGTGTCACGGATAACAGCTAGTAAAATATAAAATAACTAATCTTCCGTAATCTGTGGGCAAGGTTAGCTCCAAACATGGGCGTTTGCTAGCAACAATATACACTGCTCAAAACAATTAAAGGATATTTGAAGTTTTATATAAAATAAAGATATAAACGAAATTTTTTTTGCCGAAAATAGAAGAAGAGAATCACAAATGCAAATTTTTCTGGTTTTCAAACTGTGGAGTATGCAAATTTTAAGTTCGACGTCAAAAACGTCGCTTCAGCGACAGCGAATAAAATTTGACTTTCAACTGGATAAAAGAGAATGAAGACAAGGATGATTGGCATTCAGTGATTGCTTTGTTTCGATGAGTACGATGTCTCAGCGAAGTCATTTGACAGATTCAGAAGCTTGGAGAATTGTTGGTAGGTTAGAAGGGGGCCAAACTCAAGCCGAAGTAGCGCAAGCCATTGGAGTGTTACAAAGTGTCATTTCCAGGATCTGGAACCGTTTTTTGGAGAGTGGATGTGCAGGCCGAAGACCAGGGCAAGGTCGTAGACGGGCAACAACGCCCAATGAAGATCGGTATTTAGCGTTAACAGCTCGGAGACACCGAAACATGAACGCTACTCTTCTCCAACAACACCTTCGCTCGGCTACAGGCACCACGATTTCAACTCAGACTGTCCGAAACCGGCTCCATGCTGTAGGTCTGTATGCTCGCCGACCGATGGTATGTGTTAGATTAACATCAAGGCATCGTCGCGACCGCAGGGAGTAGGCAACCGAGCATGTCAACTCGAGGAGAAATGAATGGAGCAATATTCTGTTTTCTGACGAGTCCCGTTTTTCTGTGCATCCGGATAATAGGCGTATTTTCATCTGGAGGGACCGTGGCAGTAGGAATAATCCTGCGTTCGTGCACGAAAGTGTCAGATTTGGCGGTGGAGGAGTGTTGGTGTATGGTGGCATCTCCATTGACGGGCGCACTGACCTCTACATCATTCGAGATGGAGCTCTGACTGGTCGCCGATATAGGGATGAGATCCTCAGACCTACTGTAGTCCCTTACGCTGCAGCAATCGGAGATAACTTCATTTTAATGGACGATAACTGCAGGCCACATCGTGCAAACCTGGTGGAGGATTTCCTTTTCGAGGAAGGAATCGTTCGAATGGAATGGCCAGCGTGTTTTCCAGACATGAATCCAATCGAGCACGTTTGGGACGCTCTAGGAAGACGAGTTTCTGGCCGCCAACAACCCCCACAAACTCTCCAAGAACTGGAAAGAGCTCTTCTGGAAGAGTGGGACAGAATACCCCAACTCGTCATTAATAGCCTCATTGAGTCCATGCCTCAAAGGTGTTCAACGTTGCTGGCAGCCCGTGGAAACCATACCCCCTACTGAAAATGATTTTCTTTGAAGAAAACACCTTTTCTTATTCTTTTTTTCTCATATGCACAAATTGTGTTTTTTTCCTTTTGTACACAAATGCGCAATAAAATGCATTTTTTTCTGCCAAACATGTGTAATTTATTCTCATATAACCTACTATGTCTGTCGACCATGTATCAATCAGCTAAAAAGTTTCCCAGATACAAAATCCACCTAAAACTGCAATATCCTTTAATTGTTTTGAGCAGTGTAGTTTAAAATCAATGTAGATACTTTTAAAGAATTGTCACAAAAAGTCTCACTTTCTAAAATACGCAATTTGGCAGTAGGACCTGGATTACAGAGGATTATACAATAGGTTCAAATATCTATTTTATATAAACTATTTTTTTAAAGTATCGCATTTAGTCCACATGATAGATATTTTTATGACAGAGTATAATAGCGGGCTTCGCTATCGGGCCGGTTCAGATTTTCGAAAAAACGAGAAAAATAGACCGGTAAATTTTTACTTTATAAAAAACATGACTTTTTTTTTTATTTATTAAAGAAATAATAAAGTGTTTTGAAAGGAATATTAAACGAAATCCTTTGTGCGATCTTCGATCACACTTACCCACTTCTTTTTATTTGATACTTGACTTTTTGTAGATGTCTAGTATGCCGCATGGCAGACTGATTTACAATTTTTATATAATTCAAATTAATCAAGCTGAATCATCCTTATAATATTTATCAACAAAATACTAACCTGGAGGATAAAGTATAAGGTAAGGCCAGGAGAGATGGCGCGGTCGGAGAGATTGCGCACATTAGAGTGAGCGCGCAGCGGCTAAAGGTAGTTGTACAACAGCAGTAGTGGAGTGTCTACTTGAAAGTGCACGATGATTGCTTTGAGCGTCTAAGATAAAGCATTGATATTTTTTCCCCAAAATAACACAGTTCGCTAGGAATCCAGTGCTCGTTGTATTCTCCTTCAAGAGCCGGATTATTTACTTTGACAATGATCTCGTGAACCTCCCACAAGTATACAATCGGATCACAGAAATTCTATTGTTAATCACATACGGAAGTTTTACCGAAAAAGAAAAATATATATCAGAATACAGTAGTTTATAATAATGATTAAATATAATTAATTAAATTAATTAGAAGTATACAATATAGGTTCTGTTAAAGTCAGAAACCTGACAGTTACTTAAACATGGGCATCCTCAGAAATTATCTCTATACTGGGCACAAAACTGAAAGTATGTTAAATTTCATAAGAGTTATAACACTATACAAGGCTGTCAAAGAAGTAGCGTTTATGCGATATTTATGGAGAAAAGATCAAAATGACGGTTTATAGAATGAAACTATTTTATGCGCTGATATTTATGCTTCATTTCAATTTTTAAGATAGCTTAGTTTGATTGTTATTATATTTTTTTTCTTAAATCAACAAATATGAAACAATGTAAAATACGATCTCAGTTATGTATTTAATTTACATTTGCTTTATCACTTAATTTCGATGGCCACGTAGAAATTTTACAAAACACTCGACTTAATTCTTGTACTCCCCCCCCCCCTCACCTGACCTTTTTACGATAATACCAGTGTATTTTAGGCTATGTAAAATATCATATCATCGAGTAACTTCGATTACTGTGTGAACAGATGGGCAGAGGATCGCATTATCGAGTAACGAGAGAGTTGTGTATAGAATTGGTAAAATGCCGTATCATGGAGTAACTCAGCTTGCTGTGTGAACAGATGGGCAGAGGATCGCATTATCGAGTAACGAGAAAGTTGTGTGTAGAATTGGTAAAATGCCGTATCATCGAGTAACTTAGATTGCCGTGTGTACATACGGGCAGAAGGTAGCATTATCGAATAACTGAGGTAGTTGTGTGTAGGAATTGGTAAAATAAAGCATCTTCGAGTAACTTCAGCTTATTTTTGCAGAAACCATTTCATCTGTGAGCGATATGGGGTTCGAGATTATCAAAATACACACCCTCAGATGGCGCTGAAACCAGGAGCAAAAAAATTTTAACACACGGTGTGTATTCGTGACGGTAACAAGTCGCTTCTCCGAGTAACCTCGAAAAAGTGCAGATTTGACATCCTGGTTATTAAAGAAGCGTAAATCCGCTTTCAGATGCTTTGAGTAACCACCAAAAGTTACTCAAAGCGTCTGATGTTACTGACTGTGTTGGTGTTTAATCCGGCGAAGTTACTCATTTTGAAGGGTAGACCAACGCACACACACACACACACACACACACACACATATATATATATATATATATATATATATATATAATAAAAAAAATTCGCAATTTTTCCTTAGTTAAATTATTCCAAATTCTTACAATTCTAATTTTTCCCTCTCTTTTTAAAATATCTCTTAAATCTATTTTATATTTTATTCCATAACTTAATCAAAATATTCTTTTATTTATCATTCTAAAAATCTTAATCTGTTAAAAGCTACGCGTATTTATTAAAACCTTATCCTCTTAAATTGCAACACTGCCTCTAAAACGCACCTGCCTAATTTTTTTCTTTTGAGACATTGAATTTTTATTCTTTGGAACTTTTGTAATACCATTTTTATTTCTATTTAATTGTCATTCGGCATCCCAGGATTCCTAGCGTTTTCGCGCCCAAAGCTTTTTACCTTTTTAAATTGCCGCTTCTGATAAAGAGTTTTGGCCATACGTCAGAGACA